>OV049924.1:371198937-372398937 GCA_920104205.1 Eupeodes latifasciatus
TCATAATATGTAAACAAAACAGTTTAAAAAAAAAATATTGACCAAATATCGTCATGGCAATGGTCATAAAATTTGCCTTTAAAATTACTAAATCATATATTTATGTCATTTCTATTTATGTATACAAACTCCTTCGGTCCTTTATGATTTAGCTGAAAACATGCACCCTTTTAGGACGTAAAGACATTGCACCAAGCTTCAGAATTGGTAATGCCAAACATCATTTAAGAATTAATTTTAAGCTTTTGAGTAAGATATTTTTAAATAGAAGAAAAAGGAACTTGCAAAAATAATAAATAAATGCACAAAATGATGATAATAATTCTTTTTAAATATGTAGAAATTAAAAACAATAAATATATTTATTTCATTTTCTTCTCTATTTTTAGTAAAAAAGAACCACACAATTAAATATGTATTTGTGGACGTTAAGAAATCTGTCTACAAACAAGAAGTTATGAGAAAACATCAACAATTACAACAAGGAGCCGGTAACATGGCACCGCAAAATAATGGACAATATGCAATGCCAAATAATATGGCACCTGCGCCGCAAGGCTATGCCAATAATGGCTGGGGAATGAACAATTATGCAAATGCATACGCTCAACCACCACCAGCAGGTGCTGTTCCACCCCAAGCTTATAGTTATCCACCACAAAACACAGCCAATGGTTGGAATGCCGCCCCATCAGCTTACCAAGGAGGCTGGAATCAGGCGCCCGCTTATGGTCCGCCTGCTGCTGTTCCACCTCAAGGTCCACCAGCTGGTGCAGCACCACCCACTAGTTGGGCTGGTGGTAATTTTGGCAGTGAGTATCAACAAGCTTATAATGGTGGTCCAACAAAGGCCGGTAATTTAGGTGGAAATCGTATGAATCCGTATGGTGTAGCGGCAGGAAATAATTATGGTAAGAAATCTTAACACGATTTGTTGACTACTTCTATAATTGGGGGATCAAATTTTTTGTTAATTTTGTTGACACCTTTCTCTGTGGGTTTGGTATTGTTGTTGATAAAAATGAGATAGGTTTTCAGCTTTTTTTTTTTTTTTCTACTGACATACTACAATTGTTGCAACAAAAATTTCATCATAACTTGACCCTTATTATATACTTAAGCAATCCATTTTATCATTCATCGCTTAAATAAACAAAATAATATAATATAATATGAGATGAGAGAATGGATATTTCTCTTATTATTGTTGTTGTTATTCAGCTTTTAGATTTGTTTTTTCTCTACTTTTTGTTGTGTTCGTCTTTGACCTAATGTGTGTCCCTACTATACTACTACCTACTAACAAAACAAACATTTTATGTGTTTTTAAAACATTTATACATAGGAATTTGTTGTTTTATATTTGTTTGTTGTTTTTTTGTATAACGACGACACACAACTAAAAAGAAGCTGCTATCAAAATATAATAATATTTTCAGGTCAAAGCTACTATAATTCATATAGTACGCAGCAGCCTACAGATAATTACGCACCAGCTAAAAGTGGTGGCGTTTCCTCAGGACATGCTACAAATCGGCAATATTAAAAATATATATTTGCAGGTATGTTTGCAATTTGTTGTCCTACTAATGATATTTTTGTTGCGCAAAATGGTCAAGATGAATTTTTGTATACATATTTTTCTATTAAGTATACGTATGATGTATATGTATATTTATTATATTTGTTTGCATATACTTAATGCTGCTATCAAAAAAACATAATAAGGAAGTAGAAAATGGCTCGAATTTGATTATTATTATGTATTATTATTATTTTTTTTTTGTTTTGTAATATCTTATTGTGCTTTTTATTAAATATTTTATAACGAGATAGATTTAAAATCACATACAAAATGTAACCTCAGGGTATTTGTTTTTTTTTTTTTTATATATACATACATATATAAACTGATACTGAAACTGATTCAAGAACTTGCCGTTAAAACTAGAGTTTTTCAAGAACATTGGTTTTAAAAAAAAAGTCTGAAGTGTGTGTGTGTTTTTTTTATAATTCACTCCTGACAATTTTTAATTTGGTGAGTTTTGCCGTTCGGGTAGTATTTTCTTATGCCGACAGTTCAACTAGTATTTTGATATCACCAAATGCATAATTTGTCGGAAAAAAATTATATAAAACAAAACAGTTGGGACTTTTATCAATGTTAATGGAAAATTCTAAGTTTTGACTATATTAACGTAAACATTAATTTCGTAATAATAAAACAACAACAAACAAAATAATGCGAATGATAAAAAGATATAATTCCTTTGATCTGATCCATATTAAATTTGTCAAAATACATCGTTATAAATACGTGTTCAAAAACTAAGGTGAATTTTAAATTTCCTTAATAAATTTATTCTAATTCATACGTTTCTATGGATTTTCCTTAAAAAAATGTATTATTTTCTATGCTATGCAATTCTTCTTACGTTTTTGAGATACCTTGAGCTTCTATCTCTTTAATAATGTAAAAACATTGTCCTTTGATGTTTTTTTCACAGGATGCTAAATCTTTTGTATCACACTCTACAGACCTCGAATAACCCAATAATAATTGCATGGCAATCTCAACAACTACTTTAATATTGATTTGACAATAAGTCTCAAACTTTCTTCATTATTTCTGTGTTTTCAAATGTTTTTGTTTTTATGTGTGGGGCAGTTCCTTCTGTGAAAAGCCTGAACCACTTCTAAACACTTGAGTTATAGAACGTACTCTGCCGTATGTTCGTAATTTGTTTCATTAATTGTATTCGTATACAGGGTTATCGATTTTGCGGTTTCAAAAGTAAACATAAATAAAATACATAAAATGTTTCTTTTCATGATATTTCTTTTTTATTATAAAGTTTAAACGTTGACATTACATCATTTAAATGACCACCACGCGAATTGTTGCAATCATCGATTCTTTTGATTTTTTGACACCTATTGGGCGGTATCTCAGCCATAACTTGAATGCTTGTTTTTAAGTGCTCAAGAGTTAAAGGTTTATCTGCATAAACACGGTCTTTCGCGTAGCCACACAAAAAAAAAGTTCAGCAGTCTCAAATCGGTGGCACCGTCTTGTTGAAACCGGTTATCATATGACCATAAAGCTCCGAATTGACGGTGACAGTCGATCCATAGTCGTTTTGGAAGGATTAAGGTCCATTAAGGATGTAATGGCCTCTCTTCAATTACTAAGGATTCTCAGAACCCCAAAAACGACAATTTTGTTTATTAACATACCCACCGAGGGTATAGCTTCGTCGCTGAAGAAAATTTTGTTCGAAAAATCACCGTCCACCGCCTTTTGTTCAAGCACCCATTCGACGTATCTACGACGTTGTGAATGGTCAGCTTGCCTCAGTTCTTGTGTGAGCTGGACTTTATATGTACATATGTATATAGGTGTAGATCCCAATGCAAAATATGCCAAAAATGTGCCGTAAGACAGTCCAAATTGCTGAGAACGACGAGGAATCGACACATTCGGGACTTCGGCAACACTTTCACTTTTAGAGCAGCTTGCACAGGCCTTACAATATCTGTAACCAATCCTGTCTCTTCAAATTTCTTCACCGTTTTGTCAATTGCTTGCGTAGTTGGTAAACCATAATCTCCTCTTAAAGCACGATATATGGCTGTGGCAGAATCACCATTTTTGTAGTAGGTTTTAACAATTTTTATGCGTTGTGCGATAGTTGAGCGATCCATTTTCGTAAATGTCAGACTTTCAACTGACAAAAGAAAATGGGATTAACAACTTAGTTTGACAGAAATGTCAAATTCCATCCTTATACTTTTAAAACCGCAAAATGGATAGCCCGTTGTTTTTCCGACAATAGAAAATAGACAACTTATTTATGCAAAGCATTTCTTACCTATGCCTTCCACAAAAAATAAAAATTGGTTTATTGACGAAAAACATTTCGGCTATATTGTGAAAATTGGAAAATATTGAAGATTGATCGAATTGGAATGAAAATTCATCTTACTTTTTGGACAAATTTCGTATATTATAAATCGGTGGGGAAATGTATCAAGATCTCATTCGGATCGGATCAGCTATTAGTGATATTGCTTTCATTGTAAACCTTTTGCCAAGTGAAAATCGAACTTGAAATTCAGACGAAGGGTGGGTTTGGGTATTATTAGTTGATTTATATATTTAATAATTATATTTTATTTTATATTCTATATTATCTTATATATATAATATATATTTTTCTATAAATATCTTATCTTTTTTACTTTAGGCATGTAAGATGTATACCTAATTATATGAAAAAAAATCTTTAAAAAAAAACCAGAACAAAAGTGACGTCGTGTGTTTATCTCTATCCCTTCAGAAATAAGGTCGCCGATTAAATTTAAGGATCTCTTAAGAATTATTATTACTCTATGAAAAAAAAAAACAAAAAACACTACTTTTTTAAATAATACTGAAAAAAAAATATATAAATTGAATTCAAACAACAATTTTAAAAGAAAATATATTCCACACAAGACACATATCCATGCGTAGAAAATATATTTGAGGAGGACTTTCATTAACAAAAACAAATATGATACAATAGCAGTGAAATCGGAAGTAAAAGTAAAGGAGCCATTCGATAAGATAAACAAAATACATTTTATTTGAATTATTATCAACCATGAGGTGTTGTTTGTAGGGAGAAAAAATGTGTATTATTTTTCATTATCTTTTTTTTTTTACAAATATTTTGTATTCCCAATAACTTTCCATTAACTTTTAAAAAAAACATTAAAATTACAAACAAAACAAAAGAAAGAAAAATAAACGGGACGGATAAATTGATGTCTGGAATTATATATGTAAAATTATTTATATAATAAATATTTAAAATGGAAATAATAAATATATAAGTTTATTGCGGTTCGCATTATATAAATATTAAACTCAAAACCCTAGTACAGGAGCATTCTTATTTATTTTATTACTACATTATGCAGCAGCTTTATAATATATATTATATAAATATTATAAATTTATATAAATATTTATATTATGGTGGTATCATAGGTATGTATATTTATAATATTGATATACTATATATATTTTATTTATTTTTTTGTATAAATATTCCTAAAATCTTATATAACGTCGGCCTCATAAGCAAACCTCATTAACTCACAAATTCTAAATATCAACAAGAATATGTGTATTTATATAAAAATCTTGGATTAAGTTTTTTAAGAATGAAAAAAATTTTCCAAAAAACGGATTCCAAACAACATTTTTAATGTGAAGTTACGAGGTCTGATTATGAGGGCGACTATAAGTATGATTAGCTGAGCCTTGGACCGAATATGTAGACGTTTAAGTAAGGAGTAGCAAGAAGATCATTCAAGGAAGTTTGAAAATGTATTAAAGCTAGATAAGCTGCTTAAATGATCATAAACAACAACATTGTGAATTAACTCTTCACAACTGAGTGCGTAAAGTCAACCCTGAAAATTAATACACACTTACATGGAAATCGAGGTCCGTCCGGTCTACAATGTGACGAAAAAACGACATGAAAGGGAGGGAACTACTCTATATATTAGTTTCCAAAAACACTTCCTGACATAGGTATCGGGCCGGGTAGGTTTTTATTTGTTGCCGTGGGAAGAGGGAGACATATTTCTTCAATTATAATAAAAGCGTAAATTTAAATTCTGAATGGCGACGTGGTAAAATATAATGCTGGTATCCCCTTGGATTGCACAGATATTGAATCATTGAATAGTGCATCTAATAGAACAAGCTATTTCTTTCTTGGTGTCAACAGCCATTCTGTGTTGTGTTATGTCTCTCTTTCATCATTGTTTAATTTTGCTTTGGCTTTCAAAGAATTTGTTTGAAAGATATGTACATAATAATGATTGTTTTTCGTCAACCGGATGACTGACTGCTTGTTATGATTATGTACATATGTGTAATATGTTTTATATACAACATCCTCTTTAAATATCACACTTTAAACAGTTCTTATGCTTTATTGTCGTGAATTATATCAATTCATTTATCTTTCTGCATTCCTTCCGAAAAAAATACTTGAAGACAAATTAAATATTTGTTTTGTTAATACTTATAGAAAGTTTAAAAAATGCTCCTAATTTCATCCAATATTTAAGAAACAATATTTTAAGCATACTAACTATAAGGGCGAGCAACATTAAAATAATGATAAATTTAACTTCGTGTGTATAAAGATACCTAAGAGGCTATGTGAAAACTTCCGTTTAACTACACTATTATTTATTGATTTCCAGCTAAATTATCATTTAAAATGGACTTAACTTATCAATGAAAAAGAGCCTATTTTTTGGTATACATATATAAAAAAAAAAACTTAAATAGTCTTCAAAAAAAAAAAAAAAAAAACTATTAATAAGTGCAATTGTTTCAAAATTGAGATCTCAGTACTATATACTATATATGAGAAACACTAAAGGAGCACTATTAAGATAGTATAGATAGGTATTGCAAAAAAAAAGCCTTAGAATTAATGGAGTTTTCATCCAGATTCTTAAACAAAAATATTTTCCCTTTCTTTCTTTTTCTTCAAGCGAGCTACAATTATTAAACCAATACCCTACCCTCCTGGTAAGGAAGACATTACAAAAAGCAGGTAAGTCTTTTTATTCACGGTTTCAGCTCTTCTTCGGCGCTATGACGAGGGAGAGCATTCCTTGGTGTCAGTCACTGTGATATCGCCGTTAAAAGTTTGTCAAAAAAAGATGACTTCTAAGGCAAATTGTTAAAAGAATAAAAAAAATAAACAACATAATGTGTAAAATGAAACAAAAACAAAAAATATAGAAAACAAATTTATTTTTATACAGAAAAAAGATTGTTTTTATTTTCTTTGTTCTTCGTAATTAGAATTTTAAACATAAAATTCAAATAGGTTGTTCTGTTTTTCAGATTATAGGTTTTTCCACATGGTTTGCCATGAAAAAGGTAAACAACGATTTAGAAATTTGGCGTAACCAACGACCACGGCGAAATAAAATGTCCCTTTTGAGTTGTTTCCCATCAATGAATTTTCACTGTTTCTTGTAATCTCGAGTAATTCAAAGTTGTCTGAAAACAATTCTTATCAAATAGTAGCTTCGACGCTATTCACATTCAAACAAATTCCTAGTAATTATAAGCATTGCAATAATACGCCGAGCCAAATAACTTATTTGTATTTCTGAAAACCCAAGTAATCATGGAAAGTTAAACAAAATTACTCCTTCAGGTAAGGCCGATGACGACGTTTGGGTTTTTATCTCAGTTCTGCAATAAACAAAACTAAAATTTGGGCACGAGTACGATAACTTTGGCGCCAAGATATAATAACGGTTTTTGGTAGAGGGTCTTGATACAAGCATTTTTTACTATGGGAGGGATTGGTAAGGGGGCATGCTGCTCCCTGCAACCCCCCTGCTTGGGAACACTAGGATTTGGGGTGGTGCAAGTTGGAGTGCGTGCAAGGTGGGGAGGGTGCATGGTGCGGTGGGTGCAAGATGGGGTGCATGCAAAGTTTCTTTTGCATTTACATAAGCTGGATTTAAGAAAAATTAATTTACCTCAATCCATATTCGATTATTACTATCAAAATAAGACTACGTTAATACTTAAGCAAGGCAAAAGTAATTTAATTAAAATATTTTGTTTTGGTAATTTTTAATTTTCTCAAGAACTAGAAGACATCAAGTCATCTAGTTTTCAGTTTTTGATCAAAAACAAATAAGAGCAATGAATTATAAAAAAAAAATAGTAGATAATCTGAAAGTTTTGAAAAATTACACTAACCCTTTTTTTTACTTTTTTTATCACAAATTTTGACTTTAAAATAATTTTTTTCAAAAAAATGCATAGTTTTGACTTGATTTAAAAACAAGCTAATAGACAAGTGTTGGCTTTAAAAAAGGTATAGTACTTAATTATAAGTATTACCGTTATTTTTTAACTATTTTTTTCCATTACGCCCACTTTCCGAATTTCGGTCGAAAGTGAATTGAAATCACTTTAATTTCACGTGAAATGAAATTGGATGTTCTTCAATTCGATCGATTTCGAAAACTTCGAAATTGCTTCCAACTGTCAGAACTGAAGGATCATCCATTTTTATTTTGTTTCTCAAGTAAAATGTTTGCTGTTTTGAAGATGGATGCAATATTATTGGCAATTTTAAGTGAAAAAAGATAGAGAAAAAATAAGAAGACGAATTTTGCGAGACAAATCAAATATATTGAATTTACCTGACAATGTAAGTGTGTGAAAATTATGTAGAATTGTTCTGATAAATAAAGTAAATTCTTGACTTCCTCTTTTAAGCTTTCATTGTAATTTAAGATTAAGCAAAGATGCTTTTTTATACATAGTACATATGTTTGAAGGGAAATAGAACCCTTATAACACCTTCATCGATTCCTTCAATTCAAAAACTTGCTGCAACCCTCCGATTCCTAGCAGAAGGAAGCTATCAAAGATCAATTCACAGAAATAAAAAAAGTGATTTGAATGCGTTCAAAAAATGGAACAAACCGAAATACAGAACATCCATTTGCATGTTCGAAAATCCAATTCACGATAACGAATTGTGGACTTTCGCAAAGTGTATTCACAATATGTGAAATGCAGAACATGGGCATTAATGTACATATTTTTTTAAACTGCCCCTACCGCCTAAACGGGGGGAGATAGACCCCTCTCCCATAGTAAAAAATGCTTGTTTTTAACTGTTCTATACAAATCCGTCATTAAACTTTGTCGCCAAAGTTATCGTACTCTCCCCAAAATTTGGTCTTGCAATTACCGAACTGCTTAAATGATGAAAATACTAATCTAATTGAGGAATCTGAACTAGCTAAAGTTGGCAATGGAACTTCACAAGTATGCTTCTCGTAGCATTGTCTGTACAAAAAAAATACGGAGGCACCCGCCTATTGTTTCCACCTGAACTTCTAACGTCGGCAAAAAAATGCTCTAAGCAAACTACAGCTGAAAAAATTGTCTGTTTTGTTGTTTTACAAAGTATTGAGTTACACTTGTCCATTTCCAATTATACTTAACCAGTTGCAGCGCATGTTGCGTTCGCAAATAATTTAAGTAAACAAAATAAATAATAATAAACTAATAAATCATTAAATAATATTTATTTGGTAAATTTTATTTCATTTAATATACATTTACAACATTTATTTGGATTGAAATTAATAAGCTATACAAATCTTCCAATTTAAGACCATGTCTGCACTTCAGATTTTGTTGGTTAGGATTGTTTAGTTTTTGCATTGTATATATATTTCTTCAGCAATATTCACATGAGAACGACCAACGAATGAACGAATATTCGTCGATTTTGACATTTCTTTCACATGAGTTTTTAATTCGTTGCGAATGAAGTTGGACATCCACCACCGAAACCAAAACAAGAACGTTTTTTTTAGGTTAAGTACGCGCGATTTTTTTTATTCGTTGCGAGCATGGTATAAAGAATACAAGGTATGCTTGACAGTTCTGGTCGACTGAATCGTGACGTCATTGCGAGTGAATTTTCTTATTTATGATGTTCTTTGATATTCTTTGGTATAATTAATAATTAAATTAAATAATGAAATTCTATCTAAACCAATTTTGTTTGCTTTGTAGAATTTACAACCAAGAATGCCCTTGAACAAGGTAACCAAGTCAACAGATATTGGAATTGTAGCCACTTCGGAAACTTGTAGAATATGTGGATATAGGAAAGGAAAAGAGGAAATCGAAACTATAGAAATCCCATTTTCTTATAAATATTTAGTGGGTGAATTGAGTTCGGTTTTCAATTTCTATAGATGTAAAATTGAAATAAGAAGATAAACTAGGTATTTCTCTTTTAAGTAAAGTGCCTTGCACATGAGCAACGAACTGCGAATGGACGAACAAACGTGATTTTACATATTTCAAAAAGCCAATTCCACACAAAAACTCATTTAAATTATAAGAAACCAATTGACGCTAATATTAGAATAATAAAATTTGCATTTTGTTCTCTAAAACAAGAGAATTTTGTAAAAACAATTTGGAGTAACGAATCGCAGTGTGGTCGCTGCGAACTATCAAACTCTATTCGCGTTCCACATAACATCCACACTTCAACGAATAAATTGTTCGCGCTCAACTTAACCTCAAAATTATACCACTCTTGTTTTGTTTTTGTGTGAAAGATCTTTCGAGTTAATAAGCACAGGGATGTGCTGTAGTGTTGGTTAAACATCGATAGTCTATCGATAGTAAAAAACTATCGCGTACATAGATAGTTTCGATAAACTATCGAACACACTATCGATAGTTTCAATACTTCCAAATTATTTTACCACAAGGCTATTTTTCTGAACACCGCTGTTTAATTTTCAACTCATACAGCACTGGAAATCTATTGAAAATCTTCATGTCTCATCATTTCAATTTTTGGTTTGGGGAACCACCGAATTATAATTTTGTAAGTTGTCATTGTCATCATATGTTACTATTTTTTGTTTAATAAACTAATTTAAAATAAGCACTCTTGATTTTTGTATCATTTGCCTTAAAAGCTAAATTCATTTTTCATTCATAAAAAATGTTGTCTTGTGACCGAAAAACTCGTGAACTGATGGGTCAAATGTTTAAATTTTTTTCAAATTGTTTGGCATCTTTGGGAAGCTTGCCAGCTTGCCACATTACCCAAAAAAATAAAGTATTCGTCAGGCCGTACCGAACTGTTTTTTTTTGATTACAATAATACATCGTGTTTTTTTTTTTCAAAAAAATACCTTAAAAAGCAAGTTAAATTTTACATTTCTATCGGGTGATTTTTTTGAGGTTAGGATTTTCATGCATTAGTATTTGACAGATCACGCGGGATTTCAGACATGGTGTCAAAGAGAAAGATGCTCAGTATGCTTTGACATTTCATCATGAATAGACTTACTAACGAGCAACGCTTGCAAATCATTGAATTTTATTACCAAAATCAGTGTTCGGTTCGAAATGTGTTTCGCGCTTTACGCAAATTGTATGCGTTTTTTTTTTTTAAAGTTCTCAAGCTCTTAAAAAATCACCCATTATATTAAACAATGTCCTCTTTTCAATGGAGGACAATAAATACATAATGGGTTACTTTTTAAGAGCTTGAGAATTTTTTTAAAAAAAAAAAACGCATAAAATTTGCGTAAAGCGCGAAACACATTTCGAACCGAACACTGATTTTGGTAATAAAATTCAATGATTTGCAAACGTTGCTCGTTAGTAAGTCTATTCATGATGAAATGTCAAAGCATACTGAGCATCTTTCTCTTTGACACCATGTCTGAAATCCCGCGTGATCTGTCAAATACTAATGCATGAAAATCCTAACCTCAAAAAAATCCCCCGATAGTTGCTTAAATAAGTTTGAAATTCAAATACATATTCAGATTTTCAACCGTTTTTTATTATTCAAAAAATGTGTACCTAATAGAAAAGCCTTTTTAATGCTTTTTAAGATATTTAGTAAAACCATCGATAGTATCGATAGTGTTTTCCAAAACTATCGATACTATCAAAAGTGGAAACTATCGATGTTTAACCAACACTAATGTGTTGAAAATAAATTTTCTCTGAGTAAACATCCCTGGGTCAAGTTGACAATTCGTCGCTACCTGCGAATAGAAATAAAAGCTCATGTGAAAGAAAAGTCAAAATATGCGAACATCCACAGTTCGCAGTTCGTTGCTCATGTGCAAGGCACTTAATAGTTTTTATTTTTTTTGTACGTTTGTTTCTTTTTTTCGTTATTAGTATTATTTAAAGACTTTATTCTAAAATAAAGTCTACATCTAAAGAACAAAAGTTTAACCTTTTCAAGTAAATTTACATCATCACAGTTTCTTAAGTGAAACTTTAAGTAATCACTTATCACATGTATCTTATTGCTATTGATTTTAATAAATATGTTTTCAAGAGCAACAATTTTTTCCATAAATTCTGGAGATGGACCACCTTCAGATATTGCATCAACCCATGTAAATGAGGTTTGCTTTTCTTGCAGAATGTAGACAAATCGCTGACGATATATCATCCAGTGTCCAGTTCAATTTCTTCTTGGGATTCTTTAGTCGTTTGATCTGGCCATCAGTAAAAATAGATGCAACAGAGCTTTCAAGGTTGCGGAGCATGCAGTTATCTTCTTCCAATTGTTTTTTTCTTTTTGGCAAAGCTGCAACTGTTTCTCCAACTCGATTATTTGAAGCTGTCTGCTACACTCCATATCAACTCTGTATATAAAAAAAATTTGATTTAACACAATGCTTTTTAATATTTTAATATAAAAATGAACCTACTCTGTTTGAGTTGAAATTGAATTTTCCATCTCGACAACATGCTGCATTTGTTCTTGCATATTGGGTGAAATATTTTCTTTCTCTTCATAATGTTGGAGGCAACTTGCCACAGTTCTTCGGTTGTTCCTTTTGTCCGCCCTAAGAGCCCTTGATAAAGCAAGTGCATTGTCACCGCAACTTTCAGGTACGTTTCTGAGTGGTACGGCTTTCGGATCAAGTTTTGATTTAGGCAATGGCACATTCATAAGTTTATCTTTAAGACAATAATCGTCTTCTTTAAAATGCAACGAGCATATTCGTGCAAAGCTGGTATTATCATTTTTTTCCACAAGCTTTAACCCAAGCCAAACTCAGATTTGGATCTATTGGGAAGCAAAAAAATCTCAGGTTTTCACAGTTTTTGTTGTTTGAATAACTTTTGCAATTTTTCACACAACAATAATTTGGCATATTTACATTTATGTAAATAGTTTGTTTATTTAAAAAGAAGTTACAATTATTTATATTTTTCAAGAGCACACTATCTATTTACTTTCGCAAATGAAATCAACCAAAACATTAAGAAGTAAAAACCGCACAAAACTGGCTGTCACTCGCAATGACGTCACACGAATACAAAATGGCGACCTATCATTTCATATACAGCATACCTTGTATTCTTTATACCATGCGTTGCGAGTGTGGATAATGTGGAACGCGAATAAAGTTTGACAGTTCGTATCAACTATAATTTTTTTTGCGACGAATAAATTTGTTTTCTTAAATTTATTAATATATGATATTGAAAAGTAAAAGTATGCATTAGAAATCAAAAAGAAACTATAATGCTATCGTTTTGTTAAGAATTTGTGTGGAAATATGTCTTCAAACGTATATAAACTCACATTTTGTAATTCATTCGTTGTTCGTTGGTCGCGCTCATGTGAATACTACTTTCTAGTATTATTATGAGACGAAATTTTTTATTTCATCTCCACAACTATTGAGGGCGCTGCGTATATCAAAGTACTTGGTAGGGAATTAAGAATGAGGAGAAAATTACTAAAGAAAGAATGAGAAAAGTAAATTTGTTTAAGTTTCATAAGCATTAATATGTTCGAGGGAGATAACCAAAATACAAATGTCAAACCAAGAAGGAATAATATTTGCAAAAACCATTGACATACTATACATGGACTGCTAGTAGCCAACTTCACGATGGTTCCACTTTTAACGGACAAAACACTAGCGCAAAGAGGGCTATGCGGAAAAATTGTGTAACATTTATGACACTTGAACTTGACACAAACACAACAACGAAACAATTTTCCAAAAAATTTTTGGTCAAGGACCGAAAACCGAATGAATGAATAGCCATTGTTTCGCATGAGGGGGGATGTGTAATGCACGGTGAGCCACCCGACTGCACCATCTTGCCGCCTAACACGCAGCCGAACACGATCTCAAGATTCAAGAGTTTAAGAGAAATTAAAAAAATGTAGAGTTGTCCCTTAAGAAAATGGGACACTATTCAAATTCTATTTGTGATTGCCACCATTTAAAACCACAAAAAGTATAAATTGTTTAAGAACTTCTCAACCAACTGCACATGCACAGGAATTAGATCCCCTTTTCCTATCTCTTTCTCTGATATCTAAATACCTTAAGTTTTAATATTAACAATACGCATTATAATCAAATCATGGTATTGCTTACAAGACACAATTAATTAATGAATTATTAAGACTTTAAGCAAAAACAACAGCAATTTATTTTCTTTAATACAATGTCAATATCTTAAGCCTTAGCAGCAGATTTTCCTGCATGTTGCTTCATTCTTGCCTCGATTTCGGGTCTAAAATGCCTTATGAGACCTAAATTACAAAAAGCAAGGGTTGAGAAATAGAAACAAAAATATATAACTTAACAAACCTTGTACTGGCCAAGCTGCACCATCACCAAGGGCGCAAATAGTGTGCCTTCAATTTGTTTAGAAATTTTCCACAACATATCAATATCGGATGGCTGAGCATTTCCAGCGACGAAACTAAGAAATTATCATATTATTATTTTTTCCATTAAATCTTAATTTTATCAAATTATTTAGTACCGAGCCATAATTTTGTTCATCCAACCAATACCCTCGCGACATGGAATACACTGTCCACAACTTTCATGTTTGTAGAAAGATATCAAGCGGGCAATAGCTTTGATGATATCGGTTGATTTATCCATAACGATGATAGCAGCTGTTCCCAAAGAAGTTTGGGCAGCAATAAGGCCTTCGAAATCCATGATAGCGTCATCACAAACTGATTTTGGGATCACAGGTGTGGAGGAACCCCCTGGAATAATTCCTAACAAATTGTCCCAGTCGCGTTTCGTTCGTATGCCGGATCATCCGGACTAAAAGTTCTCCACGCTTTGTTATCTGGGACATGTCACACAAACAACAAACAAAATACTCACAGCGCACAGCTAGCTTCTGCTTGCTGTTTCATTTTGCACGAACTGTCAAAATTTTTCAATAACATAAATAAAAAAACATGGCATCGTTTGTCTTCAACAAATTATGCTAGATGTCAATACTTTCTATGTCAGAAAAAGCTTATCTCAACTAAATAAAAACAGATGTCGCTAAATATTTCATAACTTTTTTTGCCACTGTGCCTGAAAGGGCTAGTGTAGCTAATCTGAAGTGGAACCATTCTTATTCAAATATTGTATGGAAAATTCACACCACTAGCAGTCCATGTATAGTATGTCAATGATTGAATATCAAATGATAATTTTTCACCCATTGTGAATACTAATCAATATACGATTGTGAATAGGTTTTGTTTGGTGTTTTACGTCTGTCATTTGTGTTGAGTTCTTGTGTTTTGGTCTATAAATAATATCGGCGGAATAATGTAAGTTGTTTTAATTAGATACATTTCTCTTTTTTCTTAATAATATTTTGTTTATTTAGGAGTAGAATAGTTAGCTTGCATGATAAACCTTCGTTCCTCAGTACAATTGCCTTCAAACAACAATTCTAGTGAAGGCATTTCGTTCTTCAATTTGTATATTCAATAAAAACTACAAAAAACTTTTATAAATCGTATTTGAATTACAATTCTTTACCATTTACGAATATTTGATACATTTGTCAAGGAAGATTTTGTAGGTGATAGAATATTTGATGGGTATCAATATGTTTGATAGCCGTAATACCGAGTTTATCAATAAAGCTATTCACAATAGATCTTTTAATTCACTATTTATCAAAAATATTGATAATTGATCACCATAATACCGATTCATTAATTTTGTGGATAATTATCAACTATTATCAAATATTGTGTTGATATTTGATAACCATAATAGGGCTGCTAGTTGATGGTAACTGTACGATGGACATGTACAGGCATATTCCAACAAACTGTTCAAGTTCCATTGCTGTAATATGGGCAATCTTTTCGGGACGTTTTTCACAGTATCGGATAGTTTCTTGTTCTATATATTTGAACATTTCGTCTGTAAACAAGTACTTATAGAATTGTACTGGCGTATCCAAACTCCTTATTTCCTCAGGTAATGTCGTATCACCTGTAAATGCGGTTTCATTATCACCTTTTTCCAAAAACCCATCCCGCCATCGGGGTTTTTCAGCTCTCGCACTTCTACTTGTGGGAGGTATCATCTGGGATAGGGGAATATTATCTTCTAATTCCCAATCGGATTCATCAGACTCTGGAATATATAGAGGCGGAAGATTTCTGTTCACCTCGTGCTCATCATCCGAATGATCTTTGTCACTGCTGTTGTCGGGAAAATTTTGGATAGTAGTATGGATACCTCCGTAAAACCGATGTGGGTCCATATCTGAATTCTGTAATGTTCGTATAAATAACTTACTTACTTACTTACTTAAGGTGGCGCTACAGTCCGGGGCGGACCTGGGCCTCAACCAACATGCGTCTCCAGCCAGCTCGGTCCCTAGCTAGCTGTCTCCAGTTTCGCACGCCAAGTTGGTTGAGGTCCTCACCCACCTGAGTGCGCCACCTGAGTCGCGGTCTTCCTCTACTGCGCCGTCCCTCGGGATTGGATTCGAAGACCTTCCGGGCTGGAGCATTGATGTCCATTCGCTCTACATGACCCAGCCATCTAAGCCGTTGGACTTTTATTCTGCTAACTAGGTCAGTGTCGCTGTACAGCCCGTACAGTTCGTCGTTATATCTTCTCCTCCATTCTCCATCTATACGTACGGGACCAAAAATCACCCGAAGAATTTTTCTCTCGAAGCATCCTAAGACGTTCTCATCCTTCTTTGACAGGGTCGTATAAATAACTACGAAAACAAAATATGAACATTTTTTAACTCTACCTTACTTTCATTCAAAAAAACTGCAGTTTTATAAAAAAATACACTTTTATAGTAATCCGTTATGTGCAACGTATTCCAATTAAATTATCACGATCGTTTGATTCCTATTGTAAATACAATTCCTTATATTATATGAATGCCCTTGTTGTACATGACCTAGGGCAATATACAGGAAGTTGTAAAATAAAATAATTAAAAAGTAATTAGGGGTGTTGCCAGCAGTTTGTTTTTTATGGGACACGTAAATATGTATGAATGTAGATAAAAAAAATATTCAACTTTTGTGCTTTTATTGCATGTTGGTTCAAATATAAGCGTAGATACATATATTTCTGCATGGTGTGCCATATTTGATCCAAACCGTTTTTTCAACTTATAAGTACTTGTTACTTCATAAAATCGAAAAAAATCACATTGTCAATAATATTATTTATATTATTTGCTTTACTGGTAAATTTTTTTCAATCACTACATTTTATTTTTATATTTTTTATGCAATTTTAAATTTCTCAAACACGCGTTTCTCCTACTGCACCCTTTGTGACGAGTTTGACGGAAAAATGCGTTGCCAAAACTCGTTCATAGATGGCGTTTATCAATAAAATTTAGAGCGTTTATGTTACTAATTTCACACTGTATGCACAAAAAAAAGGAATTAGTTGAAAACTGGAAAATATCGACAAAAATACGGTTTGGCTCATATATGAGCCACCATGCAGTAAAGGGTTAAATTTTCAATTTTTATGAAAAATGAGATGTTGCCATATTTGGCATATACAAATACATATGTTTGTAGCTATGTATACTTTAACGTTGTACGTATTTTGAATTTAATAATTCTAGTTTTATTTTAAATTTTCAATTTGTGAAAAATGAAATGTTGCCATATTTGGCGTATGATGCATTGAAGATTTTAAGTATATTCAATTATTTTGTTGTTGTTATTATTGCGTATTATTTGTGATTTGTCCGTATCAAGTACAAACACAATCAAAATTGCATACATTTAAAGGTATTGAAAACTAGGTCGTTTTTTGTTTTTTTAACGG
The DNA here is from genome assembly GCA_920104205.1 of Eupeodes latifasciatus. Taxonomy (NCBI): domain Eukaryota; kingdom Metazoa; phylum Arthropoda; class Insecta; order Diptera; family Syrphidae; genus Eupeodes; species Eupeodes latifasciatus. The sequence goes on from OV049924.1 coordinate 371,216,671, forward strand.
CTTAACAGGATGTACTGCATTGAATTTTTAATTTTCATATAAAAACATGTAAATAAATAGATATAATATAATATAAAACTACGTTACAAAATTAACCTTAAATGCCTAAATTGGAAAGGTATAAGCTTAATATATGAGGTATCATGATGACATGGTAGTAATTTGGACAGAATGGAAGTGTTTCTTGTGTGGAGATATCATTATGATAACATTAATTGCTTCTGTGAGACCCTTCGATTCATATAGTCCAGAACATTTTACTTTTTTCGGTTTTAATTTGTTTAGGTCTTTTCTTGTAAAAGATTCAAACATAATTGTTAGAGCATTGTATGCCGAGTTTGCAACTTCTTTCAAGAGTTTCTTACTTACAACATTAACACGACCATGCTTCCACATTAGTTTGATATCGGAGGGCATTTTAATTAGCATGTCTCGGAATTTAGCAACAAAAAAGTCTCAAAAATGGATATTTTATTAGAACATATAGCCCATTTGACTCTAGTACATGAGAAGAAAGAAATTCGTAGATAGATTGAGGTTTAGCTGCAAGTATTGACGCAATCAAAATTATTAACGAATAGCTTATCAAGAAAAAAAATCCTTTTGAAAACAAAAGAGTCCCTTTTAAAGTAAAGGATGATTTTTTAGCTATTATCTTTTTGGCAACACTGGTTTAAACAGCTAACGCACGTTTCGTGTTTGGTTTCATTGTCAAACATCTTCAGTTTGGTCTATAATTTAACCATGAATCATCTTACAAACAAACAACGCTTGCAAATTATTGAATTTTACTATCAAAATACGTGCTCTGTTGAGAAAGTTCGAAGCTCATTTTTGGCTCAATAGGTACGTAAATAAGCAGAATTGTCGATTTTGGAGTGAATATCAGCCAGAAGCTTTGCAATTTTATGTGTTTTTTTTAATAAATTTCCTATAGCTTTTAAAAACTCACCCTTTATATGCATATTCATATACATATATGTACATATAAAACGGACAAACTAAAGGAATTATATCACACTAAATTTTTGGTATAAAAAAGATAAAATACAATTTTTTTTAATTTAAGAGTCATATCACAAAAATAAAGACAATTATAAGGAACACCCTATTGAATTGAAAAAAAAAAAATATATTAAAAAATATATTTAACTACCAACCGCAAAAAGTACTCTTCCAATACCTACTTTTTTGCTTTGTTATTGTTTTTCTTATACTTTTTCTATTTCTTGCCAAAGTATAACCGTAAAATCATTCCTCTTCAAGTATAATATGCATACACACACATAATGTCAAAAGGTTGTTTCTATTGTCTCCCTCGATCTCCTACTATACATTTGCATATGTTCTTCTCTATTTTCTATTCTTTAATTATTGTTGAATTTTTACTCATTCTCAACTCTTGAGGGGTATAAAAAAAAGAAATCAAATTTAATCATCTCCACGCCGCTCAGATGTCGCTTCGATCGTTCCTCTTCATAAGAGTACTATAAGAAATATATATACAATGCAAAGCATCAAATTCCTGAGAAGTCGAAACTCTGTCCAGGGCTGGAATCGCGTAAGGCGATAATTGATTGTCATTGTTTTGATAGTCAATTTTGATCATCACCTTTTCTTTGTTCTGTGTAAAGTGATCGCTAAAACTTTACTATTTGCTGGCAGCACTTACGCAAGTTTGGGAAACTTGGTACAAATTGCAACAGGCATAAATGTCATTTCGATCAGCTGTTGTGTTTATTGTGTTGAATTTTCAATTTGCAAAGTTTTCTTTCTTTGAAAATGTAAGTACACAAATAACAATACTAAATAATAGTTATAAATTCATAAGAATGTTTGTTATCGTTTGCAAAAATATATTCTTTTGTTGAATCAAATTTAATGAAAAATTGACATAGAACCGACTGCATTTTCTTAATAACTGCAGCACTTATTTCAGCTACAGTGCTTTGGCCCATCGGTGCAGCTCAATCAGCCCCAACTTGTTGATAACCACCACCTCCATGAAGATTTAAAGTTGCAGCCTGTTGAAGGATAGGTGTAAAATGTGTTGATCTTATTTTTAAGAATCTGAAATAAATAATTTATACGTACCTACATTTTAAATAACTTATTTATAAATATTCATAGAAAGTTACATTGGGTTAGGAAGTTCCAAAATATTTGCTTTATTCCTTAAGTTGGTTCTCAGCAATTAAACTTTTTTGTAGTCATTTCTCGTGCTGGTGCACTAATAGAAAATTTGCATTGAAGTATACATTACTGTTCACTTATTTTTATTTTAACTTTGATATCTTTTCACTTTTTTCACCAAATTTAAAATTTATAGTGAAGCTGAAGTTCACACAAATTATCTTTCTCACAAAAAATTAATCAAAATATATGAAAGTGACACACCTAAATAGCTGTCACTAACAAACCATAGCAAAAAAGTGATAGTCAATTTGATAATCACCTTACGTGGGGCAAAATCATCCATTTTGATGGTCAATAATCAACAATCACCTTACGCGATTCCACCCCAGGTTTGGGCTCTGATAAAGGAAACAATAGTGAATGATGTGCTTATTCACGGAAAGTTTTAACCACATGAAATTAAAGAAGGAGTTGGTACAATGACCGTATTGTGGTAAAAGTTGATAGGCAACATCATTCCTAATATATATGGCGAGACCATGGTGTGAGAAGAATAATGGCACCAAGCAATACCCATGAATAAAAAATTCAGCAGGATCGGGTTTGGATTTGGTTTCACTCAATGCCAAAACAGCTAGTCTGTTAGAATTAGCGTGGATGTACACAGACAGAAAATTCGATCTCAGCCCGCGAACATTACTATAATCTACTCTAAAATTACCAGTCATTGCAATATTAAAACAAAATCCTAAAATCAAAACAGACGAAATTCTAAGTTTATCACTGTATAAGATTATTTAAAAGGTCTTTACAATAGAACCACACTACTAGTGTTATGCCTTTAGTAGTGAAGTTAAATTGGTCCGGACCCTAACAATCAAAACAGTAATCTACAATCCATGTGTTATTGAATGAACCAACACATACACACAATTGAGCGAGCTTTCAAAAAGCTTAGCCCAATGCATATGCACCTGCTGAGCCACTCAACTTTACAAAAAAATGAAAGAAAGAGTGAGGGAGGGAATGCAATTACTGTGTTCTGGTAGGTATTTTTATTATTGCCTTTTTCCCTTTGTGTTGCTTTTTTTTATTATATTGCTGCTGTTCACTGTTTTTTTTTTGTTCATTATTATTTTCTGTTTATTTATTGATTATTTTTGTTGATCACTGTTTTTTTTTGTTTAGATTTTATTTGAGTTTTTTTTGTTTTCTTTTAAATAAATTAAATTTAACGAGACTGCGACGGGGACGGGGACGGGAGACAGACAACAATTAATGCAAAACGCAGAACACGACGAGAGGACATGAACCTCCTCACACGAGCTTTCACTGACAACATAAATGCAATGAAATGTTAAAAATGTTTAAAAATATTTATGTACCTAAATTTATTAATTCAAAGTTATCTTAACTAGGCACAGAACAGCTTCAAAGCTGTCGACCGACATCCTACAAAAATTCTTATAGTCTGCACCATCCTCCCATAGTAAGTCCTTGAGCAGGTGCGCCTCCAAATCATAAAGTTCCCTTACTTCGAGAAATGGATTCACCCAAAACCTGTGTTTTCTTTTATCCTCTTGAATAGTAAGCACTTTTAGTTCCTCCAGCTTCTTAACCAGCATTAATTTTTTTAAAAGGGCTAATTTTTGTTTACTCAAAGGCATTTTTGTTTATATAATTTGTTTGAAATTTAAATTTTTAAAAAACCACAACTACCGACAAAAAATTAAACAACAGATTAACCGTTGTGTCAAATGTGACATTTGAGGTTGCTCATGGCAAGACATAATATGCCCAGTCAAAAAAAAAACACTGGATTGCGGAAGAGAAGTTGGATTGGATTTTACTCTTGTGGAGCCTCAGGGTCAGAGAAGCCGCCTCTGATGTGCCGGGTTTCAAGCAACCACCAACAAGGAACTCACAAAAGCCCCATCGACATCACGCTGAGTTCTTCCGATTATGTCAATGTCATCAGCATATGCTAGTAATTGGACAGACTTTTGAAAGATAGTGCCTCTAGTGTTGACGTGAGAGCTCTGCACTATTCTTCCAAGTACTATTCACCTTGTCTAAAACCTTTTTTGACATCGAAAGGTTCTGTTAAGTTGTTTCCAACTTTAGGCAACTATGACTTGGGGTCTCCATTGAACATTTCCGATGACAGGACTATCGGCATGTCATCAGAATATCCAATAGAAACCAACAATCCAACATCCAGTCCATGATCCGGTCATCGCAGTTTGGATTATTCGAGCGGATCAAAATCCTGTCATCAAATTTGACGTTTGTGTTGTATGTAGTGGTGAGCGTCCATTTTCCGCAGTCGTTTTGACATTCAAATTTCATTTCGTTTAAATTGTCGTCGAGTGCGGTCATGCCTACATATTTTTTATATTAAGTAAGTGAAATTAATTAAAGAAAAGTGAAATAAATTTAATTTCTTATATTGTTGTTGTTTACTACATATTACTTACCTGTTTCAGTTACAATGAACGATTGGCGAGTAACCACCAGTGACACGCTGAATTTGATAAATATATACAAAACAAAATAATGTTTGTGGAACTTCAAAAGCAATTTATACAAAAGGAACGACCTGAAAAGAAAAGCTTGGGAAGAAATAGCAGAGCAGTTTCATAAGGATCCAGCTGATATCAAGAAAAAACTGAAGTGCCTACGAGTAATGTCAATGAAAACATGGTCAGACGATTCCTTCCCGTAATGGTGTAACGCATTCGTATGTCCATTTATTTTTATATCAGGTTCAACCTGTTAAAAATTTTTAAAAATATTTATGTACCTAAATTCATTAATTCAAGGTTATCTTTACTAGCCACAGAACAGCTTCAAAGCCGACATCGACCGACATCCTACAAAAATTCTTATAGTCTGCACCGTCCTCCCATAGTAAATCCTTGAGTAGGTGCGCCTCCAAATCATGAAGTTCCCTTACTTCGAGAAATGGATTCACCCAAAACCTGTGTTTTCTTTTATCCTCTTGAATAGTTAGCTGTTTTAGTTCCTCCAGCTTCTTAACCAGCATTAATTTTTTAAAAGGGCTAATTTTTGTTTACTCAAAGGCATTTTTGTTTATTTAATTTGTTTGAAATTTAAATTTGTAAAAAAACAACAACTACCAACAAAAAGGTCAATCAACAAAAAAGTAAACAACAGATTAACCGTTGTGTCAAATGTGACATTTTAGGTTGCCCAGTAAAAAAAACACTCTGGATTGCATATGAGATTGCGGAAGAGAAGTTGGATTGGATTTTACTCTTGTGGAGCCTCAGGGTCATGACCCCTTTTCCATTTTGTGTTGTGGAACGACAAACTTGAAATATTTGTGTTTGAAATTTTGAGCCGGTGATACTGCTGACATGCATAGGATTTTTTCAGCTTTTTACAAGTTATACAATTTTATAGACTGAAATGGATACAAATACAGTGCATTCTCGATTATCGCAACTAATTAAAACAAGGGTGGTTGCAATAACCGAATAAATATTTTTTAGGCTCAATTCGAGATGCAAAGTGAAAATCAGAAAACCAACACTTATACATAGGTATACATTAAATGATATATTTAATGCAACATGAATAATAAGAAACAAAACTAAAATAAGTAAATTTATTATAAGACATAAAAGTAGATACATAATATGTTTACATAATTATTTTTTTTGACACTTTTGTCTGGATTTTTTGGATGTTTACATTTTTTAAAATCGCCATTTCGCGAAGTTTTTGAAGACTCAAAATTTGTTCAATAGGGGCTGAATTCTGTTCAGCCCATTGAATTGCTGTATTGCAGTTTCAGCCTTTATTTTGGGAACAGGAATCTCAACCTCGGACCCACTTTCATTTGATATTTCATCTGTTTCATTGTTTTTGTAGATTTCCTCTTTGTTGTAAATACGTACCCAATCACAAGTTTCTTCATTCGAAATGGATTTGTTGACGGAAATTCCATTGAAGAGAGTTGATATGGATTCTAGTACCTATGATTTTCATACTCCTTGTTATATTTTTTTGACTGCGCATCCTTTATAATATCCAAAATAATCCATTTGGTCTCGTCCTGCAGTTTTTCAGGAAGACTTAGCATTTCCATTTCAACCATGTTTAGAAATGGACGCAGCCTTGATTCCCGAGATCGTTTGTATTTCAGCTCGTTTAACATGGTTGTTGCAGCAGCCATTGTCCCAATTACGGAAGATGTCAGGGTGTTTTCTTTTTCTTTTGCCTACAGAAATTAAAAAAAGTATTTATTAAAAAAAAAAAAAAAAACAATTTTCAAGTTACCCTTATAATAGGTGTTGATGAATTAAAACTATCCCTACTAGTAGATCCCACGTCATCGAACTGGGAATCTGAACTGATGTTCTGTGAATACATTTTAAGTTATATTAATGTAATGTACATAACTATACGTACTAACTTATATTCTACACAATTTTGTACTTACAGAAACTCGGCGTGTTACGTTATTCCCATCATGCAAGTAGTGCAGTTGGTCAAAGCACCATAGTTTGGGAACGTAGACCTCTTCTATTCCTGCTCCACTTCTCTTTGACCTAACCACCAAGGATTTTTCTTTGCAGTATTGAGACTTTATTGTTCTCAATTTTAATTTTATTTCCTTAATGGTAATGTTCGGCTTGATAATTTCAATTCTTTTAAAAAGTTCTTGCATACTTTTTTCCCGCTCCATTCGATTAGTATATGATCGATGCTTTGCATTGTATAAATTCGGATAGTCCCCAAATGCTTCAATCAAAATTTTTGTCTGTTCCTTAGTCCACATCGACATTTTCCTAAAAGAAAATTTTAAGATAATTCAATTTTATTAAACAAAATAACGATTTAACATTTGTCGTTTAAATATACTTACATTAGTAAAATATTTCAAAACTTACTTTACAAGTCCCAAAATTTTCAAAATGAAATTCACCCCGTATTTCTGAATATGTATATAATAATAATAAATAAAACAAAACAAGTATACCTTTCGCATCGACGAACAGAAAATAATGAGAAATTCGGAACGAAATGAGAAACGAACTGTACTGCCCAAGCAGAAAATTCAGCAGTCATGAGCATACCGTCCCTTTACTCAGCTCCTCGCTTGCCAACAAACTATCGTCACAATCACAACGTTGTGGCCTTGTGGGCACAATACGTGTAGACAGGCACTAAAGAAAGTACATTAAGCGGCCCATAGAAACCACACTTGTGTGCACACCTGTATAGTGTGTACTGACACCCGGTCTAGATATCACACCGATCGAGACAACGACGCAGAAAAATCAAAAACTTTTGATTTTAGTTGCTCCGTTTATGACACCAAAATTCGGTTTCTGCGGGACCAATCAGCTGATCGGAAACAGAAAAATCAAACAGCCTATTGAGCCCTATCACGAATTGCATCGTAATCTTTTAGTCGATTCATATTCACATAGAAAATCCCTCTTAAAACAGATTGCACCTTATTAGCTTGTGGTTGTCAAAATTGGTTTTACAAATTTAACAATTAATTTTAAAATGATTGTTATTTTTCTGGTTTTAAAATGAATGGAATCAAGGTATAGTATAGCGATAGTGCAAAGTTAGGCAGATGCCCAAGAAAATATTGAAATGCCCAGAAAAAGAAGACATATCAGAGACATCTCCCATCCTCTCAAACTGGAAAAAACAGTTTAAGATGTATGGAAAAATTATTTTACCAATTTTTTCGGAATGCAATAATGACTCATGGAGTACGTGTGGATTGCTGCCTGCCCAATACTGCATATTTAGTTTATTGACGAAGCCATTCAGCCAGAAATGAGCCTCATTGCTGAAGATGATTTTTCGTAGAAAATCCGAATCATTTTCAATTCACGAACATACGACGCTTCTAGTCGTCATTTCGTCAAGGAGCTTTAGTTTTTTCGTCAATTTAATCAAGTAAGGATGTAGGCCATGATCTTTTCGCAAAATTCGCCACAACGACGTCACAGATATGCCCAACGCTTGAGAACGAAGTGTGAGAGACACGGTTGTGCTTTCTGCAACTGAAGCAACAGCGGCAGCAATCTTCTCGACACTACGGGCACTCCTTTGTCTCACTGGCACGGGAACATTTTGTACTGTGCCTGTGTATTCAAATTTTTCCACTAGACGCTCAATTGTTGATCTGCTAGGACGATTATGACGACCATAATTTGGCCGTAGTGCTCTTAACGTTAAGGCCACTGACTCCGAATTTCGGTAGTAAATTTAAATAGATTAGATTAGAGATTAGATTCTTCCTTTATTCATTAGATAAATTACAAATTACAGTAAAATAAATAAAATTATATAAAGAGAAGATGTATCAAAAAGAGTTACAAGAAATTTGAAATAATAAATTACAAAAATAAATACTATGCAAACTATTAGACAAAAGTTTATATTAACATACGAGGAATAAATTTATATAAAATTTTAAATTTTAAGTATCTATTAAATATTAGATATTAAATTTTTAATTTTAAAATTTTAATGAAACATATATTGAAACAATAAAGATTTGATTTAAAAGCAATAATTTGCAGCCCTTTAATTGAATAGAGACTTGTTGTAAGACTGCAGTTTATCACCGATAGTGCCAACTTTTGCAAGCGAAAAACCATAATCTACTAATAAACAACTTTTCTTTAGATTTTATTTCCTTCGGATTCAATTTGCAAACTGGAGAACATGAAACTGAAATACTCTATCCTTTTTAAAATTTTCCATAATTTAAATTAATTCTGTTCTGAATTTCTAAAACGATGACAACTGACTCTTATCTTGATTAATGTGATACCTACCTAAATGTAGTATCTCCATTTTGTGCTGAATAGCTGAGTTTCTGCGTTTTCCGTTCCAGTTCATAGTGTTTCCCCAATGCCACGTCATTTCCTGCTTTTTCTCTACAAGCCAAGCTAAACTCCACCATTTTCATTTATTCAATAGTGTCGTTTTGTGCCGGACGGTCGCATTCTTCGCTTCTCTGATTCTGGATTTTCTTCTTTATTTTAGAAAATTAAAGTTTAAAAATAAATAAAATGCCCAACTCAGATAGCCAACAATCCAATGGAAACTATAACAATCGCAATAATGACGATGATGATGTGAGTAAAATTAAAATATTTTTGTTTCTTTTCAAATACTAAAAAAAGTGTTCATAATTTTATAAATATATGGAATGAGAAAAACGTCCGCCATTTTCTATACACATTCTAAGACGTACAATTATTTTATTTCTTTTCACAGGAAATCCACGAGCCTGAACATTTGAGAAAACTTTTCATTGGAGGCTTGGATTACCGCACCACCGATGATTCCCTTAAAGCCCATTTCGAGCAATGGGGTAAAATTGTCGACGTTGTGGTTATGAAAGATCCTAAAACCAAAAGGTCACGCGGATTTGGCTTCATTACTTATTCCCATTCTTTTATGATCGATGATGCCCAAAATGCTCGACCACATAAAATCGATGGTCGTGTTGTGGAGCCAAAGCGTGCTGTTCCACGTCAAGATATCGATCGCCCAGATGCTGGTGCTTCTGTTAAAAAATTGTTTGTTGGTGGACTGAGGGAGGAACATGACGAGGGTTCGTTGCGTGATTATTTCTGTAAATATGGCAAAATTGTTTCGGTCAATATCGTCATCGACAAGGAAACTGGCAAGCGAAGAGGTTTTGCTTTTATTGAATTTGAGGACTATGACCCCGTTGATAAAATTGTTTGTAAGTATCTATTTACTACCTCCTACTTATCGACGATATGTTTTTAGTATTTTTTAAGTTTATATTTATAATTGAACACATTACACAACTCAATCATTGTCATTTAGAGAAGGTATAGGCATTCTCTTTTTTTTTCTTGTCGAGAAAAAGTCAATAAGGCTCAAATCGATAAAAAAAAAGAACTTTTTCCATTAAGGATGCACAAATTTTCATACGTTGCCTTATTTAATTGATAGATACGCGCAAATAAATAATTATCGCAATTTAATAGCAAGGAAGCATAGTCCACCTTTTCACATAATACACACAAAAATGGTTGGTTTTGAAATGTATTCTTTTTTTTTGTTTCAGTGTTGCCAAGCTTATTTTTTTCATTGATATTTTTAGATTTATTTTAAAACTTCATAAATTTAAAGAAAATTACATTGAATCAAGGACAGGTGCTTTTTCAATAGAGCATAAAAAAGATTTTGTGTATTTTAGTATTCAAATGCAAAAGAAAAGAAGTGTAAACCCCTCTGTGTGTACAGTGACTCAAAATCAAAATACAAAAAAAGTAGCGGGCTACTTTCGATTACCGCAGCACGAATTTCGTTTTGATTTTTTTGTACAGTTAGGTAGGGGTCTCAATAGAACATGTTTTAAATTTTAAGCAAAAACACTCTAGTAAAGATATAAATCCTCGGTAGCCATATTGGTTTGCCTACAAACTAAACCGGAAACGGACCTGATAAAACAATTCTTAGTGTGCGTGAAAACACGTACCCAAGAAACAACTAATCAGTTCCGGTCCGAATCGAATTGTTGTTGGATTTCACATTTATTCATGGACATCATGTCAAAATTACAAATACAACAATGTAAACAAATGGGTTTTGGAGGGTGATACGTACGAAGGATTTATATCTTCATTAGAGTGTTTTTGATTTTAAGGCGAGGAAACACCGTTAAGTCATAAAAAAAATATTTTCTTTTTCGGACTTAACCCTACTTTTTTGTATTGCGTTTTTTGAGCCTAGAACAAGTTTTTTAATTGATACTACGGTATACTAAGAGCTAGGTATGTAAGGGGGGCATGCTGCCCCCTGCAATCCCCTGCTTGGAATCACTATAGGATTTGGGGTGGGTGCGAGTTTGGGTATTGCAAAGTACTTTTCGCATTTAAGCACTAAAAACAAAGAAATCCCCAACGAAAAAAAACAAGTATGGCAACACTGAACAAAAAACGGAAGAAATGTCAAAATCAACCATTTTTGCGTGTTTTGTATGTAAAAAAGTGAACTTTGAAAATTAATTTAAAATAGAAATAAATGTTTCCTCGCTCTATAATTGCTATAATTATTATTTATTTGTGCATATCTATGAAATAAAAAAAAAACGCGTGTCGAAATTCGTGCTGCGGTAGTGGAAAGTTGAGCCATGAAATTAAATGAAGGAATGATTGAAAGAGTCTAGCTTGGTAATTTAAGCTTTGGAATGTTTCCCCCGTTAAAACAAAGTGAGAGCCCACTTTTCTGGCCCTCAAAAATGTATTTTTTTTATGTACATATGTCGTTTTCAATGAAAAGCAGGTTAAAAGTTTCTTCATTCATCCTTTTATAATTTAAAATCGATGGTTTATCATTTGATTTTAGTTCTTTTGTCAAGAAAATGAAGGATTCTCTCCAGATTTCAATCCAATTCCTATTTTTACATTATTCGAAATTATTATCCGTATTCATAATGTCAATAATCATTGCTGTAGTAAAAAGTGCAGTTTTCTTTAATTATTTTCACACTTTGACTTTGTGGATGAGAACAAAAAATGAAAGAGAAGTGTCAAAAACACGCAACCGAAAAAAATCCTAGTGTAATAACGCGAGATTGATGTGATGGGTGTTCAAAAGGAAATATGCGAAACACGCAGCATACAGAAAGTCTGAGTGTAATAACATACTTTCTTGTTTGTTTTCAGATGAGTTAATTTTGGTGCGCTTTTTTGTGTTGTAAGCATTATTTTATTTAAATTTTAAAACTACGCAATTTGTTATTTTGTATGTATAAAGATAGAAGTTACTCACAACACAGTAGGTACGCACACAAATAAAATCCAAATGTCATTTCGATTAAATTTCAATTCGATTCCTCGATCCACTGACGACGTATACCTGGATCGAAATCTCTATTCAATTTAATTCAATTCAATTTTGATTCCTCAATCTTGATTCCTCAATCTCCTCTTGTAACCAGGGTAGTATACATACATATGTAAGAATTTCATGGAAAAAGAATTCAGGTCTGGAAAAAATTCATCATGGAGGAAGGTGTTCTTTAAAATTCAGAAATTTGAAACATTGTTTTCCTTTTACATCTTGGTTATCAAAAAAATGTTTTGTGTGACGCTTTTGAACATTTTGTGACTTACAAATCGTACTCACACGTTCTGCAGAATAAATGTGTTCATTAATGCAACAAAGTAGAAAGACGATTGTACTAACGCAGATTTTCGACGTTAATAAAAACACCCCCATTTTAATTTTTAACTCAACACAGTCCCAGCTCCGTGCAGTTTCATCAATAAATTTGTACGGCGTTTCATGACTGTAAGATTAACCATATGACTGATATTATATTATTGTTGTTTTACTCAACTATGGTAAGACGATGAAAAAGTATCTGCTACAATTTCATTTTAATTTATCATGAAATGATATCTGAAAAATAAAAATAGGCTCTACTTTTGATTCGATTTTAAAAGCATTTTAAAAATTCTAAAAATGGTTTACTATGTTTATGTAATTTCATACATTTCCCATTTTTAATTTAATTTAATTCTAATTTATGGGAAAGTTATTTATATGTATGTATTGTATATATGGGAAACAAAATAAACCGTGAAAACTCAACCTCAAATCTACCCCAAATCCTAGTGTGTCCATGTAGAGAGGGTGCATGTTCAACCATGTATACCTCTGTTTTTACGCCTCACTAACCATTAAAAAGAAAACTTGACGTAGGCGTGTTCAGTGAACAAAAAAAAATTAATATGAACAATAATGAAAAATTGCCCCTTAAATAAAATATGAAGCTAAAACGCACCATGCGTTATTCTTAAATTAAAAGTGGAGCTAAAACGCACTATTCCCTATTCTTTAAAGAACTTATTTTCAACCCTTTTTTCATTCAGCTTAAAATCACCCTCTAGTTTTTTGTTTTAGCGAAATGGCTAGAGAATAAAATCTTCCCATTGCAGTGAAAATCATTTGCTGAAAAGTGAAAAAAACAAAGTATTTAGGGTGAATATATACCTGGAAGTAAAAAATCGTTCCTATTGTTTATGCAGTATATACAGTGACGTGCACTCAATTAGAAACGCTTTTCAGGTCAAACTTCAACTTCCGATTATTATGTTTTCTTTAAATAAATGCGGCCATCTTTTTTTTCTTTTACATTGAAATCTAACCAACTTCACTATAAAATCATAATAGTAACATAGGGCACCGTTATTTTTTGATTAAAGAAAGTAAAAAGCACAAAACCACAAAATCGATGGTGCACATAATTAGAAACAAACATTCTTTTGAGACTTTCAAGATTAAAAAGTTATTTTTGGGCATTGTAAGTTACACTTTTGTATCTAGTTTTTTCGACAATTGAATTTTAATTGTTTAGTTAGGTCATCAAAATGGGAAAAAACAAATCATGTGACGTTAAGACTCGCCGTGAAATTTTGAGCCATCATAAAGAAGGAAAATCTTATAGGGAGATTTCTAACATTTTAAAATGTTCAAAGAAGATGGTATTTAATGCTGTTCAATATTTCAAAAAAAAAAAACAATAGAAAAAATACCACGAAAGCCGAGACCAAAGTCAACCTCTCATAGAGAAGATGTACTAATTGTTCGTGAAAGCAAAAAAAACCCTTTTGCAATTGCGAGGGAAATTAGGAGGGCAGTGTTTGGTGAAGCAGATAGTGGACCGTCTGTAGACACTGTCAAAAGAAGGTTGCGCGAAGCTGAACTCTTTGGGCGCATAGCAAGGAAGAAGCCATTACTGACTGAACGTCACAGAAAGGCCCTCTTGGCTTTTGCTAAAAAATATAAGCACTGGACGGTCAATCAGTGGAAACATGTGCTTTTTTCGGACGAAACAAAAATTAATAGGATTAATTCTGATGGAAAAGCTTGTGTCCGCCGTCCGAGATCCCAAGAATATAATCCAAAATACACTCGCCCCATTGTCAAGCATGGTGGTGGCAGTATTATGATCTGGGGAGCAATGTCTTGGTCTGGCGTTGGCCCGATCAAAAAAATTGAGGGTCATATGGACAGGATTCAATATTGCAGAATCCTTGAGAATGTTATGCTGCCGTACGCGGAAGAAAACCTACCCATAGTATGGAAACTTCAACAAGACAACGATCCAAAGCACACGGCCAGTTACACTAAAAAATGGTTCGAAGACAACTCCATCACTCTTTTGGACTGGCCGTCGTGCAGCCCGGATCTTAACCCGATAGAAAACCTATGGCAGCACCTAAAAATAAAAATGAGCTACAAAAAAATTGGAAATATGTCTAATTTATTCCAAGAAATTGAGGATGTTTGGAAATCGATTCCAAAAAAAGTTTGTGAAGATTTGGTTAGCTCTATGCCCAGAAGATTACAGTGTGTAATTGATAACCATGGTTATTCGACAAAATATTGAACAATATTAAGTAAAATATTAAATTAAAAAATAATATTATAAAGCTAAAATGCTAATAAATTAAACAAATATTAAACAACATAAACGTGTGTTTCTAATTATGTGCCCTACCAGTTTCAGCTATTTTTTCAGGTTTTAATTTTATTTGTCTTTATCTTTTTTATAAATTCAAAAAAAAAATGATAAAATAAAATAGATACGAAAACAAATTTCCAGCAAAAAGAAAATTAAAAAAATATTAAAGAAGAAAGCAAGACAGGCAAAACAAAATGACTTTGAAAAATCGTTTCTAATTATTTGCACGCCACTGTAGGTACATAGATAGCCCTAACATTTTTAAATCTATTGCTTAACGAAACGGCTGGAGACAAAAAATAAAATCTCCCCATCACAATAAAATCATTTACAGAAAAATAAAAAAAAAAAAATAAGTACTTAGGGTGAATATACCTGGAAGTAAAAATACTATTGTTAAAGCTGGATATAGCCTTAATATTTTTAAATCTATTGTTTAACTTATTACACAGTCCCAGCTCCGCGTAGTTCGTTTTTAATGAATTAATGCGGCGCACAGTGGCCCGTTTTGACTTTTTTGGTTGCAAAAATCATATCTCCTAAACGAATAAAGATATTGCTTTAATTTTTTTTTTATCTTGAAGGAAATTTCTAAGGCTATAAAAATTGTGACTTTCAAAAAAAACTGTTCACAGGGTGTTTCAGAAATTTGTGTTAAAATAAGAAGTTTTAGCAAAGGTCATAAACATAGCGGTATTTTAATATGCAATCGTCAAAATCATTTTTTTTAAGTAATCTGAGTGAATTGAAACAGTAGAGCAAAAAAAAAACTTTTTACAGGGTGTTTCAGAAATGTGTGTTAAAATAAGAAGTTTTAACAAAGGTCATAAACATAGCGTTATTTTAATATGCAATCGTCAAAATCATTTTTTTTAAGTAATCTGAGTGAATTGAAACAGTAGAGCAAAAAAAAAAACTTTTTACAGGGTGTTTCAGAAATGTGTGTTAAAATAAGAAGTTTTAACAAAGGTCATAAACATAGCGTTATTTTAATATGCAATCGTCAAAATCATTTTTTTAAGTAATCTGAGTGAATTGAAACAGGAGAGCAAAAAAAACTGTTTACAGGGTGTTTCAGAAATTTGTGTTAAAATTAAAAGTTTTAACAAAGGTGATAAACGTAGCGGTATTTTAATATGCAATCATCAAAATCAATTTTTTAAGTAATTTAGTGAATTGAAACAGTGGAGCAAAGAGAAAAAGAACCAATTCGAGTGAAACAGTGGGGAAAAAAGTATTTTTTTTTTTAATTTTAAGGCATTTTTTTTTTATTTTCCAGTATTCAAGAGTACATAATGTATTTTGGTTATACATATATCAAAAGTCAGTGTAAAAAGAAATAAAGACAAAACAAATTAATATATAAACACTAAATTTCTTGAAAACTGTCATCTAAGTCCGGGGAAATGTGTAATAAACTCATCATTTCTGGAGAGTATCGTTCTTTCAGATCTTTTTGGCTTCTCACATGCCTTAATGAAGAAATAAGTGGATCCGAAGAGGTTGCAAGCATGTTAAATAGGTCCTCATTCTGCCGAATCCTTAAAACTTTACACGTATTCTGATATCGATATTTCTTGTAGTCTTTATTTTTGCATTCCTGGGCTTCTTCTGACAGTTCTCCAAGTGGTAGTGATTGATATTCAATGATATTTTGACTATGAACCAATATTTTGTGTAGTGTAGGTGTGAGTAATTTTTCAGGATACTTTTGTTTTAAAAGCTCTGCAGTTTTTTTTGTATACTCCCCAAATTTAACTGCATTCACTACTTCTCTGCAATTTAAAACGTTCAATATTACTTTGAGCCTCATTATAACTTCTCCATTGACTCCAGTTATTCGAGCGGTTGCATCTGACTGTTCAAAAAATCTTCTTGCAGTGTTTCCGTCATTAGTGTTTCCAAACCCTTGCTTTGGTTTATCCACATCAAGGCCAAGCTCATCGCGAAAACGCCTTTGGATCTCTTGTTTTCTTCTTTTTTCCGCCTCCTTGGTCCCAACCGATTCATCAGTACCTTCTCCTTCTTGTCGAAGAGTATACGCAAGCTTCAAAATAAATTCCATGCATCTGATTCTAGCGTGCAGTGGAGAGATTCCATATTCGTAATTATGTTCGTTCTCAATTGATTCATCTTTATTGAAATTCTTTTGTGTCCTTTTGCATATCGGACATGACCGCGTAGACTTTGTTTCCGTTAATTCGTTCATCTGGTAGTTGGTTTTCAATTTCCACGGCAGATATAAACTCATTGCAAGTGGTAACATTGACAAAAAGTTCAAACAAATCCTTATTCGGAATATCCATTTTAAATTGTTTTGAAAAATAAAAGCAACTGCTCGAACGCTCGTTTGAATTCTAAATGATTATTTTAGTCAAATGTTTCATATTTTTATACCTTAGAGTAAATACCTGCACTCAAGTCGCTTTAATCCTTATATTAATTATATTTAAAGACAACCCAATAAAACTACCTGTCTGTCTACCTGAATATAACATATTCCAAAATCGTTTTATCCTTAAATCTTATCAATAAATTCTTAATCTTAATCCTTATCAATAAAAGTACCTGATCAAAATTCAATCGTACCCGAAAACAAATGCGTTATTTAAAATTTTATAACAGGATTAAAAAAATTAGTTCTAAAACTCTTGAAAATCTTATGTAATAAACAAAAAATAAAAATGATTTACCTTTTTAAAATAAAATCATCTTTTGTAAATCCACCACACACAAAACAAAGAAAACCATAAAAAAAATTTCCATAAAAAAAGAGGGGAAAAAAATGACTGACTTCATCACTTCAAATCTCCCTAGCTCAGTTCGATGCAAAATGACGCAGTTGATCTTTTGGATTTATGTAAAGGAATATATAAGGATTCTGAATCAGTTGAGATCTTAGCACCACTCGTTGAACCTTTTTTTTCTATCCAATTTGAAGTCGAAAAAGTGTGCAAAAAGTAGTGTTTCCAAAAAAATTAAATTAAACAATTAAAAAAAATTTTTTGTTTTTTTTTTGTTTTAACTACCGATCTAAATAATGGCAAAGCATATCATAAAAACAAAAACGAAAAGCGTTTGGAAGCCCTTTTTCTAGTTTTTTCATTCAAAGTTAAGAAAAAAAATAAAAAAATAAAAAAAAATGATCATCATAAAAAATGTTCAACTTTGGCCTGCTCTATAAGGCACACCAATAACCCAAATTGAATATTTTTTTCGATTACTCAAGCTCCAAATATTTGTGAGTCCAGTGAACTAAAAAGTTTTGCATTATAGACCCACTCGAAAAATGAATATTGCAAGCAGTTTTGCATAAACGGGCCACTGTGCGGCGTTCTACGACTGTAAGATTAAAAACTTGGTGATATTATATTTCTGTTGTCTTTCTAGACTTATAGTAAGTCGATTAAAAAGTATTCGCTACAAAAGAAAATATTTGAATTTACTTTTACCAGAATTGTAAAATATGTGATCACATGTCACTGGCTTCTTATTATTTTTGAAACAAACAAACTGTGTTCGAGAAATAAATACATTTCTAATTTATGTAAAAAAGCAGCTTCCGTATCGATACAACACTAAAACCAGAACTAACTAAGACATTTTTCTAAGGGATTCTGTTCATTAAACAGAATTCTTGACTTCCAACACAAGGCCCTCATGAAAAACGAATCAAATGTTCAACTGAAACTACGTGAATCACTTTTAATTGTTTGTCTCAAAAGTAAATTTTTGTTTGCCAAGATGATATTGCTCCCATTGAACGTTAGAAATCATTCATCTTAATTTTTAACACATTGGCTTTCTCGAACGTTCGCTTTGACTCGAATGTTTAATTAGAGTAGGGTCTGAAAGTATAAAGAATTCATGACTTTAATTAACATGTACATCATAAGTGTAAATGTATTAACGGAAAATTAACTGCAACAAAATTTCCATTTATTTGTTTGTTACCTTATCGGAGTAAAATTTCATCAATCTTTCATTTGTATGACTCATTAAACCTAAAAACGGAAACAACAAAAAAATACACAGTCCCAGCTCCGCGTAGTTCCCTTTTAATGAATTAATGCGGCGTTCTACGACTGTAAGATTAAACATATGGCTGGTATTATATTATTTGTTGTTTTACTCAGGTAAAGTAAATCGATGAAAAAGTATCTGCTACAATTTTAGTTTATCATGAAATGATATTTATAAACACACCTTGCCTTATTGATAACAAAGCCTCGGTTCTAGCCTTTTTCTATTTGTTGAAAGTCACCCTTATTACAGTTTTCTTTATAACAAAATGACTGAAAAAAGGAAGAGGCGAACGAAAGTTGTTGTTCAAATAAAATATAACTTTTGGTCTTCCCTTTCCTCTTCACCCGTAGGAGTGAATGTTTTAGTAAAAGCTATCAATACACAGTCCCAGCTCCGTGCAGTTTTCTTAATAAATTGGTACGGCGTTTCATGACTGTAAGATTAAACATATGGCTGGTATTATATTATTGTTGTTTTACTCATCTAAAGTAAACCGATGAAAAAGTATCTGCTACAATTTTAATTTATTATGAAATGATATTTATAAAAACACCTTGCGGTATTCGTAACAAAGCTTGGGCTCTAACCTTTCGTCTGAAATTCACCCTTATAACTGTTGTCGTTATAAGAAAACGACCGAAAAAAAGATCTAGAGACAAAAGTTGGTGTTCAAATGAAATAGAACCTATGGTATTCCCTTTGCTCGCTCTACACCCGCTTTAGTAAGGGTGAATACCCATAAGTACTAGTAAAATCTATCTATACACAGTCCCAGCTCCGTGCAGTTTTCTTAATAAATTGGTACGGCGTTTCATGACTGTAAGATTAAACTTATGGCTGGTATTATATTATTGTTGGTTTTACCAAAAATTGTGGTAGACCGATGAAAAAGTATCTGCTACATTTTAAATTGAAAGCGAAAGCACAGGTGCCTTCACAATCAGGAGAAAAATTAATTTTTCTATCGATTATTTTTACTAAGTTTTGCCAACAAAGTTAAATATATTTAATATTAAAGAAAAACTAAACTGACCCGACGCCATTAATCAATATTTTTATTTTTCAAAAATTGCAGTACAAAAGATCCACACGATTAAAAATAAAGCCCTAGACATTAAGAAAGCCTTGCCTAAACATGAAATGGACCGTGGATCTGGCGGAGGTGGTGGTGGCGGCGGCGGAATGCGTGGTGGTCGCATGGGTGGCGGTCGAAACGATCGTGGCGGCAATAACCAAGGCAATGGTTGGGGTGGCAATCGCAACCAAAATGATAACTGGGGTGGAAACAATAACTTTGGCGGTGGGTTTGGTGGTGGTAACCAAGGTGGCGGCGGCGGTGGTGGAAATTGGAATAATCCATGGGATAATGGTGGCAACCAAGGAGGTGGCGGCGGCGGTGGTGGCTGGAACCAAGGTGGCGGCGGTGGTGGTAACTTCGGTAACGGAGGCAACCCAGGCGGCAATTGGGGTGGCAACAATGACAATTTCAATGATGGATTCCAACAAAACTTCGGTGGTGGCCCGATGAGGGGTGGAAATAACTTTGGCAACAACCGCATGAATCCTTATGGAGGAGGTGGCGGCGGCGGTGGTGGCGGTAACTTTGGAAAACCTATGGGTAAGTACAATGAACCTTCTTTCAAACCTGATCCCTCCTCAAAAACAATCGCAGTCCCTGACAAATTGACAAAACTCATTTTTAGTGTTTGTTTAATTTGATGTTTTACAAAGCTGCGATATTAAACCAAGAGACGTTGACTTTCGCTATGTTATACGAATTAGAATGTAAACCACGTTCGATGTAACACGCAGTCGCGCCACATTTTGTTTTGTTCTAACATCCCCCCCCTCCTCATTACTAACATTATTTGTTTGTTTTAAACAATTTAGTTTGTTGTTAGAAGAGAATTTTTGTGAATAAGTTAAAAACATAGGCAATGTTATTTCAGGCAACAATGGTGGCTATGGAGGTGGCAATCAGGGTTATAATAACGGCCCTAACAATATGATGATGGGCGGTGGTGGTGGAGGAGGAAATAGGAGATACTGAGGTGAGCATGAAATCAAAGTAGGGCAAGATAATTAAATTAAAAATAAAACAATACCCTTAATTCATGATTGAGAATCGGTTAAAAGCCCTAACTAGATTGAATTGCAAATAAACAAAATAACATCCCACTAGATTTGTTTGTAGACGTTTTATAGGATTAGAGTGCATTATCCGTTATTTTTTTGTTGTTTATATATTTAAACATCCACATTAGAAGCGGGAGTAATATTTTAATTGCATCTATTACCCTGAAAACAATACCAAAAAGTTAGCTCTGCTGATACCTTTAAAAAAAAAAAAAAAAAAAAAAAAATCATGATAAAAACTAAAACTAAAACTTCAATTTCAATAATATTTATTTCTTTTATGTATTTATTCTTTTATCTTTACAAATAGGTAAAAAGTTGGCAGGTCACATTGAGTCTTAAGAAAAATTTAAACAAAATCAAGGCAGAACAGAACAGAGAGATTGAGAGACAGTAAGACGAATAAAAAAAGAGGTTGGAAGTCAGAATGAAAAATAGGCTTATTGATGATAAAAATAAAATATAGAGTATATTGCAAGAACCAAGAAAAAAACCCCAGGAGGAGTTGTTGTGTATTAAGTAAATTATATTAATATTAGAGGAGCAGGAGTATCAAAGCAAAATTCATCAAAAACAAAAAAAAAAAAAAAAAAGAAGAAGAAAACTCCAAAAGTATTGTTTAAATAATAATATTTGTGACTTACGGCCAAAAAAGAGAATACGAACAACAAAAAGAAAAGAAAAAGTCTAGATCTGACAGTAACCCTAAGCTCCGTAATATTTTATTAGAATATTTATACTTAAACTTAAAGAAAGATGTAAGAATTTCTTTTAATTTTCTTTGTTTCATAAACAATATTATCTTTTACACATTTTATCAAAATAATATCTAAATTAAGTAAACTAGTTGTCTAAGATTTGTTTTTAAACATAACAAAAAAAATATGCTAAACTTTCCTTTAAAAATTAGTAGAAAAATTTATATGATTAGATGAATATCAGAACGAGATGAACATACGTTCTATAACATGATTACAAATTTTACAATTTATATTTATTGTAATTGTACATACGACAAAAAAAAGGAGAGAAGTAAAATTAAAATTAGAAACCATTACAAAAAAAAAAAAAAAAAAAGTAGTTTTGTTGTATGTGTTTAGAAGGCTTAAAATTGTCTGCAAAAGAAGACACGGAAAACATTGTATTTAGAATATTTTTTTGAATTTTTTCGTATATTTAGCAAAGCTTCAGAAACTTGTAATAAATCATATTATTAGACAAGGTTGTTGAATGACAGAAAGAAGAAGTTAAGTAATCATTTGGAGCCAGAGAGAAAGGGGGAGAGATTGCGACAGGAGCACAGGACAGAAAGGAAGAGAGAGAGACAAGAATTTGAGGAAAAGATTCAGCATTGAGAAGAAGAAAATGAAATAGGATTTTGTTGTCCCGATGAAAACATAAATTTTCTTATTTGAAATCTTGTTTTTTGATCAACAAAAAGTTTATAGTTTAATTAACTTTGAATTTTTTACAAGAACGACGACGTCATGCGGCCGAATTACAACGTGTTCTCTGAAGCGCAGTCTATTTTCACTTCACTTGTGTACATTTAGATCCAGCGAAGTCTCTTCTCGTCGATACTGGGTATTCTGGCTAATCTGCTAATTGATAAACGCGATGCCAAATGATGAATGGATTATGAAGTAGTAAGTGAATTTAATTGATTGGAATTAAAACCATAAGAAAAATATTCATATTACACCACAATTTGGTATTCTGAAGAGGCCTTTTCCAGAACGGATCGCATTAAAGGAACATCTTGGTGTTAAAAACGTAATTGAAAGCGATCTACCACGATTTCTGGAATAATTCTTCTGTGTTGCATTTAAAATGTTTACATTTTTTTGAAGTAGACAAAAATTCAAGATGATATTTTTCTTATGGTTTTACATTCAAGTTACAAAAATTACTCATTTTGATTTATACGTTTTTTATATGATTTTTTAATAATGAATAAATAAAGAATTCAAAATGAAATGAAATAAATTTGTCTTTTTTATGAACTACAAAGTCTTCTCAAATATTGTTCACACAGTTTGGTTTTTGATTAAAGTTTTATTTAGTTTCGATGCGATGATAAGTTTTTCATGGTCTCTACAAACAGCAGCAATGACATTCGAATGTTTTCATTACATGAGGTGGTTATCCTCTACTACCACATACCTATGGCTTTTGAAACGCGCAGCTGCCTTAAAAAGTGTTATGAAGGTTTATACTAGTTCTTTATGTAAACCATTTGTATTTTGCGCAATGGCTAAATATAGAAGTTTCCAGGGCCTTTATTATGAAATACCAAACGAACGGCAGAAAAAACGAAACTCATGGCGTAGAGCGATTATGAGAAACGAAAATGGAATCAAAAAAATGTTGCTAGCCAAAAATGAAAAATGGTATTTTTTTTGGATTACTTTCCATGAAAACTACCATCAAGTCTATTAGTCCGGTCAAATTAGACCAAAAAATCAGTAAACCCACGACAAATTCAGGGGAAGCTGAAAATTCTTAAAATTGTTTAAATTATAATTATAAACATTGTCTTAAAAGTCCCAACCGATCCCATGTAAGGAAAAAATTTTAGCGGGGTAATAAGGTCCAAAAAATGAGTTTTTCGCGATTTTCTTGAAAACGGTAAGTTTTATCGCAAAATTACCCCAGACATAATTTGTAGATCAGGGAATTTCCTATAAAAAAGGTATCAATAATTTTTTCCCTAAAAGCCACCGCTTCTGAGATATAACGATGCAAAAAATTGCAAGCGTCATAAACGCACACGTTTCCACGCCACCTCTGAGGTAGTGTACTTAGCGCGTTTTTTTTAACGTGGTTTCCCCAATAGGCCTATTCCACGGGTCTGTTGTGATTAGATTTAGAAATTAATAGTTTATTCGTCGGATTCGGAATCGTCAATCACTTCTTCTTCTTCCTCTTCTTCTTCTTCTTCATCCTGACTATAGGTGAATTGTGTTAAAAGTGAAGCATCACATGTTTCTTCGTCAGTATTAAATGAATCCTCTGTTGTTGGTGATTCTACATTAGAACAAGACTGGCCTTGACAATTCGTACAAGCCAGAGAACAAAACAGCCCAACTTTTTTGCAACCACATTTAGCATTGCATCCTTTTTTACAGTTACAAAAGATAGTGTTGAGCAATTTTTCCGGCGCAGGTTGAAGCAAAGTCTGAATTGGTTCTAATATATTATCGACCAACTTCCAACCCCAATCTGTTGGGTTTAGTTGATAACCAAGCCACACTTGAACTTGGTAGTATACCCGAAGAAGATGTTGATGAGCAGAGACTGAGGTTGGAGGAAGACAAGCTAATTGTACTTGTTTCTTATTTCGAGTATTTTTGACAAAAGATGCATATCGAAACTTGTCTAAGCAGGTAGTTTTTTTAGGAGCTCCGTACATACGAAGAAGAAAGTGAATTCCGTTGGTAATAACTTCTTCTGGAGTTGAATTACATTTTTTAAAAACTTCAGCAGTTGCAAGTAAGTCTTGCTTTTCAAACATTTTGAATACAGTTGTTTTACCCCTCCTGTAAAATGCAGATGAACACGTGTTTTCACTTCAGAGTGACGCTCAAGACTAACATTATTTTATGTATTGAGTATTTAGACAAAACAGGTATACGACCGTAGCCACGCACACAACTGAACAGAGAGACAGATGTTGCCTCAAGGTTACACTATTGTATGTATTAAGGGATCGAGTTTCATTATACCTGATATTCTCAGAATAATACTCATGAGTATTTTATATTTTAAATGTAACTTAAAATCACCGACAGAAACATATTCTTACTTACATTACAGCTACAGAAAGTATATGGGTGAGGTACTTAGGCATATTATGACGCTCGCAATTTTTTGCATCGTTATATCAGAAGCGGTGGCTTTTAGGGAAAAAATTATTGATACCTTTTTTATAGGAAATTCCCTGATCTATAAATTATGTCTGGGGTAATTTTGCGATAAAACTTACCGTTTTCAAGAAAATCGCGAAAAACTCATTTTTTGGACCTTATTACCCCGCTAAAATTTTTTCCTTACATGGGATCGGTTGGGACTTTTAAGACAATGTTTATAATTATAATTTAAACAATTTTAAGAATTTTCAGCTTCCCCTGAATTTGTCGTGGGTCAAATGTCTAAATTGACCGGACTATATTTGTTTAGCATTCGTTGTAGGCCTAAATATTAGAAATATCTTATTTTTATGTTTTTCACCATTTACATTTGTCTAGCACAATTCAATAATGGTAAGTCAAATAAAAGTGTGTTATTCATCCCTATCGAATTTGAGATATGCTGCGTTTTTGGTAAAGTTCATAATTGGCCAATTATTTACTCATTGCAATATATTGGGATGGTTTATGCATTAAGACTTTCTATGACTTCACAAAAACGTGGATAAAAGAGTTTATCTCTCATCTCAATAATCTTTCGTACGTTTCACTCTCCAAAACCCGTTTGTTTACATTGTATTGTAATTTTGACGATTAATCCATGAATAGATGTGAAAACAAACAAAAACGATGCCGTGGGCTAGCGGCACTTTGCAAAGCAAAAACAAAATGGGGAAGTTGATACTTTTTTTTTAGGTTTTTCTTTTTACTTTTTTTTCGATGAAAAAGTCAGTTTTAAGATTTAGTTTGCAGTCATTTTGTTGATAGCGAACCAATGTACTTTTTTGTCAATTTGCAATCACTACGAAATTCTTTAAATTTCATAATTAACTTCGGATTATTGTATCAAAGATGCGTTCGAAGAACCATCAAGTTAAGGGTGCGAGCGCAATTTATTGAATTCTAATAAATTTTCGCTAATGAACGGCCCAAATATTTGCTCTGCAAGCAATTAGAATTTGTATTAATTTAATTAATTCAAGTACATACATATATTTATAGTTTGTTTTTAATGATATAAGCTTGCAACTATTTTTCAATTCCATTTTGATTAATAAATATTAAATTAAAAAAAAAAGTTATAATCGAAAAATACCTTATCCATAACATTCTTGATTGATGGAAGCATACATGTATATTTGCTATCAAAAAAAAAACTGCATCAAAGGAACACCAAAGTTTTAAAAAAAAAATAATCAGAACGATTATAGCGAACCTGTTGAATAAATGCAGAGCAAATAAAATGAAAATTTTGACATATGTACATATATCACAAAATGAAAACGTCTTAAAATCGTTCTGAATTCATGTACAACTCATTTAATAGATCATGTAATCGACATTAATATTTATTGTTGACGTACAGAAGTTTTTTTTAGTGAATTCCCACACTAACGCAAAATATAATTCTTATTCATTCTTTAAAAATGTTTAGTTACCGAAGTTCAAGTTTACTTATTATATTGTTTGAAGGGTATGTTTAATAAAAGTGCTGCTAATAATGAAAAAAAAATTAATGAGTTTTACGTACATATTTTTGTTTTTCTTAATATAATAAATACTTCCATGGATTACATTTTATAAATGCAGAACATAGAAGAAAATATACATAAACAATAGTTTTCAGATATAAAGCAGAAGTTAGTAGGGTATAAAGGGGATAATTGTAAACGATTTTGCATTTTTTTATTTTTTTTTCACTTGTAATGTTTGTAACGCTTAACCATGCAATGTCGAACATTTTTGTTTATGCTACTTAAGTTTGGATTGTATTATCTATCAAAGAGTAGTAATCTTAATGGCGTTTGTTTATTAGTTTTCATAAAATTTTATGTTTATATCTACCCCCCTAGTTTTTTAAGTAAACGAGAAAAATGGGGTAAATGAAAACGGTACTAGTCGTCCTACCATTGTGGAAAGGGGTAACCAAGTTCTCTGTCCTTATATATGTAGGTACCTACTAGACCAAGGGGATCATCCTTATCGCAAGGGTAACCAGCACGAGATCTGAAATAAGGCACCTTGCTATAGTGTCCTCCACGTCTGACGAAAGTGCTGATTTTCTGCCTCTAGATATAATGGCTGTAGGATTTTTCCCTTCACCGATCCTCTGACGTGTATGATGGAGCTGTGGTTTTTGGTTAATATGTACGTGGCATCTTTTTGATATAAAATATTGTTAAATCAACACCAAAGCCATTGAAAATGAATGTTTACAATTACCCCAAATTGTTTACTTTTACCCCATTTCGGTGTTTACATTTACCCATGATAGGAACATAATGGGGTAATTGTAAACAGTCAATAACTTTTAAATTTTGTTATACAGACAAATAAAAACATATAGCATGCATTTATACTCATATTTCACTTAAAAATAAAATTTAACTTTCTTCGATCGCCTTTGTTTGTTTTGCAACAATTTTAATTAGCACTGAAAAACTTAAAAACGCAGAAAAACGAAAGACTCATGGCAACGAACAAAACATAAATAACCCTTTGACAGATAAGGCCTTCCAAGCGTCAATATGTTTTAAATATAATGTCTTTTCAAATAATTTCATGGCATGCTTCAAATTATAAACGGTTTTGAGAAAATTAAGTGTGTTTACAATTACCCCTGTTTACAATTACCCCCCTTGACCCCATAGAAAAATATTTTTGAGAAAGCCAATAATATTTTAGGTATGTTCATTAAAGAAATTTCAGCTAACCTTCATCAACTTTTTAGAAAAAAAAAATTAACATTAATAGCAGCCAATTTTTTCATAGCATATTTAATTGTTCACATTGTAAAATGTCTAGAAATTTTCATATGCTACAAAATTCGTAATTTTATGCGTAAACATAGAAGATAACATTATTTACGAAAAGCATAGATAAGACAAAGACAATAATAGTGAAGTTATAGTGAATAATGCCAAATTTAGCTGAAGGGAGAAAGCTCCATAATTACTGGGGCGAAGGAGGTTTTACGCCTGTTAAGCTGGAAAACGGTAGAATAGAAGGGCTCTGCAACGAATGCGCTAATATTCTAAAAAAAAACACAACTAAATCCGTGCTCCAGTCCCACAGGTAAATACAAATACACTCGTACTTCCTCAAATAGTAAAATTGTTTCCTAGAGTCAAGACGAGACAATACAATTAAGGTTAGAGAAAAGATTCAAGTCAAAAAACAACAATTTAATTCGCTAGAAATCTAATTTTTCAATTTCAATAAATAATTTCAGACGGGTTTGTGTTCCAAATCACGGTGACGATGATGTGTCCTACGTCAACAACTAGAACTATCACGAGTTTGGTGACAGTGTCGAATGAGGCAAAGTCAACTTACTCCACCTCCATCGGCATGGAGTCGCCGGACATATCGGACTCCGTCATTTTTGTTGATTTGAAAGATGAATCGATTGCAGAAGTCGTCAGTGTTTCAAATAATTGCCAAATACAAGGGATTGATTAGTTATTGCTTTTTTCCAAAATTTAGATTTTTGTTTAAAACCGTCTTTAACGATTTTTTAAATTTTATAAGCTTAAATGAAAATTTGTTCAAGAAAGTAAAACTTAAGTTTTTATTTTTTGGCGTTAACTTTTTGGGTAGTCATAAGCAACGAAAAAAAAGAATTTCATAATTTCATGCTCTTAAACATTTTTTATTTTCCTCGAATAAAAAATTAAATATTTCTCTACATAAAACCTTTTATTTTTTTTTGAAACTCAGCAAGCCTTCAGTTGCAACGAAGGCATTGAAATAGCGGAGGATTGCCTTACAGCGGCTATAAACACCACAATTGCTCTACCATCTCTGCCAGCAACTATCCCCGTAACAACGACTTCATCATCTTCAACTTTAACAAATACCACATGTATGTACATCTTAATGGTCAGCACCATTCCACCCTATTTTCACCCCTTTAGCGTCTTCGTCCTCATCTCTAAGCAACATTTCAATATCACCATCTACATCAGCCAGTACAACATCATCATCATCGCTCAAAAAGCTTCCAAGATCCAGGAAGGAGTTTACAAGTCCCAATCCAAAAAAAGAATTAAAACGAAGCCAAAGCCACCATCAGCTGTGAAAATATCAAATTAGACGAAAAGCATTCACACAAAGTTGACATTGCTTTGGCAAAATTTTTGTATGCGTGCAACATACCTTTCGCTGTGGTCGAGTCGGATTGGTTCCTAGCATTCTTAAGGCTGTTACGACTATCTTATAAGCCTTCATCAAGAAAAAATTTGGCTGAAAGGCTCCTTGATACCGTCCACTTGGAAGTGAAGGAAGCCTTCATGCAGCTCCAGACAGAAACGGAAGGTGTGTTGGTGGTTGATGGCTGGAAGAACAGCAAAAACAACACTCACAATGTTCTGACAATAATGAGGACATTAACCGGTCAAAAAATATTTGTTGAATCCTTCGACTTCACAAATTTGAGCGAAACTGGTCAAGAATTAGCAAAAGCATCTATCAAAATCTCCAAAGACAAGTTTAACAGCACTATATACGGTGTTATTTCGGATAATGCCAGATATATGATGAAAATGGGCCGCCTGCTTAAGGATAAGGATTCAGATTTAACCCACGTTACATGTAACAGCCACACAGCGAATTTGTTGGCAAAAGAAATTGCCAACAAAAAACTAAATGAGGAAGTTGTTAAAATACAACGTTTTTTTTTTTAAACCACTCTGGGTTTGAAAAAAAAAATAATAGACTATGGAGGGAAAAGAGTGCGTTTGCCAATAGATGTAGGTACGCTGGTGCACGTACAGAGACTGCTTCGCAAATTTTTTGCACAACCTGAACCATATGAAGACTAGCAGCTACAGATACTGATAAAAAGATAACAACAGATATTAAGCAATTATTGTTCGATGTCAATAGAAGAAGAAATTTATATCTACGATCCAGTCTGCAAACTGATCAACAAGTGTCAAGATGATGCAACCATCATCTCTGAAGCTGTAGATTTGTGGCTACAGCTGCAATTGCCAGAAAAATACGACCACTTTTAGAGCGCAAGGAAAGAAATGGCGCTCTCCATCGATGCAATAGCGGCATATAGCTTGGATCCAAGATATCTTGGCAAAAATTTAACAACATCGCAGCGAAACGAGGTTACATTACATTTCATTGAAATGTTCTCAGCTGGAGAATTAAATGGTTACGATAAATTCCTCAAAGGTCAGGGCATTTTTGCTTCATTAAATAAGAAGCTTAGAGAAAGTGGTGATGGTGATACTGGCGAAGGCAAAGGTGGTAGAAGTGAAGTTTTGCTGCCAAAAACTTACTGGAGTTTGGCATCCAGACAGCATCCAGGTTATAACGTATTTTAGAGGTATTTTTGGGTTTGTTACAGAATTGTCACATGGGGCTATAAAGGGTTAACTCTTTATTAACAAGAAAAAAAGGAAAAGAATTCATTCATAACTATAATATAAGAAAAGTAGAAGAAAATAAAAATTATTTTAATTTTTTAAATTAAATTTAAGCATCTCCAATTCGTGCTTTTTCGTTTCCATTTCCAGATATTCAACATGGGGATGCACGGTTTTTATAAAAATTTTCTTTTTCTTTCCTTTTTTCTGCTGCTTTTATAGAGCAAGCTTCTCTCTTTGAATTTCGTACCTTTTTCTGGAAAATCTGGCGATGTCGGACAGAAAACTTAACTTTTCTTTTTCGATTTTTACCAACTCTGTCTGTGTTGCAGTTTGGCCTTGTAACAAGCGAAGCCGTTCTTTTTCTGAATTTTCCTTCATTGTGGTTCTTTTCATTGCTGGTGGTTGGGGCGGTGGTGATTCTTGTTTATCGGCTTCACCAGGGTCTTTTTCATTGAGCACTTCAATGTCTTGTAAGCCGATAATTAAGTCCTCTGAAATTTGGCTAGATGAACCAAAGCAAATACCTTCTGGCATTACAGCTTGCTCAAGTCCAAGCAGTTCATCCACAGCTTGTTCCAAAGGTGTTAAGGAAACTTGAGAGTATTTACCCAAATCAGTTGCCACCACTTCGGCTTTATTCATCGAAAGTTTTCTTTTGATTTTAAGCTTATAATCCAGCCAAACCTGTTGAATGAATAAAAGTTTTATTTGGAAAGTTTTTTTTTAAATTCACATTACCTTGTGCCATTCTTTTCCATCGCGAGTAGGTGGCCCAAGTGAGTTGATCGTTGTAGCAAATTGGTCCCAATATTCCTTTTGGTTTTTTTTTTTGGAAGAACCAAACTCTCCAACACCTCTCGCTAGATTCGGGTTCGATTCCATTAGTTCGACTAGCTTTTCGAACTGATTTTTATCAGTTCTCTTGCAGCTGAATAAAAAAAAAATCATTGATTCATGTTATTTTATAAAAGAAATGAAATAAACATCTTCCGACTTTTTCTTTACATAAGCTTCGACCTTTTCTCACACAATATGAACGTTCGAATAAATAACTCGAATGACGTTCAAATTAACGAACATTCGATAACGACAATAGAGTGAGACCCAGACCAAACTTCGAAAAAGTAATGGCATTTAATCAACGGTTCTCAATTCGCCAACGGTAATATCAATTTCTCACACTCACACGTTTATTCATTCGACTCGCCAATGGTAATAGGGGTATACCTATGTCTAAAAAAACAACTAAATGTGCTTTACAAAAATAAATAAAATAATATTAAACAAAAAACTGTGTAGCCTGACCAATTTCTAAGTCGGCAAATTAATAACAAGCTATTGAAATAGCTATCTATGTATACATAGTACTAAGAATCATAAGTGTAAAAAAAAAATCTCAATAAAGTACATACATACATACATACATACATTTGTTTTCAATTATGAAAACCAATGATCGCTATAACTATAACTGGTGCCAAAATGCTAAAAATTTAATTCTTTAATAAATGCCTTATTTGCAGTTCAATTTATATTTTTTAAGGTTAGAAGAAGCTGCAAGGTGGAATATAGCTTGAAGCTGCAAGGTGGAATGTGACTTGAAGCTGCAAGGTGGAATGTGGTTTGGATAAAACTTAAAAAGAATTTAATTCCGGAGCTCTTTCCAATTGAGAAATTTGATCCATTGTCCTATTTTGATGTCTTGTACATGAAAAGCAAACAAATTTCTTGCGGCTGCCATTTCTGATTTTTGTCTGCGTCTGTATGCCTGCTTAAGTACTATGCACACATTGCTGCGTTCATTAATGCAACAAAGCAGAAAGACGTTTGCAAAAACACTCTACTAGAGTGTTTTTGTACGTTTGTAGTTTTGTACTAACGCAAATTTTTGACTTTTATGAAAATATCCCTCTTTGGATCGAAAAATGATGGCTGAATTGAATGCCATAAAAGCGAGTACTATTCTGATGCTGGAAATAATTCAGGCCTTTTAGGAGTTTCACCTGAAAAATCTTTCAACTGTAATATGTTTGTTTCCTCATACATATTAAGTTCGAGTCTCTAAAACACGGTTATTGATAAATTAGCACTCGATTAAGCTCTTTACTCATTTCTTCATCAAGTTTTCAAGGGTTAGAACTATGATTTAAATCTCAGTCTGAGATAGAACTTCGATTTATAGACCCTCAAATTTGGGTGTCTCTAGGGTATTAGAACTCGGTTCACCAATTTTTTTACTTCTTCTAAAGGCCTAACTTTTAGATTCATTCCGGTTGTGGAACAAATTTTAGACCACAAGGACATCAATGTGCAATAGTAAAATATTTATCTAAAATAAATAAACATGGACGGTTTTCCAAAGTCATAAATATTAGCTGCAAATTCGGCACTATCGAGGTAACCGCTGGAGCGGAATTTTGCTTCGAGGTAGTTCTCCGATCAGCTAATCAAAAATTCTCTCCGATAAAATTCAACGTATGCCATTTAAATGCGATGCTCTGCTATTAAGTGCTTGTAATGGTTTCTTTTTTTTTTGATAGATACAAACAAATTTTTCTCCGAAGAACTCCTAAAAGAAGCAAACGCATTTTTATTAAAGCGAAAGTTTTTCTTGAATCTGGAAGAGATTTAGAAGATAACGAGAATTTTGTAGAATTAAGAGATGAGAACTAGATTTAGATTAAAAGATAAGTATACTTACACCGCGTCTGATAGTTTGCGTACATATATTGCTTTTATTTCTCAATTGTCTCTTATTTTTATTTCTTAGCTCGTTGAGCTAAGTTAGGGTTAAAGTTAGGGTTAGACAAATAATCATGGGCTGCAAGAATATTTGTATAAATGCACCAAAATAAATGGATGAAACAAATAGATGGTTTTCACATTTTGATTGAAGTGTTGATAATCCTGAAAATTTCACCTTAAACGTTGGAAGCATTTGCATAGGGATAAAGACTTTAAGATTTAGATCTAACGTAGATGTCGATATCGTTATTGCTGATCGGACCGATCGGAGAAGAAATTTCTCCGATTTGTCCGGAATGTACAAATTTTGTATCATCGTAAACGTTCGGATACACAAATCAGAAAAATCACAAATACACAAATCAAAGAAATCGAAACAAATTTTGATGTACTTTGAAAATGTCAAATTGGTTTGATGCATGCCTTGACAAGTAATAAGGGGTAATAACGCATGTAATTTAATGCGAAGCGTGACGGTATGTATACATAATCACCCCTATTACCGATGTCGTAAACGACAGCAAAATATACGACACGACACAATCTGCATTTTAAAAACACTCATATAGAGTGTTTTTGCTGCATTCCATAAGTCGTTTTCAACTTTTGTCAATCGTTTTGTTGTCGTGTGTAAAGCTAGCCACAGACGATGAACATGTTGTTGTGATTTGTTGGGCAGCGCTTCGCCATACACGGCCCAACATGTTTATAAACTTCATTTTTTGTGTGACTGTCATGAAGTCAAGATGTGCGATAGAAGTGCGGATGATGCAATAGCATGTTTGATAACGACATTTTAACTCATTGAAAATAACAACACAAATGACGAATTGTTGTCGCACAACGCCATACACGACGAACATGTTGATAAACTTCAAAACGTGTTGTTAACTTGCCCATACACAGCCAACATGTTAGCCCCAACTTCACGGTTTACAAAATATTTCATAAACCGTCGATTTGTTGGCCAACGGGCCCATACACGAATGATTTTCAGCCCAACACCAACAAATCACACCAACATGTTCATCGTCTGTGGCTAGCTTAAACGTCAAGTGTGTTGAATGCTTTCATTCAGCATTTTGTAAGACGAAAGGAAACGACGACAATGAAAAAAAAACCACAGTATCTAGTTTGAAAATTTGCTCACGACGAAGAAATGGAAGTTCGCAAAACTAAGTTTCCTTGTTAAATAATTTATTTTATGGAATTTATTAGTACTTTATTTACGATAAATAAAAACAAAATATTTGTTCACATTTGCAGTTGAAATTAACAAATCAGAATCAGTTCCAGGCCCTCGTCGAGCTGATGGAGAGCAACGAGTAGTTGGCTAGGGGATTTTTGAAGGGAATCAACAAAACTGACATAAAAAGGGAATGGAATTCCATAACTAAGCAGTTGAACAGCAAGGGTCCTCCAGTAAGAGATGGAGATGGTTGACAAAAGGTTTGCTAACTGTTGGTTGAGCTATTCCCAAATTGAAATCGTTGCCAGCGCCGTGTTGGTAACTTCCCTCCGCTAGAATTCTTAAGGTGACTGCGAGCCTCAATATTATTGGAATCGATGATGAACGTTGCCGAATCGGTACCTTTTTATTTATTTCATCCAACACATATCTTAATGCTTCTTTGGACAATCTAAAGCACTGAAGGGTACAAAAGTTTCACCACAATTTAATATAAAAAGTGAACTCACTTTGTATCAGGCAAATCAAATGGATTTGAGGTTTGTCTTACCTGTTTTCTTTTTATAATTAATTGTGCTTTTTCAAAACTTCGCACTCCACCTTCTTCATCATCATCACTATCGCTACTCGTGTTGTAATACATTTCTTCACTTATAATTTTAATTACTTATTTATTTATCAATAATAATAAATAAAACCGCATTTGTTAAACATTGAACAATGATTTTTTATTTAGACTTTAATTTCATTTTGTCAGATGTTTGTTACTTTTGCATCGTTTAAAAATCTGCTACAAATTCGTCGCGTCGAAGAACTTATGGAATGCCACTTAAAAACGACACGACAGAGAAAACGAGAGTCGTCGAAAAAACGAGACGACATCGGTAATAGGCATGAATTTTTGCTCCGAATCTATACGACAGCACAGTGTTACCGCTATGCGACTTTAGTCGCATTTTGACCCTTTTTTGTGCCTCATGCGACCATGATACGACTTTTTAAAAAATTGTCTATTTTGACCCTTTTTAAAAAATTATGCGACTTTTTTGACCCTATCTCTATAAAAATACATTGAAAAGATAAGTTATTTTCTTAATTCATACAAAATTTTCAAACTTCCATTGAAATATGAACATAACTAACACTGTCACACATAATTTCAATCTATAAAATGGAATCAATTTGAAATTGTTTGGGTCGACTCACGTTCGCTCAGAATCGAAATCTTGCTATTCTAGCATAAAAATTCATTTCACCCTTTCGACTCTGCATATACTCGTAAATGTAGTTAATAGTTAACAATTTTAAGTTTGTATGAGTAATTTAGGTTATTTCACCACTCCGTTCCTCTTTAACAAAGTTTCCCAATTATTTCTATGTGTTTGTTCGACTGTGGTGAAATTTGAATAAATTCATGAATTCGAAAAAAAAATTATCTTTGTCAAGATTTACTTTTTTGTTGTCTTTTGTGTTTTTGTTTTTCGGCCGGCCGGCGCTCATTTGTTGGGAGCTCATTCTCGATATTGTTTGTCTTTTTTATAAAATGGATAGGTAAGTTTTTATGAAATATTTATATCTAAAAAATGTATCACTCGTATTTATAAGGAAAAAATAGTTATTTCAGCCCTAGAAATAATTGTGTGTGTTTAGAAAAAACTACGTGTTTAGGAAAACTACGCCATGGAATAAGAATATTCCGCACTCAAATGGAACAGTAAGCACCTGCCTTAAGTTTGAGTCCAGAAAATTCTTATTCCATGGTGTAGTTTTCCTAAAAACGGAAGCTGAAATAACTATTTTTTTTTCTTTATATCTAAATACTAGTATAAGAATTTATTTTTCTTTAGAAGGTATACCTAATAAGAAACTAAAAAACAACTCATTTGTTTTTCTTATGCAATTTATACAGATTTCATTTAATTTAGGTATGTATTAAAAAAAAAATCTAAATGCGACTTTTTTTTATTTGACCCTTTTTTTTGCGACCTTTTCAAAAATCCCAGCGGTAACACTGCGAAAGCAAAACACTGCGGAAATTTATTCCGTATGTTAATTTTAAAATGGATGGTAATGGTGCACAAGTGATGCAGGGAAAAGATTTATAAAGTTTTTTGTGATTTTTATCTCATGATTATTTTGTATACAATATGTATCAATTAAAAGTCTTTGAAATAAATAAAATTATGCAATAAATGTCATGTCCAATTTCATAAACAGCTTTTATACATTTAACAGGATTTTAAACTGTAAAATGGGATATTTTGGTTTCACCAAGCTTTTTTAAAGTAAACAAGCTTTTGAAACTAAATGCCCATTTTTGGCTCATTAAATTTTAAAAGTGTCATTAAAAAATTAATATGACAGATTGACAGCTGATGTTTTGTTTTGTAAAATTTGTGTTTCCAATACTTGGAGATACAGAATAAATAGGTAAACAAATTCAACATTGCATTTATAATATCATTTTCTGGATTTTAATTAGAATATTAGATTGGTCATCTTCATCTGAAGAAGATTTTCATATTTTATTTTTGAACGACACACGATTTTTGATTTTGAAGAAGTTTACATTGTTGTATTTTGCGATTCTTTCTCATTTTTTCTCACACAATTCACTTAATAGAAAGAAAAAAGGGTTTTTTTTACAGGGTTGGAATAGAACTCTATTTTAACAAAAATATCCCTGAAATTTCCCATTTCAAGCTTGTGAAACTGAAAAAATTTAAAGGCCTGATAAAATTTAAAAAGCTTTTAGACAAAAGTGCTTTTAGTGTTCGTTTATGAAATCGGACATTTTAGTATTTTATTTCTGCTTTGATCTGCACTAGAATAGTACTCTGATCTTAAAATTATGTAATCGTTGCTGTGTTGTTCAAATTGTTCTTGAATATTCTCATCAAAGTCTATAGCATCGTTTAAGGAAAAAAATACATAATGCAAAGCACACCATACCACACGTTCACGTTCAACTGCTTAAAGCGGAGAGTAGTGTAGTTGTCAAATTGTAAAATGTCAAATTGATTATCATGGGGCTAACTTTTTTTAACGTTCGCTTGTTTTTGCCTAGAACCAAGAGATGTTGCTTTAAAATTAATTATTATTTTTGCCTCTAAACCTACAAGAGGGGAAGTGTAGCTAAATAGATGGAATCACTTTTAAGGGAGATTTTCTTTGGGAACATGAATCGACTAGCAGTCCATATTTAGTATGTCAAAATAAGTAAATTCGAAGTTTGTTAACTAAACATTTTTAAGGAATGAATGAAAATTATATTTTTCGTTAAACTGTGGGAATTCACTAAAAAAAAACTTCTGTACGTCAACAATAAACATTAATATCGATTTATAACTCTTTTTTTAAACTTAATATTTATTAATCATAATGATAATGGAATTGAAAAATAGTTGCAAGCTTAAATCATTAAAAACAAACTATAAATATACTTGGATTGGTTAAATTTATACAGATTTTAATTACTTGCAAAAAAAAATATTTGAGCCGTTCATTAACGAAAATTTATTAGAATTCAATAAATAAATTGCGCTCGCACCCTTAACTTGATGGTTCTTCGAACGCAACTTTGATACAATAATTCAAGGTTAATTATGAAATTTAAAGAATTTCGTAGTGATTACTGTAAATTAGTGAATTAATTATAATAAACTGATGTTGAACATGCTTTTTTCAAGACAAAAAGGTACATTGGTTCACTATCCACAAAATTAAAGCTTAAAACTGACTTTTTCATCGAAAAAAGTAAAAGAAAAACCTGAAAAAAACTTATTAACCCCTCCATTTTGTTTTTGCTTTGCAAAGTGCCGCTAGCCCACGGCATCGTTTTTTTTTTGTTTGTGCTCACATCTATTCATGGACTAATTGTCAAAATTACACATACAACAATGTAAACAAACGGGTTTTGGAGAGTGAAACGTACGAAAGATTCCGGCCTTGGTAATGGAGTGTTTTTGATTTGTATAGTTCATGAACTAACCTACACACACACATTATTTTTTTGTTTCTCTAATTCTATCGTCACGCATCGCTGAGCAGTGTGGGCTCTTTTTTTTAAGTTACTATGGACATTTAATTAACTACAGTGCCGAGCACATGAAATGCCGATTTATCTAAAGAAAAATTAGATCTTTTTTATTTTTCTGGTTCGAGGAAGTGAATAGGTTATAATTCTTCCAATTTAAAAATAAAAAAA
Source organism: Eupeodes latifasciatus (assembly GCA_920104205.1). NCBI lineage: Eukaryota > Metazoa > Arthropoda > Insecta > Diptera > Syrphidae > Eupeodes > Eupeodes latifasciatus. The sequence continues at coordinate 371,254,919 of OV049924.1, forward strand.
GTTCTATTATTATAGCTTGAATTACCAATTTTGTATCACTTCCTCGAATAATAAAACTGAAATTAAGTTAAAATTTTTTTACAAATAACTCGAAGAAGGTACTTACAATGACGTCGATAAAAAGAGCACACAAATGTGGGTAGGTTAAGTCAGTTGCACTGCACAAACTATATTTTTCGGTTGCAAAAACACGTTTCTAGGTATGAATACCTATAAGAAAGAAAAGAAGAAAATAGACAAAAATTTAATACTAATATTCAAAAAATGTTCGTGGTTACAATTTGCGAAGCAACGCGAGCACGGATCGGCTAGTGAGATATAATTATAGAATATCAAAATGAGTTGTCACAATCAAAGCTTTGTTATCTTACATTTTGCAATTAATTGTGATTAGCTATAATTTACAAATGTTTTTCCTAAACCAAGTTGATTATAGATAAATCTTCGAAAACAAAAATTAAGTCAAAATCCGCATTGAAATGGAGCGTTTTTAAATAATTGAAGATCCACTGCGTGAAAATACTTTGTAAATATTCTTCTTCAAATCATCTTAAGTGACTGGTGATATAAAAATTCCAAATCCATATTTCAATAAAGAAAGGATACTTGTGATAGTATATAGATAGATAGTAGTTAGAGATTTAAAAGTTCTTTTCTGTTCAAATTCATACAAAAAATTTAATTAAATTCAATAAATAAATTTGGCTTCAAATTACAGATAATTTTTTTCGAGACTTCTCCGATAATCTTTTGCTCAAAAAGTATTACTAAACTTGCCTAGTGTTATGAAAATTGTCAGGTTATCAAACAAAAATTATGTGTATGCCTCGCTGAATTGCTGACAATCGAGTCTCGTTTAGTTTCCAACCAAACGCCGATGCCTGTACAGTACACTAGATCCATTAATTTTATTCTTATTTCCTATTCATTTCAATCAATTCAATTGTCTATTTCCATAAGCACTTCGTGTTTCACAAATTATTCTGCATTTGATATTTATTTTATCAGGAGAAAAAGTTCATAAATAATAAATATCCCAAGTTTTAAAAAGTTTTTGTAAGCTTATATTTGATCAAAATGAATAATTACTCAACAAAGCCACCAAAATCGAAAAACTCGCCATTGCCACAGCGTAGTAGAAATCCAAATCAATCGATTGTGATCAAAGAAGAATCTGAAAATTCAGATGGGGAAGCCGAGTTCATACAAAGTGATGAAGATGTAAGATTATTAATAGCCTAGCCCTGCCCTTGCTGCTCTGCTTAGGGCATATTTTATCTAGAGTTTATTTACATACGAACTTTTACTTTTGTTTTATTTAAAGGAAATCTCTGAATTAGAGCATCTGCGTAAACTTTTTATTGGTGGTTTAGCCTCACAAACCAACGAAGAATCCCTAAAGTCTTACTATCAACAATGGGGTAAGGTAGTTGATTGCGTTGTGATGCGGGATACTGTCTCCAGAAAATCTCGAGGATTCGGTTTCATCACATATACAAGGGCTTCTATGGTTGATAAGGCACAAAAAGAACGCCCGCATATCATAGATGGAAAGTAAGTACCTCTTATAACCTTATAACATTTTAAATAAAATATAAATCACAATGAAAATAAAAGTTAAAATTTAATAGTTTCTGTTATGCTTTATCGCGTATATCCAACAGAAAATAAATATACATTATGTACATTGTAAGGTTTTTTTTTAAGTTCCTTATGTGAATAAAAAAAAACTTAAGGGATGAAAAACAATTTACAAAGAAACTTAGATATGAATACTGTATAAACGCTGCATGAACAGGTAATACGTGTAAGTAAAATTACAATATGAATTGAACCGAATATTCAGCGAAAATAGCATCTTGCACTTGTGTAGGAAAATCTAATCAATAGAAACCTTAAAAATAGAATTCATGACTGCAAAAATCGTCTGTCTTAGGTGATAGGTATGTTTTATGATCCTTTATTAAAGCGTATTTAAAAACCTATTTCACGTTTGTATCTATTAAACTGAAAATGTAAAAATTCTCGCCTTGTTTAACGATCACAACCAATTCCCCCCTCTGATCTGTTATACATAATTATATAAAACTTCGTTCATATACGTTTATTTTTTAGGCTTCAATATAACTCCCATCTCTGGGCAGGTGCTCCAATAACTTTATCAAGTATTTTGTAAGTTCTCAAAAAATAGCTTTCTGACCCTAATTCCAGCAATTTATAATTAATTTTGTATATTTACAAAAATTATGTTTACTCTTATTGTCATGTTTGGTACCAAAATATTTTAGAAAAATTTGTAACTATCAATATTATTTATTATCATACAACTTTTGAAACGACTCAGGGGTGGCATTTTGTATCACGCGAACAAAGGTTTTTGCGGGTGCAAAGGATTTGCGAAAGATGTTACGCGCATGCGAAACAAAAGAAAACGATAACTTATTCTTTGTTGTTTCTCTTCATAAATAGTTTAATGTTTGTTCTTTAAAAACAGATTTCTATCAATAAAAAAAAGAAAATGATATTTGAATATATTGCATTTTTGTCCGATAATGAAGAAGAGCGGGAGGATTCGGAGTTATTGAACTTGGGTAGTATAAAAAGAAATCTGAGAGATATTACTCACACAATTAATTTGTTAGATCAAAGGTGTGTTTCAATTTTAGTTGAAAATTTTTGTTTTATAATATGAGCCGTTTATTTTGAAAGTGGCATGTCACTTTTTTTTTAAGTCAAGATATTTAAGATATTTGTTATACCGTTAATTACCAATACTTCTCTCGAAGAAATCTCAATAGTTCTCAACTTATTGAGTGCAAATTTTTTAAAAATGAAAAGATACCGTTCAATTGTATTTAGTGTTGCCATTAACTCGATTTTTTTTTGAAAAAGTGACTTATGCCACTTTCAAAATAAACGGCTCATATATTCCTTCAATTTTGAGGATTTACTCTACTCTAGAGGTACCGGGTGAAAGAATGGTCCAAGGGTCAGTTGGACCCGATTTCGTTTGCCTTCTTGTACAAAGTACTCTGTACAAAGCATTTTGCGAGTGCTTAACATCGTTGGAAGACCAAATTTTAATACGTACATAATGATGTAGGGTCTCTAGACCAATTTTAAGTGTAAGCAAGTTAAAATTTACATACATTTTGTAGCTATCATGTTTCTTTGTTAACACCACACATGTGAAGGTTTATGGTAATGATCTCCAAACTTGTTCAATTTTATTAGTTAATGGTTGTGTTGACGGCACACAAATAAGTTAAAACCGGCCAACTGAGAACGAATAAATGTTCTACAATCTAAAAGGATAGCAAAGCATAAATTCTATAAAACTTACTTACTTACTTAAGTTGGCGCTACAGTCCGGGGCGGACCTGGGCCTCAACCAACATGCGTCTCCAGCCAGCTCGGTCCCAAGCTAGCTGTCTCCAGTTTCGCACGCCAAGTTGGTTGAGGTCTTCACCCATCTACGTGCGCCACCTGAGTCGCGGTCTTTCTCTACTGCGCCGTCCCTCGGGTTTGGATTCGAAGGCCTTCCGGGCTGGAGCGTTGATGTCCATTCGCTTTACATGACCTAGCCATCTAAGCCGTTGGACTTTAATTCTGTTAACTAGGTCAGTGTCGCTGTACAGCCCGTACAGTTCGTCGTTATATCTTCTCCTCAATTCTCCATCTATACGTACGGGACCAAAAATCACCCGAAGAATTTTTCTCTCGAAGCATCCTAAGACGTTCTCATCTTTCTTTGACAGGGTCCAGGTCTCAGCGCCATAAATGAGAACCGGGATGATGAGTGTCTTATAGATAGATGGTGATTTTAGATGCTCGAGAGAGGATTTTACTTCTCAATTGCCTTCTAAGTCCAAAGAAGCAGCGATTTGCAAGAGTTATTCTTCGTTTGATTTCAGCGCTGGTGTCGTTGTCTGTGTTTATAGCGGTGCCTAGGTAGACAAAGTCCTTAACTACCTCGAAGTTATAGCTGTCCATGGTGACGTTTTGTCCAAGACGTCGTTGTTCAATGTCCTTTTTTAATGACAGCATATACTTGGTCTTGCCCTCATTGACCACTAAACCCATCTTCTTCGCTTCCGTCGCAATGCTCAAAAACGCTCCACTGACATCACGCTTTGATCTTCCAATTATGTCAATATCATCTGCGTATCCGAGTAATTGGACGGACCTTTGGAAGATTGTGCCTCTAGTGTTGACGGTTGAGTTTTGCACAATTCTTTCCAGAACGATGTTGAAGAAGTCGCATGACAGTGCATCGCCTTGTCTAAAACCTTTTTTGACATCAAAAGCATCGGTGAAATCTTTTCCGACCTTGAAAGAGCAGCGTGCATTCTCCATCGTCATTCTGCACAAACGGATAAGTTTGACAGGGATGCCAAAACTAGACATTGCTCTGTAGAGCTCTTCCCTATAGATGCTGTCATACGCGGCTTTAAAATCGATAAAGAGATGGTGGGTATCGATTTGAAGCTCCTGGGTTTTTTCCAAGATCTGCCGTAGTGTGAATATTTGGTCGATAGTGGACTTTCCTGGTCTGAAGCCACACTGATAAGGACCTATCAGATTGTTGACGAACGGCTTCAGACGTTCACATAATACGGCAGAAAGGATCTTATATGCAATGTTAAGGAGACTGATCCCTCTGTAGTTGGCGCAATTTAAAGGGTCTCCTTTTTTATGTATCGGACAAACTATGCTGAGATTCCACTCATCGGGCATGCTTTCTTCCGACCATATTTTGCAGATGAGTTGGTGCATGCTCCCTACCAAGTCATCGCCTGCTGCTTTAAATAGTTCGGCAGCTATGCCGTCAGCTCCAGCAGCTTTGTTTGACTTCAGTTTAGATATAGCTATCTTCACTTCGTCTAGGTCGGGTAGGCGGAATTGTTGATCTGCGTCGCCTAAGTTGAGTGGTTCTATCTCCCTTACAGCGGGATTCGGTTCGTCATCGCCGTTATATAATTTGGAGAAGTGGTCTTTCCATATTCTCAACATAGACTGCGGTTCTACTACGATGTTCCCCTGATCGTCTTTACAGGCTTCGGTTCGTGGCTGGTACCCTTGGGAGTTTTTTTTTACCTTCTGGTAAAATTTACGAACCTGATTCCTGTTGTAACATCCCTCTATTTCCTCGATCGCGCGCTTCTCGTGCTCTCTTTTTTTCCATCTAAGAAGCCGGTGTTCCTCTCTCCTCCTCTGCTCGTAGAGCTCGCGAGCAGCTCTGGTCCTTCTGTGCAGCGCCGTTTTGTATGCCTCTTGCTTCGCTGCGTGCGCTTGCCGGCATTCGTCGTCAAACCAGGGGTTTCGCTGTTGTGGACGTGTGAAACCTAGCACTTCAGAGGCGGCATCTCTGATGGCTGCAAGGCAATGTTGCCACTGGTTTTCAATGCTTAATGCATGCAGCATAGGACTCCTTAAGAGGTTACTAGAGACTCGATCGGAAAAGGACATGGCAGTCTCTTGCGATTGTAGCCGTCTAACGTCGAAACTTCTCACAGTACTTCCTTGTTTTGGCTTGGACCGAGATATCCGTAGCCGTACCTTGGCTAAAACGAGGTAGTGGTCCAAGACAATGTAGGCCCCTCGGAATGTTCGGATATCCTGTATACTGGAGAAGTGTCCTGCGTCGATCGCAATGTGGTCAATCTGGTTGACGGTTGATTGATCAGGAGATTTCCATGTCCCCTTGTGGATATTGAGATGTGTGAACTGCGTACTAGCTACCAGAACGTCTCGCCCCGCAGCGAAATCGATCAGCCTGAATCCGTTGTCGGAGGTGGTGTCGTGCAGGCTGTATCTCCCGATTGTGCCACCAAAGATGTCTTCTCTTCCTAGCTTGGCATTAAAATCTCCTAAGACAATTTTAATGTCGTAGCCAGGGCACTGCTCATATGTCTTGTCCAAGAGCTCGAAGAATATGTCTTTGGTGTCTTCATCTTTCTACTCTGTTGGGGCATGCGCGCATATTAGGCTTATGTTGGCGAATTTAGCCTTGATGCGGATTGTCGTGATGCGCTCGCTCACACTGTTGAAACTCAAGACTTTTTGCCTGAGTCTAGTTCCAACAACAAATCCACACCCAAATAGACGCTGCCTTTGTTCTCGGTAGCAGTCGCCGTAGTATATATCGCAGTCTTTTAGTTTACGTTTGCCCGGTCCATCCCATCGCACTTCTTGGATGGCGGTAATATCTGCCTTGCAGCAGTTTAGGGCTTCCGCTAATTGTTCAGCTGCACGTGGTCTGTTAAGGGACCTAACATTCCACGTACAGATCCGAAGTTCGTTGTCCTTATTTCATTTGCTTGGGTTGTCAACAGTGAATCCGTCCGTATCCGAGGCTTGTTGGTGCTTCGCAACTAGAAGATTTTTACGTGGTCAGGAAGTCACCCCGACGGCACAACCCCCAACCTGGAGGGCCAGATCCTTAGTATAACTCCAAGGACGGGGAGCCGGATAAACCGCTCCCTATAGGCCTGGGCTCCGAATAAGTCGTAGAAGCCCTATAAGGTGTTCACTAAGTAGTTCAACCTTACTGGAACTGTAGACGCCACCGTTGATTCCATCTCGAGAATTCGTCCGCTGCCGTCTGGATAAGGAGAGGTGCCTTAGTGGAAACACCTCTCCCCTCTCTCTCGTTTGCTGCCCCCAACAACTTTCCACTGGGGTTAGAACCCAATCTCCAGTTGGGGTACTAGGCACCCGATGTTCACCGCGGGGAGGTGAGAGTAGGAGTTGATAGACAGAGGTGATAGACAGAGGTGTGGACGCTTGTGTCCTCTTGAATGCACATGTCTACCATTTGAACATCAATTCTATAAAAACATTTGTTTTTGTTTTCCATTACATTTCAGACAAAATCAAAAAAAAAATGAGTCTTCTTAATTTATTAAAATGTACTTCAATCGATATTTTGGGTTTTCTTAATATTTATGTTGTTTTACTTAACAATCACCGAAATTAAAGTTGAAATACTTATAAAATAACCTACATACGAGTTAAAGAAAAAGTATCTAACAGTTTTGTGCTTTATGTTGTTTTAATTGCGGTGGTACATATATTCACGACTGAATTTCTAGATGTACATTTTTTAAGTTGTTCGATCAGATATATTTTACATTTATTATTAATATGCTGATCGAACAATTTACTTAATATATTATCTTACAATTTGATATTTTATTTTTTGCCTTTGACATTTTAATTTACTCATATTACATTTTGTAGTGAACTAAATGAATATCCGTTTAGGGTTGTTGGACTATAATGGTGACGAAGGTCACCATACAAATATATGTATAACTTACGTGCCATTTTTCTTAGTTTTTCATCATTTTACATCTTTAATCATTTACTTACTTACTTATTTATCATCGGATTGCTTAAGTTTTACTTATCGATTAAAATGTACACATGTTCCATCTCTGTCAACATCCCAGAAGAATGCAATCAAATGTTTTTGGATTTGAAACATAAACGAACAATGAAACAAAAACGAAATAAGATACAGAATGACAAATATCATTTTCACACAATTTATTTTGTTTTTGAAAAACGAACGTTTGCATTCGTTTCGCTTATTACAAAATCTGGCACCAGAGCTTTCTTGATAGAATTAAATATATGTAGGTACAATCTGTCTTTGTTTTTCTACAAATTATATTATTTTAAATAATAAAAGATCAAGTAAGATAATAGATTTTAAAGAAACTTGTAAATATTTAATAGCAAATCTGTGTGAGCGTTCTAGGTAATTTGAGAATGCGTCAAAATCATTAATTTGAGAATATAAATTGACAAGTAGACCAGGTATTTACTTAAAGAGAATACAATTTTCTGTACATTTTATTCGAAAATATTTTGTATACGTCGAACAGTTTATGAGATAGAGGGCATAGAGTGTGGAGTTTAAGTTTAAAATACAAACAACATTACATAACAAATATTTTCCTTATCCTTTCCTGACACAAGATTATTTTTTATCTGTCTTGTTAAAATGCACACTTATGAATTAACATAATATCAAGATAAAATATATTTCAATGAATCACTGCATTATTTGGTAAAATAAATATAAATATATAAAAATGGTATTAAATGGTTATTTAAGATGTATTTGGATGATTATACAAAAGTTGGGTAACTTTTGAGGATATTTTGTTTACGATATTTATTAAATCGAACTTCTAAAAATTCGGGTGTATATGATGGCTAATCTAATTAATATATTGTTCCAAATCGGGCCAGTCACTTTTTTGAGTACATTGTAAGATTTTTAAAAAATTCAGAATTTGACTGCCAGGGGACTAGCAGTAACATAGTACTGATAAAATACACAGTTTTGAAAGTATTATAATGAAATTTAATAAAAATTAGTACAAATCTCTTAGGATTTAATAATGGCACATGTGTTTTAGAATTATTAAAATCACTTAGTAACAATTAAAAATAATTATTAATATGTAATACTGAGAGAAAATACTTAATCAGTTTTCAAAACAGACAACAAACATAACCCAAACTCTGGTACAGTTATGGTGGCCGTCAAATTGTGCGACCCTCAACTAACTTTATTACCAACATTAAAATTCAAAGTGGGATTCGACGTTGAGTCGGCGATATTTCGCAAGAATTTCAAATTTAAATAACACAACGGACTGACGAATGAAACTGAACACAACATTTCTTATTTTTTTTTTAAATAAAGTGGAGAACACTGCATTCATAACTACATACATATGTATGTACATATGTATATACATCACAGATTGTAGTAAATTGATAAGTTTTCTCAAATCAATGATAATGTTTAATAGACAGTCACTTAATTGTTGGTTTTCGGGGTTGTGACATGCCAAAGGACTGACGTTTTAAGAACTAATTGTGGTTTTTCAATAACTTGTATTCAAAATGAAGAACTGAAATTGGGTGACTAAATAAAGGTCTTTCCATTGTTTTAAAATACATTGTTATCTCAATAAAATATAATAAGACTTTGTATATATTGGTTGATGACATCGAGTTACCCAACCTTTGTATAACCACCCATTTAATAAATTATCAAGTTGAAAAAAAAAACCGTATAATAGATTTGTATTCACGATTGAGCCTGCGCTAAAGTACGTATGGCTCTACACTCTGTGTGCTCTAGGAAAACTCAGACGTTGTCCCTCGTATTAAGTCCCTGAACATTTTGTTACGCTCCGAATACGAACAAAGGCGAATTGGTCTACCTATTGCCCTATCGTTGAAAAACTAAGCTCTAGCACATCATTTTGTTTGTTTATGCTCGAAGCTAAACCATGGGGCTAACGCACTTTATGGAAACAAAGATTGCAATTAGAGCAAAAATCAATTGCAATCGTGTGCCATATAAATTACAATAATTATTCTCTTAAAACAATGTAAATTCAACTTTTTTCAATTCGATTAATTAATGGGAATGGGAATAAATGTTGTTTAGTGCCCACAGTTGAGATATACAAAGTTGGAAAGCTTAGTTCTAAAGCGCCATTTCTGATTATGGACACAGTATTCAAAATCTTGGACAGTACATTTTGAAAACTGTTATTCCATTTACCAGCATAAAATTCTACTTTGTTTTTGATAGTTTATTTCAACCCTCTCAAAGTGTATGAAAAAGAAATAAAACAAATTGTCTATCGATCATTTACCTTAAAGTACTTACATTTATTAAAAGATGATTTTAAAGTTAAAATTCCCCAAGATTCATCAACAATAATGTCAGGAATATCCATGTAGTATTTATGTGAAGCCCCTGTTCAAAACATATTCATGTTCATACTCCTACATATGTATATGATGATAATAGGAAACAGTTTTATTCTTGAGGAAACATTTACATATACATATATACATTTATAAAACATAAACCATTTCATCTTTGTTTATTTGATTTGCAAAGTGTTTTTCTTAGTCATTAATCTATTACAAAATTGTTGTATGTACATATGTTCGTAAACTCCATAGTACGTAATCATTTTTATAGGTCTTTAATCTGCGCACTAAGAAGACCAGGTCCCATATATTTTTGCCCATCCTCCCTTACATCATAGGACAACGAAAACAAAAAAGCATTACCACATAGAAACGTTTATATTTCGAAATATTAAAATCAACTGGCGTCAAAAGTAGAAAAAATAAACACTAATTTATTTTTTAACAAGGGATTATTGTTGCATTTTTTTTTTAATATTTAAAAAGACTTGAGAAAATATATGAATGACGCGAAGTGGTTGGAAAAGACCCTGAACACATCTCACATCAACGACGCTTGATATCGAAACATTGTCGAGTTAGTTAGTCTTCTTCAGAATGTTCGGAATAATTTGCGACTTCATAAGATTTTTTATCTTTTATTTTTCTAGTCGAAGTTTCAATGCCAATGCATCTTCGAAGCTTTTTAAAACTGATGACACGCTAAAAAAGGCAATTACTTTAATTTCATTTCAAATGCATCCTAGGCGTGCACAATGGGGTTGATGTCTGGGTTTTGTGGTGGAGTTTTTAAGGGGTAAGGGGTGTTATGCAAGAGCCACATACGAGTGCTATGTGCGGTATGTTAAGGATCATTATCCTGTTGGAAATAATAATCATATCAATGTCTTAACGACAGTCATATCGAAATACAATTGTCAGTGAACTTTCGTTAGGGAAGGTCCCCTCTGTGTTGTGCGCGATCGGCCGTTGCGCGTTTTTGATTGAGCCTTGCGTCTAAACATGTTAATTGTTTTATCATTAAAATCAATACATATTCATATACCGGGATAAGTTCAAACAAACCAGAAAGGCCTGCATAGCCCATATTCGATAAACAAAATTTTTACATGACCAAAAATTACCGCAATGTCCCAAAGGCAGTACAAATTTTTGGTCATTCGTAAAAAAACATGAGGAATTCTTTCTCTTCCTCGGTTCGTTTTCAATGATACTCTATTTGTTAGCTCTCTCGACAAAGCTAATCTTTTTGTTAGTTCGCCGCCAATTCAACGCTGCCAGTGAGTGTTATGACTCCGTCTGTCATTGAGCACGTTAGTGATTCTTTGGGACCATTCTTTCTTCGCACTACTGTGGCGAGAGTCCTAAAGATCTTAACAAACATAAATCTGCTGGTCTGGTTGGTGTCCCCGCTATTGTTCTGAAGAGGTGTTATTCAACCCTGGCAAAACCACTACGTAAGCTTTTTAATCTGTCCTACTCCCCAGGTCTCGTTCCGAGCGAATGGAAAACAGCAATTGTCCAGCCCATCCCCAAAAAAGGCGAATCTTCCTCACCCTCTAATTACCGACCGATTGCACTTTCGTCCCTTCTTTCCAAGGTCTTGGAAACGCTGATAATTATCAGCTCAAGCATTATCTCGAAGATCGAAAGCTTCTTAATGACTGACAATATGGATTTCGCAGCAATAGGTCCACTGGTGATCTCATGGTTCATCTCACCGAACAGTGGAGCAAATCTTTAAATCGTTTGGGAGAAAGTAAGATTATTGCACTTGATATTTCAAAAGCATTTGATAGGGTCTGGCATTAGGCTCTCTTATCAAAAATGCGTGCTTTCGATTTTCATGAATCCCTCCTTCATTGGATTAGTAATTATCTTTCGGATTGTTCAATAGAATTAGTATTGGATGGGTTCAAGTCTTAAAACCACAAAATAAATGCTGGTGTACCCCAGGGCTCTGTTCTATCCCCAACACTCTTTCTCATTTTTATTAATGATCTCCTGTCTTATCGAATACATTGTTTCTCTGACAATAGTAGTCTTAGCTTTTCATATTCGTTTTCAGATTCACATCCCTCTTCTACGGATGTGGAACTGCAACGACAAAATATGATAAGCTCATTAAATTCCGACATAAACAGCATTGTACAATGGGGAATAACAAACCGCCTGGAATTTAATGTTTCGAAAGCCCAATTGAAAAAAGAGTATAAATTATTAAATCTTTATTATATTAATTCAAATAAATATTTTTGGTGCAATCATCCCCTTAATAATATTCCCATCAAAAACCTGTTCAAAGTCGATTGACAAGATCAATACGTGGTTGTTTGTCGAAAAGGCATGGCGCAATAAAATCATCAATGCACAAGAGTGGGTAATTTCCTTTGTGCCTGGAGGTTGTTTGAAATCAACTTGAATCATACTTTTAGATTCATTTTTTTTTTTCAATAAACACTTCCAATGTATCGACGATGACATGAAATGGCGCGAAATAATTTTTTTCTCAAATTAAATTGATGCAAGTTATAAAATAAGTTTTCTATCTCTTTAGAAAACGCATAAAAGGCAAATTTATAAAATTTCTTCATATCTCGTTTGGTGTTATTTGACGTCACCAATCGTACCATATAATTGTATATTTTGTTTTAATTTAGGTTGCAAAATGCATGTTTCAGAAAAATAAACAACAATTTTTCTTGTTATTTTTTTTTTTTCAATCACATCTTAGATCTGTTGAAGCAAAGCGTGCTCTTCCTCGTCCTGAGCGTGAAAGCCGTGAAACTAATGTGACCGTTAAGAAAATATTTATTGGAGGACTAAAGGACAATCACGATGAAGATTGTCTGCGAGAATATTTCTCTAAATTTGGTAAAGTAGTAAGTGTTAAAATTCTGACTGATAAGTCCACTGGAAAGAGGCGCGGTTTTGCCTTTGTCGAGTTTGATGATTATGATGCTGTTGATAAGACCATATGTAAGTTATATTAATTCTATTGTTGTTTTGATTAAATATCTTAAATTATAATATATTTTTCTAATGAAGTACAAAAAACACATTCGATTAAATATGTGTTGGTTGATGTTAAGAAATCCGTCTACAATCAAGAAAAGGAAAAACGTAATAATGCTGCAATTGCATCAGCTTCTGCACAAAATAGAAGAGGTCCAAACCCCATAAATCCCTTCCAATCGCGCCCGCCAATGAATGGCCCACCCATGAATGGTCCACCAATGAATAATCCACACATGAATGGTCCACCAATGAATGGTCCACATATGAATGGTCCCCCTATGAATGGTCCACCAATGAATGGTCCACCAATGAATGGTCCACATATGAATGGTCCCCCTATGAACGGTCCACCAATGAATGGTCCGCCAATGAATGGTCCACCAATGAATGGTCCACCAATGAATGGTCCCCCAATGAATGGTCCACCAATGAATGGTCCGCCAATGAATGGTCCACCAATGAATGGTCCGCCAATGAATGGACCACAGCCTCCAGCAAATTGGGGACCCCCGAATAACTTTAATGGCTACAATCAACAACCACCCATGAACAACTGGAACTGGAATCAACCACCTCAAAATGTTTGGAATGGCCCACAATACCCTCAATGGAACCAGGGTAACTATGGACCCCAACCTCAAGGCAATTGGAATGCTGGGCCTGTTCCGCCCCAAGGTAACTGGAATGCTGGGCCTGCTCCACCACAAGGTAATTGGAATGCTGGTCCACCGCAACAACAAAGACCAATGCAACAATCTGGCCCCTCACAACCACAAGGTAATCAACCGCAACAAATGGCCCAACCAGCAGTACCCCCCCAGCAACAAGGGAACCCACAAAAACAAATGGACCAACAAAACCAAAGGCCCCAACAACAACAACGCCAACAACAACAACAACAACAGCAGCAACAACAACAAGGACCCCAAGGCCAAAATAACGCGAACTCAAAAAGTCCCCAACGAAACTTTGGAACTGGCTATCAACAGAACTACGGAGGTGGACCTCAAAAAAGTATCTTGACCAACAGTATCCGTAAGAATCCTTACAGTTCTCCATCAGGAAGTAAGTAAATCTTCGTTTCTTTTTTTTAATGTGCCCTCATTATATTCAAACATTTCTTTTTCTAAGGTTCCATTTCTCGGCAGCAACCTGTTCCCCCAGGTAGCTCCTCAAATCGTCGTTACTAAAGCTTGATATAGCATGATAAAGGATTAAGTAAAGAAAGAAAGAAATAAGTAAGGTAAGAATGATTTGAAAGAAACAGCCTATGATCTTTTGCTTTAATACAAAAAAACGACATGAGACTTTAGTAGAATAAGAAAAGATGTTAGGTTATGTTTCTTTGGTGAGATTATTGTTTTTTTAAGTATAATATGTTTATATATATGTTTATATGTATGTATGTAAAACTATTATGGTCGCTTTCCTTTTTCTTAAGAGAGACCATGCCTTGGCAAAGTGCGTTTTTTAAAAGAAAGGTGAAATCTAGAACCAGACTTAAATACTTTGTATTACAGGGCTGGTTATCAGCTCAGCTCGAAATTCAAAAGTTTGTTTAACGACTTTAAAAATTTGTATTTATGGTCGTTTTCATTGTGTCTAGTAAACAGTTTAATGTTTTAATCAAACATAATACAGAGACAGACTAAGAGACGATCATCGGATAAACTTGTTTTTAGTGTTAAAATTTAATTTAGGTTTGTATTTGATGTGGCTAATCCGACAGGAAATTATAGGTAATAAAGGTATTTTAACCACAACTCAAGTATAACAAACTATTAAGAGTAATTTGTTCTTTTCAAAGCAACACTAGTCATAAAGAAAAATGCTTGGCAGCCATAAAACGATTTACTCGTAATATTTACAATTTTAGACACCGGAGTGGCATTTGGCCTAATTCCGTATACACCTTTAAACGCAAACATTCTTTCTGTACATCCCAATCCTTCATACAAAAGTTCCTTACCAACCGCCCACACTATATAAAAACTTGAAAATTGTATGATCATTATAGTCAAATAATAGTCATATAAGCGATATCTACAGGGTTTTCCAATAAGAAGTTTCATTTTGATACATACAAAAGTCTTTTTTTTAATTGCAAAGAGTAAGTTACGCCTTAAACACTAATAAACGATATATCCTTTTTGCGAAATTTTCCGTAAATATTTCGCGCATTTGGCTTTATGTCCTCAATATCACAAATTCCATCTTTGAGGTCGTTAATTGACCTTATCTTTCACGGGTCTCAAAAAAAAAAGACGTATCCATTTAGGAAACTACCAATCCTGATTCCTCAACTCATATAACACCATTTTTTGTGATTACTTTCAATATCGGTCTGCAACTTAAGTGTGTTTTTTCATCACTATTCTAAACTTGATGTATTTTATACTTCGCTGAAGGGTTTATTCGATTATTCAAGACGATCTTTTGCCATTTTTCCTAGTCTTGCCTTAAGTTCTGTTACAAGCTTAAAACACCATAAGACAAGAACTATATAATATTTTGTATTCATTGTTGTTTCATTTATTTGGCCATTGTATTAGTTCAATTAAAAAAGTAGTTTCACTCAAAATATTAGTAATAGTTTAATTAAAAAAGTAGTTTCACTAAAAATGACTGACCCCAGCTTTAATGCCAGCCCTTAAACGGTGTGTGCTTCAGTTAACTCTATATTAAGAGTCTGTGAGAAGTCTTTTAGGCACCCTTTCAATTCCGATCACAAAAAATAATCTTAACGGTTAAAGCATGGAGTCCCCGAGAGCAAATCTTAAGCTTCCCTAAGACCTACGATGTTCAACCTAAGTCACTTTTTTGTTGTCTTGGCTTTGTTTGTCTCACCGAAATTCTGTAAAAAAGAATGAATCTATTTTCATTAAAAAGGGTATTTGTTGAACCATTTACCAAAGCCTCTACAACATCTCTATGGTACTACTTTTCAAATTCGTTCCGAAATAAGACTAGTTCGGAAACTTTGAAATGAAACTTTCAATCAAGACATAGCCAACTGGCGGAGAATTCGATTAACGAACATTATTGCAGTTCCAAGTGTTTTTTCAAATAAATACAATTTTGCCAAAACTCCTTCCTTACCTATGGTAGGCAAATGTAGCGATTCCATTTTCATGGAAACAGAAGCGAAACCGAAACCAAATTGGTATTTATTTATTGAAAAATAAGATAACCATTTTATATAAAATGGATGTTTTGAGCAACAAGATCTTGAAGTTTTGTAACTGAATTTATGGCACTACTAGGTATATTTAATAGACTTTAAACACTCACTTCAATCTTCAATATATATGGTAGTTCTTTTTATTCTTTGCTCTCGTGTTAATTTAAACATTTCCAACAACTTAAACGTACTATATTTTTAACGGTGTTTCTGATAGAAGTTTAACCAATTAGACTATCGCTAAAAACAACACCTTTTTAAAATAGTATATTTTTATAGACTCTTTAATTCTTATTTGATAGTATCCAAAATAGCTGACTTTTTAAAATAAAACGTCTTAGTAAAAAACCCTTTATGGTATAGAATTCTATTGAAGCTAGTGTATTTATTCAGTCTGATTCTTAATGACATTTCCCAGGGATATGTAGTTTCTCTTCAAACTAAATGGAAGCACTTACTTTGTCTAAACGCAATGTCAAACTAATTCTTTTATGAAGAATTTTCTGAGCCGGTTTAGAAATGCTCTACTTATTTTAATTAATGCAAATACAAAATACAATTTATTTACGTAAACATAAACAAACTCCAGCAGATTTCCCCAATTACTTATTTGTTTACATCTAAAAATTGGAAAAAAAAACTGCTTCCCACCCCCACCTAGGATTTTATTTTAGTCGAATATTATTCTCGATAAATCCCGTCTCTTAAGAAGTTCTTTAGCTTCAATTGTTAAGAATTGGACTGAATATGTTAGAAATAGAATAAAAGGAATAGTTTATTTTATTTTAGAAAATAAAATTAAAATTCTTAATAATTAAATTTAAGTATGTATTTATTTATGATATGTTTATTTTATACTATTTTATTTATAACTACAATATATATGTTTATTTATTTTTTTTTTAAATTTCAATAGGCCGATCATCTACAATTTTAAGAAACTTATGCTATTCAAAATGCAGTGAGAGCTCTTTAAACATAAAACACAGTCTTTTCTAAGTTTTAAATTATGGATGAAGACATCTTCAAAGATATTGAATACTTAGGTATAAATAATTATTATATTATTATTTCTTCTAATATGGTTATGTAACAGATATCAACATCAAATAATTATTAATAATCTTTAATACTTTCTTCTATAAAAAAAAAAGAAAAAAAGTACTTTGTTCAGATCAAAAAATTTATCACTATCGTGTGTAAACAAATTTACACAAACTTTATTAATAGATGAAATTATTAATTTGATTATATTTTAGTCTATAGAATATCGCATTTTATCAAAAAGATAACAAAAAGGAAGTAAGAATTAGAAGATTAATTTAATGTTTATTCAATTTATTATAAGAACTATGTATTTGCATTATTAATAAAGAACTTAAATAATATTCAAAAATTCCTTACGTATTTTATGTACATACATACATATGTAAGTTTATGTCAATTTATTATATTAGTTTATGAATTTATGTTCTTTTTAAGTTAACGTTAATATTTTATCATTGGCTAGCAACACCATTTATTTTAAAATAAAATAAAATCCACACTTTTTGTAGCAGTTTGATTAAAAATAAATGTTGCTTAGAATTTTATTTAAAATCAAATACTGCACAAAAAAGTGATATTATTTTAATTAAGGAAAATAAAAATAGATATTCAACTAATAAAAAATAATTAATTATTATTAATTTTAAGTTTTAGATTTATCAATTGGGCTTTTTCTACACACATATCCAACGGTTTGCTAACAAAATTAAATAGTCGAGAAAAATAAGTGTTTCACTTCGGAATGAGAGATTGCTGAGCACTGCACACATTCGGTCCTTTTTGCTTTCTGATCCGCTGATTAGGCTTATATAAAAATGTTTGAGACAAATTTAAAAGACAATAGATGTTAATATCATTTATGATATAGAAACGAACGGAGATAATAAAAAAAGCGGTTTTCGCAGTCTTTGATCTTCCCGTATTTTAATACCAAATGCTTAGAACGCCCTCCAAAATGCAGTTATAAGCCACATTCCAGATTACAATCTCTCATTCCGTGGTTGACGTGTTATTTTACTGGACTACAAAAGAAACTAAATATTAACCTTTTTTGTCTACCATGTAACTCTAAGACCACTACAGAATTATGTCAAAAGTTTACTAAAAAATTATTTTACACTTAATTGGTAGATACATACATATATGTACATACATATTATGTCAACATATTAAACCTAGAAGCCTAGGATAAAGAGATCATTAAAACTTGAAACAACACGAAATTGGATATTTTTTCTCATGACTCATGATTGTAACGATCAGAATAAAAACTGTCACTAAAATGGTCTATTTTCCCAAAGTCTTCCTGAATGAGACACGAGGAACACTTTTTTTTTTTGGTCCTTCACAGGAACAGAAAATATTTGGAACACAAATCAAGGAAACATTTTGTTTAAAATGTTGTATCACTTACCTAAGGTTGCGCTACAGTCCTGTGTGAGCTAGGGCCTCACCCAACAAACTTCTCCATCTAGCTCGGTCCCTAGCTAGATGTCTCCAGTTTCGCACTCCAAGTTGGGTGAGGCCACTTTCCACTTGTGCGCACCACATCATGCGCGGTCTTCCTCTAGTGCGCTGCCTGTGGGTGTGGATTCGAAGACCATCTCTGTCGTTGGACTTTTACCCTTCTGGCTAAAGCATCTTGCACATGAGCTACGAACTGCGAACTGTGGATGTTGGCATATTTTGACTTTTCTTTCACATGAGCTTTATTTCTATTCGCAGACAGCGACGAATTGTCAACCCTTTTCTCCATATTTTCCTCAGCCATGATCTTTCACACAAAAACAAAACAAGAGTGGTATAATTTTGAGGTTAAGTTGAGCGCGAACAATTTATTCGTTGCAGTGGGGATGGTATGTGGAACGCGAATAGAGTTTGACAGTTCGTAGCAACCACACTGCAATTCGTTACTAACAAATTGTTTTTACAAAATTGTCTTGTTTTAGAGAAGAAAATGCAAATTTTATTATCCTAATATTATTGTCAATTGGTTTCTTATACATAGTTTAAATGTGTTTTTGTTTGGAATTGTATTTTTGAAATGTGTAAAATCACGTTTGTTCGTCCATACGCAGTTCGCAGTTCGTTGCTCATGTGCAAGGCACTTAAGTCTACTTCGCTGTACAGCCTGTACAGCTCGTCGTTCAATCTTCTCCTCCACTTACCTTCATACGCATACGGGACCGTAGATCATGCGAAGAACTTTTGATCTGCTTTTGTCATAGTCCATGCTTCTGCACCGTATAGCAGGACGGGGATGATGAGGGTCTTATATAGTGACACTTTGGTCGCTCGAGAGAGGGCTTTGCTACTCAATTCTTAAAAAGCGGTCAGCAAGAGTAATACTTTGTTTGATCTCAGCGCTGTCATGTAATTTGTTTTGCCCTCATTAACGGTTAAACCCATTTTTGCCGCCCTCTCTCTATACTCACAAAAGAACCATTGACATCAGGCCGAGTAAATATGTAAATATCATCAGCATAAGGTGGTTATTGGACAGACTTTTGAAAATGTCGTATCAGTTAGTTCTAAAACCAGAAAAATGAATACAAAAATCCTTTTTAAACAAAAAATATTTTTTCGATTGGAACTTGAAACAAAAAAATCAAATAGATTATTTCTATTGGTCAGTGCTGATGCGAGGGATCGACCCGTACTGATATGTCAAAAATTCATCAAATGAGAGCAATAGTGGAAATGGTAATGCTTACAAATGAATATTTTTGTTATTTTATAAATTGGGAGTTTTCAAAATTGGAAGCTTTTTATAATCTTTAAGGCAAAATAGTTGTAATTTGCTTTTTTTGGTGGTTTAAAAAAAAAAAAAAAACGTTAAAAAATAGTTGACTAATAAATTTGCAGTTTTTATTTAAACACAGGATAATTGTATCAACTCTGTCAAAATAAGTTCCTATACATTTGCCCAAATGAGAGAAGTTTGGATTTTTTTTTACAATTACAATTGTCTTCCACGTACTGCACAAATTTATTGAAATGTAGATACAAATATTCAATTTCATGTTGTTTCAATTTTTATAGGAAAATAATACAATTATTGGTGCTAATAATTCAAAACAAAAACTGATTTACTGACTCATTATAAAAAAAAGGCAGTAGTACCCATGCTAAAAGTAACTATTTAAAAAAAAAAGAAACATTTTAAAACGAACTTCTTTTTCATTTTATTTCACATGAGAGCGACCAACGAATGAACGAATATTTTTCCATTATGACATTTCTTTCTTATGGTTGGTTTTTATTCGTCATTACAGATGCGCAGCAAAGAATCAAATTTTTAGGTTAAGGCAGGCGAACATTTTAAGTGTTTATTATATATTATGGAACGCAATTTGAGTTTGACAGTTCGTTAAAATCAGATTGCAATTCGCGACAAACAATTTGTTTTCTTAAATATCTCTTGTTTTGGCAATGAAAAAGATAATTTTATTACCTTCAAAATAACTTAAACAATATTTCTTCCTTTTTGTTAACAATCTGTTCAGAAATTAGGTTTATAAATTGTTAAAAATCACATTTATTTATTCATTCGTCGTTCGGTGGTCGCTCTTATGCAAAAAAGTCCTTTATGACTAATTTTAACATTGGTATGTATCTATTCAGAACGTGCAGACAAACTTAATTTTCTCAATATTCAATGCTTTGCAATGGAGTCAGTTGGAAAAGCAGGTACTTTATTTTGTCGTAATTTGTTTCTCTACATCAACTAGTAAGCATTATCAAAAGTTAAGTTATAGCACAAGGTTTGCAAAAAAATTGACAACACTAGGACCTTAGAAAATGTTTGTTCTTATCCAGTTAAAGCGGAGCATGTATGTGAGATATTGAGTTAAAGTTGCCTTGATTTTAAAATAGTCGATAATACAATGTCAATGTTGTTTTTTAAAATATAGAAATAGTTTTGAGTAAGAGGGAAATAGTAAAAGTAACACTAACACTAACAATAACAATAACAGCGACAGTAACTACAGGACTACTAGAAGCGGTTGGGATAATTAAAAGATTATTTAAAGTGGGTTAGAGTATGTGAGATATTGAGTTAAAGTTGCCTTGATTTTAAAATAGTCGATAATACAATGTCAATGTTGTTTTTTAAAATATAGAAATAGTTTTGAGTAAGAGGGAAATACAGTAGACTCGCGATAGCAAAAACACCGTCTTACGTGAACACCGGCTAACGTGAACACTTTTTTTTTTTACATTGACTACTCTGTAGCGTGAACAGTGTGTGAAAGCCCTATAACGTGAACAACTTTTAAATGCGTTTGACATAAAAAACATAGCTTCCTTTGATCCTTTTTGGGTTTTTCAAATCGTTTTACTAAATGGGGAATCCCGTTAAGGATTTACCAGGTATTATTTACTTTATTTTGGCATTTGTAATCAAAAAGAAGATTTTCTTGAAAAATGTCGCAAAAAGTACCAAAATTCTTGTCTTTGAAGGACAAAGTAAGTGTTTTAGAAAAATTAAAAGGAGGATCACGCTTAACCAGCTTAGCAAAGCAATACAATGTTGCAAAATCAACAGTTTGCGCTATGAACAAAAATCGGAGAAAATTTTAAAATGTGTTAACAATACATTTTCTGGACCTGCAATGCGGAAGACCATTAAGCGTCCTAAAATAGAAAAAGCTCTTTACCGTTGGTTCATCAAACAGCAAAAAAAAAATTATCCAGTCAATGGATTGATGGTTAAGGAAAAAGCTACATTTTTCCATTCAAAAATTAATGAAACTCAGGGCGATTTTAATGCGAGTGACGGATGGTTGCAAGATTTAAGAAGCGTTATGATGTGCGTTTTATCAAAATAAGTGGTGAAAAGTTATCTTCTAGACCTCACCTTGTGAACCCTTTCAAAAACAAGCTGCAAGCCAAAATAAACAAAAGCAAGCCAGAAAAACGGAAAAACAGCGCGTCACTTTTCTTGCTTGTACAAACGCAACAGGAGAACATAAAGATAAGCTTTTAGTGATTGGAAAGGCGAAAATCCTCGCTCTTTTAGGAATTTTAAATCTCCTGTTGACTACAGTTGCTCCAAATCGTTATGGATGACAGCTGCTATTTTTAAAAATTGGTTTCATCATTCTTTCGTACCACAGGTAGGAAACAGATTGCAATTTTGCATTGATTTCAAATGTTTTCATGTGCAGGTCAGAACATTTTTAATACACCAAGGGTTGCCCACCAAAGCTCTTCTTTTAATTGATAACGCTCCATCTCATCCACCCGATAACGAATTAACATATAAGAACGGGTTAATAACTGCGATGTTTATGCCGCCGAATGTCACGCCGCCGCTCATACAGCCGATGGGCCAAAATGCTATAAGATTAACAAAACTTTTCTACAGAAATAGTCTTCTAACATCAATTGTGGCCGAAAAAACTGATGTTATTGAAGCATTACAAAAATTGACGTTAAGAGAAGCTATTTGCTATTTAAATTCGGGTTGGTAACGTCTTGATAAAGAAACAATAGCAAAATGCTGGACGAATATTTTAAGCTCAATAAGAAATGAAAAAGTCTCTGAAGAGGATATCCTACTAGCTGTTTTCAGAGAAAGAATTTGTTCACCAATCAACTCTCAAAAGGAACGTACACTAGAACTTTTTCACGCAAATAATCCAGAGGTTTGAACATTTTCTCTTGTATATGAAAAGGCAGTTTACAGCCAAATAGAAAAAAAAAATTCAGTGGATTACGCATTTTTTTCATTAATTGCAACACAATTACATTTTTTCATGCAAATTTACATTTGAAATACAAAAAAAAAACATAAATTTTAGTTGAAACAAAGTCCAATTTATTTTAAACATTTTAAGAACTACACCTTCGTCAACATGAACAACTTCGATAACGTGAACACTCTCTGTTTTTAATAGTTCACGTTACCGCGAGTCTACTGTAGTAAAAGTAACACTAACACTAACAATAAAAATAACAGCGACAGTAACTACAGGACTACTAGAAGCGGTTGGGATAGTTAAAAGATTTTTTTTTTTTATAATAAGCGTATAATCATCGTACTGTTTTAGTGTGTGTTATTAATTCAGTGTTATCTTAAATCTCAAAAATTTGATAAAAGTAAAGAAAAATATCTTGATAAAATTGTTTATATGAATTAATAGAAGTTTTAAGCTAAAGATTTTAAAGACAAGTTATGTTATCATTTAAAAAAAAAATTCGTGCTAATAACTTTTTTTTTATAAAAATGTTAATTTAAATAACAAATTTTATGTTACTCCATAATATTTTAATTTAAATAAGAAAACAAAATTGTTTTATTTTTAAATATTTTAAATAATTTGAAAACTCAAGTAAAAGCAAAGTTCGTCCATTGTGCAATAAGTTTTAAAAAAAAAATAAGGAAAAACAGTATTCATATTTTTTTAAAGGCAATTTTTATCCTTAATATCCTTGAATCTTTTCTACAGAGATCTGAGTAATTTCTAACAAAAAGAGGGAGATCTTTTTGAACATTCTACCAGTACAACAATAGTAGGCGCTTTATTACCCTTCTAGACCTTATCTTACCGTCCATTGTAGTTTTTTTTTTTTTTTACTTTCCAAGTGATTAGAATAGTTTGAGACTTTTTCGGATTTTTCCTAATTGTTGGAATTATTCACCGCTCAACTCTAAAATGCTTTGCCATTAGTTTTGCTTTTATTTCTTATAGCTCCTTGTTCTTATATACCGCTAAAGAATATATTGCACCGTTGAGTAACTGCGATTCACTTCCGGCTGGGAATCGAAAGGGCAATACATAGCTACTTTTACCCGAAGTCCAATATTAATTTTTATAAATTTAAAGTTTTTTTTTTTTTAATTGATATACATACATTATTTTTATTAAGAATAAACTTAGTGTTAAATTTAGGATAGTTTAAATTCAATTGACAAGGCCTCAACGACTTCTATGAATACATTACCAACTAATATATGACGACGAATTCAGGAAAGAGAGGTTATTTCACACAAAAAAAAGTAAAAGAAATAAAGAATAAGAATCATATTCAAATGTTTTGTATTTAAGAATTATTGGAAAAAATTGAAATCATATGTACATATATGTATGAACTACCAAAACATTCGGTAAGTAATTTAATATTATTTCTTAGGGGCGTTCATGCAATGTATGCCTTTCTGGAAAACGAATGTTTATCATTTCCTTTGCATGAACACCTTTATTAAGTGTTCAATTAAAAATAAATTGAAACTTGGAATGGCGATGGCGTATTCGATTGGTAAGTGTATGCGATCGTAAGGTTGTTTGTTTTCACCAAAAACACTCCATTACCAAGACCGGAATCTTTCGTACGTTTCACTCTCCAAAACCCGTTTGTTTACATTGTTGTATTTGTAATTTTGACAATTAATCGCATGAATAGATGTGAGCACAAACAAAAAAAAAATGATGCCGTGGGCTAGCGGCATTTTGCACAGCAAAAACAAAATGGAGGGGTTAATAAGTTTTTTTTTCGATGAAGAAGTCAGTTTTAAGCTTTAATTTTGCAGTCATTTTGTTGATAGCGAACCAATGTACATTTTTGTCTTCAAAAAAGCATGTTCACCATCAGTTTATTATAATTAATTCACTAATTTACAAAAATCACTACGAAATTCTTCAAATTTCAAAATTAACCTCGGATTTTTGTATCAAAGATGCGTTCGAAGAACCATCAAGTTAAGGGTGCGAGTGCAATTTTTGTATTGAATTCTAATAAATTTTCGTTAATGAACGGCCCAAATATTTTTGTTTGCAAGTAATTAAAATCTGGATCAATTTTATTAATCCAAATGTATTTATAGTTTGTTTTTAATGGTTTAAGCTTGCAACTATTTTTGAATTCCATTTTGATTAATAAATATTATATTTAAAAAAATAGTTATAATCGAAAAATACCTTATCCATAACATTCTTGATTGATTTAAGCATACATGTGTTTGCTATCAAAAAAAACTATGCATCAAAGGAACACCAATACTGGAATAAAAAGTTACTTAAATCTATTTATTGCACTCATTTAGTTGGTATTGTGTGTAAACATATTGCCTATTTCTATTCCTTAAAGATGCTTTACACAAAGCAACTTATTTTTAAAACATGGTTCCCTCAAATTTGTATTCCAAAATCTAACTACAAACAAAATTCTAACTCTAACATAGTCCCTCAAAAAGAAATTTTCAGGAATATTTCTGCAACAAACAAAACTTAAATTTGGTCTTGCAATTACCAAACTGCTTAAATGATGAAAATACTAATCTAATTGAGGAATCTGAATTAGCTAAAGTTGGCAATGGAACTTCACAAGTAGCATTTTCTGTACAAAAAAATACGGGGGCACCCGCCTATTGTTTCCACCTGAACTTCTAACGTCGCCAAAAAATGCTCTAAGCAAACTACAGCTGAAAAAATTGTCTGTTTTGTTGTTTTACAAAGTATTGAGTTACACTTTTGTCCATTTGCAATAATTATACTTAGCCAGTTGCAGCGCATGTTGCGTTCGCAAATAATTTAAGTAAACAAAATAAATAATAATAAACTAATAAATCATTAAGTAATATGTATTTGGTCAATTTTATTTTATTTAATATACATTTACAACATTTATTTGGATTGAAATTAAAAAGCTATACAAATCTTCCAATTTAAGACCATGTCAGCACTTCAGATTTTGTTGGTTAGGATTGTTTAGTTTTTGAACGAGGCCATGCAACATTCAAAATGAAGCATTTAGATGGGCCTGAGGACTAAATGTGAGAATGTGTTTGGTTTTTTGCATCATTTCACGCACACTTTCTCAGTAGCTTGTAGACAAACCGAAATGTCAGTCTGAGATTCCGGTCTTGGTAATGGAGTGTTTTTGGTTTTCACGGTAACCGAATCCGACGCACACCAACGCAATAATTTGACGCTTTACAATTTGGGTAAGTTCATTAATGTAAAAATGCAGCAGTAATGCAAGATTCGCGTTCATAAATGTATGTAAATACACTGCATTACAGCAGATGGAAAATCCTGTAACAAAAAAATATTCTGACAGCTGAAATGCGATCAAACCAGTCGATAGTCAAATTTGACTATCGTTTTCATTCAGTCTGTGTAAGATGATTCAACTCAATTCGATTGAACAGTCGGTCACAAGAATGTGTTTTTGTACCTGAAAAAGGTAACTGAAAAAATTTTCCATTCGTTTTTTGTAAGCGTCTGGTAGCTCTATTCAGAAACTACATATTTGTAGGAAAACGACCATCACATTTTCTTGTGACAACTTTTTAAGTATCAATTTGACTATCACCTTACATAGATCAAATTCGATTATTTTGACTGTCAATTATCAACAATCACCTTAGTCGATTCCACCCCAGGCCTCTGCAGTCATTTTATTTCCGTCGCCTCCAGGAAAATGTCAGAACAAGATGAGTAAGTAGTTATTGAGTTTTTAAATTTTTGGCAAAAAAAAATAATTATTTCGGTCATCCCTTTTTTTAAGACGCTTTCTTTGATGAAATTTATGATTGGTTTTTGATATTGTACATATGTATATCTGCCGCATTCTTTTAGTAGTTTTTCTGTTCATAAATGCATTGCATGATTTTTTTGGCATGACTTGTGCAACTAGTTGCATTTTTGAACTCGCCGTTTGTCTTAAAATCTGTGAAATCTAAAGTTAAATAAACATGGGCAGTACAACATTATTTTTAAAAGCAGAAATATCAAAAAATAAACAAACATACAAATCTAATGGAAGATGCTTTAGCAATACTATATATCAAATATAATATAATGCATCTCTCAGATACACATAAATAGAAACACGCCCTCAAAAATAATTTTGTACTCCTTAATTTTCTTAGTAGTTTTAAAAATTTTGGTTGCAGAAAAGAATAATTTCAATATGTTTGTTCTGAATGAAATTTAAAACAAGATCCAACTATGATGTTTTGAGGAAGAGTCCTCAAAAGAAAAAGCGCATTAAAAGATTACAGTTGGGATTGAAATTTCATAAGATGTGTCATGGGAACAAAGTGAAGAGTCAAAAGCTTTTTTTACAAAAACTCATTTGTTTCTTCAAGCGTTCAGGTGTTAAAGTTCCTGACAATGTCCGGCTTAGAATAATGTATGTATTCAACAAGTTCTTTAAATTGCCTCTGATTTGTTTTCCTGAAAAATGAACTGCATTTTAGTCGCGAAACAACAATAATGGGGCCTATCGTGAATCTCCCTGGAAATTATTATTCTCAGAATTTTTTCCCTGATCGGGAATCTCCCTGGAAATAGATTTTCCCTGGAACAAAGATTCTATGCAATTAATGCTCAATTTCCTTGGAAATTTTTTCCCGATAGCAAGTAACTCCGAGAAAAAAAATTTTAATGCAAATTGCACCTTCCTTGCATTTTTTTTGCTTGGCGTCATGTCAAATATTTATAAGACTTGCGTCTTTTGTCGTACAAAAACAAATTTTGCTTAACTAATTCTAAACATGAGACGTTCTTCCATTGTCAAAACCAAAATAAAAAGACAAAACAAACACATTTTGACTTAAGTTTTGATAAACATAAACACTTCGCGTTAATAGTTGGTAACAACTTCCAGCAAATTTAAAATTTAGGTCTAATGGCGCTGCTGTTGCTGTTCTAATCTGATGGACACCGCTGTTGCTGTTTCAATGGGCGGGTTCAGACAACATAAGGGAGTTCATTTGCTGCAGTCAACTTCATTCTTTAAACTTAAATTTTGACCAAGGCAACTAGTTAGTTTTTAAAGTGTCATGAATTTCAAATTCAGAACTTTACTTAAAAAAACTGCTTTTAGTTCATAGTACAAAAACTACCAAAAACATTATTGTCTACAAAACACTCCTCGGAAAAGCTAGAAGTCCATCACGATTTGTATTGTAACGAAATGTAAATTATTTGTTTTCCAAATTGACAAGGAACCCTTTAACAGAAAGCATTAAATGAAGCTGTGCAGAAAATAAATGAATCAGAGTAATAAAGTTCAGATTTCAATTGGATGAAAAAAACATGAACTGTCATTTTGACAGAAGTAGACTTGATAGTTAGGGAGATTTTTCTTGACTAAATTTCCATTAAGGTTGGCTTTTTTTTAACAACTAAAAATATGTAGTAAGTAAGTAAGTAAGTAAAAATATGTAGGTACTGTGTATTGATACTTCATCTATGTTTAAACACTACAACAAATGGTTGAATATCGTTTCCTCATGTTATTGGGGTCTTAGGGCTCTGTGCTCGGCCATCTAAAATATCACTGGACTAGTCCATTTGCATCCAGGCATGTTAAACAAGCTGTCACGTTGGCATTCTAAAGTCTTCTCTTTCTGCAAATGTCATGTCAGTCAAGCTGAAATAATTTTCAGCTGGTTTGGTATTTGGTTAGTTATAGTTTTTTCACCTAGTTAATTAATCCCTATTCTATTGATATAAAAATTAGTTAATTGAAATGCCTAAGAAAAAAACCGGCCAACGAAAAAAAGCTGAAAAGCAAAAACTTCGGCTAAAAGAAATCCGTAGTAAAGAAATACAACTCGCAGAAGCACCCTGCAATGCACCCATGGAATGCGAAAAATGCACGAAAAAGCAAAAATCTCGAGCATTTTGCTATTTCTGCCAAAGTTTGCAGCGTCTTCCGATTTGTGCTCAATGCGGTAAGGTGAAGTGCATGTTAAAGACCGGAGATTGTGTAGTTAAACATCCTGGAGTCTACACAACCGGCCTGGGTATGGTCGGTGCTATTTGTGATTTCTGCGAAGCCTGGGTGTGTCATGGCAGAAAGTGTCTTCAATCGCACGCGTGCACCTGTCCATTGCAGAGTGCAACTTGTATTGAATGTGAGCGCGGTGTTTGGGAGCATGGTGGACGCATTTTCAAGTGCTCCTTTTGTGAGGGATTCCTCTGCGAGGACGATCAATTTGAACATCAAGCTTCATGCCAGGTTCTGGAATCGGAGAACTACAAGTGTCAATCGTGCAATCGTTTGGGGCAATATTCTTGCTTGCGTTGCAAGACATGCTACTGCGAGGATCATGTCCGACGCAAAGGATTCAAATACGAGAAGAATAAGGCTATTCCATGCCCGAAATGTAACTACGATACTTCGGTTACCAAGGACTTGAGTATGTCCACGAGAAGTCATAAGTTCGGAAGACAGGCTCAGTTCGGCGATGATGACGATGAGTATGAACCTTACTATGCATCCTCTTCATATCAACCCAGTGGTTACACTGCTGCTGGTTATGGCAATGATGATGACGACGACGATGACGATGATTACGATGATGACGATGACGAAGACGACGAAGATGAAGACGATGAAAGCACCCAAGAATCTGAGGAAGAAGAAGAAGCCAAGGGAAAGGATGCTAAAAAGTCCGAAGCTAAATAAAGAACTCGGCCCTTTCTCTATTTGTAGATTTTCAAAAATATGTTAATTTTTATTTTATTAGAAAATGTTTTTGGAAACCATCAAACAAGTGAATAAATAATCGTCGCCCAGATTTGTTCAAGAATTTTCTGATTCTTTGTATCTGGAAAAAAAAAAAAATTGTATGTCATAATTTCTTTTAGTTTCTAAGTCTTGTAGGAAGATACATACTTGCATTTGAGACACGTGAAAAAAACCGTCTGTCCTTCATCGGCTGAGCGCAACTGTAATGTCGCATATGACATCTTATTGTAACCACATTTTGGGCATCTTCGCTCGACAACTGGACCATCGGGCTCTTCTTTTTCTTGTTTTATTTTTATTCCCTTTTTCTCCGGATCATAAGAATTGAAGTGTATTGTGTATTCTACTTCCATTTCTCCAAACACTATTCACAAAGAAATTACCATAAAAATACAAACAGTAAAGTTCAGATTTCTCGGCCATGAGCATAATATAATTAAAAGTTATGTGGATTTCTTATTAACCGTAGGAGATTGTATTTTGTTCATTCAAATTTGAATCCGGGAACTTTTTTAGCTTGGTTTTCAAGCAATAAATGACAATTTCATAAGCTCTAGGATCTATATCTTGAATCCAGGTACAAAAATCATTAAGGGCAAAAAGAAATCCCCTTAAGCATTGTTTTCTACCCACCGTCTGCTTCGAAATTATTTTTGCAGTTGTAACAGCTAATACTGCCTGTGAGCTTAAGCTCTGGAAGTATAGTACCGCATACAGGACAAAAGCCGGGTGTAGTTGCAAATGATTCCATGGCAAAAGAAATTCACAAATTTGTAAATATAAGATTTGAAAGAGAAATGGGCAAACGTAAAAACAATACAACACGTGAATTTTAAGAAAAATTTTGCAGAAATGTCAATTTTTGGAAAATGTAAACACTAAACAAAGTACTGCGGCGTCATCTGTCTTTCAAATTTTAAACTAAATTAATATGAATGCATTCAGATTAATCTGCTATGTTTTTGGCAAATTTCGGTATTACACAGCATGTATTTAATGTCATTCGGTGATTTGAAGTGTCATTCGGTAATGCGCGCGTTATTACACGAAGACTTTTCGGATTTTTAAGTCTGTGCATACTTTTGACAGATATCTTTTATTTCTACTTTCGTTGCTCGCTCGGTGTACCCAACTCACGGTGCCACATTGGTCATTTAATTTAATTTTTAATTCCATTTGGTCATATTTTTCGGAAACGAAAAAATATGTTCGATCTGAATTGGACTTAGAGAACAGAGAGAATTATCTACGCATTACACAAGCCGTAAAAATTCTCAAAATCGAACCTTACTACTTTTAATAAAATTATTGTAAGAACTTATATACTGTGATCTCATTTTAAAACGCTTTGTTTTTATATTTCGTCATCTTTATTTAAGTTTATCTAATTTAATTAAGTTTGTTAGGGATTTTGTGAGTTTATTTGTACGTATTTAAAACATAAATCTCATCTGCATAATATGGAAAATATATTAAACAAAATGTGATGAATTCATTAATCTGTGTTTACAAATTTTTCGCACTTGAATTATGTTGGTAATTTTTACCTACAAGTGATCATGTTTATTTTCAAATTTGGACAAACTTTTTTCCAGCAGTGGGTAAACCTCAATTCACTTCCGTGTCCCATATTGAGTTATTAGCTCTACTTAACACGAACACGAAGTGAAGCAAATGCGAAAAAATACGAAGAAAAGGAAAGACAAACGTCAAAAACAAGCAAGAAATTGCTTGTATGTCCCCTATTACACGTACATAGACTCACGACTCATTTTTGACTTTCCTTATAAATTTGTATTCGGTGAGGCAAGCGCTATTACACGTTGACTCGTGCCCCATGCCTCAAATTTGACAATTATTGTTTGTTTTGTTTTGAATGCTCCTTCTCGTTGGCTTTAATTTGCTAATATGGATTTACACAGTTTTTTCAAACAAATTCGATGTTGTTTATCCCAGCAACAAGAAAATCGAATGAAAAAGAACAGCATAAAACGGATATGAGAGAAAAGAAACGTCAAAGTGAGTATACTAAAAATTTGCCAGACTCACCGGAAATTTTTTTTGCATCTCATTTTCTCACATCTGCTTTCTTTTTCGCACTCATGTGAGTCGTGAGGCATCGTGTAATAGCAGACTACGTGCATGCCGAGACAGATTTATTTCTATTTCATTTTTTATTTCTTACTTTCTCTTTCGCACTTCATTGATGCAAGGAAAAACATGCGCTGTGTAATACCGGACAAAGAAACCATTTTAATAGCCTTAAGCCAGCGACTACACTTTTACACTTTTTTATTTCTTTTTTGAGTTTTCCTTTGTTTTTTTTTGTTAAAATAATTTATACTCACGCTAACAAACAACTATAAAAGAAGTAATAATTAAATAGTGTTCATATTGGACTCTTTTAAGATGGCTCGTTTTGACGCCGCACTTATTCTTTAACAAAAATAGACAAAGCTACCTCATTTTAACTATCAAGAGGGAAACAAAATTAGGAGATGTATAACTGCACCATCTTAAAAATCTAGAAACAACAAATGTCAAATATTATAAAGGGCATTGTTTTCACGTTTTACTTCAACGACATTTGAGTTAATTGAATACCGAAGGTTGAGCAATTTAATAAGCAGTTTATGTGTTTTTAACAAGTATATCAACTACATAAATGTAGGGTTTTCCAATGAGTGATTTTATTTTAATATTAAAAACGAGTAAAGAGAAAGGTTATGTTAACAATTAAAAATGATAAAGCTGAATCGCTACCATGGCTACGGTTGCATAACCATGCCCTTTTCTGGAAATTTTCAATGAGCAATTGTAGTACCTGTGGCATGATGGTTAGTGCGTTGGACTGTCATGCCTGGGGCCTGGTTATGAGGTTCGTGGCGGATCGTTTTCAATTAGACCCTTTAAATTCGACTCGCGTCATATTTCCTTATTAACGAATTCGCGGCGAAGCGAAAATAGTTCTTCCTATATTCCAGTGATTTGATACTTTTGGTTTGACTTTTTCTTCTTATATTCCAGTGATTTGAAAGCTTTCCACAAAATTTGTTTTGTTTTGACTGAATTTATGAAATTTGTGGTGATTTATTCAAAATTTTATATTTTATTGTGGATAAATTATAAGAAAATTTAAATAAAGCTAACTCACATTTTTATATAATTACAATCAAGAAAGAATCCACGAAATCGAACATGAATAATAATAAACACTCTTTCGCCTGTGAATCCGCCAAAAAAAGCTATCGGATTTCAACTCGCCAACAAACATTATGACATTTCAAATTCGCCTTCGAATTCTTTAATTGGTCGAATTCAAAACGAAGAAGGCGAAAGCGAAAGCAATAATTGAAAAATGGCAAACTCGCTAGCAAAACGATTCGCCGCGAATCCCATAATCAGGCTCCAGAGTTCTTGGCTTCGATCTCTGCTTATGCCAATTAAAATTCTCCAAGAGTAATTCTTGTCGTGAAAAGTACTTTCTCAAATTAGCCGTTCGGAATCGGCTTAAAACTGTAGGTCCCCTCCATTCCTGACAATAGTACTCGCACACAGGAATGGTTGAGAGTTGTAAGTTACTAGGCCCTAGTTCTCAACGGACTGTTGCGCCACCCAATTTATTTATTTATAATTCGCTTATTTGTTGCTTTAACTTAACTTTACGAATTCCTTGTTTAAAATTTTGAATCAATTGAAACCTTGGTTGCCATTTGTGACACCTCTTAGAGAAAAAACTCGGTAAGGTAACTTTTCTTGCGTTACTTGTGTGGCACGTAGCACCATACAAAATGTTAACAATTTCAATGCATTATTATGATATATATTTTGTGTATTTTGATCGATAATTCAAGAGTTAAAAACATTGTTCAAAAATTCCACTTCAAATAAACGCGCCTATATGGAATGAATTTCTTCATTTTCTCCTGAACACACTCATAATTCATAAACGTCAAAAGTCAGATTCATTTCAACAGCTCCCTGCTTTTATCAGCTGAGACTGAGAGCGAAAAGTGATACTTTTCTTTTATAAATAAATAATATTTTATTTAAGAAAACAAATAATTATTTGAAATTATTAAAAAATGCCTGTAATGTATAACACAGGAGACTGGTTCAGTCTTGAATCTCACACTTATAGGTAAATTAATTTAATTTTATTGCTATTGTAACATTTTCACTTAATATGTGGTAAACAAATTTTCATAAAAATTAGAAAATTCGATTTGTATTGTTTGAATTGGCCCAATGATGTAAATTTGGATTATATGCGGGTATATGCAGCACCATTTGGTGGACCGATAGCTGTTATTCGAGATTTTGCCCAAATAGCACCGGTCAAAGGAAATGCAAAAGTCGAAATCAAAACATTCGATTGTTCGGGATTGTTATTGGGAATAATTATGGTAAGTAGCCTTTGTTATACTATTGAAGTTAAAAGGTTCTGTCATACTCTTGTCTTCCTTTACACTCTATTGTGATTAAGTTTTTCTATTATGAATTATACTATGTTATTTCTTAATATCGATACCAAATGGAAGTTTGAAAAGCAGAGATAATTTTAATCATGGGCGTAGTTTAATCCATTGAAACAATATTTATTTTAATACAAACAAATGGATAGCCGTTGAAACTTTCAAAATTTAATATTTAAAAGTAGCGAACCGATGTTGTAGTCGAATTTTTCAAAAATATAGGTATGAAGGTTTTTCCTTTGTAGTCAATAAAGGAAACTACCTTCATATATTTTTGAAAAATGGATAGCCCCCAAAAAAAAAAAACACTTCAAAATCAAATTTCCTTACTTATTAACGCTGGTGTGCCCAAGGGCTTCGTTTTGTCTCCGACACTCTTCCTTATTTTTATAAATGTCTGAAAATTCTAACCCACTTAAATGTTTCGCTAATGGTAGCTACTTCAACTTTTGATATTCGTTTTTAGACTGTCATCCTTATCATTCACATGTGGACTACCGACGGCAGCTTATTATAAGCTCATTTAATTCTGATCTTGACACCAAACAACAAAACCCTTCTCCCACTGCCACTATCCATGGGTGGCACTTGCATCTCTTGTCGGGTGATCATATATTTGACTCGCAAAAAATGTCTCTAATTGCATAGGTTCTCTCCGACGATGCAAGAAGTTTTACCCCTAATATACAAGGCTTTTATTCGTACAAAACTCAAGTATAATTCTAATATTTTGGCTGGTGCCCCAATAACATACAAGTCTTTTGGGCAGAATTAAAAAGAGAGCTTTAAGAATGGTAGGCGATAGTTCTTTTACTGAGACATTTGATATTCTTGAACACCGCCGCAAGGTCTCATGCCTTTCATTGTTTTATCGATACTGAAATAGCTAGTTGAATTGCTCCCCTCAAACAATTAAACCGTAATAATCGTACTTCTAGCAATGCTCATCAGTTTACCTTTGAGTCAAATTTAGGACATACTGTTAAGTGCAGGTATTCTTTTTTTAGCCGCACTACAAGAATGTGAATTGCTTTACGAGGCTCAATATTTTCCACTCATTACAATGTACGGACAATGGACATTCAAAACTAATGTGCATCGGTATCTCCCTTTTTCAGTGCGCGCACAACATTTCCGACAGTTAGATCCATTTTTTCTACACCTAAGGTGGAAACCTAGTCTTATATCACCAAGGTCATGGAAACGCTGATTAATTATACACTTCAAAAATATCTTAAGGAACGAATGCTCCCTAGCGAACGGGAGTAAGGCTTTCGTAGAAAAAAATGCATTTCCCCGAACAATGTAACAAATAGTTTCTAAGAATCTTTATTGAACTTGACGTTTCATCCTGCTCTCTTATCGAAAGTGCGTGCTTTCGGTATCGACAAATTTCTCCTTCGTTCGGTTATAAATTTTCTTTCGAACCGCTCAATGCAAGTTGTTTTGATCGGATTCAAGGCTAAAATCAACAATATAAGCTCTAGAGTGCCTCAGACCTCCGTTTTGTCCCCGACCATCTGCCTAATTTTAATAAATTATCTCTGCATCTTCCAATGCAATTTATTTTTAGCTTTTTATATTCGTTTTCAGACTCATATCCCTCCTTTTGAAATTGCAACAAAAAATATGATAAGACCTTGAAATTCTGACCTAAACACCATTGTACAATTCGGAATCGGAAAAAAAAATGCCGCAAGATGCTTGGGTTTTCGGAGACACTAAACGAAATTAGTCTCTGTTTATGATCTAATTATGATCTACAAATCATCCTAATACATACAAAATTTGAGTACAACTCAGCCCTGGACTGGTTCTCCAGAAACCTTCGTAAGCCTCTTGTACAATATTCAAAAAAAAGCTTTTAAAATGATTGATGAAAATAACATCATTAACTCAATTACGCCACTCGAACATCGTCGTAGAACTTCTTGCCTCACCCTTTCTTTCACTTTAACCATAATACTCGCCCTTCTAGGAATGCCTATTAGTTTACCATTGACCCCAACTTCGGCCCTACTATGAGGTACAGAGATTTGCTCTTTAGCCGTACTACACGAATTTGGAATGCCTTGCCACTTTTAGCCTTTCCTTGTCATTGCGCGTTCAAGAATTCAAAATCATAGTACACCGACACCTTGTTTCTAATGGACTCCGTTAGATAGCAAGCAAAGTCCAACGAACAGCCTAGTGTATGAGTGGAGCAGTCCTATCTGCCTCATATGATGTTCTGTTTCATGCCATAGCGCTAGACGTTCATAGTAATCAACCGGACGCAATTGTACTTGTTAGAGATCTTGTTAAGATATCTAACAAGTGTCGTCGATTACATCATCTCCTATCTACAATTAATTAAAAACTTCAGTTTCCATCTCTCTTAATGAACCATATTCAGCAGACGAAACGATTAATTCCTGTACGGATAGGTCGAAAAATTTGGCGTATATTCCGACAGACTAAAGCTATTTTTCCCTTTTCGTCTTCCCCAATGCAAGCAAAACCTGTTGTCATGAAAGAATTACTCATTGGATCAAAAGAAACTTGATATCGATAACAGTCAGTCAAGGTACAATAAAATCATTGCACTCTTTCTCTATAAATTTACAAACAGACCAAAATTGTCGATCGTCTCTTTGAGATGACAAAAAAGTACAATATTGACCTTTGTCGGGAACGGGCTATAGAAACATTCCAGGAAACTTTAAACTTTACCTTTGCACAGAAGGACCAGAGCTGCTGGCGAGCTCTACGAGCCGAAGAGGAGAGGAACACCGGCTTCTTAGATGGAAAAAAATAGAGCAGAAGAAGCGCGCGATCGAGGAGATAGAGGGATGTCACAGCAGGAAAGAGGTTCGTAAATTTTACCAAAAGGTAAAAAAAAACCTCCCAAGGGTACCAGCCACGAACAGAAGCCTGTAAGGACGATCAGGGGAACATCGTATTAGAACCGAATTCTGCTGAAAGGGAGATAGAACCACTCAAACTAGGCGACGCATATCAACAATTACGCCTACCAGACCTCGACGAAGTGAAGATATTCGTAGCTATATCTAAACTGAAGTCAAACAAAGCTGCTGGAGCTGACGGCATCGCTGCCGAACTATTCAAAGCAGCAGGCGATGACTTGGTAGGGAGCATGCACCAACTCATCTGCAAAATATGGTCTGAAGAAAGCATGCCCGATGAGTGGAATCTCAGCATAGTGTGCCCGATACATAGAGAGGAGACCCTCTAAATTGCGCCAACTATAGAGGCATCAGTCTCCTTAACAATGCATATAAGATCCTCTCTGCCGTATTATGTGAACATCTGAAGCCGTTCGTCAACAACCTGATAGGTCCTTATCAGTGTGGCTTCAGACCAGGAAAGTCCACTATCGACTAAATATTCACACTACGGCAGATCTTGGAAAAAACCCAGGAGCTTCAAATCGATACCCACCATCTCTTTATCGATTTTAAAGCCGCGTATGAAAGCATCTATAGGGAAGAGCTCTACAGAGCAATGTCTAGTTTTGGCATCCCTGTCAAACTTATCCGTTTGTGCAGAATGACGATGGAGAATGCACGCTGCTCTTTCAAGGTCGGAAAAGATCTCACCGATGCATTTGATGTCAAAAAAGGTTTTAGACAAGGCGATGCACTGGCATGCGACTTCTTTAACATCGTTCTGGAAAGAATTGTGCAAAACTCAACCGTCAACACTAGAGGCAAAATCTTCCAAAGGTCCATCCAATTACTCGGATACGCAGTTGATATTGACATAATTGGAAAATCAAAGCGTGATGTCAGTGGAGCGTTTTTGAGCATTGCGACGGAAGCGAAGAAGATGTTTTTAGTGGTCAATGGGGGCAAGACCAAGTATATGCTGTCATCAAAAAAGGACATTGAACAACGACGTCTTAGACAAAACGTCACCATGGACAGCTATAACTTTGAGGTAGTTAAGGACTTTGTCTACGTAGGATCCGCTATAAACTCAAACAACGACACCAGCGCTGAAATCAAACGAAGAATAACTCTTGCAAATAGCTGCTTCTTTGGACTTAGAAGGCAATTGAGTAGTAAAGTCCTCTCTCGAGCATCTAAAATCACCATCTATAAGACACTCATCATCCCAGTTCTCATTTATGGCGCTGAGGCTTGGACCCTGTCAAAGAAAGATGAGAGCGTCTTAGTATGCTTCGAGAGAAAAATTCTTTGGGTGATTTTTGGTCCCGTATGCATAGATGGAGAATGGAGGAGAAGATATAACGACGAACTGTACGGGCTGTACAGCGACACTGATTTAGTTAACAAAATTGAAGTCCAATGACTTAGATGGCTAGGTCATGTAGAGCGAATGGACATCAACGCTCCATCATCATCACCATCATCAATGGACATCAAAGGTCTTCGAATCCAAACCCGAGGGACGGCCCCGTTATAGGTTATAGCAGAAACTTCATTGATGAAAAGCAGTAGAAGGCAATTTCTTACCCCCTATGTTCATATCCCACCCTATCACAAAGACGAAGACTTAACATGGGAATCTTCAACTGTAATCAATAAAGAAAACTCTTCAAAATTATCTCCAAATCTCCTTAGATCCAAAGTCGTATCACAACTTACAACTCTTTTAAGTGTGTTGGATTTTTGACCCAAAACGAAACTGCAACTTTCAATTTTGAATTTAAATTTCTTTCTTTTTAAGTTTATTTAGTTAATTAATTTGTGTTCGCATTTCACATTTTGAATATACTGTTAGTTCTTCTTAGTAAATAAGTTTCTGTTCATATTTATCACAGTGGAATCATGGCAGGTTTATAACAATGGGCTGGTCCGATACAGAAGATTTAATATGTGTTCAAGATGATGGTTTGGTGATAACTTACACTATGTTTGGTGAGGAAAAGCATACTTTTAGCATGAGTCCCGAAGCAAGCCGTACAAAAGTTATAGATGCCAGGATTTTCTCCTCCAGTTCGGGAACAGGAATTGCTGTTTTAACAACAAGTGGAAGGGTATTCTTGAAAAGCAGTAACATTGCAGAGTTCAAAACTCGCCAATTGCCTGATATTCCAAGTAAAACTGTTAAATTACATATTTGCGAGTGATAGAGTGACTTACATCTCTTATAATTTAAATATTCTTTTAGAATCTTCTTCTGAGAACTTTTCATGCTGGCAAATTGTATCAGAAGATCGTAATAGTTACTGTCTAATTGGTCGAGAAAGGGAGGTTATCAAACTTGCTCATGGTCAAAGTGTCGGCACCATTCATGGAAAACTCTTCAACAAGCCATTTGAAAAGATCGTACTAATGTCAGTATCCTATAATCATCAGTTCCTAGCTCTATACACAAACAACGGTCTCCTGTGGTTGGGAACAGTTGATATGAAGGAGAAATTCTGTGAATTTGATACCGATCGTCTAGATCAGCCAAAACAAATCGAATGGATAATGGATTCTGATAACACCCATCTCTCCGATGCCGTTGTAATCACTTATCCCTCGCTTTTACTGGTTGTTGACAAAAAGGGCGATCATAATGTCTTCACATATGATCCAGCCATATTTCTAGTTCCAGAATTAGATGGTGTTCGAATAATCACTAATAGTACACATGAAATGATTCAGAAAGTTCCGAAATGTGTGCAAAACATTTTTGCAATAAATAGCCAAGAACCTTCCAGTTTTCTTTTTGAAGCTCAAAAGAAATTCCAAGAACGCAGTCATCAGTCTGATGAGTACTTAAGTTTATTCAGGGGCAAGATGGAGATAGCTGTCGATGAGTGTATTGAAGCTGCGGGCTACGAATTTTGCCCTGAGACACAAAAGTCTTTAATAAAGGTATGTTTGTTTCAATATTTGTATATTTGTTTTCTTATCTAGAAATTTCTTGAAAAATTACAGACGGCATACTTTGGCAAAGGTTTTATAGCTCTGCATAATCCTGATAAATATATGAGGATTTGTCGAATTCTTCGAGTACTGAATGCTCTTAGACACCCCAAAATTGCAATACCTCTCACCTATAAACAGTAAATTGCTTTTTTAAATAATGTTTTTAATTATCTCCAAAATAATTAATCGTTTCTCATAGGTTTTGTCATCTCAAACCTGATGTTATTTTATCGCGGTTAGTGTTTAGAAAAAACTATGCTGTAGCAATTCAAGTAGCAAAGCATTTGAAATTGCCTGAATCCTGGATTTTGGAACATTGGGCAATACACAAAGTATACAACGACAGAGGTAGGATTTATTTTCATCAAAACAAAACAAAAATCAACCATAAATTAAATTATAAATTTGTTATGCTTGCGCGAAATTATCTATCGATAAGTGTAAGACATTGCATTTTTGTCGTAAACTATCCTGTCAATTTGTACTGAATGTTTATATTGTCAATATAGAAAATGTTAACAACCTACAAATATTAGGGCTGCTATTTAATAGCAAATATAACTGGAAACCTCACTATATACAGTTAAAAAACCAATGTGGCCCAGATTGTAAGTTACTTATCAAGCAAAGACGTCTATATTAACACTCCTTGTAATATAAAACGTTCTTTAATATTAAGTGACATTTATTATAGTTTATGTTTATACGGCAAGTCTCAAAAGACGACGTTCAATCTTCTTAAACCACGGTAAAATCAAGCTGCAAGAAAAGTATCAGAGTATGTCGTACAACCCGAATTGAAGATATTTGACAGAAGCCGGACTTCCAACCCCAGAGTATATTCAAGAAGAAGTTCTTATAAAGCTGATTACCCAACTCTCCTTCTTCAATAAATCAATAATTAAAAAAAACATTACTTTAGCAGTAAAATACAAAAAAATAAAACGAATACATTTAACAATCTTAAAAGTAATTTCTACGGCAAATCAAATGGACATCTCTATTAAATGTATAAAACATATCAAACAAACTTCTCCACATCGGAAGGTTGAACCAAGTTCGGTACTACTTAAATTCTCCCAATAGGGAAAAAGCAACACAACCAACATAATTTTCCGCAAAACTAAAAGTTTGAATACTATTTTTACGGATGGATCTAAGTCCAAACTCAACATGTGTTTTGCAGTCACACTCAAAAACTACCGTACTTCTCTTCTATTTTTACTGCCGAAGCTCTGGCCATACAAGAAGCCATCAAAACATACATCAAGCTAGTCTCTCAGTCATCAACCCCAATCATCGGTCTTCTTATCTCATTAATAATATAAGGAATCATGGAAGTGACCTTTTCAAAGTGATGAAAATATTAACGACGGGCTTTAGGTCAATGAAAAAAACAATTAATATTTTCAAATATAAGGAATCTTCTGATTTAAAAGGAAAACTCAATCAAGCTTATGGGGACACCCAGCCAAATAGGGATTGTAGGCAATGAACTCGCAGACTCGTAGTCAATCTGGCATCCAAATCCCCTGTTCACCTTTTCAACTCATGTTCCAAACTGGACCTCAAGAGACATATTGATAGTTTGATTAAAAAGATTCGCACTTCCACACTTCTCATTATTCAAGTACTAATAAAGACCGCCATAATCCTTTCTACCCAACAGCAACTTCAAAAGCACACAACACAACCTATGCTCAGCTCCGATTAGGACATACAGCTTCTACCTCCAGCACATATTAAAAAGATCTGATCCACCTATATGCACAACTAACAACAACATATTGGACTTAAACCACCTCCTCGGCGTAAACTTATGCAATATATATCCAGCCAATTCAACACACTTTATCATGATAACATTTTAAAAACATTTTCGATTTCTTTAAAAATTTCAACATCGCCATTTAAACTTATACGAGTATTTCATTTTTTTGTTCATTTTTTTTTTTCAATACTTAACAAGATTCCTATCTGCTAAATTAGAGCTGGAAGTCTATTGTTGCTAAGCTCATTTACTTTTTTATTTACATTGTAATTTTAATTATGTATTAAATCTGTTTAAAATTAGATGATAATGAAGTTGCTCGAAAAATCACGGAAAAGTTTAAAAATCCATCGATCCAAGGCATTTCTTACTGCAATATTGCTGAAAAAGCCCACGATATTGGAAAAGATGATCTTGCAATAAAAGTAAATCCTCATTTTTTCATATTTATATATTTAAAACATTCTATTATAAATTTTTAATTTTAGCTTCTCGAATTGGAGCCTCGCTCTTCGCTACAAGTTCCTTTGCTATTGAAACTTGGCAAATACGACAAAGCACTTTTCAGTGCAACCCAATCTGGTGATACTGATCTCGTCCAAATGGTTTTACTTAAAATCAAAGAAAACATGACAGTTACTAATTTTCATGTAAGTATTACCCAGAAGTTTGAAGATTAAAAGTCTTTAAAAAGAAAATATAATTTACATACATTAATTAGATGATTATTCGAGATTTTCCAATGGCATTTAATTTATATCGAAAAGCAATGGCAGAATGCAGTCGAACTGCATTGACTGATAGTTTCCATACAGAAGATGACCATCAATCGATTGCAGAATACACACTGCGCTATGCCATCAAAGATAAAAATGTTGACTCGAATTTATTGATTATTGCCAATCGTTATAGTCAGGGAAAAAGAATTGTTGAAGCAGACTTATGCACAGAAACGGGAAAAATTCTAAAGCTACAAAAAGCATTGAATCAAAAGTAATTCAAGATTAATACAATTATTTGCTCAGAAATTAGTATACATCTTTGTGTCCTTAAATAGGTTGCGAAATACACATTCTGGTGTAGAATTGTGCGGCGAAACTATCCATGATACGGTTTTGAAACTTCTTCGTTTGGGCGAACTTAAAGAGGCAGAAAGAATTAAAAACGATTATAAAATTCCTGAAAGAAGGTACCTATTTTATTACTGTGGCTTAAAAATAAATTGCTTATTATGATAATTATTTACATAGATACTGGTGGATGCGTATTCAGACATTATCTGAAAAGGGGAATTTTGTGGAACTCGAAAAATTCTCAAAATCAAAAAAGAGTCCCATAGGCTATGAACCATTTGTTGAGGTTTGTCTAAATATGGGAAATGTTCATGAAGCGAGAAAGTATATTGCCAGGTGCAGAGAAGACAAAAAAGCCAAATGGTATATTCGCGCTGGGTAAGTGAAGACGAATTTCTTTTTATCAGAATAATGTTAAACGATATTTCTTTTTTGAATATGTAGCTTACATGAAGATGCAGCAGGAACAGCATTTGAACAACGAGATATAAATACGTTACAAACAATTATGTTGGCGGCAGCCAATAGCGGAAATAGAAGTCTCTCTGAGAAAGTTGATACATTTATAAAACAATTAATGTCTAAAAAATAAAGTAACATACAAAAATAGGAAGTTGTTATTGAAAAGTAACAATTAGTTTTATGTATTAATAATTTATTGTATTATGCGCGATATTCCTGTTTATATACATATTCTTGTAATTCTATTTGTAAACGCTTTTTAAGTAGGTTTCGTTGAAATATTCCAAATAAAGTTAAATAAGATATCAAATTTATTTAAATTTAAGAATTAATAGAGGAATCTTTTATTTATAATAAATATCTGCAAAATATTTT
This sequence comes from Eupeodes latifasciatus, assembly GCA_920104205.1. Lineage (NCBI taxonomy): Eukaryota > Metazoa > Arthropoda > Insecta > Diptera > Syrphidae > Eupeodes > Eupeodes latifasciatus. The sequence continues at coordinate 371,298,451 of OV049924.1, forward strand.
ATATACATACGTGTTTTTAAGATAAAAGTCTAAATAAGTTCTTCGATTGGAATGTAAGATAGATAAGTTTTAAAAATTCAAGTTTTAATAGTCTTATTGATGAAACGATTAAAAATCGAAAATTGTATAGATTCCGACTATTCTTCTTGTCCTACTAAACAATTAGTTCGTGAGTTGACTGCAAAATTTTGTCCACGTGTTTTTTTTTTTGAATTTGGGTAGCGTCTAGTTGGTTGTGGCAATTAGTTAACACTTACATATATTAAGATGGTTATACATATGGACAATACCCATTTTCAACCCAACTTGACAACTGATTTCAATATAAGCATAGTCAACATACCCTTTTTTGAATTTTGGTTGTACCATAAAACCAGTCAGCTCTTATATTGGACTTGCTAGGCTTAGTAGCGAAACAGAAACCTTCAAAAAAATGGCTATAACTTTTTGTTCTGATTCCAGTCTTATTTTTTTTATTCTTGGAGGATTTGTCAACAACTCGCAAGTGACAGTACGCTTAAGGTGCCACAGGCAGGTATTACAGTCCTGCGCACCAACCGTCATGCCACGGGTACTACAGGCGGGACATTTTAAATTACTAGAAAAGTATGAAACGTAGAACTTATAAAGCCACATCAATGACCAATAGACGTGCAAACATCAGATCTGCTTCAAATTCGCCTGATTCTGATTGAAAAATAAAACACAAAACTAATCAGCCCTATCATGAATTCCATCGTAATCGGAAATTTTTACGAATCCCGAAAAACTGTATCATGAAATCCATTCGTAGTGGAAAATCTCATACAATTTTGCATTACGAACGGATTTCATGATACAGTTTTTCGGGATTCGTAAAAATTCCGACTACGATGGAATTCATGATAGGGCTGAATATTCATTGGCATTGCAGTTTTCCGATGATAAAACGAGGTGTAAAGTATGTTAAACATTTAAAAAAAAAAAAACCGGAAAACCCACATCAATGTAAAAAGAAGAACTCGTATACAATTTTGCAAAAAATACATGTCATGGAAAACAGAGTGGCGACGAGTTATAACGTGTAAAAAGTATTTTAGAAAATGGCTTCCCACGATTATCTGACATTTTAGGACCAATACCATGGTCATTCCAGCATTATAATGTCGCTATCCATACACCGAGGTCGGTTAAACAATGTATCCAAAATGTATGAACCTAAATGTAGAAGTACTATTGGGATTTTCACCTCTCCATAATATCATAATCAAATATTAGTTATTTTTTTTTTTTTAATTGACAAGGGACCCTTTTTCAGAAAGCATTAAATGAAGTTATGCAGAAAATAATTAAATCATAGAGTAATAAAGTTCAGTTAAATGAAAAAATGATCAACTGTCATTTTGATAAAAGTAGACTTGAGTCAAAGTTAGGGAGATTTTTCTTGACTAACTTTCCAGACAACTTTCCATTAAAATTGCCTTAATTGGAAGGTAATTTTTTGGCAGCTGGCCAATCAGATACTAGAAACTTGCCTAACTTTCAAGTCTCTTATGTCGTCTGAACCTGCCCAATGATACCTTAATCGGGGGAATAAAAAAAGGGTAGGCAGTACTGCAACATCAATAAAAACCTTATGATCCATTCGAAATCGAATTTTTAAAACAATTTAAAAAAGGTGGCAATACATATTATTGACTAGCGGCCCGTCCCGGCTTCGCACGGGTAGATAGGTACAGATATTAAGGTTATAAGCATGCTAATTAAAACGACCATGAATCACTAAATTAGAAAACATTTTTTTTGTCCTATCATTAATACTCTTCGCAGCGTATTAGATGAAAGACGTTTTATGGTTAATCTTTTTACACCTTCGGTTGGTTTTAATAGGAATTTCTAAAGATTTCTATAGTAATCTAGTACTAAATATAGCCTAAGAAACTTACGATTAATAACAAACATCAACATTGACATTCAGTTTATTGTTAATTATAAATTATTAAGACCATTAATCGAAATATAAACTATCCTATATCTCAAGTTAGACCAAATTACACATAAAATGCCAACTTTCATCGAAATCGGTTGACTTGGTGAAGAGTTCACTGGGAACATACATATGACACTGGATTTTTATATATTAAGATGTACATAATTAAGTCGCTATTAATTTAATGTACAAAATAAAATAATAAATAAAAATAAAATTAAATACCGCTATTTCTTGTTTTTTTTTTCATTCTTTGCCTTCGAACCTTTTCAGATGAGTCAAACAAAACTTTGTTTTTTAAATGAATGTTTAACTAGCGTGTCTTCCAAACTAAGCCCAAAACAATGCTATTTCTTTACATCCGCTTTAAGACCAATCTTTAGCGGTGATAAATTGTCCTTAAGCCTTCTGGACGGACTTACATATCAATAAAATATCCAATACTTGCCCGCATTAAACATTTTACGGAATTTGTGCAGTGTAATCAATATGATACAATTCTGTTTGTTACATCACTCCATGTTCCGCCTATTAGGTTAAATTGACTCATGATATTTTAGGCAATCAATTATCTGTTCTACATTTTAAGAACCACATAATTGGACTGCTATTAGTTATGCTGGTATTGCACCGGATGTTGAAAGATAAGCAGAAAGTGATTGTATATGTAATTGCACCCCACCACGCTTACAAGTGATAATTTTGTAATTCGAATTTATTTGTATGAATTAAACTATTAAATACCTGAGTAAAATAATGATAAACTATTAATTCATACAATAGAACCTCAGAAATGTGAATAATTTGAATAGACGTAAAGATGTAAATTTTGTTTGTAAATCCACTTCGACACCAACTTTTGCAAAAATACATTGCCGATGTTCTTACACCACTAATTTGAGAATTTTTGTTTTAATTTAGATTTTAAAAAATATGTATGAAAAGGCGTACTTTATAACTGCTCATCTATTTTTGTTCTTCGTGGTTAACTGACTGGAAGATATTGTATATTTTTCCAATTCATACTAATAAGGTCCTAAATGAATTGAATCTTCCAATAAGCAAATTTTCAAAAATCCCTTAATTATGTACGAGTATTTGAAAAATTAGTTTACGAAAAATTATCCTTCATTGTTCGGAAAATAATTTCGATTGCTCAGCATGGTTTTGTTGAGGATCTTATGTATGTATATAAAGGGACACGCCCAATACGTGCGTATTAATGACATAGGGGCCGTTCATAAAATACGTTCGCACACAAGGCGGGGGGAGGGCTCTTGCTGAGTGTGACAAGGGGGGTCTATGGCAACGTGACGTTCGCCATTCATTAAAACTTTTTCAATTAGTACCTATTTCTTTTGACTATTTTTCTTTTTAAATTTTCATCATGATAGAAAGTCATTTATTTCGTATTTAGTAAATATAAGAATTTCAAACGTAGGTATATAGTTTTATTACAATAAATTGTAACTTGATATGTTTACTTTTGTTTTTTTTTTTTTCGACATGAGCGCTGGCTCTGTGGTGTGGGTTTTTGACTTGGCTCTAGCGGCGTTGCGATCCGTCACAATTGGTTTCTTTGTTTTTCCAATACTTAAAAGAGTAACGTTTCCTCGCATCCTGCGCTCTCGACTCAGTAACAAATGAAAATACTGTTTCTCATGTATTTAATTTTATATTATTCTTTCATTCTTCCTTTAGTAGTGAACTAATTCGGACGCTTTTTTCATATTTCTCAATTTAATACTTTTTATTACATGAACTAGCTATTTAACCGAAATTTATTTATTTATACCTAGCTCTTGAATTTAATGGTCGAAATATTTATTACTTTATTTAAATTTTATTATAAAAACTAAATAAATATTTAAATTCTCTAAATTTGTGTAGTATCATTTGAAATTTATCATATTTAGGGGGGGGCTTCGTTTTTGTGACGAAATATTTCTAGGAGGGGGTCACAGAAAGCGTGACAATGGGGGGAGGGGGTCAGAAAAAGCTGATTTTAGCGTGACGTATTTTATTAACGGCCCCATATCTGATCCCATAGTTTTGTCTTCTGGAGTACCTCAATGAAGTAATTTAGGTCCACTTCTTTTTCTGCTCCTTATTAACGATATTCCCGATTGTATATATAATGTAGATTATATATTTTTGTATGTAAAATACATATGAAATAAATAATAATAATAACTACTCTACTCATCAGTTAACACAACCTTAGGGCTTTTTAAAGGCTTAAAGTTAAAGTAACTACACTCTAAGACGATGGTACACGAAGCATATATGGTATCTAATTAAATTAGAAGCAAGATACAAAATTGTCGTTTTTCAATGTATTAAAAGAAAAAAACCATGTCCTGTTAATATAAGATAAAAACTGTGTTACGTTTTGTATTTAACTTTATTTCATTTATTATCCCACAATATTAATTTAAATGAAAAAATGTGTTAGTGGAATAAAAGGCCTTTCCAAATTATTGAGAGGTGTCCCGCAGGCCACATTTTCTAAATCTGACCTCTAACAATAATCTAAAGGACACAATTTCGAGTTCCAAAAAGGATAATTTTCAGCTTTAATAGAACCTATGATGTCGACTCAAAGCTCTTCCAGTTTGCATCAGCAGAGTCCGTTTGAAGGATCCATTAATCTCCATCCCATAACCTTTACCACATCTTTCTGCGTATCCCTTGGAACCTTGGTGTGAGGCCCTTCACTAAACCATTACTGAAGCTGAAGGGTGGTGGCAACGTTGAAGCCTCTGTACAACTGTTTTATTTTTGGTATGTTGATATTGCATGCATTTTATCATTATTTTGTTTGTTATTCATTTTTTAGCAGTAGAAAACTTTTAAATTTAAGAAAATTAAGCTAACGATTTAAGTTGTATAACAGAATGTAAGGCAATACTATGTATAGATTAATAAAATGCGATTAATTTATATGTACAGTGATGGAAAAAGTAATAGAAACGATGAAAAAACTAGCCTAGTATGGAGAGGCGCAAGATATTTTTTAAAGTTGTTTATACTCTTCCTAACACGTTTTTTGTTGCAACAGAATTTGCAAGCTAAGATATCGTTTCTATTATTTTTTCCAACACTGTATGTAAATTGAGGAAGTCTTATTTTCGTATTCTATTACCTAAATGAAATGAAAACATAACTAATAACAAATGCAAAATGGTCATCTCGACTTCCAAAAACATACCAAACTATCCCCACATAATATCATTAAAATGAAGAAAATCAATTTTCTCATTTATTAATTAATATATATGTTCACATTTAATCACAAAAAGCAGAATAAAGATGAAGAAAAATATTTGTCTAAATATGTATATATGTAATATATATTTTTTTTGTAGTTTTTTTTTTGTTCAGTTTTTTGTTTTAATTTTACATTAATGTGTTTATAATTAATTATTATATACGAACAATACAGCAGTCTTATTTAAGATGAATTTTTTTTAATAATATTTTTGTTTTTTTTTTTTCAAATAATTATAATTATTTTTTTTTTGTTTTATTTTATGAAACTTTTAATTTAGCTTAAATTAAAAATATACAACAACGTTTAATTATTTAGTTTTATATTTTTTAGGGATTACTTCAATAATTTGTTCAATGTTTTCCTTAGCTTTTTATTTAATAGTGAAAACAATGTTTTATTATGTTATTCTCATTTTTTGTGTATATATTTGAAATAATTTTAAGGAAACAGCGGTTCATCATTTGTCAAGAAAGAAACGAAACATTTTATTTTTTAAGAATAACTTATTAAAATATTATTATCAGCCAAGTTTAAAACTATGATAAAATAAAAACATAAAAGATTGTAATAGATTTACATAAAAATTGGGGTTTGGGAGTTTAACAAACAAATTTTGTTCTTTCTGTTAAATTAAAAAAGAAAAATAAAAACAAATTAAGCTCTAACAATAATACAATGGGAATACACCTAATTTCAGTAAATTTTTGTTTTTGTTGTTTGTTTGATTTGAATTACCTAATAAAATAGTGACTAGGTGAAGAATAAGCCTTCAGAAAATTACATTTTTATACAATTAATAATAGTTTTGTTAATTTCCAATGTAACAACACAGAAAATAAGATTTTTTTTGTTTTGTTTTTTTTTTTTTCATTATGGTTAGTGTAAATTTGCCTATTTGTTTTTAATTATTAATATTTAAGGATAATACAATTCAGGGAGAGTTCCCATTTTTGCCATACATACACATTATAAAGCTCTTTTTTGTTTTTGTTTTCATTTTTCATTTTACGTGTATATATAGTATTTTGCGAAAAATAGGAGAAAGGAAAATTTAAATGGAAACAATCATGAATAGAAGAAACATAAGTATATACAATATTAATAAATCTATTAATTAATTATAATATGTTTAAAAATTATATAGAAATAAATAAGAACTTTTCGAAAGTTATAGTATGTATAAATATGTGTATTATTTAGTTTTTTGTTTTCTTTTTTTTTTTAATAATATAATTACATCATTATAATTTAAATAACAAAAAGAAAAAGAATAGATAATAATAATAAAGAAACTAAAAATTAAAATTAAAAAAATTAACATGACAAAGGTTGTTCACATTGCTCAGAGCCGATACTTTCTGTAGCAAAAGGGGTGGCATTTGTTTTCGAATGAATTACACTCCCATGAGGCAGGGGGCTCTCTGCAAAAATATATATTTGTTGTTTTTTGTTTTGTTTAGAAAATAAAAACGTGAAGCTTAAAGTAAAAACGAAAAATATTATGAATAAACATACATAAATAAATATACACAAACAAAATTACTCTTGGAACTTAAACCAACAACATACAAAAATAAAATAAAATAGCAGTGTGAGGAGAGAATAAATAGTTTTTTTTTGTCATATTGGAAAGACCGAAAAAAGTTGCTTCACGTTTTAAAAGTGCCTTGCATCTTCTTTCCGCCATGAATTATTAAATTTAAGGAGGCACATAGAAAAGAAACATAAATGTAAATAAAATGAGGACAAAACACAATGAAGTCCTTTGCAAAAATTAAAAAAAAAGGTAAATGTATATAGTATACTCGTATATATGTAAACAAAAAAGAATTGATAAATATTGCACTAATAAATTACTAACACGAAGTTGTTTTTCCAAATATTTTTCTAATTTTTTTTTATTTTTAATAGTTTTTTTTGTTTTGTTTAAGCACTATCTATAATTAAACTAATAATTTAATACTTTAGTTAGGGTCAGTTTCGTTTTTGTTTTTCTTTTTTATCTTAAAGTCTGAAATTTAATTTCGTAGTTTTATTGTGCTGTAATTTGCGAATAATTTAGAAAGTAATTATTTTTTTCTGATTGAAAATAGTTTGCAACGTGGTACGAAAAGTAATACTGCACTCCAGTTGAATTATGAGGAACTATGAATTCATAAACTTATTTAATTGTTTGTTGTTTTCATGTTAATGAGTCAAAGGGAACTAGAACCTTATGCCTTAAAACTTTGAAATTGAAATAATCTACAATTTAATGTCAATTGGACAATGTGAGAGACGCTCTTTTTATGACAGTTTGAAACACTTACTTGCTCTTAGCGCTTTTTATCGATCGTTTCTCAAAAACATTTGGTAAACGTTTGACAAAGATGACAGTCCGTTAATTTCTCCAACGACATTTGCTAATGCTAAATCCGAAGTTTCAGATATGCAGCGTTTTTTTTCTAAATATTTATGGCCTAGATGGAATAACATCACTATTTGTCAGGTCACGAAAAATATTTGGCCTACACTAGATTTAAAGCTCCTTATGTGTTTGCTATCTATAAGTAGATCGCATATAAGGTCGATCATAGGTATCATAACCAGGAACTGTCTAATTGAAAAGGACGCCTCGCGGCTAGGCGTATTCTCAAATAACTTTTACAGAAGCTGTATGGATCTCCGCTGTACACGCCCTGCTCTTGCTCAGAAACGCAAGACCTACCTATGAGAATTCTCTATAACGATCTAAACGTTCTCAATCACATTAACATAATCAGTATCTCACGTTTCTTAAGACACTCGAATTGGTTTCATTGAGTTTAGAAGAAAACCTCAAGATTCATTTAGTCTAAGTGGGTCCTACTTCATTTCAAACAGCCACTTTAACCTAAACTAATTTAACCATGCGCAAACTAAACGCCACCCTTGAGACTAGATGAGTTGATAAGTGCCTGAATTCTTAATGAATTGATTAACAAAAATTATTTCCTTATCTTCACTAGAGTCAGGTAGTTTTGAGTACAATAATCTTAGACCAAGCATTTATGCTTAGAACCGTTTGTCTAAAGGTTTATTCATAAAACACATAATCTTGTTTAATGTTCATTTGAATTCTAATCTGATCAATAACGACAGCTGAAACTTCAGTTGAGGCCTCGTCGGAGATGATTCGTACAACTAATTCAAAAATCAGTTGCATAGCAACATTTTTAATACAAACATTTATCATGAAATTAGGAGTTTGTAAAAAGTAGTTTCTCTAGTTTAAAATTGTGTTTCAATATTGAATTTTTTTGAAGAAGATCAAATAAACATCAATAAGTGCTAAGCCACATACTAAAATGAAGCTGTTGAGATTTCTTTTTTGATCAAACCAGAAATCTAGAACAGAAGGAAAATGTGCTTAAACGTTGAGTTTATAATATTCGGCAGAATATTTACATAGATTAACTTAGAACGTAAGCCGACTTATAACTTTAATTTCTTTGAAATAAAAGCCAAACATTGGCGTTGAATTGCATTTACATATCAGAACATTTATTATACTCTGTTCAACAAAAATAGTCAGTAGAGGCCTAATGGACGAGCTTCTTGCAAAGCAGTGGCGCCTGATCTACCCTTACTACACTGTGTCAGAAAAAATGCCCAAAACAAATTGACTGACATCCCTTAAAGAATTTTTGTTGCAATTCTTCACAAAAATGTATACCCACTGCTAATGGGATACTGTCAATACAATCGTACGCTTGTTCTTTACATATCAACAGAGTTACCATTAATAACTCTCAATTACAATCAAGGAGCGTTTGGGTTTTGAAGCTCTTGAGAACAAAACCATGTCAGAGCTTTAAAAATGAATCGCTTATGCAAACCAATGCAATCAGAGTGAGAGGAAAATGTCCATCTTCTCTGTACTGACTATTTTTGTTGAACAGAGTATAGAATCGTTTGTCTAAAGGTTTGTGCATTAAACACATATTCAATGTACAGTTAAAGTCCAATCTGCTTAAAAACAGCAGCTGAAACTTCAGTTGATGTAATGGCTTTATTACTTTATCAGTCAGCCTTATCAGAGGCTTTTTAGGAGATGCACGTACAATGAATGCAACAAAAACAGTGGCATAGCATAATTTTGAATACAAATATTTCTTCTGAAATGTTGACTTCGTAAATAGCAGTTTCTCTAGTTAAGAATTCTATTTCAATACTTAATTTATTGAAGAAGAGCAAATAAATGCCAATAATTTTTATGACACGTCCTAATATGAAGCTCTTTAGATTTATTTTTTTGATCAAACCAGTAATCTAGAACAGAAGGGATATGTGCTAAAACGTTGCTCATGATTTTGAGTTTATGATAATATTCACATAGATTAGCTTAAGACTTAAGCCAGCTTATGCTTTCAATTTCTTTGAATTAAAATCCAAATACTGGCGTGCAATTACATTAATCAGTTAATAGGCCCCTATTCAATCAATGTTATTTTTACATTAATCTAAGAACAACATTTGCAATAAATTCATGAAAACCGTCTCAACAAATACTATTAAATGGAATGTACATATTTAACTATCTTTCGACTCAAAGGCAATAAAAACAAAATACAAAAAAAAAAAAAAAACAGTTCATAAATTCTACTGGACCATACATTTATGGTTAATGATAAGCTAGAATTAACAATTTGGATAATTCTCGACAAATTGCAGAAAAAACTACATTATCAAAGCTAAGGAGTGCAGTATCATGTTTATGTTGGTCTTCCAGTTTGTAATTTTATATTCAATCTATAATCACATAATTAAACGAAATTAACGTGCACTTTTTAAGTCTAAAAAAGTGTGAGAAATATTTATAGCGAAATATACATAATTATGTATTTAAATAGAGAATATTCATAAACGCTTTTGAAAATGGAGTTCTCAATACAAAATAAACGCAAATTAATAAATAATATAAACTTTGGAAAAAACTAAAGCAAGCTTTTGTGCGCGAATCAAACGTAATTGTTGGATTTTATTTTTTGGCAGGAATAATACATTTTTATAGTCCTGGTCCCTGGACTCCCTTTTAATGTGTCCTTCTCCTTTTAAATTGATTTAAGAATCATCATTAAAATGAAAATCGAGGAAAATAGGCACATCGAAAGTCGCCGTATGACTAAACGTTTTCTTGTTTTTCTTCAATTTTTGAAAATACTGAACAAAAAATACACTTTATACTTTTGCCACTTAACTAACCATTTCAAGGTTAAATCGAGCAAGAGATCTTTGAAATAAAACGAAATAAACTAAAGTAAGATAAAAAACAAAATTCATTAAAAATGATAATACTCATAATTAGCTCGTTTTTGTTTTTAGTTGTTTGTTTGAAAGTTTCCTTTCGATCGCATTTTTAATTCTTAGTTAAGTTATTTCTTACAAATAAATTTAGTAAGATAACTTTTTTTCGTTTGCCTTAATAAATTTTTGGAATAGGTTAATTTAAACTGAACCAATCGGCATATTTTGCTAATACCATTAAATTTCCTTGGACTATACGTTTTTATTGTTTTTTAAGTTTCAAATTTAACCCATTTAAAGTGCTATTTTAACTTCATACGCTTTAAAGTGTGTGAGCATGCTGAAAGCTTGATATTTTTTTTTTGTTTTACTTATTATGTTTTTGTTTTTTCTTCTAAGGGTATAGCATATTATATTTTATGTATGATAAAAGCTTGCACAAAATATTGGCAATCTTTGAAATATAGAATTTAAGTTATGTAATTATTTTTGTTTGTATCATATCATATCATATTAAATAAAAGAAAATCTATGTCTTTCTTCGCATAAGTAATGTCTTGAGTATAGGCTACGTTTCTTCAAGATTACCCGAAGTGGTCGCTAAATGAATACTGCCCACAATATTATTGGTATTGATAGCTAAACCTCCGCTATTGGATGTGCCTGTTGCAACAGAGGCAACAGTTACTGTTTTCTGAGATTGTTGCACAACATTTGAACTAATCGAAGTAAGCGGAAGCGAAGTGCTGTTCTGATCGTGCTGATGCTGACCATTATTTGGACTTAGACTAGTTAAGTTACTTTGATTACTAAGCGATTGAGAAGAAGTGGCAGAGGAAGCCGTGCAGGAAACAGAAGAGGAGGAAGATGAATTTAAATTTAAAGTGCTCAAAACGCTAACACCACCACAAGTGGTTACTGTACCACCTGACGAAGTCTGAAATGTTGTATGTTGTTGTGATTTGTTATTTGGTGAGGTGGCAGGTGTTAGAATGCCCAAATTAACTAAATTTGGTAGAGTCATTGTTTTGGCTGTTGGCGTTGTCGTCGATGTGGTAGCGGTGGTGCATGCTTCAAATTTTAATTTACCGTTTTCCAAAATTGCTGTGGTGCCCTCATTGCCGCTGGCAGCAGCTGAAGCCGCTGCTAATTTCAGAATCTTACTGGCGGTCACATTAGCCGCTATAAGGTTCGTCGTATTGGGCTTGGATGATGACTTTATGGAGATGAGACCAATGTTTCCGCGCATTAAATGATTGGCAGTAGCAACTGCGGAACCCGCAACAGATTGATTGATGCTATTCGTGGTGGTAATAGACGTATGTTGCTGTTGTTGTTGTTGCTGTTGTATACTACCACCATTTGTCAGATGGTTAACCTGTGGAGTTTGTTGCTGACTTTGTTGCTGTTGCTGTTGGAGTGAAGGTGGCGGAGGTGCCTGAGTAATGCAGTTACCGTTCGTGCTCTGGTTAATGTTGTTACAGCTGCCATTGCTGCTGGACATGTTGCTGATACTCGACGGACTAAGCGAGCCTAGCGACTGTGAGGGTGATGTGCTGCGTACAATAACATTGGAAACATTGTCGGGTGACGTATTGTGTGCCACTAATGCGTGGCTCTTCAGTCCTTGGGCAGTTTTGTACTTCTTGTTACAGTGACACTTGTAACCCTTACGAACTCTGTTTTACAACAAAATTTCAATTACAAGCATCTTCTTAACTTGATCTAACTTATTTTAATTTAATTTTTTTTTTAATGTCTACTTACTTGCCATCCTTTTTGTGGCCGTTCTTCGAGTGATACTTTATGCCATTGACATTCTTGTATCGCTTTTTACATCCGGGAACAGGACATGCGAATGGTTTCTCATTCCCTGGTGTCCCATTACTCGATCCGGAATGCCTTTTGCATTGCAAAATAATTCGAAAAAAGACATTTTTATATATAAAAGATTTTGTTTACAGTGTTTGTGAGCATTCACCTGCTCCCATATCTCATAATGAACTCTGAACTGAATTCCTCTGTAGTCCAAGAATCATTACTATCCTCCGACTCAGAGACAATCATTTCATCTTCGTCCAGTTCACTACCTGTCGATTAAAATTTATATAAATATTTTTTAGGCTTTTTCAATTTTTCTTATCTTGATAAAAGTATATTTTTCAAAAAGGTATCTTCAATTTGAAAAAACAACAACAACAGGTAACACAATGACGAACCAGTTGGGGTGTTGCTCCGATTTGAAGACGATAAGCTGTAGCTATGGTGTTTAATAGCCAGCTTTCGTTTGAGCTCCACTCCTGAGGAGCCCAAAAATGGACTCTCCTTGCGTGCTGCATCCGATATGAAACGCAGTACATAGCTGAGAGGTAAACAAGCGGGTTGTGCTTGTTCTTTTTGTTCAACAACTTTTGGATCATAGTCTGTAAGTAAAAGAATGTAGAAACATTAAAAAAAATTTACAATTCTTGGCGTAGAGACTCTGATAAAGGACATTTTCAATCGATTTCATGCCAAATGTATTGACTAAACAGATATAATTCAATTATACAAATTAATAAGTTGTATGTACATAAAATACTGCTTCACCTTGTCTAGAACAACTCTTGGTGAAATTTCAGACAAATTTGATTCATTACGTCTTGAATAAAATAAATGGATTGCTTTACTCAAATTGAACTTATTTCTGTAGAAAAATAAGTCTGTATGACTGGATTTTTACTAATTTACTCTTATTGAAAATAATCAAAAGTATCAAATTTGTAGGTTCTAAGAATTACACAATACTTAAGGCGTAAACATATTATAAGAAAGCTGTATTTAAAATTACAAGTTATTGTTTATTTTTATTATGGAATAATTTATTTTTCTTTAATCAAATGCCTCGTTGAAGGACTTCTAACTTTCAATTAAAAGTTAAAAATAATTCGTGATTATCGTTGCAAATTACTGAAAGTAACAAACGATTAAGAAAACGTGTGGGGAGTACAAAAACAATGATGCTTAAGAAAAACTTGTAGATTTTAATATCGCCTTGCATTTATTTATAGACTTCAAGGAAGCCTACGATATACGTATAGCCAGGGTTAGAACAATATAAAGTCATAGTTCGAAATAAATTGACATCGTCGGTTACCACTTCACCGATGTTTATCGATTTTGAACAGGGATTTTATCTGGATTGTTTTGCGGAGGAAGGGTATCACGGATATTAAGGCGATGTATGATGGATCTTAATATCACGTCTTACACGGAGGTAATTTGTCGGGGGAGTTTGAAGTCCAAAGTGGAGTCAGACAGGGCTACATACTGTCACCAATATTTTTCTTTCTGGTGATCAGTGATGTGCTGCGGGCGGCCTTGATAGGAAACGGAGGAATAAGATGGACTCTGTCAACATACTTAAAACATCTTGCATATGCAGACGATGTATGCTTGCTATCGCATAGGATAATGGATCTCCATCAAATCGCAACAAGTCTTGAGGGAGAAGCAGAAATCGTGAAAATCAACACGGTAAAAACTAAGATGTTCAGCCTCGTTACCTCCCACTCATTTCCTCTGGTAAGGTAAACATTCAAACATTGAATATAATTGAATATAACTCTCATATCTGAGCTGGTGCTCCAGTAACTTATTTAAGCCTCTTGGACAGTATTCAAAAAAGAGCTTTTAAAATGATTGGTGACATTAACATCATCAACTCGTTTACGTTACTCGAACATCGACGCAAGGTTTCTTGCCTCACCCTTTTTTACCGTTTTTTTAACGGATTATGCTCTAGTGAAATAGCCGGTTGCATTCCTCCCCTTATACAATTTAACCGAAATACCCGCGCTTCTAGGAATGCCCATCAGTTTACCCTTGAGCCCAACTTCGGCCGTACTATGAAGTACAGAGATTCTTTTTTTAGCCGTACTACGCGAATGTGGAACGCCTTGCCACGCTCTATCTTTCCCTGTCATTGCAATGTTCAGAAATTTAAAATCAATGTACACCGACACCTCCTATCCAACCCTTCCCTCTTTTCCTAATGCTCACACTGTGTCTTTGGCATATTAAAGGTATACAAAACCCTTTTAGTGTTCGCTAATTATAAAAAAAAAAACAGTACAAAAAGTAGAGACTTTTCAGTATCTTGGAAGTGTGTTCTCTCCTAAAAGAGGAACCGAACAAGGTATCGCTAGCCGCATCGGGAAATCTAAGGCTACCTTCGCGATGTTGTCCAATGTTTGGAAGAACAACTCTCTCAGCTTGAAGACAAAGCTACGACTTTTCCGCACAAATGTCGAATAAGTATTATTATACGGTTGCAGCACTTGGAAAATAACAGCAACGATTCCAGGAATGACCTTCATTAATAGGTGTCTACGGAACATCTTACTGGCTTTCTGGCCCAATTGTATATTCAATGAAGAAACCATATTTCATAACAGGTCAGGAAGCCATTGACATTGACAGTTGGCGCAAGTGGAAGTTTATTGAACACATGCTTCGCAAAGGTAAACACTGCAGAAGATCTGAAGAGAAGGAATCGTCGAGGTTGGGGAAGAGCTGGACGGATTTCAAACACATCGCTGGGAACCGTACACGATGGTGCGTAGGAGTTGTTGAGGCCCTATGTCCGGTAGGGACACCACGAACTTTATAGTAGTATATATATTTATAGTACGATCGTCTTGCATTTTAAAATTTTATGTGAAGTGTTTTCATATCTCACTCTCTTATTTTAAGCTTTTGCTAGTATGCTTATGCAAAAAGCTGCATCTCATTTAATTGTGGTAAACCTCGTGCTGAGAACCACAATGCCTGAATATTTATAAACTTTTTACCGCTGATTCACCAACAAATTATAACATCTTTTATAGGTGTTCCTTAAACCAAGTTAAGGTATTAATAATAACAAACATAAAAAAGTCAAGCTTTTGGGGTTGGTCGTTTGACTAATAAAAGTAGAATGACCGCTTTTCTACGATTTGTTGGTAATTTTCGTTTTCAAAGAGGAATTGCTAAAGGTTTCGGGATCATCATCGAAGCTTCTGAAAAAAAGTAAGAAAAAAAGAGGACTGGGCTACGTTCCTAAATACTTTAGAGGAAAAAAGTGCCCAAAAAATAATACGGTTAAAAAGTACACATTGCGCAATTGGTATGGACTTACACAGTTATCGTATGAGCCTACTAGAGTTTTTTTAATATTCAGCTTTTTAGAACTCAGAACCAAACCACTTGCATACCACTTGCATATGTCTTATTCCTAGTACTCAGTTTCACTATCAGGAACTCATTCTCAGATTCCATTCTCATGAGACGAACCAAATTGATTCTGCATACCACCCTTTAAGAATTTTATTTTGTTATATGCAAACTTCAAAAGAAAGAACAAATTTCAAGTCAGAGAAAGTAAGTACAAACAAATCGACTATTTTAACCTATTATATTCAAAAATAGTAGTACAAGTGGCATGATGGTTAGTGCGTTGGACTGCCATACCAGAGGTCTTGGGTTCCATCCGTGCCTATGCCATCTAAAGACTTTTTCACGGGTACTGCCTCTTGCGAAGAATTGACAAATCCTCCAAGAGTAATTCTTGTCATGAAAAGTGCTTTCTTTATCCGTTCGGATTTGGCTTAAAACTCTAGGTGCCCTCCATCCATGGTTGATAGTTGCAAGTCACTAGGCCCTAGTTCTCAACGGCCTGTTGCGCCACCTAATATTATATTCAAAAATAAACATAATGTAAGGTTTAAGAGTTGGGCCTTGCCTAAAAAAGGACGCCATCCCGTAACGCAATTGAGCTATTATAAAACAGCAAAAGTATACTAAATAAATAAATAAACTTGGTTGTGCTTAAGCAAGGCCTAGTGACTTACAACTCTCGACCATATGCCAGTAATGTGGGGGATAGACGTTTTTTATGCCGAATAGCAACGGCTATTGAGTTAAAGTAAATATATAAATTTATATTTGTATAGTACTAATGTAAAACTAAGGTCGAAATCGAAACGCTAGTAGCTTTGCCGTTTATGATAGTTAATTGACATTCCCCATAACCTCCGGGAAAACGGAATAAGAAAACTAACCTTATATTTATAGATCAAAGTTATTCACACTGACAAATATAATAAATACATTTGTTGTAAAGGTAAAGAAAGGAACAATAAACATCCAACGTCATTCATGTCAAAATAATCAAACCACCAAATTTCTTCGTTCGCATTTAAACCTTGTTTCTATTCTTAAAAAGGACGAAAATACATTCTGGTGTACCCGGGCGTATACGCACTTTATTATTCTATAAATAATAAACTAACATTTTCTTAATTCCGGACAATACATTATATGAGTGAGAAACCAAAGGTTAGCTTAGAACAAAGTCTGTCCAGCTAATGACCTGAAAATAGATATTATTTTAATTTCTATGTGTGTACGTTTACAACAGGCCAAGTAATTTACATAAATAATAATATACTCGCAACCAATGTATGTATGTGTCTATGTTTTCTCCCCTATCATTAGTTTTTTACCTTACAATTCATTGGTATTCTAAGTCATTTGAGTACAACAATAGATATCAAATACATGAGCATATACAGTACTATCTTGTTTATTGAACTGTAGATATTTTCTGTGTGATAATATCCCTATTGATATCCTTAGATATTGATTAAAAGTGTCTTTTCGGGGGGAATCTAATTATACACAGGAGCTGTGGTTTATAATAATATAGTGTGAGATGTTTAGTGGTTTTGTATTTTGGGTATTTCATTTTGTATCATTAGGTAGGCAACTAGCTAGGGACCGAGCTGGCTGGAGAAGCATGTTGGTTGAGGCCCAGGTCCGCCCCGGACTGTAGCGCCACCTTAAGTAAGTAAGTAAGTAAGGTAAATTATATAGTGGTGGCTGATATGTAAATACGTATCTACAAATAATTGAAAAGCATACAAAAAACTTGATTTTTAAAATGTAAGCCGCTCAACTAATGCAATCAATCATTATCGTAATTAGTGTATATTATTTATTGATATAAACAAATATGGGACTTACTAAAACATTTCAGTAATTAGGGTTTTTTTTTTTAAACTGACATTGAATCAAGAATTTAATACATAGCTGTAATTAAAGGATAGCGCATTGAAGGGATCTAAGAATTTATGTGTGACATTTTTAATGAAGACAATTTTTTGTATTTTATGTTAATAGCCGAAATCAAATACCAGTAAGTAAGAGTAGAAGATGACATAAGGGACCTGAAATAAAGGCAAGTTTCTAACGTCTGTTGGCCAGCTACTGAAAATTGCGTTCAAATGTACAACAACATTTGTTTGAAAGTTAACTGCCTTACTACTAAGTAATGACTACTTGTGTCAAAATTTCAGCTGATCACATTTTTTCAAATTCATATATTTTGATATATTCATGTTTTGCGTTATTTCATTTAAAGTTTTCATGAAACAATAATCATTTTTTCACCAAACAATATAACTACAACTGAAGCTGTATCTTGTAAGAGTAATTTTTTTGAAGGCAAAGGTTAGTGAAATTAAATTCCAAGTTTGAAATTAATGACACCTGAAAAACTAACTAGTTTCATTGGTCTAAATTTGCGTTCAAAGAATGCAATTTACTGCATATTAGGTTTGTTATGTTGGATAAACATGACAATGTCTTTTGCTAGACCACTTTATTATAAGGCGCTTAGTATCTCTACTCCGCACCAAGAGTGGAATGAAATGTAATGCAATTATATGTTTTTATAATTATTTTGATTAGTTTAACTTAAAATAAATTGTATGTACATTTTTATTATTTTGATTAGTTTAACTTAAAATAAATTTTATGTTCCATTTTAAGAACATACATACATATGTACATATAATCACCCCTATTATAGTAATTTAATTGAAACAATAACGAAGCGACAAAGCTATTTAAATGAAGTAGAACATTGGGTCTTCCTATCGCCTTTCACAATTCTTCTGATTAAAGTTTAAATAGTTTAACTAAAAATAAACTATCAGCACTAATGATTTGTCGTTTTGTTAAAACAATTTCTATCAATATTATAATTTATGCGAACGTCAAAAATTTGAAGAATAAGCACATTTGAAAAATGTTTCCTCCGGGGTGGGTATAAAATAAATAAACAAATAGTTTTTGAGGAAGCTTGAGGCTGGAAATTACATTAATAGATAGATATTTATTTGCGTAGAATAAAGCATTACAATTTTACATGAATTAAAGTGAATACACACAGCTTGCACAGAGATATGATATTTAGTTTATATCTTACAACTGAGGAAAATATATATTTCGGTATGGTAATAGAGATGTAGAATGAAAAACTATTGAAGGAGAACTACGGAGAAAAACCTTTATTTAACATTTGAATCTTAAGCTAAGGATTTCTTTATTTTAGAAATCTGTTGGATAGATAAAATGGACTTAAAACTAATGGAATTACCAGATGATAATGAAATTGATAATTATTTAATGCATAGATAACAAGATACAAATAATTGAATAAATAAATCAATAAATTAACAATCAAATGAATAATAACAAGATAAATAAATAAATATTCAAACGAATAAATAAATAAACAAAATAAATAAATTAATAAATAAATAAATATATAAATAAACAAACAAACAAACAATTAAATAAATAAATAAATAAATAAAAAATAAATAAATAAATAAATACATAAATTAATAAATAAATAAATAAATGAATAAATAAATAAACAAATAAAGAAACCAATAAATAAATAAATAAATAGATAAATAAATAAATAAATAAATAAATAAGTAAATAAATAGATAAATAAATAAATAAATAAATAAATAAATAAGTAAATAAATAAATAAGTAAATATATTACCTAATTAATTTACAAATAAATATATAAATAAATAAATAAATAAAAAACTCCACATTTCCTTTGGTTTTTTAATTCTGTCAACAGCCGAATCAGTGAACAATAGTGAGGAATTTGAGAGTAAAATTGTTTAATGAAGTAAGAAGAAGTTCCTCTCAAACAGACCCAAGCATTTAAATAGCCTTACTAATAATGATAATCAAATTAAATTTTTTTATCTATAATAACCACAAGGTTTTTCTTGTCTATAACACTTAGAAATATCGTAAAAGTTATAGTTGTGTCACATTTAAGTGCAGATAATATAGATCGGATAACCATAACAGAACAAATGCAGAACATGAACTCCTGGTTACTCCAAATGATACTTAAAAACCGTTGGAAAGAACTAGTATCCAAAGCAATACAGTACCCGATCTTTAAAGTAAAACTCAATCTGTCATGGTATTAAAATAAATACTTTCAATGCCTATGATTTATCGAATACGTTTTCAAACTACTCGTATACAAAATGCGGAAAATTGGTAAATGTGAACCAACCCCAACCTACTACATTACTACAATCCTAAAAGAAACTTAAATACTTCATACATAATAAAACCTCGGTAGTTTCGATTAATCCAGTGTTTTTAACTCATGTAAAACTAAAATGTCAATAAAAAAGCGTCACCATTGCAAAGTCTACCTATCAATTATCGATAATTATCAATCATTGTATTGTATCCAAAAGATTTCGTAAGCTATTAAACTTTTCTTTCAATCGTAAATTGTAATCGATTGTTAATTTGTTTGCTTCCAAAGTAGAAAGCAATAAAAGAGAGTTGTGCAGATTGGTCCAGTTAATCGCAGAGAATATAATTGAATGAATCCTTTAAACTTTTTCGCATTCTACCTTTTCAACGAATCGAAAGAATCATTCAACTCCTGAAAATTTTTCTAATTTTATTGATTTTTTAAATAACTTTCATTGTATATTCCTTAAGAAAAATACAAAATAAAACATTTGTGCGTCGCACAGTGTGGTATTTTGACCTGAAACGTGGCCATAAATCAATTTTGTCAACTTTCACTCTCAGGATTGAGCATGTGTCCCATAACAGGTATATAACCAGGCTACTGTTAAGTGAAGTCGATCTTTAAATTCGTCACCCCCGTTCGCGACACCATCAGTTGCAACTTGCACTTGTTGAATAAGCACGAGTTTGTTTGCGATTTAAAAAAAGTGTATTTTCTGTGTTTTTTTTATCTAAAAAGTGATTTTTGTGAACAAATTTAATATGGATATCGTAAATCAAGGTATCAAGCAACAAATTTGTATATATTCAACTTAAGTTCTTCATATCGATGAGTTAGGTTGTAAGGGGTGTGCACAGCATGAAGCTGTTGCGTACACGGGGGCCTACTGGTCCATTGTGATCCCCTGTTAAAGTAAAAATTTTAGCATCGATGCTCCTCAATTCTGTCGATTAGCGTAGACTGGCTCGTTAACGAACCAGCCTGTGCTATCTATAAATCTCCTCATGCTTGCCATTGAGACCTGTGCTAGATCATCCAGTTCTCCAACAAACCTGTTTCCAAAATGACGGAGTCGGCTGGTTTGGAGGTTCGGACAGTCGCAGAGCAGGTGTTTAATGGTTTCCATTTCCTCCTCATCCTGACAGCTCCTACAAAAATCGGGTGCAAATGCCCCTATTCTATTAGCCATTGTGCCAATGGCGCAATAACCTGTTAGTACACCTATCAAGATTTTAATGTTCTTTTTACTCAGCGATAGAATATACCGAGTTTCCTTTTCATTTGTGTTAGGCCATAAACTTCTAGAGATTACACAATCGTCCCTGGATTTCCAGGTTATATTGATTTTCTCTTTTAGTTTAAGGTCTATCTTCCTCTTGAGTACCCCAATCGGGACGAGTGGTCCCCTAACTGAATGGTCGCTACTACTTGTGTCTGCTTCTGACCCTTTCCTGGCTAGTTCATCTACTATATCATTCCCTTCTATATTGCTATGTCCGGGAACCCAGCAGAGCTTTACCTGGTTAGTGTGGCAGATTTTGTTTAATTCGTTCCTACAGTTTAAAACTGCTTTTGATCTTATGGTCTCACTGGCTAAGGCTTTGATAGCAGCCTGGCTGTCCACGAAAAAAGTAATCTCCGAAGAGCTTAGATTTTCTTGATGTGCCAGTTCAGCTGCTTTTCCAATGGCAAAGATCTCGGCCTGAAAGACACTACAGTCACCCGGGAGTGTATATGACGCTCTGATGTTTAGAGATTGGCAAAACACTCCAGCACCTGTTCCTGATTCCATTTTTGAACCGTCAGTGTAGAAAGGGATACCCTGTTTACTTATAAGTGAATTAGGATCCCAACCCTGTCTGTCTGGTATGAAAATAGAAAACTTCCTTTCGAAATCTAGTAAAGGGGGGATATAATCGGTGGTCTCCCTCAGTCCTGGAATCGTGTCATAACTTTGTAAGATTGACCCGTGGCCATAAGTGCTCTGCCTCCAAAAACACAATTCTCTTAAACGAATTGCAGTTTTGGCTGCCGTGCACCTTATGAACTCATCCAGAGCCGGGAGGTCCAAGATCATTTCCAATCCAGCTTGTGGTGTGGATCTTTGAGCCCCTGTTATTCCTACACAGGCTAGTCTCTGTACCTTATTCAGGTTCTTGAGATAGCTTGATTTTTTCACCGCCTTCCACCATACAATAAAGCCATAGGTAAAAATGGGTCTGACAATCGCTGTGTACATCCATTGGATGACTTGCGGTCGCATACCCCAACGTACACCGAAGGTCTTTTTGCATGTGTAGAATGCACATAGTGCTTTTTTCATTCTTTCCTCAGTATTACGCTTCCATGTTAGCTTGGAGTCAAGGATTACTCCTAGAAATTTAGCTTCCTTAGAAGGTTTTAGAGGAATGCCATTTAGTTTGGGAGGGTTGAAGCCCTCCAGTTTCGTTTTCTTTGTGAACAAAACTAGCTCTGTCTTGGTGGGGTTGACCCCGAGACCGTTCTTAGTTGCCGAAGAAGATAAATCCTTTAATGCATTTTCCATAATGTTTTCGATGATGGTAAGAAACTTGTCTGATACCAAAACCACTATGTCATCTGCATATGCTACTATTTTAATGCCCTGATCGATGAGTTAAAGAATGTACTTACAAAATTTGCAATTTTTCCGTTGTTTTTACCAAACATTAGTGTTTTTGAATATTGGAAACACCCCGCAACAAAGTTTGTCATATATATTATTTAACTTATGGATATGTAGAACAATCATGCATTTCAGGACCATTCACAAGTTTTCACCTAAGAAAAAACAAAGGATTTGAAAAAAACTCCTTTCAAGCGACCATAACTAAACATTTTTTATATTATTCCAGATGACTCTTCCACCTTGTCTCTGACCAGGAAACAGCTCCATGAGTAAGAGGAAGCTCACAAAGACTCCTTGACGGTAAATTTAAAGATTTGGATAAAAAATTTATGGATATCACAAACTGTCCCCCAGAGAAAATAGATGAACTTACAAAAATTATAAAGGCGTTCAAAGCGAACTATAAACGGAGATGGCAACTCTGCAACTGCACAGAAAAGCGTTTCTTGGATAAGAATGAAGAGTGGCTTAGCGAAGAAGTAACACTACCTATTGGCATACTTCCCGGAAGGTCTAAAGGTCACCCAAGCATAGAGTTCGGGGAATCAAGTGACCGAACAAAACGTCGAAAAACAGAGGAACTTCGAAAGAGTGTGTCCTTTGATGAACTGACATACGCAGCACAGATGAGTCAACGAGCAGCGGGAAATATTGATGTCGCAAAAGTGATGGAGGTTGCGACCAAAACTCCAACCAGGTCTATGAAGTTCCGTAAAGCAGCTGCGATTGGCAGTAAAACCCTGAAAACTAAGAAACACACTCCTGTGTTTCACGCTTTGAGGATATTCGTAGAAGCTAATTTAACTGCTAGTCAATACGAAGTGATTCATCAGGCCAACAAAGATATATATCCGTGCTATACCTACGTGTATAAAGCTAAACAGGATTGTTACCCACCAAAAAGCGTAAGTGAGACAGTTGCCGAAGTGAAGCTCCAAGATTTAGTGGATCACACAACATCACGTTTATATAAATATTTGGAACCACAACTCCAACAGTGCCTTGAGACCAGTGAAACAGATTTAGAGCTCATATACAAGTGGGGATGCAATGGGTCTACTCAAAGCCAGTATAAGCAGAAATTCGAAGATGACGATAATAGTGATGCAAATATATTTTTGAGTTCCCTTGTACCTCTTCGTCTTAAGTATGGGAGTCAAATCTTATGGCAAAACATTCACTCTTCATCACCGAGATGGTGCAGACCAATACGGATTCGTTTTGTAAAAGAAAATAAGGACATAACCAATGAAGAAATCGAATACGTTTATTTTAGACTTGGTATGCAGGTAACCAAGTCTAAAATAAATATACTGGGACATAAAATTTTGGAATGAAATTTGAACACCCGGATTAAGACAATTTCACTCATAAAAAAGGAAAAAAAGGATTTTCTAGGAAAAGGTATCTTTCAGTTTTTTTCTAATTTCTTATAAACTATGATATTTATCGGAATGAGGTTTTTAGTATTTGACTAAAAATATATCAGGTCATTGAATATTGACAAAAAAATTTCCTTGATAAACAATTTTTTTTAAAAAAATAAATTAAAAACCGAAAACAAATTTTTTCTTTTACTAAATTTCAACTTTAAAACTTAATTTCTCAAAAAATATTTAATTAAACAACTTAAATAAAAAAAAAACAAAACAAAGAATAAAATATTAGCTTTAAAAAAAATTATAGTGCAGTGTTGTACGTGCTTTTTTAGATTTTTAATAATTTTTTTTCTTTCGGCTAATCGGTATAGGCATTTAAGTGGGTTTTACTGTACCTAAAAATGGTACAGTAAAAGTGGGTTTTACTGTACCTAAAAATGGTACAGTAAAAGTGGGTTTTACTGTACCTAAAAGTGAAAATTTATTCTTCCAAATAATCTTTAGTCATTTGGTACCTATTTGATATGAAAAATGTGCCCAAATATTTTTGGCCAGGTTTTCGACCAAAATACCGCACTGTGCGTCGGTCTATTGAAACTCCCGGAGTAGATTTTTGTGTTTTCAGATATTCGCATTCAAAGTTATCAGATTTTGGGAGTTTTGATTCTATATAATTTAATAGTAGGGGAACGACGAACAAAAAGAGTATTTTACAGAATATAGATTTTGCAATTTGCATAAACTTGGTGTATTAATCTTATTTTAGCTAAAAATGGGCTTAGGGAGTTTTCATAGAACGACAACGATTTTATCAATTCACTTTCACAATACATCGATTTTAATTTCAATTGATAAATTCTATCAATTGTCAATGGGTTGATAGTTGATCTTCGCAATAAGGGTGTATATTATACAAACGGTGAATATATTGCCCAATTGTTCAATGGAGATTTTTATTTAGTTTATATGTGCAGTGCAGCAATATTTTTTTAATGCTCTAAAAGAATTTATAAAATAAATAAATAAATAAGGTGACGCAACAGTCCGTAGAGAACCAGGGCCTAGTGACTTACAACTCTCAAACATTCTTGTGTGCGAGTAATGTTGTCAGGGATGGAAGGGACCTACAGTTTATATGCCGAATCCGAATGGCTAATTTGAGAAAGCACTTTTCATGACAAGAATTACTCTTGGAGGATTTGTCAATTCCTCGCAAGAGGCAGTACCCGTGAAAAAAGTTAGATGGCACAGGCAGGGAATGAACCCCAAGACAGTCCAACGCACTAAAAATCACGCTACGGGTACTACTTCTAAAAGAATTTATCGGAAGCTAAATTTTAAACCCGATCACCAAGGAAAGTGCCACTACACACAAAATAAACCGAAAGCGGATTTATTTTGCAAAAATGTTCAACATAGAAAGAATATATAGAAAGAAATATTGGATTGATTGTAATGAATAAAAAAATTGTTGTCACTTAATGTGCGAGGCATTTAAATCGCAGTTAATTAAAATTAAGGGGTTCTTCTCTTAGTGGAGGGAGTAGAGATAGATAGATAGATAAATTCTTTATTTGTTTTTTTTACATCATAAGATTTTACAATATAATTTCCTAAGAATAAGGACATGGCATTGACTGCCGTCTGCCTGAATTGACATTTCATAAGTGATACAAAAAAAAAAAAAATATAGAAATTAAAAAGAAAATGTAAAATTATTTAAATAAAAATATTAGAATAATTCGAACAATTTTTACGTGATTTGAAACACAAAATTACAATTTATAAAAATAATACAATTTTTTGAATAGTAGGCTTTACTCAAAATAAAGTTTTGACAATTTTTACGTGATTTGAAACACAAAAAAGACAATTTTGTATGATTTGCAACATAAAATGAGAAAGGCTAAAAATTAATTAAGTGAAACTGTTCCGGTAGTTAAGAGCTTGTCGACAAAATTTGAATACATTTAGCCAACCCAGTGCTCCATTTAGGATTTCGTAAAATTCTTGCATTGTTAAAATACTTTTCCGAAAGTGTAATCTACGAATTTCTTGTAAAATTGGGCAAATAGCTAAAAAGTGGTAGATATCTTCGATTTCTCTTCTGTTGCACAGATCACATAGCTGCGGCAAATCACTTCGGTGTGGTATAAAGTTTAACTTTAAGATTTCGACTCTGGCTTTAAAAATAGTACTTATCTGAGCAACTGAGTAATCATTTCTGAAGTAGTTCATGTCTGAATTCAATTGATGATTTAAGTTTCTATAAACGTTTCTAGATGCTGAAGAAGTTGCACTAAAAAGATTTTCTACATACAACTTTTGGTCAAACTTAGCAATAACACCAGCGAAATGCGCTTGCCAGTCGTCAACATTGGTTTCCGAAAGGTTAAAGGAAGATTCTGTTACTATTGCGAGTTGGTTCCAGTCTTTAAACGGAGATGCATTCGATTGCAGCAATTTTTCCAAAATTATTTTGTGAAGGCACAGTTCACTTCTTTTCATCACCTGAACAATAAAATCCGCATTAGCCTTTAAATTTTTTATATAAATAGGGGTGATACCTGACTCTACGTAAATGGCGTAATTTGGAGTTGAGTTAGGCAAACGAAACAAGCGCTTAAAGAAGTGCCTTTGTAGGCTCTCCAAAGCATCTAGGTTCAAAAAACCGAAAACTTGAGCACCATAGCACAAACATGAATTTATTGTTGCATTAAAGACTTTATATTTAGATACCAGATCAATGTTGGAGTTGGAGAAGAACTTAGGCCACATCAAATTTAGTGCCAACTTGGCTTCTTTATTTTTTATTTTAGCATGTTTAGCGAAATCTAAATTGTGGGTAAGAAGAACACCCAAGTATTTAAATTCTTGGACTATTTCGATAACGGTGTTATTGAGCGACCACTTTTCATTAGGGCGTCTTCTTGTTTGCCTTCCTTCAAAAATCATGATTTTTGTTTTTTGTACATTTATTTGCAGACCCCAAGTCTCACAAAATAAGCAAAGTCGGTTAATTTGCATCTGTAGCGAAACTGGATTGTCGGCAAACATAACCAAATCGTCGGCATATAATAAAACTTTGACAATGCTGTTACCAAAAGAGACTCCACCAGGAAGATGATCACAAATATCATCAATGAAGAGAGAAAACAGTAAAGGGCTCAAAATACAACCTTGCGGCACTCCGGCTGTTGTTTCGAAACTATTCGAGAAATCATAACCATCCCATACCCTTGCATTTGATGCGAAAATTAGATTTTCGTACATTAACAAAAACTTGCGAGATACACCTATGCAGGACATTTTATAAATTAAAGCCTGTCTGTTGACTTTATCAAAAGCAGCTTTAAAATCAACAAAGCAAGTGTATAGTTTCTTCTTCCGTTCAATAAACTTTCTAGCGATACTGGAGATAGCGAAAACATGGTCCATTGTAGAATAACCTGGCCGGAAACCGGCTTGAAAAATACTCAAACGATTACTACTTTCAATCCATTTAATAAGTCTTCCATTCAGAATGGCTGAAAGAATTTTTCGAATTGTATTTAGTACCGAAATACCTCTATAATTTTCAGGCGTATTTACATCACCTTTCTTAAAAATTGCAAAAATAACGGATTTCTTGAAACTAGTTGGAGCGATAGCGTCGTTGTACAATCTATTAAAGAAGGTTACAAGGAAATTTTTAAATTCAAAAGTGCTGTTTTTGTAGAATTCCACTGGTATACCGTCCGTACCTGGTGTCTTATTGTTTTTCATTTTTGAGAGCGTAGCTTCCAATTCCACAAGCGAGATCTCAGTATCCAGCTCATTTACTACAGAGTTATTTAGCGCGTAATCGAAGGTATGAAGGTCTTCGTCAGCTGAGAGCAGAGTTTTAAAATGAGCTGCTAGCGTCTCAGCATCTAGAGAGTACTTCATACCCTGATTACGCCCACCCAGCTCGTTTACAATTTGCCAGAAGGATTTGGAGTTCGTGCAGTGTTCTAGTTCATTTGCCAATTTTTTTTGATAATCTATCTTTTTAGATAGACATAATTTTTTATAATCTCTATTATATTCTACGTACTTATTTTTAAAGAATTGGGAGTTTGTCATTCTAAAAAGTTTTAAATAAACAAAGGATTTCTTTCGGAGATTTCTGCAGTCATTATCAAACCATTTATTAGCATACACAAACGTATGAGCGCTCTTTTGGGCAAAAGGGGCCGAAAGTTTAATGATTTCAGATATTCTACCGCAGGTCTCTTCAATAGAGAGTGGATGCTGAAGAAGCGAGTGCAAATTAAGGTTCAAAAGTCTTTTATAGAGAAGTGCATTGTGATCAGACCATTTAAGTTTATCAAAGCTAGTAGGATTCGGAAGTTGAGTTTCATCATTAAAATGCAATTTAACGACTATTGGGAAATGTGCCGAAAAGTTGGCCAGAGCAACTTCAAAATCCTCTATAACATTAAACCAGTTTCCAGAAATAGCCGCGAAATCAATAACCGATTGACCTTGTCCACTTACAAATGTAAATTCACCACAAGCATCACTTTTAGAAGACCCGTTTAGTACGAAAAGCCCAAATAACTCAAACATTTCTGCTAAATTCCGTCCACTACGATTAAAAATTTCGTCTTTAGAGTTTCTATGCTCAATAAAAGCCGTTCGCGGATGTAAAAAATTAACATTAGAGTTTTGATATCTGCCAATTCTAGCGTTTAAATCTCCCACTATCATTACACTTTCGAAAGTAATGGTATTCATAA
Source organism: Eupeodes latifasciatus (assembly GCA_920104205.1). Lineage (NCBI taxonomy): Eukaryota > Metazoa > Arthropoda > Insecta > Diptera > Syrphidae > Eupeodes > Eupeodes latifasciatus. The sequence continues at coordinate 371,327,138 of OV049924.1, forward strand.
ATTCAACTAATTCATCAAATTCAGTTTGCCAATTATTGCAATTTAAGTAAACTGGAATTATATAATAACTTAAATTGTTGCAAACCACTTCAAAAATTATTTTTTGATCAATTGTTTTAAACTTAACTAAATTACCCCATAAGTTTTGTTTAATCCCATATAATATACCCCCACTGGCTCTTCCATGTGAATTCGATCTAATTGCTGAATTAAACATTAATTTGAAATCTTTAAAATATTTTAAGAATTCGTTTTCGTTTTTATGTTCTACAAATGTTTCTATAAGAATTATAATATCGAAATCTTGTAAATACTTAAAAAAATTTGGTATTAAGAGTTTGTTTTTGAGACCAGTAATATTATAAGAACATATTTTTAAATTTTTAAAATTAACTAAATTTGAATTATGGCAGACGACAGACTTTACCTATTGTGTATTCCGCTTTAAGTGTTGTGGCATTCGACTATCAGGTGGCGCTCCTAGCGATTGAGAGGAAGAAGATGATGGACCAATTGAAACCGGAGCTAACTTACTTCCCTCGCTGCAGTCAAAAAGGTCATGGCATCTGTCACCAACAGCTTCTGCTACAAATGTCATATCGGCTGCTGTTTTGACAATCAAACCTCGTGAAATTTTGTAAACAAAGTGATGGTTGTTTATTTGCATTTTTCTATCTCCTTTGATTAAAATTTTCACTTTCGGGTTAATTTGCAGCAGTTTGTTTTTGGTAGAAACTAAAGATTGTCGATTTTTTCTGAATATTAGTGATTGCTCGCGAAATATACTTATTCCAGAGCCTTTTAGTTTGTGCGCGGCCGCGATAATTTTTTCGGCGTCCTCCGATGAAGTAAGTTCCATGATGACAGTGCCGCGTTGAGTGTTGTTGTTTTTTATTTGCCGGCTACTTTTAACTTGCAGTTCTTCACCTTCTTTTACCATCAGAAGCCCCTCGCAAGTCTGTTTAGCGAATTTGACTGCATTGGTTTCTGGTCCTAAAAGATCCTTCGTTTGCTTTGCGAGACAGTATTTCCAATTGAGTCTCTAGAAGTTCACATCTCTCTGACATGACGGTTAGTTGTTTAGTCAGTTGGGTGTTGAGTGCTTTCATGGAAGTTAACTCATTTGATAGTGATAATAAATCATTTTTTGTGACTAGATCCTTAAGCTTATCATCCAGTGTTTCATTAAGAAGGATTTTTAGATCGGCAACAGATAAATTTCCTACTCCCATTGTTGTGTTTATAGAGCCTTTTTTGTTATTGGTGTTGTGTTCTGGTGAAATTTCGGTTATGTTGCGCTTGCGGTTCATCTGCTACAAAATTATTAGTACCGTAGTTTGAATTTCAGATAGAAAGCCAAACAAATCCTTTAAAAACTTAATTTGTCAATGATCTCGAGCAATCCTTCTATATTTTCGAATATATTTTTACAACGCGTATTCAAAAATGGAATTAGTTTGAAATTAACTTGTATACTTTAACTAAAATCGAACAAAAATACGAGGAGCTATACAAAATTTACACTTCTACTTTTGACAGTTGAAATGTCAATCCTCAAGTGGAGGGAGTATTCAATGCTTGTTTAAGATGGAATAATGAAAAAAAAAAACAGAAACTTCAAATCGATACCCACCATCTCTTTATCGAATTTAAAGCATCTATAGGAAAGAGCTTTACAGAGTAATGACTAGTTTTGGCATCCCTGTCAAACTTATCTGTTTGTGCAGAATGACAATGGAGAATAAACGCTGCTCTATCAAGATCGGAAAAGATCTCACTGATGTTTGATGTCATAAAAGGTTTTAGATAAGGCGAGGCACTGTCATGCGACTTCTTCAACATCGTTGGAAAGAATTTTGCAAAACCCAAACGTCAACACTAGAATCACAATCTTAAAAAGGTCCATCCAATTACTCCAATACGCCGATGATATTGAAATAATTGGAAGATCAAAGCGTGATGTCAGTGGGTGCGCTTTTGAGTATTACGAAGGAAGCGGAGAAGATGGATTTAGTGGTCAATGAGGGCAAGACCAAGTATATGCTGTCATCAAAAAAGGACATTGAACAACGACGTCTTGGACAAAATGTAACCATGGACACCTCTTTGAGGTAGTAAAGGACTTTGTCTACCTAGGCATCAATAAAAATTCAGACAACAACACCAGCTCTGAAATCAAACAAAGAATAACTCTTTCATTCTTTGGACTTAGAAGGCAAATGAGTAGTAAAGTCCTAACTCGAGCATCTAAAGTCACCATCTACCAGACGCTCATTATCCCGGTTTTCATTTATGGAGCTGATGCTTGGACCCTGCCAAAGATAGATGAAAGCGTCTAAGGATGCTTTGAGAGAAAAATTCTTCAGGTGATTTTTGGTCCCATCTGCTTAGATGGAGAGTGGAGGAAAAGATACAACGATGAACTGTGCGACACTGACCTGGGTAAAAGAATAAAAGTCCAACGACTTCGACGGCTTTGTCATGTAGAGCGAATGGACATCAACGCTCCAGCCCGGAAGATCTTCGAATCCAATCCCGAGGGACGGCGCAGTAGAGGAAGACCGCGACTCAGGTGGCGCACGCAAGTGGGAGAAGACCTCAACCAACTTGGCGTGCGAAACTGAAGACAGCTAGCTTGGGACGGAGTTGGCTGGTGACGCATGTTGATTGAGGCCCAGGTCCGTCCCAGACTATAGTGCAACCTTAAGTAAGGAATAAGTGAAAAGAAAATACTACTAATGTATGTAAATACCGAAACCCATAAATATCTACATACATATTGAGAAAAGGAGCCGGATTTGCACAAGAGAAATCCCACCCTCTTCAAATGATAAATTGGTATATTATATATTTCAGTTGTTGGTTTATTATATTCTACTTGAATCAATGAGCCTTATCACAGGTCTCGTTGGTAGTAATTTTTAATACGAAAACAGCAAAAGAAAAATCATAGCTTTCATCTAAATAATAATAATCTTAAGCTTGGTGTTTGTGAAAAGGAGTATATCTAGTTTATTTTTCTATTTAGTTACGAATAAAGCTATGAGTCTTATTTGTGGAAATTGGTAGTACAAATATTTTCCGACAGAGCCTGTAATGTAATAATCAATGATATTTATGCAATTATTGAAAACTTTAGATAAATTGATATCAATTCAAAGTTTGGTTAAATATCTATCATAGGAATTAAGGACTTTGAGTACAAAATTTTGTTCCCATATGCTAGAAATACAAATGGACAGAAATGAGAATTTTATGAGTGTCAAACAAGGTTAAAATAAAGGCTTGAAACAAATAAAAATTCCAATTTATAAACTTTAGAGAAAATTACTTAATTTTAGATGCTCTGTAAATTTTAAATATTTGTTTAAAATTTGCTTTTTCCTACAAAAATTTCATAATATGACAAATATGTTTTACATAACTAAGCCTTGAGGCGAAGTCACATTAATGGAAACATATGTATATATGTATGCTCGTTAATGACATGTACCTACTATGTACCTATATCTCTATTTAAGAAATGAAAATAAGTCTATAAAAAAAATAATATGAACTTAAATACGAAAAACTTTATATTTCAGTAGAAAAGTTAATCAGGATGTAGGTAAATTAAAAGTGTGTCTCCCAATTTTAACATAACAAATCTCCCCCTTCAATTATTATGTTAATGCGGTTCACACCACTTTCATCTACCTACCTACCTACCTAGCTACTGGTAAAGTAGTTCTAGCTTAGGCAACTTCTCAAATTCTATATGTTTTATGTAATAAGGTTGCATAGTGAGGCATACTTCAACAAACAACATATTAATTAACATCATATTGTTTGAAGAGTTTTTTTTTTGTTGTAATTCCATAATAAAAATAAAAATCATTATCAAGCAGCTGATTGCAGAGCAAACACATTTAACCAACCCTAAATACAGTACAGACATCCACACACCATTCAAGAAATCAATAAAATGCTGAATTCTATTCTGTGTTTATTTAAATGAAATGTAACCGAACCGGGGGATGCACATGCGAAATAGATTCTAGAACTCAGAGCGTAATCAGAACCACAAAACTGGAGCTTCTCCATTCCATTCCATTTGAAATCAAAACATACAGGTTACTATGTAGCTATGTAGTTATGTACCATGTAAAACTTATTTAAACAAAAACAAAAATGGAGTCTTGGTACTTTACACTTCACATTTATATTATTATTATATTTGATTCAACTTTATCTATCCATGGAGTTCTTTTAGCGCTTGCTCACGACTCACGACTCACGAGGTGCTCTTGCTCTTACCTGCTGACAGACACACACGAATGCACACGACTATAATATTGTATGCCTATCCCCTCTTATCCCTGCCTCTATCGCTCTATTAAAGCCAATATAATATCAAATATCAATTAAATTAATTAGCAACAAAATAGAAAGATGGATCTGTGATTTCAATTGCATTGAAGCTTTAAAGCAAATATCATTGAAACCACTGACCCCAAAGAGCAGCAGCCCCTCCCAAGCCACACCAATCACAAATCACAATATGTAATTAGATAGTTAGAAGATAGATTAGATTTAGGTAGGTAGGTAGGTAGTTAGGTAGATAGGTAAGTTGGTACATACCAATGTGAGTGTCCTCGATGTGCTGGATCAGATCGCCCAAACTAGGAAATGTGATTCCGCAGCCATTGAATTTGCAGATGTTGATCAAAAACACGGCCATGTCCTCTCGACTATGACTGCGGAATCAATGGGATGCGATGGGACGTTTCGTTTTCGTTTCGAAATGTCGACGTCGCTCTCGCTCTTGGCTCTTGGCTTTGGCTCGCTCACGAGCTGTATGCCTGTGCCTATGCCTATGCCTATTCCTGTGCCTGTGTCAATCTCAATCTTCTCAATTCTCAACCTTCAACGCTTAACCACAGATTTTTGTGGCAAGCTATGCTGTGGGCTGTCGCTATGGAAATTGAAGTACAAGTGGAAATGGATGATATTCCTTTCTTGCTACGGCTACTTTCCGCTGGTAGGTAGCGGCTGTCCAGGTTTTGGCCGTGCCTCCACCGCGCAGCGCAGCAATAACAATCAATTTCTACCCGTCCGATAAAAGCCAAAGCCGATGCCGAACGTCTAACGTTAAACGTCTAACGTCGAACGCCGAAGCCGACCGAAAGCACAAGTCAAAGCCAAAGGCAATCCAACCAAACCAAACCAGCAACCACTGAAACTAAACTACTAACAAACTACACCGAAACACAAAAACACCCGAATCCGAAAAGTACCACACAACACAAATATGTTATGCAATTAGTTTCTTCTCTTTCTAGGCAATGGGCAACGACTGAACGACAAACGACGATGGACGACGTACGAGGTACGGGGTACGATGTACGACGACGACGACTACGACGAAACGACGATGTCCAAATCAAAACGAAAACGAAGAAACTACGATTACGATTATTGCGCTGATGATAAATATATTTACAAAATGTCTGAACTCTGAAATTCTGTAATGCGTGCCGAGCTGATTACTAGGCTGTTCGTTTTCGTTGTTGTTGACTCAAACGAACGAATACGAAACCGAGTCAAACTCTACCCGAGTTACAGAGGTTGCCTAGCAATTGCGACGTCGACAGGAATGGCAAAGGCGATGGCGATGGCGACAGCAACATATTGATAAATATTATTTAAGGAGTTTTAAACTATATTATTGCGATTGCGGGGGCAGGTAGTAGATTATAAATTAGAATATCCCTGGCCAGCCTGTCTATCGCTGCTGTTGCTGTTGCTACTGCTGCTGCTACTGTCGCTTGGCTGGGCGCTGGGGCTAGGGCTGGGATTCGCCTCCATCTCGTTACGCTATTATTCTGACATTTTGAGGGCTTCTTCTTCTAATTTATTTAATAGTTGATTTTGTGTTGAAGTTTTTCCGGGGCAAATATGTGCGAAGATTAACTTAGCTCTGATTGTAGATTAGTTGGGATTGATTTTACTTTTGCGGCGAATCGCAGTCGCAGTTGAAATTGTATTTAACTTTTTTTTTTTAGACTAGAATCGACTTTTGGATTGGATTCCAGTCTTTAGATTTTGTACTGACATCTATCATGTGATAGAAAAAGTAGTGGTGTTTGAAACAAAAATGGCCGCAAATAGACGGAATGTGTGACAGTTGGCAGTGTAGAGATTTTGGAGTGTGTTCGAAGAGTCGTTACAAAATGTATTCTCCAATAATGGTTCCTTTTAGGGAATTACATTGTAGCACACTATAAGTCTCCGCTCTCAAGGCAAGTTTTACCAACTTAAATTTGTTCCAAGTTTGTAAAACTAGCGAGATTTATAGGTTAGCATGATTGATAATTATACTAGCTTATTTACAGAAGTCTCAATTTGTATCCACAGAGAATTAATTGCCAATATACAAATACGAACATGAGAGCAGAAAAAAGATATTTGATTTAAATTTGTTTTATAGGAAACTTAAACTCGAAAGACAAAAGCCATTGACCTATTTAACATGAACTGCTAGTAGTCAACTTCGATTTTATACGTCGTCCATCGAGATGAACATTTAGATTTCAACGTCTAAAATTATTGTAAAATAAATTGTTAATTATTAAAATAGATAATTTTAATAATTCAACGGAAACATAAATATTTGAAATCAATTTTCTGGTTCCTTCAAATTTAACCATTTATCAGCTGTTCTGATACCCACGTATACCAGGAAATTTTTGGATACCATTAGATTCTTTTTTTGGCAGGTAAAGTAAATTTGTATTATCTGATTTCAAGGAAAATTTCCCTAACTATCAAGTCAAGCCTACTTATTTCAAGATGACAGCTGACTATGTTTTTCCATTCAACTGAAAGCTGAACTTTATAACTGTGTGATTTGTTTATTTATTGCACAATAGTGTTAAAAGTTTCGTTTAAAAGGGTTCATTGTCATATTGGAAAAGGAATAAATACTTTACCTTTACAATAAAAAAACAACTTATGATGGACTTGTAACCTGTACAAGGAGTTTTATTACGTAGGTAATAATGTTGTTGGTACTATCTCCAAGTATAAGATAGTCAACTAAAGTTCCAAGTATGTAAATAATGACATTTCAAAATTCGGTCTTATTTTGAGTGCAAAGTATGCAGTTGACTGCAAATGAAGTCTCTTATGTTGTGTGAACCACACCAATCCTAATCACAACGGTCGTTGGGTTATGATGGAATGTTATAATGGTCGCATTCATAAAGCTAGTGGCTACGTAGTCAAGGGATTCTGATTGGCTAAATCTAACTACAAAAGTAGTTGAAATTTCCCCTCCGACGTAGTGTAAAAAATTCGGCTACAAAGTTAGTGGAGAATGATTTTGACGTTTCACAATCAGCTGCTCGGTAAAGTAACACGAATTCAAAATGAAATAAATTGTTTAATATTTAAATATAAAAATAAATCATTCAAATTGTGCCCTAAATTTGATTTTATTGAATTTAAAAACACAAAAGATAAGTTAAAGTTATCAAATCAAAAATGTTTCTTATTTTATTATTTGTCAATAATATGACAGTTCCGGATTGACTAGCTTTGTAGTGTAGTTTTGCATTCACAAAGCTAGTTGAATTTTGACTACGCAGCCACTAGCTTTGTGAAAGCGACCAATGTAAATGAAATTTTAGTATATAAAACGGCGGCACTAGCTCGTAAAGGCTTTTTTTTTAAATTCACATTTGTATGTAAAACACTTCCGTCTGTAGTGAATTTCTTCACTTCGGATTTTATTTTTGAGTGAAGGGAGTGATAACCAATACATTCGAAATAAGTTCAATAAGAAAGCTGTAGAGACAGAACTCGACCTTTTGATACTAATATGTTTTTTTTTTTTAAGTTATATAACTTTAAATTGGGACCATTATTTTAACTTTCGCCAGTTTGAAAGCTGTCAAGTGATTTATTTTTAGTTTGGTTTGCCATTTCAATAGAATAGACTGGCAACTGAACAATGCTTCCAAATTCTAAAAATTTATTTCGAAAATCAATGGGCCCGAATTTTGCTTCTCGATGAAGCAGAACGTTGCAGTCAATTGTCACCGCTAAATAGGCACAATTACTGGCTTTTTCGTTCATCAATTGAACAATAAAGATGTGCAGGAGCTGTTGTTTCAACAAGACGCACAGTGGTGCGAGAGCGGAAAACAGTCTTTTTAAGAAGTCATATTTATCCTTTTAAATTTTATGTTTAAGTACTCTTATATAACCCGAGCTAATGATTTAAAAGTATTTTTTAACATATATATTGTATGTTCTGATTTACAAGCCCTCCAAGTTGAAAAATAATTTTACTCAAATCGCGAACCGTATTTTCAACAAATTTTGAGATTGTTTTTTTCGAAGTTCCTTTAAATAAATTCTCTATCTTCTTAAATAATTTAATTGTTCTATTTTCGATTATCTAAAAAAAAATTTGATTATTTATAAAAAATAGCTTCTATAAGTTCTATAAATGCGTTTTTTTTAAACTTTTTGATTTAAAAAAAAAGCGCCAAAAGATACCAAGAAACTAAGTATGCCAGCATATGCTGCATACATTCATGTTAAAGCACAGACAAAATCAGCTGCAGATACGTGCAGATGTGGAAGTTATGATCAAAAATATTTCACTGAATCGGATTTCAAAAAACTGCGTTTTGACGATGGTGTTTACCAAAAAGTTTGATTTCGTCGTTATTAATTGTCAGAATGAACAGGTTAAACCCATTATTTTAAGAAAAAATGTCAAACTTTATTTTAAAAATAAAACAAAATTAATACATTGACCCAGGTCTGAGAATTTTGATTTTTGCGAAACCATTTATTTTTGCCCGGAAAATTTTTTCAACTTTGAACTCAATTTTCTTGGAAACAACACACGAAAAACAATAAAGTTTTATAATATTTTAAATTATATGATAGAGCTTAATACAAAATAAAGAAAAGGATTAGGGATAATCCTTTATTTTTTTAATTTTTTGCTAAAAGGCAGGTAGAAATAAAAAAGGTGTTATTTTTAAAGTTTTATTGCTTTGTTTTTGTTGTGTATTGCGTAATTTTGTATTACCTGGCTTATTAGAATAAAATCTCTTGACCATTTGTGCAAGGTGTTTAAGAAAAATTTTTACTCTTTGATCAACCAATAAGTGAAAGTGAAGTGAAATATAGTAACAATCATACCTATATAGTGAATTCAATACATTAAAATGCATTCAATCGAAATTCCTTATTCGGTGTTGTGTAGTGAACTTATTACTAATGGACATGATGTTCAAAATCTTCTACCATATTTTGAAAGGGAATACCCCAACTTAATTTCAGAGCAAATAGAAACTGTGCTGTCAGAATTAAAGAAAAGTTTTATGTCTCATTTTTTGAGTCGATGGAACGCAGTTCATAGAAAAAAAAGTCATTTTGAAAAAAATACACTCATTGGCTCGAAGGAGTTTTCGAGGTAGAACTAACCAAAAGTGTATTGCCCGAAACGTCAACTTATATAGGAAGACCACGAAAGAGTTTTGACGAATGCTGTGATCGAGCTAAAAGGTAATGGGTGATTTTTTTGAGGTTAGGATTTTCATGCATTAGTTTTTGACAGATCACGCGGGATTTCAGACATGGTGTCAAAGAGAAAGATGCTCAGTATGCTTTGACATTTCATCATGAATAGACTTACTAACGAGCAACGCTTGCAAATCATTGAATTTTATTACCAAAATCAGTGTTCGGTTCGAAATGTGTTTTATCGACAAATTTTGTTCAGCGATGATGCTCATTTCTGGTTGAATGGCTACGTAAATAAGCAAAATTGCCACATTTGGAGTGAAGAGCAACCAGAAGCCGTTCAAGAACTGCCCATGCATCCCGAAAAATGCACTGTTTGGTGTGGTTTGTACGCTGGTGGAATCATTGGACCGTATTTTTTCAAAGATGCTGTTGGACGCAACGTTACGGTGAATGGCGATCGCTATCGTTCAATGCTAACAAACTTTTTGTTGCCAAAAATGGAAGAACTGAACTTGGTTGACATGTGGTTTCAACAAGATGGCGCTACATGCCACACAGCTCGCGATTCTATGGCCATTTTGAGGGAAAACTTCGGAGAACAATTCATCTCAAGGAATGGACCGGTAAGTTGGCCACCAAGATCATGCGATTTGACGCCTTTAGACTATTTTTTGTGGGGCTACGTCAAGTCTAAAGTCTACACAAATAAGCCAGCAACTATTCCAGCTTTGGAAGACAACATTTCCGAAGAAATTCGGGCTATTCCGGCCGAAAAGCTCGAAAAAGTTACCCAAAATTGGACTTTCCGAATGGACCACTTAAGACGCAGCCGCGGTCAACATTTAAATGAAATTATCTTCAAAAAGTAAATGTCATGGACCAATCTAACGTTTCAAATAAAGAACCGATGAGATTTTGCAAATTTTATGCGTTTTTTTTTAAAAAAAGTTCTCAAGCTCTTAAAAAATCACCCGTTATAAGAGGGACGAAATTAGAAATATATTTCGTCAAGAAGATGTTGCGAGGCAAGAGGAGGTTAGGAGGTGGGTGAAGGGGAAGGGCCGGATAAGGATGAGGTAGGAAAAAGAGATAGGAAGATTTGGAAAAGGTTAGGTGGGATTGTTGAGCTCCGGGGGACGCGGCCTGCTTGCGTTGCACGGCGTCAGCTCGTCGGACGGGGGGGGGGATCTTGCCCCCGAAACTCAACCTCGCCTGCAGACAAAAACATATATCAGGAAAAGGAAAAAGGAAAGGGAAGGAAACTTAAACGGACGGACTATAGCACATCAGGGCACTGCGTATGTTAGTGCAGTGAGGCCATTACCCACCCTACCTTTAGGTGTCCGCGGCCAGTGTTGGACACCCCCAAAATTGTTGGTCCGCTCCGCTACCCTCGACACCCCTGAAATGACACTTAAACTGTCATTGTTTCGCTGGGCGAAACAAGAAAAAACTTTTTTTTCTTTCTTTTTCTTTCGGCGATTTGTCGGAAGTTTTATTTATCTTCACATTTTTTTAATGAAACAACAACAAAAAAACTAACCAACAAAAGATTTTAACAAAAAAACTTAATCAATAAATCAAAAAAAAAACTGGTAACAAAAAACCACGGTTGGTAGTCGAGCGTATTCACTACTGGTCTACCTTTGCGTAGAGGTACCCTTTGTGGGTACTGTTGAATCATTCGACCGACGGAGCCCTAATTCCCTACCTCGAGAGAGCTCTTTGGAGGTATCTTTGAGGACCCTACACACAAAAAATCTTGTGAAACGGACGCGACGCTTTCGCCAACCGTCTTTTCGATACCTCACAATCAAAATATGAGAAACAAAATATTGAAATAAACAGAAAAAAGGAAACACTTCCACGCCGGGACTATGTTATTAAATTAATTAACAAATTAAATTAAAGATTGCAAAAAAAAACTTAAGTATAGGACAATCACAAACACAAAAAGATCCACAGGGTTATAAGATGGTTATACATATAGGTATATAAAATATAAAGATGTTTTAGCGCATCTATTATGGATCGCTATTGCCGCTATCACTTTCCCTTCTTTATTTTGTTCTTTAGTTTGTTCAACTTCCTTTTTTTCAATTTTTCTTATTTTAAAATTTCCTTTTATTTGAATTTTTTTTAAATTTCCTTTCTTTCTTCCTTTCAACTCTTTCTTTTAAATTTCCATTTATTTCAAAAAAATTTTTAGCTTTCCTTTAATTTCAAAATTTATTTTTTTTTTAATTTCAAAATTTTTTTATCAGGCGGCGGCCCCGCTCTCCGCGAATTAATTCGGGCCGCCGGGAATTGATCTAGCATACGAAAATAACAGCAATAAATAACTTTATAGACTTAAAAAAAATGTTTAAGACACTCACCACCTTTTCTTGTTCTTAGTCTTTTTTTTTTCGTTTTAGGACTTTTGGTCGGAGTTCAGCACTTGATTTTCACCGGTTAATTTAAATTTCAGCAGTCACTTCTTCTTCTATAAATAATTAATCTGAATTTTTGTTTTCCATTTTATTTTATAATGACTTTACCCGATATCCTATTTTTTTCTTACTATTATTTTTTTTTTTCAATTGGAATTTAAATAATTACTTCATTTTTTTCTAAAAAATAATTAAACTTAAATTTCTTTTTTTTTTTAAATTTATTTTCCTTTATTCACACCAAATAAATAGCAAGAAACATAGGAATTTACCTGAAATTTGATTTTCAACTTTTCTTCAATTTGAATTTGAATTTTTTTATTGTACCTCCACCCTACTATGTGGTAACCGACCAAATGAAGGTGAGCTGAAATTACCAACAAACCAACACAGGCAAAAAAAGTATTCGGATGCTGTATTTGTACCTCTAACAGGAACACATCATCCGATCCCCATATCCACACAGTGTATACCTCCACCCACATTATCACACCGAAATAGTGGGAACCCACGCAGGTATTAGTGTACTTCCAACAGAATAGGGGTATCAGTGTCAAAAGAACGAAGGGTGTGTTCCAAAATTTACCCTGGGGGAGACATGTAGAACAGAACCACACGCGACCAGAACACTACAGAAATCCATACACCTAATTACAAAGTAACACCACAACATATAACTAAAAATCACCTAACTAAACACTAACTAATTAAAACAAAATCACCTAACCACAGCAATGACAATGAAGACTACACATGGACATAAAACAAATTTCCATTCACACGCAACTTAACCCGTCACCCAACTTCAGAGACAGAACACAAAACAGAACTCACTTTTAAGAACCGACCTATTGCTTCCCAATGGAAAAATTCCATTGAGAACAACAACAAGGCGAATGACAGCTACAAAACTCAGAATTACTAAACAAAACATAAACAACACAACAACATTTGGGTAAGTCTGAAATTTAGTTTCTCGATATAAATTTTAATTTGTTTATTCTTTTATTTTCTTATTTACATAGGATTGAGGATGCAGTTCCTGGACAGGCATCCACAACAAAGAGATAAACTATGCAGCAACATCAGAGAGCTTTTCCTGCTCACAATTTGATCCGGATAAGGCTCTTGCATTATTTATACAAGCAGAATTGTCGAAACGCCAATATGAAGTATTAAGACATGCCCTAAAAGACGAATGAAGACGAAAAAAAGTGCTATCCTTTAGATATAAGCATTACGGAAAGCTCAGCAAGTGTGCCACTACAAAAATTGTTAGACCACACTGCAACAAGGTTATTAGAAGGAAAGACATCAGAGGAGATAACCAGAATTGAAGGACAGTCTTTAACACTGTACACTAAATGGGGATGTGATGGTGCCTCTGGACAACCACAACAGTCAAACATTTGACAATGAAGAAACTTCGGACGCTAATATGTTTATGACATCTTTGGTACCAATGCAAATGACTATGGAGGATAACAGGAATATTATTGTGTGGAACAACGATCGACCATCCTCTACAAGATACTGCAGAGCCATCCAATTTTCTTTTGTAAAAGAAACTGCAGAAATCATACGAAACGAGAAACAAAGAATAGATACGGAAATCAGTAATTTAACTCAGACGATAATTCAAATAGGCGAACGTCAGTTTACAGTCAACCACGAACTCATGTTCACAATGCTGGAGGGGAAGACAGCTCAATCTGTAACAGAAACTCCTGCAGCTTCTTCCTGTTTCATATGTGGAACTACAACTTCTGGAATGAATAACCTGACAAATATAAGAACCAAAGCTGTAAACAGGGAAGCTTTGAAAATGGGAATGTCTCCTCTTCACGCTCGGATAAAATTTATGGAGTGTATCCTCCATGTTGCCTACAATTTGCCATTTAAAGCATGGAGAACCAACAATGAGACCCGCCATATTAGAGATGCTCAGAAGAAAAAAATTCAGCAGGAGTTTCGTGAAAAACTGGGCATCATTGTCGATCTTGTAAAACAAGGTACGGGGACAAGTAATGACGGCAACACCTCCAGAAGATTTTTTGCAAATCCAACCATGACTTCAGAAATCACTGGAGTTAGTGAATCCCTAATTCGGCGGTTTGCTGTTGTCCTTTAAGTAATAACGTCGAATGAAAAATTAGATTTAAAAAAAAGTGCAGCTTACATGTGGGAAACTGCTGAACTGTTTGTTGAGAAATATAAATGGTACAATATGCCAGCAACCGTACATAAGGTTTTGATCCATGGAGAAGAAATAATTAAAAGCTGTGCATTTCCTGTTGCATAGCTCTCCGAGGAAGCCCAAGAATGCCGAAATAAGGATTATAAAGCCTACCGCAGGTTTCATTCGAGAAAATGCAGCCGAATTGCGACGAATGAAGATGTGATGCATCATATCCTCAGATCCAATAATAACAGGTTTAAGGCCACAGGCAAAAAAGAAAATACTTCCAATCAGTGCAGACGCTAAAAACCTCATTTTAGCGTCATAAAATTACTACTTCATAATTGTTTTTTATTTATTTTTTGTATGTATTTATCTATTTATTTATTTAATTTTATATACATAGTTAGTAATAATATTTTGTTCAAAATAAAAAGTTAAGATTTTACTAAAAAAGAACTTTTATTTAAATATAACATCAAAAGCCTCAAATTTTAGAAAAATGTCAATAACTTTTTTTCTAATAATTTTTTCTTGACCAAATTTTGACCAAGCGTGTATAAGACTACTCTTAACATGTGTGTAAAATTTCATTAAAATTCGTTTAATAGTTCAGACTTTACAAAATTTTTTCCGCTCTCCCATACAAAAATCAAAAACCCTCAAATTTTAGAAAAATGTCAATAACTTTGTTTATAATTTTTTTTTTTTCAACCAAATTTTGACCAAATATGTATAAGACTAATCTTAACATGTATGCCAAATTTCATTTAAATCCGTTGAACCGTTCAGATTTTACAGACTTTTTTCCGCTCTCCCATACAAACCGAACCACTGTGAGACGCCGCAACATTTCACACAGGTCTTGACATAATTGATTTATTGAATGAAACCTCCAGATTAGACTATGTCCGAGCCAACCTTTGCGGTCACATACCAAAAATTATATTTAAGTTATTATGCCAGAAAAAGAAAATTTGAAAAAATCATATTTCTTTTATTCCTATGCAAAGCTCTATACCTCCAATAATGACTCTAATTATTATAGGACATCTTCTATTTTTAAGGTGATAGGTATTCAATGGAAAACTTTTTAAATGTGCTATTTTTGTAGTGTGAAACATGTTAAAAGTTTCGATTCGATTTGAGGAAATTGATCCTCTCATTTCAATACGTTAAATTTAAGCTTAGGTAAGGTAATTTTAAAGTGGCTGTCCGTGATGGAGTAGGACACACTTAGGCCAGTTTAATGACCCATTGTGATACCACATTCATCTTGAGGCTTTCTTCTAAGCTCAATGAAACCAGTTTGAGTCCTTTACGAAACGTTTGAGGCTGATTATGTTAAAATGATTGTTTGTTATAAATAGAAGAAAGGTCTTGCGTTTTTGAGCTAGAGCAGGGCATGTACTGATGCTTGGCGTACGTTCCTATTAGACAGTGCCCGGTTATGACACCGATTGTCGAGCTTATATGCGATCTGCTTAGACATAGCAAGAACCTTGATCGCTTTAAATCTAGTGTAGACCAGATGTTTTTTGTGACCTGACACGTGATGATGTTATTCCACCTGGTGTTTGCCTTCTTCATAGCGTCATGTGGGAACCCCCTCACGGTTTTCGCCTTGTTGTGGCGAGGGGGCTTACGTCTAACTCTTCAGCAATCCAGCTGCGGAGTAAGACAACTAAGAAAACCACAAAAAGCAGAGATGCTTATCTAATAAATATGGACAAAAGTTTACAAGATGAAAGAAATCGAACGGGGATATACGTTCAAGTGTCGGCAGAAGTCACGGCTGCCGGCGAGGGCTTGGCTTCGCAAGAAGCTAAGTCGCCAGTGACAAATGTAAACTTGGAGAAAGGAAAACGAGAGCTAAAAAGACAACCGGTCATTCTCTCAGTGGATCTCCTCCCCGACTTAGATGGTCTAACTATCAAAGGTACGGAGACCTCGGACAGACCTCCTTCCATAGGCAGTCAAACCGAGGACGAGCTACTGATGGAACCGAGTCAAGAAGAGACTATGCTGAAGTCTGCTGCACCCCTCAAAGCTACGAGGCAACGCAGCAACTACAGATCCTCCAAAAGATTCGTGAAAATGACCGAGTTGAAAGACCCTGCGACGCTCAGTTCGAGAGACAAGGCTCTCTTAAAAAAGCATAAGAAGCTAGTTAGGAACTTTGAGCGGCAGCTGGCAGAGACTGTCACTGCACCCAGGGAAATAGCGAAGGAAGTGAATACCAAAGAGTCGGAGAGCAAAGGAGTAGATGCTGCCAAATCTAGGTCTGTCCCTAAAAAGGCAAATCGTGAACAGGCTGGCAATAACTCGACCGCTCGGAACGACAAAGGTAAAGTTCAGGCGACTTCCAGTAAGAAACAGCAAGCCAACGCTAGGAAAGACCAAGCACCGGCAAGCACCTCTTCTGGAACGAAGCCAGGAACGTCCAAGAGACAAAGATCGGAGGAGGCGGTCAAGCAAGATGGTGCTAAAAAACAGAAAACCAGCAGTTTCGACACCACCCCGATTGACCTACAAATTGCCATAATAAGCCGTGACGACCCAGATGGGAAAATCTCGGCAAAAAACTGGCTCCTTGTGGAAAACGAGATCCTCAAAGCCATGATGGAGGCATCGGAGAACGATAGTTCGGAAGACTATGTCTTTGATGGTGCCGGATGGCGGCGAGGAGTTAAAGTGGTCTGCTGCGGTGACCAGAAATCACGGGAGTTTCTGAACCGTACAATCGCCAACATTGGCGAACTATGGGAAGGTTCCTCCCTTGAGATTCTACCCGCCGCAGCTCTACCACTCCGCCAGCAGTTTAGCATATGGATCCCCCCTCCTGCAGAACATGAGGACGCAGCCATTATAAAGTTGCTGGCGAAACAGAACAAAGAGCTTCCCATTTTAGAATGGAAGCTCCAACACTCAAGAAAGAGTCATGGAGGCGAAGGGAAGGACCTCTTGTTTGTGGCAGACAAGAAATCTGACCTTCTGCTCAAAGGTAAAAAAGACGTGTTGAGGTATGGTCTCGGAACCGTAAAGGTTAAGAGGCATGAAGGCAAAGGGGAGTCAAAAGCTGCAAGTGGTGCAAATAAACCTGCACCACGCTAAAGCAGCAACGTACGACCTTACGCTTTACATGTCTCACGAGAACGTGGATGTGGCCTTGATCCAGGAACCATGGTTAGGCAAAAACCGAATCCGTGGGTTGAGGTCAAAGCACTACAACCTTTTCCACTCCACGTCAGATGTAAGTAATATTAGAAGTTGCATCCTAGTGAAAAAATCAATTAACGCTTTCTTCCTATCTAGGTACAGCAACAAGGACAACACGGCAATCAGCGTCGAATCAAATGAAGGAAACTTCATTCTAGCGTCGACGTACATGCCGTATGAGGAGGAGAGCCCACCATCAAAAACTGTCCGTGATCTTGTGGTCCATGCCACAGCAAGCGGCACACCTTTGGTGGTAGGATGTGATGCCAACGCTCACCACACTCAATGGGGCTCAAAGGATATCAACAAAAGGGGTGAGTCAATTTTTGAATATATTCTCTGTTCTAATTTATCGATATGTAATAGGGGCAATCACCCTACTTTTCGAAACAAAAACAGGGAGGAAATCATAGATTTGACCCTTATTAGCAATAATAGTAAAATTTCAGTTGAAGACTGGAGAGTCTCACCTAAAGAATCTTTTTCGGATCACTTTAGGATACTCTTCTCTATAGACAGGAACTTTACTGAAAAGAAACCTTACAGGAACCCAACTAGAACGAATTGGACAGAGTACGAAAAATGGCTGAAAGACTGTATTGATCCACCAGAGGACAATACAAGTCTAAGTACTTCAACCATTGACACTGTTGTCCAAAACTTGTCTAGCAAAATGAGAATGTCTTTTGAAAAACACTGCCCTTTATCTCGTTCTAATAACCCCACTAACCCACCCTGGTGGAATGGGGTACTGAAGAAACGTAGAACAGAGGTTAGAAAACTTTTCAATAAAGCTAAACTGAGTAAATTAGACGAGGACTTAAAGTCTTATAGAGCCGCACTTAACACTTACACCAAAGAGTTAAGGAAGGCCAAAAAGGATTCGTGGGCTAAACATTGTGAATCCATTGAAAAAACAAGCGAGGCGGCAAGGCTCCGTAGAACCCTGGCCCTTAATCCCACGATCCCGGGGTACATTAAACACCCTGATGGATCATGGTCGAACTCGAGCCTGGAAACGCTTGAACTCTTCATGGAAACTCATTTCCCCGGTTGTAAAAACCCAGAAAGTTCGGATTGCTTGCAATCGAACACGCTGGATTTTACTCACACGGAATCAAAGTTAGAACTAAATCAGGTTATTACTGAGCAGAAGATTATTTGGGCAATAAACTCGTTCAAACCCTATAAATCAGCGGGACCAGACGAGATTTTTCCAGCTCTTCTCCAAAATGCTCTCAAAGTAATAACTCCGTGGCTTAGGGTAATCTTCATAAGTTGTATCAAACTTAGATACGTCCCTAATAGCTGGAAAAAGGTTAAGGTAGTCTTTATCCCAAAAGCAGGGAAACCGACTCACTCGACCGCTCAGGATTATAGACCAATAAGTCTCTCTTCGTTTCTCCTTAAGACACTAGAGAGGATAATTGATCTACATGTTCGAGAACTTCTCAACGAAAACAACTTGTGCAACTACCAACACGCTTACCTTAAAGGTAAATCAGTGGAGACTGCTTTGCATGAAGTAGTTTCACATATTGAGAAAAGTCTTGAACAGAAAGAATATACCCTGGCAGCATTTCTTGATATCGAGGGTGCGTTTAATAACGTTAAAACGGAATCGATCAAGACTGCCTTAGTTGAAGTTGGGGTTGAATCTGTCATTGTCGATTGGATCTTCACCATGTTAAATGGCAGAATTATCAACTCTCAAATAGGAGTTAGTACTATTGAGAAAACAGTTACTAGAGGCACACCACAGGGAGGAGTCATCTCACCCCTGCTCTGGATCCTCGTAGTCAACAAAATTCTCACAAAGTTCAAAGATCAGGGCATTAAAATAGTAGCATATGCAGATGACATAGTGGTTTTGGTATCAGGCAAGTTTCTTACCATCATCGAAAACATTATGGAAAATGCATTAAAGGATTTATCTTCTTGGGCAACTAAGAACGGTCTCGGGGTCAACCCCACCAAGACAGAGCTAGTTTTGTTCACGAAGAAAAGGAAACTGGAGGGCTTCAACCCTCCCAAACTAAATGGCATTCCTCTAAAACCTTCTAAGGAAGCTAAATTTCTAGGAGTAATCCTTGACTCCAAGCTTACATGGAAGCGTAATACGGAGGAAAGAATGAAAAAAGCACTATGTGCATTCTACACATGCAAAAAGACCTTCGGTGTACGTTGGGGTATGCGACCGCAAGTCATCCAATGGATGTACACAGCGATAGTCAGACCCATTCTTACCTATGGATCTATTGTATGGTGGAAAGCGGTGGAAAAATCAAGCTATCTCAAGAACCTGAATAAGGTACAGAGACTAGCCTGTGTAGGAATAACAGGGGCTCAAAGATCCACACCACAAGCTGGATTGGAAATGATCTTGGACCTCCCGGCTCTGGATGAGTTCATAAAGTGCACGGCAGCCAAAACTGCAATTCGTTTAAGAGAACTGAGCTTTTGGAGGCACAGCACTTATGGCCACGGGTCAATCTTACAAAGATATGACACGATTCCAGGACTGAGAGAGACCACCGATTACATCCCCCCTTTACTGGATTTCGACAGGAAATTTTCTATTTTAATACCAGAAAGACAGGGTTGGGATCCTAATTCACTTATAAGTAAACAGGGTATCCCTTTCTACACTGATGGTTCAAAAATGGAATCAGGAACAGGTGCTGGAGTGTTTTGCCAATCTCTGAACATCAGAGCGTCATATACACTCCCGGCTGACTGTAGTGTCTTTCAGGCCGAGATCTTTGCCATTGCAAAAGCAGCTGAATTGGCACACCAAGAAAATCTAAGCTCTTCGGAGATTACTTTTTTCGTGGACAGCCAGGCTGCTATCAAAGCCTTAGCCAGTGAGACCATAAGATCAAAAGCAGTTTTAAACTGTAGGAAGAAATTAAACAAAATCTGCCACACTAACCAGGTAAAGCTCTGCTGGGTTCCCGGACATAGCAATATAGAAGGGAATGATATAGTAGATGAACTAGCCAGGAAAGGGTCAGAAGCAGACATAAGTAGTAGCGACCACTCAGTTGGGGGACCCCTCGTCCCGATTGGGGTACTCAAGAGGAAGATAGACCTTAAACTAAAAGAGAAAATCAACATCTCCTGGAAATCCAGGGATGATTGTGTAATCTCTAGAAGTTTATGGCCTAACACAAATGAAAAGGAAACTCGGTATATTCTATCGCTGAGTAAAAAGAATATTAAAATCTTGACAGGTGTACTAACAGGTCATTGCGCCATTGGCACAATGGCTAACAGAATAGGTGCATTTGCACCCGATTTTTGTAGGAGCTGTCAGGATGAGGAGGAAATGGAAACCATTAAACACCTGCTCTGCGACTGTCCGAATCTCCAAACCAGCCGACTCCGTCATTTCGGAAACAGGTTTGTTGGAGAACTGGATGATCTAGCACAGGTTTCAATGGCAAGCATGAGGAAATTTATAGATAGCACAGGTTGGTTCGTTAACGAGCCAGTCTACGCTAATCGACAGATTTGAGGAGCATCGATGCTAAATTTTTACTTTTACAGGGGATCACAATGGACCAATAGGCCCCCGTGTACGCAACAGCTTCATGCTGTGCACACCCCTTGCAACCTAACCTAACCTAACCTACATGTGGGAAACTGCTGAACTGTTTGTTGAGAAATATAAATGGTACAATATGCCAGCAACCGTACATAAGGTTTTGATCCATGGAGAAGAAATAATTAAAAGCTGTGCATTTCCTGTTGCATAGCTCTCCGAGGAAGCCCAAGAATGCCGAAATAAGGATTATAAAGCCTACCGCAGGTTTCATTCGAGAAAATGCAGCCGAATTGCGACGAATGAAGATGTGATGCATCATATCCTCAGATCCAATAATAACAGGTTTAAGGCCACAGGCAAAAAAGAAAATACTTCCAATCAGTGCAGACGCTAAAAACCTCATTTTAGCGTCATAAAATTACTACTTCATAATTGTTTTTTATTTATTTTTTGTATGTATTTATCTATTTATTTATTTAATTTTATAATATACATAGTTAGTAATAATATTTTGTTCAAAATAAAAAGTTAAGATTTTACTAAAAAAGAACTTTTATTTAAATATAACATCAAAAGCCTCAAATTTTAGAAAAATGTCAATAACTTTTTTTCTAATAATTTTTTCTTGACCAAATTTTGACCAAGCGTGTATAAGACTACTCTTAACATGTGTGTAAAATTTCATTAAAATTCGTTTAATAGTTCAGACTTTACAAAATTTTTTCCGCTCTCCCATACAAAAATCAAAAACCCTCAAATTTTAGAAAAATGTCAATAACTTTGTTTATAATTTTTTTTTTTTCAACCAAATTTTGACCAAATATGTATAAGACTAATCTTAACATGTATGCCAAATTTCATTTAAATCCGTTGAACCGTTCAGATTTTACAGACTTTTTTCCGCTCTCCCATACAAACCGAACCACTGTGAGACGCCGCAACATTTCACACAGGTCTTGACATAATTGATTTATTGAATGAAACCTCCAGATTAGACTATGTCCGAGCCAACCTTTGCGGTCACATACCAAAAATTATATTTAAGTTATTATGCCAGAAAAAGAAAATTTGAAAAAATCATATTTCTTTTATTCCTATGCAAAGCTCTATACCTCCAATAATGACTCTAATTATTATAGGACATCTTCTATTTTTAAGGTGATAGGTATTCAATGGAAAACTTTTTAAATGTGCTATTTTTGTAGTGTGAAACATGTTAAAAGTTTCGATTCGATTTGAGGAAATTGATCCTCTCATTTCAATACGTTAAATTTAAGCTTAGGTAAGGTAATTTTAAAGTGGCTGTCCGTGATGGAGTAGGACACACTTAGGCCAGTTTAATGACCCATTGTGATACCACATTCATCTTGAGGCTTTCTTCTAAGCTCAATGAAACCAGTTTGAGTCCTTTACGAAACGTTTGAGGCTGATTATGTTAAAATGATTGTTTGTTATAAATAGAAGAAAGGTCTTGCGTTTTTGAGCTAGAGCAGGGCATGTACTGATGCTTGGCGTACGTTCCTATTAGACAGTGCCCGGTTATGACACCGATTGTCGAGCTTATATGCGATCTGCTTAGACATAGCAAGAACCTTGATCGCTTTAAATCTAGTGTAGACCAGATGTTTTTTGTGACCTGACACGTGATGATGTTATTCCACCTGGTGTTTGCCTTCTTCATAGCGTCTCCACAGCATGGGAGGTGGTGATGGGAAAGCGTCTCCACAGCATGGAAGGTGGTGATGGGAATTTGTAACATAAGCGTTGACTTGTATGCCTTGCTTATATGGGAGGGGGTGATAATTGTGGAGAGGTAGAGGATATGAACGTCCTTTGGTTTCAGGACTCATCTGGAGAAAGTTCTCGAGAATCATCGACCTTGCTCAGCTATTAAAACAAAAATTAAAGCTTACAATGAAAAGAATAATTTTTTAATATTCATTATAGATATACATAGATTTAATTCGCTTGAAACTGCCACTATTTGTGTAGTTTGGAAGTGGAAAATACAAATTCACCTAGGAAATACGGTATTTTTGGAATTTAAACGTGCCTTTGAAACTTCATATTGATAGACAAATCTTTATACAAAAATTGAGGTTTTATGGTGTGCGTGGTGGTGAGTTGGAATGATTTAAGTCTTATTTGCCGAATAGAAGCCAGAGAACTGAAGTGAATCATAAAATATCTAATGCGATTAATAATGATCTTGGGGTTCCCCAAGGTTCTGTGCTAGGGGTCTTTCTCTTTCTTTGTACATTAATGACTCTAAGAAATGCCTTAATTGTTGTAGCTTTTTGCAGATGATAGTCTGATCTATTTATAAAGAGAATTTTGAAACATTGTGCCATATATTAAATGAGGACTTGAAGAGAGTTAATAACTGGTTGAAAATAGACACGCTGGAGGTGAATTTGAGTAAAATTAAATGCATGGAATTCAGGGTGAATACTGAAATAAATGTGTGTACAGAAGGTGTGTCACTAAACTGTGTTGAGAGTATACAAAACTAAGATGTAATTATAGATAGATGGTAATCTAAATTTTAAGGAGCACACAAGTTATGTCTGTGGAAACATATTCAAAAAGGTTTATTTCTTTAGCAGAATAAGATCCCAACCAACATTTAAAATTTCTATTTTACAAAATAAAGTTTTAGTGATACCTACCACATTTCAATAATTGTTAAACTTTGCCATTCGGTTCCAATGAGGATGGTAAGATAAGAATTCAAAACAGGGGAATGAGGGTTATTGAGAAGATTATGCTCGAATGCTTGAGGTGGATGAATGTGAAATAGAGATTGATTTATATTGCAATGGTTTTAATTTTCAAAATTCGTTATATAATGCTCCCGAAAATTTGTCTGATGGGATATTGGAAGTGTCTGAAGGCCAGCTGTTCAATTTTAGAAACAATACCAATTTGAGGCCGAAGCAGTACGCAGAACACTATGTTTATTACGGTATTATTTATTTTAATAATCTTCCTAGAGATTTAAAAAGCGAAACTAGAATTAATATATCCTAGAAAAAGCTTTTTGCTTTAATTAAAAATCAAAGCCAAATACATACAAAAAATTATAAGGACGTTAATATGTTACCATTTAATCTGTAATCTTGTTTCTTTAACCATTTTTGCTGGAGATTATAGAGGCCAATCTGGACGTTAAGATGGGTACTTTTGGCTTTAGCCAGGGTGGTGTGCAGAAACTCTATATATACATATATAACTAATACACAATAGGTACCTTCTTGGATTATGGAGTTCGTTCTCCTGCTGTTTGTATTCCATATTAAATTTTTAACTTATATAATTATATTAAAATTACCTCTTAATATATATTAAGCAGTAATTTGCAACATATTGTGCTATTCACTGCTAAATACTGCTCTCAAAGATCTATAGGGTCGCAGCCATTGACATACTAGATATGGAATGCTATTACCCAAATCCATGTTGATGTCATATACATATAGTAGTCCATACATACTATGTCAAAAGGTGCCAGCGCTATTGAAACCGTTTTCTATGAACACTCTCTTATCAAAGACGGAGTCAAAGTTATTTATTGTTATATTATTGGTATTTTAAAAGTAGATACACTACTAATTACACCATTTTTATACATTTACAATTGAAGCTGTTAAATGTTTTCAAATTCATAGTCAAGTTTATAGTTAAACTAAAAAAAATATAATAAAATTTTTCATTAAAGTTCAAGAGCACACATTTATTTTGAATTCCCAAAATGTATTAGTTTATAAGCTATCTAATTAAATTTATAATACTTCCATAAAATAATAATTTCATTTACTTTTTGGGATAAATATGAACGAAGAATGAAATACATATAAACATAGCGACTGGCACCCATTTCCCCAAGCGGGAGCTTGTTTGTATCGATAGTTTTAGTTTTAACATTTATTAGGTAAACAAATAATAAATAAAATATATTTTTTTTGAAAAATGACCTTTTTTGATCCTTGTGTCGAACTCGATCCTGTTTCCGTGACATTTTCGAAGTTCGCTACATAAATTCAAAAATTACGTATACGCCGTAGTTATGTATTTTGTTTATCTTCTCTTATATGAAAATGTATGAATTTTATACAAAGACTTATTGCATACAGATTTCACAAAAAGAGTTAACTTCTAACCTTCGGATAGAATCATCTCCTTTTGTTTATTTTTGTATCGCTTACAAAAAAAATCTCCTATTGGAAAACATCCCGTACAGAGTTGTGTTACATAAATTTAAGGCTTTGTATTAAAATCAATCGTGTTTTTTACAATTTTAAAGTTTTGTTTGAGTCCAAAATGAGTATTCAAAATAAAAAAAAAAGAAACTTTCAATTAAGTGAATTTTATTCAAGAAGAATGTTCCATCTTCGGGGATTTCTCAGACAAAAAATTACTTACTCAAAAAAATTATAACAAACTTATTCGAGGAAGTGGAAACGTGAACCATACTTTGCTGGTGGCCTTGGGAAGTCGTCTGGGAGTCCAGGCGTAGCATCGGGATAAACTGCCTTTTCCTTCTTTGGAGGAGCTGGACGTTCGGTAGCATGAATCTGAAAAACAAAACACAAACATTTTTTTCAATTTGTATTCCCAAACAAAATCCAAGTGATAATGGCTTACTTTTGCTCGTGTAAAGTATCCATATTCGGGCCTCTCGATTCCCAAATTATCCAACACACATTTATCTAAGACACCCTGGGTTTTGCGGCAGCTAAGTAGTGGAAACAAAATTTAGAGAAAAACTCTTATAGTTAAATGAGTATATAACTCAATCTTACTGTCCAAAAGCCATGTTACCACTGCTTTTATCCAGACAGGTTGCATATTGCATAAATTCTTCATAGCAAGTTTTCTTCACCTTGCGAAAGAAGTCAAGAGCACACCCCGTAACAGCTTTTCCCTCATTTATACAAGCCCTCGGATCGTCTAACTCTTGTCGACATAACATGAACTCCTGTGAACAAAATCTGGGGTGTATTTTCGCTTGTTGAGGTTAGGTATTGGCATTTATTACATAATTTAGAATACATTTAATTGTATGTATATCGATAGGAATGGAATGACTATGATTATATATGTCAATTGTGCTTACATTATTCTGAAATTCACAATGCTTTCCTAAATGAAAAGACCCAGCTCTGAGGGCTGCCGTGGACAGGTTCAGTTCCTCGACTGTTAGTTCCTCTTCAGTGGGTAAATGAGTATCAGTGGTGATAACCATTTTGCAATATTAGAGCCAAACAGTAGAGTGGAAAACTGATTTAAACTAACGGCAGCAAGGAATCTATAATTATATTTTTCAAAAATTGTGAGTTTTTGAAAAATAAAATTTTTGAAAGTATTTTTTTTTTGCAATAAAGTCGATTTGACACTTTGACAGATAAGTTTATTTACGTCAAAATATTCGTTGAGTTAAGGGCGGACCCACAAAAGAAATTCAACACAGAGAATATCAAACTGTTTTATGCCTCTTTAAACGTAGTCTACACTAGAAACTAGAGTGTTTAATGGGTTGGGTCAACTAGGCAATTTGAAATAATTGATCTCGATTCAAGAACGTTATTTTTTTTATATTCCTAAATTTACAATTATTAAGTTAATTACGATAATTATTTTGCTCTATCTTCAATTATGAATTAAATACATTGTTCCTCTGGGAAAAGATTAAATAAGTAGATAATTGTAATAAATTTCATATTTCAAATTTTAGGTTTATGTTTTTTTTTTTTTCAATTTAGAGGTACTGAAGGGGTTATTAATACCCTTAACATGTTTACGTTTAAACATAATGCGAGTGTTAGGAAAAAAATGGAACGATATAAGAGGAGATACCGGTGCCCATTGGATTTAAAATTTTGAATATTAAAATGGAAGGGAAAAAAAGAGTTCGGTTAAGCATTCCACATTCTCGATGAGTGGTTAAAAAATAATGTCTATACTTAACAGTACGTCCAAAATTGAGCTCAAGGGTAAACTGATGATTGCTGGAAGTACGAGTATAACGGCTGAATTTTTGAGGAGGGGAATACAATACAACTGGCTAATTCCACAGAAAATTGTCTGTATAAATATCTGTAAAACATAAGTATGAAACATTGCGGTGGTTAAAGTTCTATCGCCTATCATTTTCAAAGACTTAAACTTGTTTTAGGGGCACCTTCTCAAAAATATGAGTTATATTCAAGTTTTGGACGAATGGAGGCATTGTTAATTACAGCCAAATTCGAGGGGACGAAAAGTTTCTTGTACAAATGGACTAGATTAGATTAGATTAGATTAGATTAATTCTTTATTATACAAAAAATTGGTTTACAAATTTCATTTCTTAAGAATAAGAGCATGGCTTTCCTGCCGTCTGCCTGATGTGACATTTCATTACAATTTTTAATATGAAGTGAACAATAAAAATGAAAGTTCCTAATAATATAGTATGTATGTATAAGTATTCTAAAATGGGTTATAATTCTTATTTAATTGAAAGTTAAGGTTGTGAGAAATAAGATACATTTGTATGTTTGTTGTTATTAATTTTACATTAGATTTTAAAAGCGTTAACTCAATTTTAATATGATTTGAAACACAAAATTTTGCCAATTTTGAAATGATTTGAAACACAAAAGATATACCAATTTTTAAATGATTTGAAACACAAAAGTATAAAAAATTCAATTTTTAAATGATTTGAAACACAAAAATAGGATGCATTCAACTGTAGTAACTGGATTTTTTAAGGATTTAAATATCGAAACTGTTGCGGAAGGTTAAAGCGTGTTTGCAATAATTATATAACGTACACCATCCTAGTCCTCCGTTTAATATTTCGTAAAGTCTGCTTGGAGAAATATAGCTCTCATCAAAATAGAGTCGGCGGATTTCCTGCAGTATTGGGCAAATGGCAATGAAATGGTTTATATCTTCATTTTCTCTTCTATTGCAAAGCCAGCAGATTTGGGGTAAATCTGCTCGATGAGGCATAAAGTTTAAGTTAAGAACTTCAACACGTGCTCTAAATATGTAGCTTATAATTTCAGCCGAGTATTCATTACGAAAATAGTTCATTCCTGAAGAAATTTGGTGATTGAGATTCTTATAAATGCTCCTAGACAATGTTGAATTCGCCCTGGATAGATGTTGGTTATAAATCTTTTCGTCTATTTTCGCAGTAACCTCCGCAAACATACCCTGCCATTCATCAACATTTGACTCCAATAATGATAGATGAGCTGTATGAGAATGAGCTAGTTCATTCCAGTCCTTGAATGGAGAAGCGTTAGTTTGCAAAAGTCTTGTCATGATAGACTTGTGAAGACTTGTTCCATTTCTTCTCATGACCCTTATCAAATAATCATAGTTGGCTTTTAGATATCTTATGTACAGAGGCATTATACCAGATTCCACATAGATGGCATAGTTAGGCGTTGAGTTAGGTAGTCTGAATAATCGTTTGAAGAAATATCTCTGCACCGATTCAAACGTATCGAGATTTATATAGCCGAAAACCTGGGCACCATAGCACATACAAGTGTTGACCGTTGCATGAAAAACACGGTATTTTGACGCGAGATCGATATCTTGGTTTGCAAAGAACTTAGCCCACATCACACTCAAGGCAAGTTTTGCTTCATTACTTTTTTGTTTGGCATGTTTTGAAAAATTGAGATTGTGTGTAATCCAAACACCCAGGTACTTAAATTCTTGCACAACGTCGATGTTTACATTATTGAGAGACCATTTTTCGTCGGGTTGTCTTCTCTTTTGACGTGCTTCAAAAATCATCACCTTTGTCTTTCTTGTATTGATGACTAACCCCCATTTCTCGCAAAATGCATTCAGCCTGTTTATTTGTAATTGCAGAGTGTGAGGGTTTTCGGCGAGTAGTACTAGGTCATCAGCATATAACAAAACTTTAATTTGTATGTCAGCAAACGATATCCCTCCTGGGAGTATATCACAAATGTCGTCAACAAACAAAGCAAAAAGTAATGGGCTTAAAATACAGCCCTGTGGGACACCTGCAGTTGTTTCAAACCATTCTGAGAAGTTCGTTCCGTCCCATACAGATGCACTAGATGAAGCAAGAAATTTAGAGTACATGGTCAAAAATTTTCGGGAGATTCCTATTGTTGAAAGCTTGTACAGCAAAGCCTGCCTGTTTACTTTGTCAAATGCTGCCTTGAAATCTACGAAGCAAGCGAATAGTTTTTTCTTTTTATTAATGAATTTTCTTGCAATGCTTGTCAAAGCAAATATTTGATCCATGGTTGAGAAGCCCGACCGAAAACCAGCTTGGAACATACTTAAAAGGTTTTTTTCTTCGATCCATTTGGTAAGCCTTTCGTATAGAATCGAAGTGAGAATCTTCCTCAAAGTGCTTAAAATAGAAATTCCTCTGTAGTTTTCAGGTAGGGTGGCATTACCGCTCTTGTGAATTGCAAAAATAACTGCTTTGTTTAGGTTGTGTGGCACATAAGAATCGCTGTATAATCTGTTGAGGTATGATAGAAGGTAATTCTTGAATTGAACTGTGCTATTTTTGTAGAATTCTACTGGAATTCCATCTATGCCAGGAGCTTTATTGTTTTTCATCTTATGAAGTGAAGAATCGAGTTCAGACAAAGATATTGGACAATCCAGTTCATCAACTATAACGTTGGGTAAAGCATAAGAAAAAGTATGGTGATTAACCTCCGCCGACAAAAGAGCCTTAAAATGTGCTGCTAGCATTTCAGCTCCAAGAGAGTTCACCATATTTAGATTACGACCACCCAGTTCACGAACATTATTCCAGAATGTTTTTGAATTTTTGGATTCCGATAGCTTTTTAGCTAGATGTTTCAAGTACTCTTTTCTTTTAGATGCACAAAGGGCTTTGTATTCCTTGTTGACCCGAAGGTAGATATTTTTGAAAAACAAGGCATCTGTAGATCTAAAAAGCTTCAGATACACAAAAGATAATTTGCGTAGGCTCTTACAATCGTTATCGTACCATATATTTCGTGGAATCAACGAATGGGTGTTATTGCTATGAGTAGATAGAGCTGATTTTTTAATTAAATTTATTATTTTTTCGTCTAATTGGTCAATTTCGGATGTTGATGGAGAAGGCAAGGAACTGCAGTTGTAATTTAAACGAAATTTGTAAAGATGATCATTACTTTCTTTCCATTTAAGCTTGAGAAATTTACTCGGAATTCTTTGGGGAGCTTCAACCGGAAACATAAATTCAACTTGTATTGGTAAATGAGCAGAAAAATTTGCTACATTCACTTTGAAGTCTGTACATAATTTTAGCCAGTCTGACGAGACTGCACAAATGTCAATAACTGACTGTCCTTGGCTACTAATAAATGTGAATTCTCCCACGGTATCACTTTTGGTTGCTCCATTAAGCACGAATAGTCCAAGATTTTCAAAAAACTCAATAAGGAGCCTCCCATTACGGTTCAAATTATTATCTTTTGAGTTTCTTATTTCGAATAATGTATTTTGAGTGTAAAGGTTCTGAATAGATATATTCTGATAATAACCAATCCGAGCATTAAGGTCTCCAATTATCATAATGTTTTCCAAATTTAAATTATTCACAAAGTCTATTAAACCTTCAAAATCATTCTGCCAGTTATTACAGTTTAAATACACGGGTACTATTGAATATTTTGAGTTAGCAATTGAGAATTGAAAAACAGGTCTGTTTTCTATGTTTATAAGTTTTACAAATTCACAATTTAAAGTTTTTTTAACCCCACATAACATTCCACCACTGGCTCTGCCGTGTACATTAGATCTACTTGCAGATGAGCACATAACATTAAAATCTTTGAAATATTTTAAAAAATCATTTTCATTTTTTTCTTCTAAAAAAGTTTCTAATAAAGTAATAATATCAAAATTTTTAATAAATTTAAAAAAATCAGGTTGTAAAAGTTTACTTCTAAGACCTGTAATATTGTATGATATGATTTTTAAGTTTTTTAAATTATAAATATTGTGGCAGACGACAGATTCCCCCTATTGTGTTCCCACCCTTACTACTTGTTGCCGTTGACTCATAGGTGGCGCAGGTTGCGGTTGAGAGTAAGAAGAAAATATAGATGGTTCATTTGAAACTGGAGCTAACTTCACACCACTATCGCAAGCAAAAAATTCAGACGATCTGTCACCAAATAGTTGATTGATAAGTGTCAATTCTGGTGAAGTTTTGACAACTAGCCCTCGCGAGAATTTGTAAACAAAAGCGTGGTTGTTGATTTGTATCTTGTCGCCTTTCACAATGATTTTCGCGTTCGGGTTAATTTCGAGAAGTTTGTTTCTATATTGAACAAGTGTTTGTCTCTTCTTTCTGTAGATAATAGACTGCTCTCGGAAAACGCTTATCCCTGAATTTTTAAGCTGGTGCGCTGCAGCTATAATTTTGTCCACGATTTCGGCAGAAAGAAGTTCGAGAATGACAGTTCCGCGTTGTGCTATGTTGTTGTGGATTTCGCGGGAACGTTTAATTTGCAAATTATCGCCTTCCTGTAGCTTAAGAAGCCCTTTGCAAGTCTGTAAAGCTAAATGAGTTGCATTGGTTTCTGCGTTTATGGGAAGGTGTACTACAATTGAACTTTCGTTTGCTTTTCGTGAGATGATTTCTAGCTGGTTTTCTAGCAGATCGCATCTTTCCGTCATCAAATTTAAATTGTGGTTAAGTTGTTCATTAACTTCTTTTAGAGAGTTAATCTCACTGTAAAGCCTCGATAAATCGCTTTTCCGCAAGGATGCTATTTAAAATGTTTTTTAATTCGTCGGTAGTTAATTTTCCTACTTCCATTGTTTTATGGTTATCAAAGTGAAAATATTTTTTGCAGTCGTTGTTAGGCTCAGGAGAAGTTTCGGTTATATTTCTCTTTTTATGATTATTTTTCATAAGGAAAATACCGTACTGGCGAGATTGGAAATTTTTGTTCAAATAAAGTCTTAAAAAAACCTCGTACCTTGTATTTTAACAGATGAGATTTTGTGTGTTTAAAGTTGAGAAGTGGTTCAAAAAGAGGATTTAACACTTTTTGTTTGAATTTAACTTTTAAATTAAAAAAGAAAAGAAAATATACGGGAGCGATTAAGGCACTAAACTTTCACTTTTGACAGTAGAAATGTCAATCCAAATGGACTATGTGATCATTCCATAAGAGGTGATACACATACCGAGTACTAATAGTTGATTAGTTTTCTGGACGCAAGTGCCACTTATGAATAGCGGCAGTACTGAGCTTTTAAAGCATTAATTCTCCATTAATGCTAACGGGATTGGAATTTTATGATATTATTAATATAAGGAAGAGAGTCGGAGACAAAACGAAGCCCTGGGAACAACAGCATTTATTTTACTTGTATTGAACGGATAGGAATATAGTTCCTAATCCAACGAAGAGGAGAATCATCAATATCAAAGGCACGCATTTTCGATAAGAGAGCTTGATGCCAAACTCTATCAAATGCTTCTGAAAAATCAAGTGCAATAATCTCACTTTCTCCAAGACGCTGTAAGATTTGTTCTACTATTCGGTTAGATAAACCATTAAATCACCCGTGCTACGCGTTGATTTTAATTGAAGCTATTGAGGTCTTGAAGCCAGAGGTCTTGGGTTCCATCCTTGCCTATGCCATCTAAAGTTTTTATCACGGGTACCGCCTCTTGCAAGGAATTGACAAATTCTCCAAGAGTAATTCTTGTTATGAAAAGTGCTTTCTCAAATTTGCCGTTCGGATTCGGCTTAAAACTGTAGGTCCCTTCCATCACTGACAAAAGTACTCACACACAGGAATGGTTGAGAGTTGTAACTGTTGTAAGTCACTAGGCCCTAGTTCTCAACGGACTGTTGCGCCACCCAATTTATTTATTTATTGTTACCAAGCAAGTTGGTCGAGGTCACTATTCTGTGTATAGTTACTTTCGTTTTACAAAAGAAAATCTTGAATATACACGACTTTTCATATCGGTGAAAAACTGAAATGTAATGGAAACGAGTATAAGCACCTATAATATCGCCCAACCAATTTGACGGGTGTGATCTAACTTTATTGAGTCATTTAGGGGTATTTATGGATTAAAGGGGGGGTAATCCCATGAGATGTGCTCAAAAAATTGTTGTTTTTTTATAAATTACTTTCTTAACATGTCTAGAATACGGTTGTGAAGTAACTTTTAAAAATTCGAAGTTGTTTTAAAGGTACATCAGTTAAAAAAAGGAGCTGTTCTGAGCGCTGAGTTGGGACCTTTTTGTACACATATACGTTCATAGAAGTTTCTACATCTTTAAAAAGGAAAGGAACAAAAATAAAGAGTTTTTTTTCATTGATTTGGACTTTTGTTCCAAATCTTCTACATTTTGACCCCAAGATAGTTGAAATTGCTAGCTTCTTATTAGTTATCATCTTTAATAAAGGTTGAGGCCTATACTTATGTTAAGAAACGTGATAAAAAGCGAATCTCACGTTCTAAACGTAAAACAAGCAGCATTGTCTCTAAAACTAAACAATGTGCTATGAAATATTGGAATGAATATTCTATGGCCCAGGCATCGCCGATTGAGGGTATTTTGAGATTTTCATAGTTTTAAGAGGATTTGGAACTTCAAACTGTGTTTTTCAATTTTTCCTCCAGCAAATCTTTAAAACAGCTTGGACGAAGGATTTAAAATTTGTAGGGTACACACAGCACATGTAAACGTGAACTATAATCAATCAAAGATTGCTATAATTTGTTTACAGCAAAAAAACGCAAAATTCGCAATATTTTTTTCAAATGTGAACCAAATATTTATAGTCCAATTGCGTACATTTTGGCTTACAGATCAAAGCGCCGCAAATTTTTTTGTTTGCCAGAATCGTGAAGGAAGTGTGAGTCAATTTTTTTGAGGCGACGAGGCAGGAACTTATGTTCTGCACAATATTTTTAGCTTAAAGTTTATATTTATATTGTAAAGTTTTATGTAAAAAAATGATAATAAACTAACAAAATAGCTATAGGTCGTTTGCAGACGACTTGAGTATTATTTGAACAATCGCTACAAAGCTTGGGTTAGATCAGAACCCAGGATAATTAAAAATTGTACATCGACTTAAATGAAAGGTTCGTTTCTGCCATAGAAAATTATTAGTGCAAATATTTACTTGTAGCATGATTTTGAACAATTCTCCCAACCCGTTTAAATAGGAAGTCCAAATTACTGGCAGTTGATTTTTGTTGCTACTGTGAACTAACATTTTAGATATTTATTTCTCCTTTATACTTTTTGATATTTATATATGCGTTTTAATAAAGGGAACACATTGTTCTTTGATATCAGAGTTGTTGGATTGATCTTTTATATTCTTTTCGTGGATTAAATATTATATTATCCTATCCAATATATTTGAGCAATGATTATGCAATTTGGTCTTCGTTACTTTTAAGAGAAAAATATAATTGTTTATTTAATTGTAAGGAGGAAGCCATGCCATTAGCAATGGAAAACGATATCATCGAAATAGGTTTCACTACAGTGCTATAGTTGCAGAACTATATTTCATGTTATATTATTGTATGTTATATTAATTATTATATTATTTTCATATTATATTAATTTTCCATGGCCAATTTACACTCGATAACTTCGACGAGCCCCATTTTAGTGGACTTACATGTACATATGCACTTTGAAGTCTGCAGACAACGAGAATACAAAATTATGAAGACTGGTTTGATAGAGAAAGAAGATCAAAATTCCAACGTCTTCAAAAATGCAAATTAAAAGAAATTGAATGAAGGTTATAGTGAAGACGAACACGTTCAACTTTATGTTAGCATCTTCGTCTGCATTAGTGTGGCCACAATGTTTCAAATGTAACGAAAACTTTACATTTCTTTTTTTATTTTTAATTTTTTAACTATGTTACTTTTTTTACGTTTTGCTACACTTTTTTCAAGAATTTCATTTGAATTTCCTTTTAATTTTAAGGTTCATGCAACTAATTCTAATATTTTGCTTACATTACTGAGATACTTTCCCGAATTTTAATTCGTTTTTACTATATACATACAAATGTACTGATTTTTAAATGTCTTAATAAAAAAAAAGTTCATTTCAAGACTATGGAAAACACTGTGTACCTAAGCAAAGTTTTTGGTTAAGAAAACATATTTTTTTTACAGTTTTTAAGCTTTTCTTAAGTTTTTTTTATTTATTTCATTACACTATTCTTAAGGCTTGTGGCAACACTGTATTGTCAAAAAGATATATAGTCTTAGGCCTCTTTCATACGAGACGGTTTCGTCCGTACGATTAAAATCCGTACGGTTTTTATCCGTGAGCTATGGATAGTAAACTAATAAAATTAACTAAAGCTTTCACACTGGACGGAGACGGGTTTTTTCCGTACGGACGATTTAAAACATCCGTCTCAATGACTGAGATATACTTCGGCCGTGTACGGTTTTTTTCCGTACGGAGAAAATCGTCATGTGTGAAAGAGGCCTTAAAGGAAGTAAAAATGAGTTACTATTGGTGTACTTTCTCCCACTTTCGAGTTTTGTCATATATGTACGTATGCCTCCCTCCACTTTTCTGCATTATGCAGAAGCAGATACATAAGTGTAAGTCCGTTTTAAGGCTCTCGATCGACAATTGCAATCATTTCTTAGAAAAATAATACGCTCAGGAAACAATTAAACAATTTGGATGCATCGTTAAAGAATGAGCTGTTCGATTTTTAGTAATGGTGAAGTTTTTTCTTGTCAAAAATTAAAATCACTTATTGGAATTAAAATCGTGATTACCGGTGTTCACAATTACAAATTGGATCTCTTTTGAGGGGATGAATTAAGACTTGCATCCCGACCACACTCATATTTTAAATAAATTTAAAAACATCACTTCACTTAATCTTTTTTAATCGTCAAGTTGTAGTGAAATAAATTGATTGGCTCAACTTTCCATTACCTCGGCACGAATTTCGACATGCGGTTTTCATTTATTTAATAGAAATGTGCAAATAAATAATAATTATAGCAAACACTTATTTCTATTTTAAATTAATATTTAAAGTTTACTTTTACACATAAAACATACGCAAAAATGGTTGATTTTAACATTTCTTCCCTGTTCTTTGTTCAGTCTTGCCATACATGATTTTTTTTGTTGGGGATTTCTTTGATTTTAGTGTTCAAATGCAAAAAGTACTTTGCATATACCCAAACTCGCACCCACCCCAAATCCTATACTGAGCCAAGCAGGGGGGCATAATACCCCCAAACATTCCTCGCTGTTAGTACGCCGTACTATTAATTCAAAAAAAAAACATAAAAAATAAAATACAAAAAAAGTAGGGTTAAGTCCGAAAAAGAAAATATTTTTTTATGACTACGGTGTTTCCTCGACTTAATATTTAAAACATATTCTATTGAGACCCCCATCTAACTGTAAAACAACAAATCAGAAGGAAATTCGTGCTGCGGTAATGGAAAGTCGCCCGAAATAATTAAACGCTAATACTACGTTTCCACCAAAAAATAATCCGAGATTTAAGGCAAGTGATTTAAAATAAATCATAAGGTGTTTCCACCAAAGAAAAGGAGATTAATTTGACGTTTGGTTAATGTCATAACAACCAAACGTCAAATTATTCTCCTTTCGAAAAGAAAAAAATATGAAAGTTGTATTGATTTTATTGATTGTTAATGTAATAACTAATACTACTATCTATCAAAGAGCAGAAGAGTTGTCGAGAATGCCTTTGGTCATTTAAAGGCTAGGTTTCGGAGAATCGAAAAAGGGCTAGGCAATAAAATTGAAAACACCAACCTTATCATCAAATCTTGTTGCGTACTGCACAATTTTTTGAATGTCCGTAATGATGAAATTTATAACCATTGGATACAACATTCTAAGGAAATGATTGTGAGGCAACAGCCAGAGTTTACTATTCACATCAACGATACCAACCCAACAGCAGGAACCATTAGAAATGCAATAAGTGCCTATTAATGTAAGTAATACATTTCATTTAATTATTTTCTGTGTCCAAGTACTTCAACTGTAATTGTCGTCTTCTTCAAAAATGAAATGTCTTTGTTTTAATAACAAAAGCATTAACAAAGCCGACAAAAAGAAATCCCACACCCCATTCATTAAAGTAAAACATTTGATTTGGTTTATATTCTTTGCTTTTTAAATCATTATTTTAATTCATATACATATGTATATGTAGGTACAAAAAACATAACAAAAATAGGAACTTAAAAAAAATACATAAATTACATCAATATATAAATAACATAAATTTAAAATTCAAAATAGCACGTTTGTTATCACAACACAATCAAAAAACATCACTAATAAGTATCAAATTCATCCCAAGAAACTCCTCTGGCTTGAAAGTGCAACATCTTGTTGAAGAGATTCGCAAGATTTTGCAATTCTTTCCAATATTGTGTTTCTTTTTTCCTCAATCAAAATCAATTTTTCATCAATTTCTCTGATTTAGCCTAGTACGCTGCTGATGCGAAACGAAATTTTTCGTCAGTCTCCAAGTGCAGAGCGAAATTAAAACGAAAACCACAGCGGAAAAATATTTGTGGAGAGTTCTGTCTAGAAGTTGAAGTTCAATTTTAAGCCTAGTACGCTGCTGATGCGAAACGAAAATTCCCATACAAAAATGACATGACGAAATCATAAACGAAAATATTCGAAAAATTTTTCAATAAATAAATAAAACGTCAAAATTTCGCAAGCAATTAATATACCGGGCAATTAAATTGAGAACGAAAAGAGTGGAGAATTGTACTACGAAATCTAGTACAGCTATCCACTAAAATGACACATTTCGTCGTTCAGCAGCGTACTGAAAAACGAAAAGCATAGCGAAATTTTTCGTTTATGATTTCGTCATGTCATTTTTGTATGGGAAATTTCGTTTCGCATCAGCAGCGTACTAGGCTTTAGTTTAAAATTTTCCAATATTATTTCATCCTGCTTTTGAAATTCCTCATCCCTTTGACTTCTCTTCCTCTTTTTTTCAGCTGTTGAGTTTGATGAACATGGAACATCCGGACTGGATAATGCGGCAGGAGTAGTGGATGCAGCAGCGGTCGAAGTGGAAGCGGACGAAGCAGCCGACGGAACAACGGCAGTGGCAGGAGGGGAAAATATCTCCGACAATGAGTCTTGAGATGACTCTTGAGTGGAGTAAATTGATTCTGAAATACATAATAAATTTTAAGAAAATGATTTTTTTTGAGTAGTTATATTGTTTCACCCATAATGCTGTCCTCTTGTAAATTTTGTACATTACTCAGTGGTCTTTCTCCCAGTATTGCATTTATTTGCAAATACAGAGCCCATTGAGACGGAGAACCTCCAGAAGGGCCCACCAATTTCTTTTCCTTTCTGTAAGTGAAAAGAATTTAATAATAAATTCTAAAAAGAAAACAAAAAAAGAACTTTACCTATACCGATTGGTTAAGTTGTGAATTTTCACTTTTATTTCCTCCGGAGTATATCCCACCATTATCTCTGCCATTTCCTTATAAACGTGAGAGTTTTTTCTCTGGGCGATCAAGTCAGCCTGTTTGTCGGCGCACAACTCCAACAAAAGCTTTTCATCCTCCGCTGCCCAGGTTTTTCGTTGTTTTTTTGTATGTTTTCACTCATCATCTGTAAGTAATTAGTTTTATTATATTCTTGTACATATTATTACTTTTGTATACTTACATTTTATTTCGTCTGCGATTTCTTGAAAGTTTTTTATTGTTTTGAATTTGAATCATATGGAAGTGAGACAGATAGTTTTTGTTGACATTTCCATCTGTCAATAAAGAAATTGGCGTTTAAATGGGTCGGTTCAACAATTATTCTCCGAAAAAAAAGTTTGTTTGATTTGACAAACTAATGTTTCCAAGTAGATTTCAATGAGTTTTATTTGAAATCTTCATTTGAGGAGATTAAAATTTGTATGGTAAATCTTCGAGATTTCAAGGAGATTTGTGATAAATCTAGCTAAATCTCGGTTTAGTGCCCGGTGGAAACGTAGTATAAATTGAGTCAAATCAAAAGCATCCAATAAGATCTGTCAAATTCAAAATTGTTGATTTTTTCTTTGCCAATGGAAAGCACAATAATGCTAAGCAGTTTGAGAGTGACTGTGTTAAATTGGCAAACTTACCACATATTGATCGAAATGTTTCGTTCAACAAATTCAACGAAACATATCGTGCCAATTAATTCACCACGTGAGCCGGCTGTACTGCAATTTTTCATCTCCATTTTTCTGTACCTGTACTCTGTCCATTCTTGATTCAATTCGGCAAGTCGACCACTGTTGTAAGGGTTCGTTCGAAGTGAGTTCTCCAAATTTTTTCAATTTCCTCATTTTCAAAGTGTTAAATAATCATTTTTTCTTTCTGAAAAGAAAAAAAATTAAAATCGATTTAATTTTCCCATTTACAAATCCCATCGGTTGTAACATTTTGTGTTGTACATTTCATTAAACATTCTTTTTTGTGCTGAAATTTTTATTTCCGGTGTATTTTTACTATAATTTAATTTATTGTCTGTTAGAAGAAAAAAGATTTTTTAATTTTTCGGTGCCATCTCCCTAAATTGGCACTTGGCGGCCATTTTGTCTCCGGTTTTTCTCTTCTTGAAAACTCATTTGAACTACATTTTTATGTTTCGAATTTTGATTTAAGAAAATAGTGAATGACATTTTTATTTTAATAAATTAAATTCTATGTCATTTTGTGGAATTGGAGGGACCATTGAAAAAATTTCAAGTTATGTAGTCGCTCTAAATGACAAGATGAAAAAGATGGTTACGTAACTACAGCGCCACTACTGTCCAACGACCACTGCCGATAATTCGAACTAAAAATGAAAAATTTTATTTTCTCTTAACTTTATTTTGCTTTTTGTCTTAATTTGTTTATTTATTTATTTAATTAGAATTTAATTTGACTAAAAATATAAATTTATTTCTAATTTCAGAGTTGTTGCGCTAGCTTATCAAATCCACTCTAAAAAAAAAAAATTCGAAGATGTTCGTGTCAACAGTATCTCGCATTGCCCCAATTGCCAGGAGCGCCGTAAGTGCAAAAATTATTTTAAAACATTTTATATTTTAAACTATATATAATTTTAAACATTGATTAAGAATAGATTTTTCAGTTTTGTATTAAAGAAGAGAAGAAGAAAAAAAGGGAATAGAGAATTCAATTACATAAGAAATCGATGCATGTGCACTTGGAAATGTTGTCAAGTTACATAATTTTTAGGTTAGAAAGAAGTTTTTTTTTTTCTTTTTCTCAACATTGATGATTTATTTTTTGTGAAGAAAAATTACTTGAAACTTTTTAAATATGCATGATTTTGATTAAATACAATAGAATATGCTTAAATTAACATAATTGGAAAAAGGTTTAGGGATGCTATAGTAAAAAGTTGTAACTAATTAGTAGGCGGTCCGACAATTAACGATACATTTTTTGTTAATGCCATTAAAGGTAGTCAATAACTATCTTGAAGGACATTTTTTGATAAAAGTTAAATAAGTAACAACTCAAAAAAGAAGAGTCGAAGTCGATATAGGTACCTAATTGAAACTTCTCTAGAGTCAAAAGATAGTTCATTGACATTGGTTGTGTCTTTAAACATTTAAATAACTTTCAATTATTGATCCTTGCTGAGTTTTATGAAAACATTATTCTTTAAAATGAAAACATTATTTTTAATTTAATTTATATCAAAGCCAACTGTTCTTTACATAACCTTGAAAGAATTGGAAACACCCATTTTTTGGCGAAGAGAAAAAATGATGGGTTAACAATTATTTTTACTGCCAAGATTATAGATTTTACCGGTCCTATGCTTATTTCTTTTGTGTATAACAAGCAATAAAATGTTAAAACCTTGAATGTTTTTGTTTCATCACGTGGAGTTAACTTTTACGTAACAGTTATGTGAACTTCGTTGTAGATAGGTATAACGTTGTTTCTATCATTTTCTTTCCTTGAATAAGCTTATCGTTTGGATAAGAATTTATTTAAAAATAATAATAATTCGATTGCATTTTGATATTTAAAAAAAAAGATTATTTGATACTTTTCTCACTTAAGTAATACAAATTAAATGAAGACAATGATGAAAATATCTATTACGAGTCCTTAACTATCTTCCATTTTATTTACTTATTCATTTAAAACAATCAAAAATAAATTTAAATGTTTAATTAGATAAGCAACTTGGTTAAGTCTTTTGAATCTTTTACCACTGAATTAAGCTGGACGGTAAACCTACCAGCTTAACATCCTTTTTCGGTAAGATAGGTCCTAGATTTCTTTTTAGTTTAGCAAAAAAAAAGTAAATCTTACCTGAAACATCGATTTGTAGCTCCATTTTCTAAAATCGAACTTAAATTAAGCTCAGTTTTGCTGTGTCCATTTATCTTATGTTCTACAAATTACCTAACTCAATTCCACAAACAAAAACATTTATTCAATCTTATAAACTGAAGCCTCTGAAATACCTAGTTAGTTTTTAACAGTAGTAGAGTTCAAATAAAAAATTTAAGTTTGTGACACTATTGACCAAATTTCATTTTTAAAACCCTGAGAAAAATCATTAAACAATAACTATTTATTTTATCTTTACTTTCAGATGCTCGCTGGATCCAGGGCTTACTTGCGACCAATCAGCAGCGCAGTTATCAGCCAAAGCCAAACCTTGGCTGCCCAGAACACAACCCCAGTCTCGTTACTGCCACAAGTCAGGTCATTCCAGACCACTCCAGTCACCCGTGACATTGATTCGGCTGCCAAATTCATTGGTGCTGGTGCTGCAACCGTTGGAGTAGCTGGTTCCGGTCAGTATACATCTTTGAACAAAAAAAAAATCGAAAACACTCATTGGATTTCATTTCCCCCTCTCTTTGAATTTATATATTATATTTGTTGTTGTTTTTGAAAACATTTTTTTAACAGTCAGTTGCAACCTAGCATCTGGGGCATCCATACGAGTATTTAATTACTCACAATTTGCCTCGGGAAGGTCTGAGAATTGGTCAATAGCTAAAACTTCGAGGTCTTGTTGTTGATATCGAAATTAGCTAACTGTAATTCCCCAGCAGGGAACTTGTATGATTAAAAGGCGAAGGGACAAG
This sequence comes from Eupeodes latifasciatus, assembly GCA_920104205.1. Lineage (NCBI taxonomy): Eukaryota > Metazoa > Arthropoda > Insecta > Diptera > Syrphidae > Eupeodes > Eupeodes latifasciatus. The sequence goes on from OV049924.1 coordinate 371,369,238, forward strand.
AAATTCTGCAAACCAAGGGTTATCTCCCTTGCCATTGCATTGAAATCTTTCGTGACCAGCTATTTAAGTGCAATATGCTCGCTGAGAAGGAAAATGGAACTAAGTTTCATTTGATCTCTTAGAACTCGATTCAGACTAATCTGTGACTGACTGAAAATATAAAAATAACAATAAATGGTTTTAAACTTCTTTGAGAGACGCACATTTTCACAGCCATACAAAATAATGGAGTTTTTTAAAATTTAAATTGATTTTTTTTATTAATGCATTTTGTTTGTTTTTTCTTTTATTCCCCCCATAATAATAGGTGCTGGTATCGGAACAGTATTCGGTTCCCTAATTATCGGTTATGCCAGGAATCCATCCCTCAAGCAACAGTTGTTCTCATACGCTATCTTGGGTTTCGCCCTTTCCGAAGCTATGGGTCTTTTCTGTCTTATGATGGCCTTCTTGCTGCTCTTCGCTTTCTAAAGTGTTTATCGGCAGATATTCATCACTACACAACCACCAACCTTATATTGTTTTTAAAAAACATCCAAAACAAAACATTTATTGCAACAACATCAATCTATCAATCTTAAGTTCTAAAATCAAATAAAACTAAAGAGGTGAAAAATTGTAAACAAAATCATCTCATTGCAATTTATTTTAAAACACACAAATTATTCAAAACAAAACATCCTTGAATAATTCTGAGATGAATTACAGTTCTTAATCGAAAAAGTACAGATTAATAAGTATAAATAAAAAAGGAAAAAACCGAAAAAAAACCTTAAAAAAAATAATTTTTATTTAATTTTCTTTTTATTTTGTTCGTTAGTAATTTTTTTAAAAAAGAAAAAAGCGCATTAAATGTTCAAGTGACTCGCTCTTAAAAAAAACAAACGCTTTATTCAAGTTTAAAAAAATGCATGTGTTAAATAAAAAGTTATTAAAAAAAAAAACGAAATAACGATAATGGGACGAAAGTGTAAATCAACAACAACAAAAAATGAAAAAATAATTACTGATACGACTTAAAAAATAAAGTTTGTTTTCTTCTGTTTATGGTTTGGTATTCGTTGTTCCTCTTTATGCATTTGTCTTAGAGATGTGTTCAAATTGTTGTTTTCATCATTAAAAAAATAATAAAGAAAATCTGATAAATTAGAAAACCAAGTTATTTTGAGATCTTGAGGTTGAAAGTAAAATGCTATGTAAACTTAGTGTTGTGGAGTGTCGATGAACTCCATGGTAAAATATGTGCTAATTTAAATTTAGTGAGCCGATTATTGAGATTTGACCATTAGAAGGCTTTTATATTCAAAATTGAAGGATACCATCAGGGTGTAAATCTCGGTCGGTGGTGATTTTAATGTATCTAGCTGTAAATGTTGGGTTATTGTGTCAAGTGATAAGCAGACCTTGCAGCACAGTATGCTCCGTAGTGCTCTGAAAAAAATGCTTATGTTAGGCTAGGCATACACGGTGAACATGTTGGTGTGATTTGTTGGTCACGGCCCAACATGTTTATAAACTTCATTTTTTTTGTGAATCGTGAAGTCAAGATGTGCGATAGAAGTGCGGATGATGCAATAGCATGTTTGATAACGACATGTTAATTCAATGAAAATGACGAATTGTCCCACAACGCCATACACGACGAACATATTGATAAACTTCAAAACATATTGTAAACTTGCCCATAAACAGCCAACATGCCCATACACGAATAATTTTCAGCCCAACACCAACATGTTCACCGTGTATGCCTAGCTTTACCAAACTAACGGTATATCGAAGGAAAAAAGTTGTATGTCAACACCAAAAACACTAATGAAGATATAAATCCTTAGTACGTAGGTATATTAAAAATAATTTCAATTGGTCAGAATTCATTTTTTCACAAATAATTTGAGTCTTCTCAAATTACAAAACTTTTTACTCACAAATTTTTTCATCAATACAAAATTTGACAGCCGGTTTCAAACAAATTTAAATGTCAAATGAAAACGTGTAAATGTTCGGTGTGATTCGCAATTTGGCTGCCGTTCAGACTGGTCGTGTTTTTAAGATCTGTGAATAAATAAAATTAATTAAAAGTGGAAAAATATTATTTGAATTTTTTGTGAAATGGCGGATAGTGAAATGCATTCGCATTTTCCTACCGTGCCTCCGGACAAAGGGCAAAATAATTTAATTCTGCCTTCCCAAATGATAAGTGAGGAAGAGAAAAGAAATATTTCGAAAAATGTAGAAAAAGTTATTTGGTGGGATGATGCCGACGCACACTGGGGCCAAGATAAGGAAAGCGATGCGCAAAACTTAGTTGATAAGGTTTTGTTTATAAATGAAGTTGAAAATGCGTGTATTGTTTTTTTTTTAATAATATTTTGTAAATGTAATTTTTTTTTTGTTTTTATTTTGTTTTTATTCTTAATTTTTTTTTTAAATTTTTTATATTTTTTCTTCTTCTAACATGTTAACAACATCAATATCAAACATCTTTTTATCGAACACTGCTAATTTACGCGAAAGACTTAACAAAGGATCAGATGAAATAAATAACCTGTTCATAATATCGGTGATATTGTCAACTCTGGAAGTTTTCCTGGCAAAAAATTCTCTGTAAGATTTGAAATCTTTATTTCTTGACTCTTGAGCCTCTTCACTTAACATTCCGATCGGTAATAAAGCCTCACGTACTATAATAGAGCCGTGTATTAAAATTTTATGGAGGGTAGGAGTCATAGGCATCCAAGGATATAATCCAACATACAAGGAAGCCGTTTCCAAACAATATTTTTGAAATTTTTCTGGATTTATTCGAATCCCACTGGATATTGCTTGCAAAATAATGTAAATTCTTCGAATTAGCTCTGTATCAATTTTGGTAATGTTTGCAGAAGTATTGTAGTTTTGGAAGAATTTTCGAGCTACATTACCATCATTTGAATTGCCAAAACCCGGTTTAGGCTTGTCAACGATAAGTCCAAGTTCTGTTTTAAATTGCACTTGGATAGTTTTTTTCGTTTGTTCTACAAAAAGTTTATTTTCACTCGACAAGCGCCAGGTAAGTGTTGGTAGCTTATAACTCAAGTGCAGCAATGATTCGAATGATCGTATCCACGCATGTAGAACGGAGATTCCAAACGACACATATTGGGTATTTATGGGCCTTTGGCAAACGTTTTCAAGATCGTTAAAATCTTTTGAAGTGGCATTACATAAATAGCATTTTAATGAAGATTTAGTGCCAGAAAGTGAGTTACAAATTTTACCATCTACCATTGTGAACATTAGTTGGTGAGTAACGAAAATTGTGTTGCCATCTATTAAAACTTTTGTGGGAGTAAGCAGTTCAATTTGACGGTCAATATTCTCTTTTTTTGAAATAGCAAGTTCTGTTGTTTCTTTTTTATACTGAAGGCTTATTGGTCTACAGAATCTGGGCGAAGATGGTTTAGGATTTCGCCATAAAACTGAAGACTTACCGTTTTTTTCGCTACTTAAATGAAGTGGGACAAGGCAAGTCAAAAATATATATTTGTCATCAGACGCATCAGATAAAAATTTCTGTTTGAATTGTGTGTGGCTCGAGCTGCCATCAAATCCCCATTTGGAAAACAGAATTATTTTTTCAAAATTTTCAAACCCTTCTGACTTGATTACAGGACTTTGACTTTGTATCAAACGAGTAGCTGTATGGTCTAATAGGGATTGTAAAGGTACTTCAGCTTCAGATTCCGAAACTTTCACATCATCAGGATAAGATCTTTTTTTCTCTGCCTGTACTAATTTGTATGATGGAAATATATCTTTTACATAGTCTCTTATGACGTTATATTGTGTTCTACTAAGCTTAGCTTCAATGAGAATTGAAAGTGCTTCGCGAGGCGTAAGTTTTTTGATTTTTGAATGATTATTTAAGTCTATGCAATCTTTAGCGTATGTTGGCACCGTTGAAACTTTTTTAATCACATCCGCTTCCATAGTTTTTCCTTCAGCTCTTAAACTCATCTGTGCGGCATAAGTCAACAGATCTGAAGTATGTTCAGCACGGATATCAGCTGTTTTCCTTCGCTTAGAGCTCTCGCTACTTTCGCCAAAGGAAAGACTCGGTCTACCACCTTTTTTGGAAGTGTAGAGAGTAAACTCGCAACATCCACTTAACCAAATCATTTCATTCTTTTTAAATTTAGTTGCATATCTACCACTCTTCGCCCATTTTGCTTTTAATTGACTTTTAAAATTTCGAAGCTTATTGGACAAGTTTGATTTTTCTTCAACGGGACAATTTGTTTTGACAACTACATATTCAATAATTTCGTCAAATTTGTCATCAAAAACCTTTTTAACACTATTATTGAATATGTCAAAAAATGTTTCTCGTTTAATAATTATTTTTGGTTCAGTTTCTAAAAGAAAATGGAAACATAGTGTAATACTGTGTAAGAAAAATACTATTACAAGGTAAGAACAAAAATTATTAAAAAAAAAAAGGGCAACTCGCTTTTACTTTTGACTTAAGTTTCACATTAAAGATATTCTACTGTATTGAAGAGACTCATAATTTTTAAAAGTAATCTGCTCTTACAAAAAATAAACCGTTTATATTGATCGAAATACATAACCTAGTTTAACTCATGGTATTTCCCAAAATTTTGCAAGCTTTCCCTAAAAAATATTTTTTTTCAATTAAGCTTACCTTGGTCCATAGCTGATTATGTTTGATCAATTTTTAAAAAAAAGTAAAAACCATTAAATAAATTGTTACAAAAATTATGAAATTCGGGAAATGCACTTGACACTCTTGGTTTCACAACTTTATAGCTATAACCTACGCAACACTTTAGCATTATGAGCATAAACAAATCTTAAGAAAAAGCCTGAGAGCATAACTTGACATAATAATAAAGAGAAAATAATAACGGTTATAATTTGAAAATTGAGTTTTGGTTATCTCTCCCATACAGTGAGTCCCACTGTGCGACGCTCAAGATGACGCCGGCACTCACACATCTACAAATGCGCAGCTCACATCAAGTGAGACTGAGATGATGATAGACGCAAGCATATCGACAAGTGGTAAGAGTGGGACGTACAACCTAGAAATTCCTCGATTGAACTGTGTGCACATTGGCACAAATAACGGATTGGCTGGACAAACTCCACAGGTAAATGCCACTACTAACAACGATAGTGCAACGGAAGAAACGCTTTGTAAGCTCCTGTCGAACGATAAGGAGATCTACACTCAAGTATTAGCGCGTAAAAGGCGCCAATCATATTCTGACTGGGAGGCGAAAAAAGTAGCTATTGAGCCTCGATTGAATAATAATTACTACTATATTTTGGATACGGACGGAAAAGAAGCCGGGCGTAATTCTGCAAAAGAAGTCCAAAGTGAAGTCAATAATAACAACATAAGATCCGACAAAGGTAACAGGAGTGAAGACATCAATAAGACGACGCAACAGCAAACGAAAGAAGATTCGTGGTGCCCTCCGATTTTCACCAAGGGAGTGTCTTCAAAAACAGTTATTGAATTTTTAAGTAAGTTAAATTTCGATCTTAATAATATAAAATTTGTTACAACAGGGTTCTGTAGGTTAAAAATCTTTGTAAGGGGGGTTGAACTTCACAGTTTCCTTATGGAATATTTCAAGAAGTGTAGTATTGATGCCTTCACTTTTACCCCTAAACTAAAGAAAAAGTTTAATTTGGTCCTTAAAGGGCTACGTGGTAGTTTCTCACCGGTAGAGGTGCAAAAGGAATTTATGAAACTGGACGCCTCTTTGGCGTTGACAGTTAAAAAATTTGAGACCAAGTGGTCTAAGGAAAATGAGATTCCCTTGGATCTCTTCCATTGCGTTTTGGAGGATAGGGACAGCATGTTAAAAATTAAAAAAATTAAGTCTTTGCTAAGACATAAAATTCAGTTTGATTCTGTCAGAAGTTCGGGAACTAGACAATGTTACAGATGCCAAAGGTTTGGGCATGTTTCTAATTATTGCTCCTTCGCGGTGAGATGTGTAAAGTGTCTGGAGTTTCATGAAATCGGAAAGTGTGAGGTAGGTCCAAAAAGTGAATCTTCTGTGGCATCTTGTGTGAACTGTGGAAAGGCGGGCCACCCGGCAAGCTAGTTGTCCTAGTCGGGTAGAATACCTGAAAAAAAAAGGAATCAGTCTTGACTGCTATTAAGGGTAGCAAGGCCGGTTTAAGGAATTCGGTGATAAGCCAGGTGAACAAAGTTCCCAACCAATCATTTTCCTACGCAGACGCAGCAAGAGGCGGTAAGCTTCAACAATTTCCGGCCGTGGTGCAGCCCAATGTAATACCCGAAAGTGATATTTCTGATTTTATTGAGGAATCAAACAAATTGTTTGGCTTACCAATAAGCCAATTAATTGCCAAAATTCGCGATTTTTGGCCAAAATACAATAAGTTGGATAATAACCAAAAACCAGGTGCATACCTGTCTTTCATTGCCTCTCTTTCTCCCCCCTCACCATGAATATTAACGTAATAACAGCCAAAATCAATTCTTTTTCATATGACAAGCATGTTGAAGTAGATCTCCTTCTAAAGGATACTCTTCCTTCTGCAATTCTTGTACAAGAAACTTGTATAAAAAAAAACAAACCTAAAAGCAGTTTTAACCAAAACTATGATTTTATCAGGAATAATGAGGGCAGGGGTACCGGTATCCTAATAAATAACTCATTCCAAAGTTCTCAAGTGTTTTTCTCAAATAATATAATATCTGCCACCATAGCTTCAATCCCTATCAAATCAATTAATTCAACTAAAGTCTTAGCATTAGTTTCAGTTTACATTCCGTGCAATATCGGTTCTGGTATGATTCCGGCCCTGAATGATCTTTTCGCTTGCCTAGGTAACTTCGATTACGTTATCGTGGGAGGTGACTTCAACTCAAGGCATTCCTTATGGGGTGACTCGAAAATAAATTTAAATGGTTCACACTTTGCTAACTGGTACTCTATTAATCACTTTCTTGACTTTTACCTTGTCGCAGCCGTAGGTCCCTCCCGGCCTAGTTCGGGCTCACATATTGATTTCTTTATGATTTCATCAAATCTTTGTGCTGGTAACAACATCGCCTGCCTCACGTTAGACCTAATCTCTGACCACTTTCCGGTTTTTATGAGTATCCAACTAAGATCCGACTGCCCTTTTCCCCCATTTTCTCGGACGTTCACGTGTTACAAACAGACAAACTGGTCCAATTTTAATCGTTCTCTCGAAGCTTAGTTGAACAATATTGCTGTTCCAACTGATCGGAACCTATCAAATGAGGAAATTGATGAATACATCAATTCTCTCTCCAACTCCCTGACTGAGTGTATGAATCTGTTTAGTAAGAATAAAAAACTTCGCCCAACCCATTTTAATATTAGTAACAATACCCTTAACTTGTTCAAGTTGAGAAAAGTATGGAAAAAACAGTTGAAAAGAATTTACCATCGGTTCGGCGATCGTAGCAGTCATGAATATTCCGAGCTTTCCTCTAAAATTAGTTGCCTAAGCAAAATCATCAAGGACAGAGTAAGAATCGAAATCAACGAGCGATTTAGAGAAGAATTAAACAGTTTAAAGCCTTCGGCAAATGTATTTAGAGTCATTGATCGAATAACTGACAGAAAGAGTAGGAATAGGGACGGTAGTTCTCAAACGATAACCTGGGGTGATAGAGTACTCACCTCACCAAGTGACAAAATAAAAGCATTTGAAGAATTCTATGCGGATCTTTACTCCTTGAAAACGCCTTCAGTTGACATTCAAAACTCACTGCTAGTACCAACCCAAAATAGCGCTTTCTCAGCTTGGAACACTGACCTGGTCCTTACTACTTTCTCGCCAACTAACCGATCTAATGCTATATCTAATGAATTTCTTGCCTCGACGGCCTTGGTTGAATCCATATTTACATCACTGAATAACAAAAAATCGGCTGGACCAGATGGTATTCCAAATTTTATTTTAAGAAAAACCAGAGTAACCTTAGCTAAACACTTCACCCCTTTAATCAATAACTGCATAAACAACAGCTATTTCCCTTTACCCTGGAAGAAAGCTAATTTAATTCCTATCAAAAAAAGCAATAGATCCTGTAACTTAAGTGATTTTCGTCCTATCTCTCTCCTATCTAACCTTGGAAAAATCCTAGAAAAAATCCTACTTAATAAAATTCAAATGTTTTTTCCTTATGAACTTACACAATCCCAACAGTTCGGCTTCAAACGTGGGCACTCTACCGAACATGCCCTCCTATCCTTTCATAATAAAGTGTTGGAAAACTTAAGAGATAAGCGGTGTACGGTGGCATGTGCGTTAGATCTTACAAAGGCTTTCGTTTCCGTTTGGCCCGCAGGTCTAATTTATAAAATAAAGCAACTCAATTTCCCTCCCTACTTCATCAAAATTATAAAAAGCTTTTTATCTAATCGCAGCCTCTGTGCTTTTTGATAACGAATATTCCTCTTCAATTCCTATACTCTCAGGGGTACCTCAGGGATCCATCCTTGGGCCATTCCTGTTCAATATTTATCTTCATGACTTCCCAATCCAACTTAACAACTCTCAAGCTATCCTATATGCCGATGACACGCTTTTATTTTGCTCACATGAACGCCCACATGATGCTCTTGAAGAGGTTAAATCTCATCTTAACGAAGCAAATGGTTACTACAAAAAATGGGGAATCCATCTTAATTTAAATAAGTGTGAACTTATTTGCTTCCGCAATGCTTCAGGAAGAGGGCATCACTTGGCCGTGCGTGAAAGTCGCCAACTCAAGCTCTGTATAGAAGGTAATTCTATCCCACTTAGGAACTCAATCAATTATCTGGGAGTTCATCTCCATGAAAGATTGAAAATGAACCATCACGCGAGGTTGGCCTTGAACAAAAGTAAGGGTGCGGCAGCAGCCCTTAAAACCTTGCTTAACTCTAAAAACGTAGAAAAATCGACAAAATTACTTATGTACAAGACACTAATTCGCCCGCTCATTTCTTATGGATTCCTCATTTGGTTCCAAATAACACCAAACGTGGCTTATGAATTGCAGAGATTTGAAAGACGAATTATTCGAAGTTGCATCTCGAAAAAACGAAAACCTTCCGGCAAATGGTACAGCAATAGAAGCTTATATAAGGATTCTGGAATTGTCCCTTTAATGAGCTACTTGTCTTCATTGGCAAAAAACGAATCTCTAACCTTCAGCAACATGACAACCCTATCCTCCGAAGCGTATTTGAGGATAACTTTGGTAGTCTTATCAACGAACAGTACTATTTGTCTCCTGTTAGCATCTTATCCGAGGACTCCAATCCGGTTTCCCAATTTCTTTATGATGAAGATAAATTCCTTTCACCTTTTTATGTAAAACGCTCCATTAACAACTACAGGGGTTGAGTGGTTCAATCTCCCTGCTACCCTGTAACAAAATTGTGATTAAACGCCTTACTTAGTACAAAATGTTAAGTATGTATTTATTTTTACTTTTAATTATGTATAAAATCTATGAAACGAATGTGATCAATAAATGTACAAGTGCCTTTAAGGCCATCATACCATGCTGTGTAATTAATTCTAAGTAAATTTAAGTATCTTTAAGTAGCCTAACATAGACACACCATATAAAGACCGGAATCTTTCGTACGTTTTACCCTCCAACACCCATTTGTTTACATTGTTGTATTTGTAATTTTGACATTACGTCCATTTTGAAATTTGAAATCCAACAACAATTCGATGCGGTGTATTTACTTGTTTTGACAGATGTTTTTTTTATTAAATTGCTGTGGTGAACATAAAAGAATCAGCTGTTCGGGAAAATGAATTTCCGTCAAAATAAGAAATAAAATAAAAAAATACATTTTTAGAGAAAAATAAATGCGCAATTACACTTTTTTTTCTCAAAAAAATTCTTTGTATGATTAACGATCGATCAGTATATAATTTTCATTTCTAATCAAAGGGAAACACCGTCAAATATCGATTCAAATTTTTAAATTTGCAAGTAGACACAATATGGTATCCTCATTTGAACCAATTTCCGCACCACATTGGAACTCACTTGGAAGTGTTCTTATAAGTTTTTTTGATTGTAACTAAAAAGTGTGAATGCAACTTTCTTACTCACACTTCAAGGATTCCAGGAAGGTATTAACCATTCCTGTAGGTACATTATTGTACCAAGGACACGACCGAATGAATTACACTGTTTGCATTTTTAAATATTTTTGATAGGTAAATGCACACATTGGAACGCACTTGGACGTGGTCTTATAAGTTTTTTTGATTTTAACTAAAAAGTGTGAATGCAACTTTCTTACTCACACTCCAAGGATTCCAGGAAGGTATAAACCATTCCTGTAGATTCATTATTGTACCAAGGACACGACCGAATGAGTTCTAATGTTTGCATTTTTAAACATTTTTGATAGGAAAATGCACACATTGGAACGCACTTGGACGTGGTCTTATAAGTTTTTTTGATTTTAACTAAAAAGTGTGAATGCAACTTTCTTACTCACACTCCAAGGATTCCAGGAAGGTATAAACCATTCCTGTAGGTTCATTATTGTACCAAGGACACGACCGAATGAATTCAATTGTTTGCATTTTCAAACATTTTTGACAGGAAATGCACACATTAGAACGCACTTGGACGTGGTCTTATAAGTTTTTTTGATTTTACCAAAAAAAATGTGAGAGCAACTTTCTTACTCACACTCCAAGGATTCCAGGAAGGTATAAACCATTCCTGTAGGTTCATTATTGTACCAAGGACACGACCGAATGAGTTCTAATGTTTGCATTTTTAAACATTTTTGATAGGAAAATGCACACATTGGAACGCACTTGGACGTGGTCTTATAAGTTTTTTTGATTTTAACTAAAAAGTGTGAATGCACCTTTCTTACTCACACTTCAAGGATTCCAGGAAGGTATAAACCATTCCTGTAGGTACATTATTGTACCAAGGACACGACCGAATGAGTTCTAATGTTTGCATTTTTAAACATTTTTGATAGGAAAATACAAATATTGCGTTGCCGTAATGTGCCCGATCGGAACTTTGTACAAGTGTGATAACTAATACCGTAAACAAAAAGACCTGAAATATAATAAGTTTATTTAGAAAAGACAAACTGTTATTATTTTCTTAAACAAATTTTGTCCAGGGTAGTGGGCGAGTGGTCCGCACATTTTGGAAATGGCCCTCAAAATTGCCCTTACAATTTTTGTCTTCGCGGCAACGCTGGTGAGAATTGATGTTTCAGCTTGTAGGCAAAACCAGAATGACAGATAGGTTTCCGGTCTTTATATGGTGTGTCTATGTAGCCTAAGATTGTTTATGACTGACATACAGTACAAAGATTCACTAATACACTCATTAAAACTAAAGAGAGAGAAAAACTGAATTTTAATAATGATGTATGTATGTGTTTGTGAAATATAATAATAATTTTTCTTTGTATTTGCTCTTTATAAATGGCCTTCTGCCCTCTTTGCACACACATTTTGTGTATGGGATACTTGTTTCTATCCCTTATTTTTATTTCAATATTGTTACTCTTCTTCTATCTTCTATCCTCCTTTATTCTTAGGTTAAGCTCTTTTAGAGTATGCTGTCTTGTTGAGTGGACACATTCTTTTAATAAGTAAGACATTTGTTCTGTGAAAATTGAATTGTTTGGTTGTGAAACTAAAATAAATTAAATAAATGTGTAGCTCGGCCAATTCTAAGTCGGCAATATTACCTTATTTATATTAAAATAATGTAAACATTAAAATATAAGTTAAAATTAAGAAATGTAAATGAAAAGAAAAATCTCAATAAAATTTTACTACTACTACTACTAATGTTCGGTGTGAACGATTTTCGGGTTTTCGACAACTTTTTGCCGAAAACTCGGTTTTGGGTTTGGTGTGAAAAGGGGTTGGGTTCGAAATCCTGTATGGATCATAATACTGTATTTAAAATACTGTATCTCAAAATACTGTATTTCAAAAAACTGTATGTACAAAATACTGTATGATTAAAATACTGTAGCTCAAAATTCTGTATACCAAAATTCTGTATTTCAAAATGCTGTAAATAGGCTGACAAATAAAAATCGTTTTGAAAAAGTGCGCACTTTTTTACATTATCAAAACGATTTTTATTTGTCAGCCTATTTACAGCATGTTGAAATACAGAATTTTAAAAACAGATTACTTATATAAAGAATAAATCATACAATTTTTTCATTGGCATAATGTACTTATATACTCGTACTTCCCTTGAACAATAACATATGATAAATCATAAGTCTTTGAATTTTTGTAGTTGTTGTAAATACATTTGTATATACAATTCATAGATTACTTACATATATATAAATATTATTGCCTATTGTTATTTACTTATTAATACATTCTGTTTTTTTTACTTGTTTGGAGTTTCAATAAATGATATAATTTACATACATACATAAATCGAGTTTGCTTTTGTTGTTCTCTATAATGGAAGCTTAAGAGCGGAATTTTGAAAAATAGTATTTTTGGATAATATTTTGCTCATACAGCATTTTCAGAAGAAGAATTTTGAGATACAGTATTATCAGATACAGTGTTTTCACAACACAGCATTTTGAGATACAGTATATTAACCATACAGTATTATGAATATACAGTATCATACAGTATGATACAGAATTTTAACCATACAGTATTTTAAAATACAGCATTTCGACCCGCTCCCATAGAGGAAATATATTATCATTATATTAAATATCAAAAGAATTAACAAAAACTTACTCTTCAAATCCGAAATCCATTGTTTTGTTTTGCAAAATTGACTGTCGTTTTTGACAGGTCACAAAGTTCCATAAGTTTCTATTTTAGCCCAATCTTTTGTTTTTTTCCCACTCACATGTATTCACCGATAGCGAACTTGAGAGAGTTCACCTCGAATTTGAGAGAGTTCACCTCGAATAAAATTTGAGGGTGTTTTAGGTAGGACGGGTACCAGTCGGGACTCTAGATAATATATTTCCTCTATGCCCGCTCCCGTGAAAAGCCTATAATATAGTGTTTTTGTATTTTTTGATTTATCAAGGAGAGTTCAAAAAACTGTATTTCATAGCGCCTTTTTTTATAATTAAGGGTTATTAATACCCTTAACATGTTTAAAGTTTAAACACAGTGCGAGTTTTAGGAAAATAGGGAAGGATTAAAGAGGAAATACCGATGCACATTGGTCTTAAAGTTTTGAATATCAAAATGATAGGGAAAAACAGAGCTGGGTAAAGCATTCCACATTTTCGATGTGCGGTTAAAAAAAGAATCTCTATACTTGACAGTACGTCCAAAATTGAGCTCAAGGTTTAACTGATGTGCATTCCTAGAAGTACGAGTATTACGGCTGAATTGTTTGAGGGGAGGAATGCAACTGGCTAATTCGACAGAACACTGTTTATAAAAATATCGGTAGAACAACGAAAGGCATGAAACATTGCGGCTGTGTTCAAGTGACGTAATTGTTTCGGTTATAGTTCTATCGCCTATCATTTTCAAGGTGGAGTGCCATAACCCCCGCGGCATTAACCCCCGCGGGGGTTAGTTCCCATTCAATTGGGAATTAACCCCCGCGGGGGTTAATTCCTTTTTCAAATGGCATTAATCCCCGCGGGGGTTAATTCCCTTTTTATGTGGGGGTTAATGCCCAATTATAACTGGAAATAAGCCCCACGTTAATAAAAAAAACAACAAATATAAAGGAACAAAATTATTTCTTCATTTATTTTTCAAAATAAAACAAAAATTTAAAAAATAAAATAACAACTTCAACAATAAAAAAAATGTATCTTAATCATTTTGAATTGATAACACGGCGGCGTACTAACAGCTTGGTATGTAAGGGGGGCCATGCTGCCCCCCTGCAACCCCCCTGCTTGGGATCACTATAGGATTTGGGGTGGGTGCGAGTTTGGGTATATGCAAAAAACTCTTGCTTTTGAGCACTAAAATCAAAGAAATTCACAACAAAAAAAAAGCAAGTATGGCTCACAGTTATGAAAGAATCACAACGCATTCGTGTTCTTTGCATATACCCAAACTCGCACTCACCCCAAATCCTATAGTGATCCCAAGCAGGGTAAAACGCTCCATTAACAACTACAGGGGTTGAGTGGTTCAATCTCCCTGCTACCCTGTAACAAAATTGTGATTAAACGCCTTACTTAGTACAAAATGTTAAGTATGTATTTATTTTTACTTTTAATTATGTATAAAATCTATGAAACGAATGTGATCAATAAATGTACAAGTGCCTTTAAGGCCATCATACCATGCTGTGTAATTAATTCTAAGTAAATTTAAGTATCTTTAAGTAGCCTAACATAGACACACCATATAAAGACCGGAATCTTTCGTACGTTTTACCCTCCAACACCCATTTGTTTACATTGTTGTATTTGTAATTTTGACATTACGTCCATTTTGAAATTTGAAATCCAACAACAATTCGATGCGGTGTATTTACTTGTTTTGACAGATGTTTTTTTTATTAAATTGCTGTGGTGAACATAAAAGAATCAGCTGTTCGGGAAAATGAATTTCCGTCAAAATAAGAAATAAAATAAAAAAATACATTTTTAGAGAAAAATAAATGCGCAATTACACTTTTTTTTCTCAAAAAAATTCTTTGTATGATTAACGATCGATCAGTATATAATTTTCATTTCTAATCAAAGGGAAACACCGTCAAATATCGATTCAAATTTTTAAATTTGCAAGTAGACACAATATGGTATCCTCATTTGAACCAATTTCCGCACCACATTGGAACTCACTTGGAAGTGTTCTTATAAGTTTTTTTGATTGTAACTAAAAAGTGTGAATGCAACTTTCTTACTCACACTTCAAGGATTCCAGGAAGGTATTAACCATTCCTGTAGGTACATTATTGTACCAAGGACACGACCGAATGAATTACACTGTTTGCATTTTTAAATATTTTTGATAGGTAAATGCACACATTGGAACGCACTTGGACGTGGTCTTATAAGTTTTTTTGATTTTAACTAAAAAGTGTGAATGCAACTTTCTTACTCACACTCCAAGGATTCCAGGAAGGTATAAACCATTCCTGTAGATTCATTATTGTACCAAGGACACGACCGAATGAGTTCTAATGTTTGCATTTTTAAACATTTTTGATAGGAAAATGCACACATTGGAACGCACTTGGACGTGGTCTTATAAGTTTTTTTGATTTTAACTAAAAAGTGTGAATGCAACTTTCTTACTCACACTCCAAGGATTCCAGGAAGGTATAAACCATTCCTGTAGGTTCATTATTGTACCAAGGACACGACCGAATGAATTCAATTGTTTGCATTTTCAAACATTTTTGACAGGAAATGCACACATTAGAACGCACTTGGACGTGGTCTTATAAGTTTTTTTGATTTTACCAAAAAAAATGTGAGAGCAACTTTCTTACTCACACTCCAAGGATTCCAGGAAGGTATAAACCATTCCTGTAGGTTCATTATTGTACCAAGGACACGACCGAATGAGTTCTAATGTTTGCATTTTTAAACATTTTTGATAGGAAAATGCACACATTGGAACGCACTTGGACGTGGTCTTATAAGTTTTTTTGATTTTAACTAAAAAGTGTGAATGCACCTTTCTTACTCACACTTCAAGGATTCCAGGAAGGTATAAACCATTCCTGTAGGTACATTATTGTACCAAGGACACGACCGAATGAGTTCTAATGTTTGCATTTTTAAACATTTTTGATAGGAAAATACAAATATTGCGTTGCCGTAATGTGCCCGATCGGAACTTTGTACAAGTGTGATAACTAATACCGTAAACAAAAAGACCTGAAATATAATAAGTTTATTTAGAAAAGACAAACTGTTATTATTTTCTTAAACAAATTTTGTCCAGGGTAGTGGGCGAGTGGTCCGCACATTTTGGAAATGGCCCTCAAAATTGCCCTTACAATTTTTGTCTTCGCGGCAACGCTGGTGAGAATTGATGTTTCAGCTTGTAGGCAAAACCAGAATGACAGATAGGTTTCCGGTCTTTATATGGTGTGTCTATGTAGCCTAAGATTGTTTATGACTGACATACAGTACAAAGATTCACTAATACACTCATTAAAACTAAAGAGAGAGAAAAACTGAATTTTAATAATGATGTATGTATGTGTTTGTGAAATATAATAATAATTTTTCTTTGTATTTGCTCTTTATAAATGGCCTTCTGCCCTCTTTGCACACACATTTTGTGTATGGGATACTTGTTTCTATCCCTTATTTTTATTTCAATATTGTTACTCTTCTTCTATCTTCTATCCTCCTTTATTCTTAGGTTAAGCTCTTTTAGAGTATGCTGTCTTGTTGAGTGGACACATTCTTTTAATAAGTAAGACATTTGTTCTGTGAAAATTGAATTGTTTGGTTGTGAAACTAAAATAAATTAAATAAATGTGTAGCTCGGCCAATTCTAAGTCGGCAATATTACCTTATTTATATTAAAATAATGTAAACATTAAAATATAAGTTAAAATTAAGAAATGTAAATGAAAAGAAAAATCTCAATAAAATTTTACTACTACTACTACTAATGTTCGGTGTGAACGATTTTCGGGTTTTCGACAACTTTTTGCCGAAAACTCGGTTTTGGGTTTGGTGTGAAAAGGGGTTGGGTTCGAAATCCTGTATGGATCATAATACTGTATTTAAAATACTGTATCTCAAAATACTGTATTTCAAAAAACTGTATGTACAAAATACTGTATGATTAAAATACTGTAGCTCAAAATTCTGTATACCAAAATTCTGTATTTCAAAATGCTGTAAATAGGCTGACAAATAAAAATCGTTTTGAAAAAGTGCGCACTTTTTTACATTATCAAAACGATTTTTATTTGTCAGCCTATTTACAGCATGTTGAAATACAGAATTTTAAAAACAGATTACTTATATAAAGAATAAATCATACAATTTTTTCATTGGCATAATGTACTTATATACTCGTACTTCCCTTGAACAATAACATATGATAAATCATAAGTCTTTGAATTTTTGTAGTTGTTGTAAATACATTTGTATATACAATTCATAGATTACTTACATATATATAAATATTATTGCCTATTGTTATTTACTTATTAATACATTCTGTTTTTTTTACTTGTTTGGAGTTTCAATAAATGATATAATTTACATACATACATAAATCGAGTTTGCTTTTGTTGTTCTCTATAATGGAAGCTTAAGAGCGGAATTTTGAAAAATAGTATTTTTGGATAATATTTTGCTCATACAGCATTTTCAGAAGAAGAATTTTGAGATACAGTATTATCAGATACAGTGTTTTCACAACACAGCATTTTGAGATACAGTATATTAACCATACAGTATTATGAATATACAGTATCATACAGTATGATACAGAATTTTAACCATACAGTATTTTAAAATACAGCATTTCGACCCGCTCCCATAGAGGAAATATATTATCATTATATTAAATATCAAAAGAATTAACAAAAACTTACTCTTCAAATCCGAAATCCATTGTTTTGTTTTGCAAAATTGACTGTCGTTTTTGACAGGTCACAAAGTTCCATAAGTTTCTATTTTAGCCCAATCTTTTGTTTTTTTCCCACTCACATGTATTCACCGATAGCGAACTTGAGAGAGTTCACCTCGAATTTGAGAGAGTTCACCTCGAATAAAATTTGAGGGTGTTTTAGGTAGGACGGGTACCAGTCGGGACTCTAGATAATATATTTCCTCTATGCCCGCTCCCGTGAAAAGCCTATAATATAGTGTTTTTGTATTTTTTGATTTATCAAGGAGAGTTCAAAAAACTGTATTTCATAGCGCCTTTTTTTATAATTAAGGGTTATTAATACCCTTAACATGTTTAAAGTTTAAACACAGTGCGAGTTTTAGGAAAATAGGGAAGGATTAAAGAGGAAATACCGATGCACATTGGTCTTAAAGTTTTGAATATCAAAATGATAGGGAAAAACAGAGCTGGGTAAAGCATTCCACATTTTCGATGTGCGGTTAAAAAAAGAATCTCTATACTTGACAGTACGTCCAAAATTGAGCTCAAGGTTTAACTGATGTGCATTCCTAGAAGTACGAGTATTACGGCTGAATTGTTTGAGGGGAGGAATGCAACTGGCTAATTCGACAGAACACTGTTTATAAAAATATCGGTAGAACAACGAAAGGCATGAAACATTGCGGCTGTGTTCAAGTGACGTAATTGTTTCGGTTATAGTTCTATCGCCTATCATTTTCAAGGTGGAGTGCCATAACCCCCGCGGCATTAACCCCCGCGGGGGTTAGTTCCCATTCAATTGGGAATTAACCCCCGCGGGGGTTAATTCCTTTTTCAAATGGCATTAATCCCCGCGGGGGTTAATTCCCTTTTTATGTGGGGGTTAATGCCCAATTATAACTGGAAATAAGCCCCACGTTAATAAAAAAAACAACAAATATAAAGGAACAAAATTATTTCTTCATTTATTTTTCAAAATAAAACAAAAATTTAAAAAATAAAATAACAACTTCAACAATAAAAAAAATGTATCTTAATCATTTTGAATTGATAACACGGCGGCGTACTAACAGCTTGGTATGTAAGGGGGGCCATGCTGCCCCCCTGCAACCCCCCTGCTTGGGATCACTATAGGATTTGGGGTGGGTGCGAGTTTGGGTATATGCAAAAAACTCTTGCTTTTGAGCACTAAAATCAAAGAAATTCACAACAAAAAAAAAGCAAGTATGGCTCACAGTTATGAAAGAATCACAACGCATTCGTGTTCTTTGCATATACCCAAACTCGCACTCACCCCAAATCCTATAGTGATCCCAAGCAGGGGGGTTGCAGGGGGGCAGCATGCCCCCCCTTACATACCAAGCTGTTAGTACGCCGCCTTCGTGCTATCAATTCAAAAAAACTTTTTAGCAAAAGTAGCTATTCTAGACAATAAATCAACCATTTTTGCGTGTTTTGTATGTAAAAAAGTGAACTTTAAATTTATTTTATTAAAGTTTACGAATTTTAAAATATTCGGCGTTGTTTCCTTTATTTTTTGGCCTTATTTCTTTTTATAAATCGAAATAAAGCCAAATTGGTTTTATTTCGTTTTGAACAACGAAATAAGGCCAAATTTGAAATTTGGTGTTATTTAATTTGGTACTATTTCACGTCACTCGTATTTTTTGTTTATTTGTTATAGGAAGGTATGTCATAGCTTTCTCAATTCCATTTTGAAAACTCACCATTTCTAAGAATAGATATGTACTTTATTTCTGTTTAAGTTAAAGGTTTAAGTACATTTAAAAATGCGTAAAACAAAATAAGAATTATTTTCCAAAAATATTTAAATACATTATTTTAAACTTCAACTCAAGGAACAAGATCGCAACTTTGTTGTGCATTTTATACCTATATAATTGTTTATTTTTCCTTTATTTGTTTACTATTGTACAGCAAAGCTAAAACAAAAGAAAAAATGGGGGTTAAAGCCATTTCTGAATGGAAATTAATACCCGCGGGGGTTATTTCCTTTTTCTTGTGGGGATTAATGCCACTTGAAAAAGGAATTAACCCCCGCGGGTGTTAATTCCCATTCATTTGGGAATTAACCCCCGCGGGGGTTAATGCCGCGGGGGTTATGGCACTCCACCCATTTTCAAAGCTCTTTTTTGGATCCTGTCCAAAATACTTAAACTTGATTTGGGGGCACCTGCCCAAATATGCGAGTTATATTCAAGTTTTGGACGAATGAAGGCTTTGTAAATTACAGCCAGATCAGAAGGGGTAAAACATTTTTTGCACCGTCGGAGGAATCCTAAGCACCTAGCAGAATTTTTGGCAATATCGAATAAGTGATCATTCCATAAGAGGTGATCTGTGATACACATAAAAATAAGGAAGAGCGTCGGAGACAAAACGGAGCCCTGGGGCACACCAGCGTTTTTTTTTGTGAATATCAGATTTGAACCCGTCCAATACTACTTGAATTGAACGGTCCGAAAGGTAGTTTCTAACCCAACGAAGAAGGGATTCATCAATACCAAATGCACGCATTTTCGATAAGAGAGCTTGATGCCAAACTCTATCAAATGCCTTTCAAATATCAAGTGCAATAATCTTACTTTCTTCAAAACGATGTAAAGATTTGTTCCACTGTTCGGTGAGATAAACTATATGAGATCACCAGTGGATCTATTGCTACGAAAGCCATACTGCCGGTCATTAAGAAGCTTCCGTTCTTCGAGATATTTCTTAAGCTGATAATTAATCAGCGTTTCCATGACCTTGGAAAGAAGGGACGTCAGTGCTATTGGACGATAGTTAGAGGGAGAGGAGGATTCGCCTTTTTTAGGGACAGGCTGTACAAATGCTGTTTTCCATCCAATCGGAAAGAGACCTGTAGAGTAGGAAAGATGGAAAAGCTTACGCAGTGGTTTTGCAAGCGTTGAAGAACACCTCTTCAGAACAATTGGGGAGATACTATCCGGGCCAGCGGATTTGTGTATGTCAAGGTCTTTCAATACTCTTACAACTGCACGAGTGTGAAACAATATTCGTCTCATACAATCGTTTACGCTCTCATGACAGTTTCCGGTAGCGTCGAATTAACAGCAAACTGTGCTGCAAGCAAATTGGCTTTTTCAATCGAGCTCACATAGGGAGTGTCATTGTGGTAGAGCGTTGGAACCGAGGATGACGTGGTGTTTCGTACGTTTTTTACAAATGACCAGAAATTTGTACACCCTTTGGGACATTGCAGTATTTTTTGCCATAATTTCTGATCATGCAAAAATTTGGTTTGTCGAATATGACCATTACATATCTTTCTAGCTTGTTTGAACTTATTCCGGTTTTCCTCAGTGGGGTTGGCTTTATAAATCCGGAAACTTACATCTCTGAACCTAATAACCTCTTTACAGCTCGAATCAAACCATGAGTTCTCTTTAGGTTTGATAATTTTAACCCTATTCGGGATACAATTTCTCATTCCACAAAGAATTAAATTTGTAACCATATCTGCGCTGGAATCTACGTCACTATCGAGGAAGCATAGTGACCAGTTAAAGTTCCTGAAGAATTCATTGAGACCGTCCCAGTTGGCTTTCTCATATTGCCAAACGGTTCTCATAGGAGTTTTTTCTTTAACTGGGTTTTTTACATATGAGAAATTTGCAGATACGATACAATGCAATGGTCTGATGAGCCTAGAGGCGGTAATACACTGATTGTGTATTTATTAGGATCAGAAGTAAGAAACAAGTCTAGGGTGTTGGCGGATTTCTATTCTATTCTATTTCCGTTTGGAGCTCATTTTTTTTTAATTGGCCGTGTGTCAATTGCGTTAAAATGTGTGTTAAAATTTAACCAGCGTTAAAATTTGACACTAATGAGGTGAATAAAATGGGTTAAAATTTATTGAGCTGTGGAGCAGGTTAAAGTGTGTTAAAATTTGACGTTTCTATTGATAGAGAAATTTGCTCTTGCTTTTGCAATTTTGCATTCAAATCAAACGGAAATGGAGGAAGAAAAAAACGAAGGCAGGCTGGAAAACCATACAATAAATGTAAGTTTGAAATTAATTAATTTATATAAATTCAATGCTTTTGTTTTCTAGGGTCTCACGAAGAAAAAATAAAACTTATTCAAACTAGGATAAGTTTGGATGATATGTTTACATCTAAAAATGCAAACATTAATTCGGAGCTGATGTCATCGCCGAGATTATCTTCCTCTCTGGAGTTTACGTTCACTTAGATTGATTCGCCAACATCGCCCATTGCATCAACCTCACGTCCATCAACATCAGCTTCCGTTGCAACACCAAAGTTTAGTGCACACGAAAAACACTGTATTAAACGTGACAAAAAGCTGTCCAAACAAATGGGTACACTCATGGCCGTTTTTGGGCAAATGGTTGCAAAAGATTACCCAGATATTAACGTAGACAATCTGGTTGTCTGTTCCTCATCAGAAGATGAATAAAAAGTGATTTTTTTGATTTTAATAACTACTAATAACTAATAACTTACCCCACGCTCTCTTCTCTGTTTAATTGAATTTCTTGTTATAATGCTTTGATATTTTAAAAGATATAAAAGAATTACAGCAAAATACTTTAAATTTGTCATTTTTCTGAATCAAATACGAATTTATTGTTTTGTTTCTTTTGAAATGTATGACAGATATCAACAATTTTTCAGTGTTACCACACCGAATAAATCAATTAATCAAAATGGGAATTTTGTTTGAATATTTTTGACTGTTGTTTTAAAATATGACATTAGAATCGAGAACAATAAATAAAAAAGATTTTTTTTTAGTTTCAGAGACTTTTTATTAACCCTGTTTTCTTAGAGAAATTATTTTTCCGCGAAAAAGAAAACCAATTTTTGTTCAGGGAAATTTCTTAAATTATCGAGGGAAATTTTTTTAACCTGCGCAGAAATCCTGGTTAAAATAATTGTTTTAACGCAATTCACACAGCAAATGGCTAAATTTGATCCCACCTCAAAGAAGACGTCAAATTTTAATGCAAATGCGAAATTTTGCTATTCCGCAAACTTATAAATAGAAAGAAATTCTCTAGATTCTTACGCGTCTTTGGATTGCAACGCATAATAATATACAAATTAAATCAAATGTTGTTTAAAAGGAACATGGCCCACATGTTCACAAAGGGATAACAAATCTTACAAGTTCTGATATATTGTGATAAAAATTTTAAAAATCTATTAAATCTGAAAAACTATTAATTGCGACCGATTCTAAACCGCGTTTCAACGTTTAATCCGTGGTTCAGTAAATTTAATTCAAGATTACTGTCTGTTTATAGTTGTAACGGAGGTTTAAGTATATAAATTGACTCTAAAGCCTAGTACATACTTCCTCGTGAAGTGAACGTTCGCCAGTGGAGAAAGTGAACTTTTGACATTGCTCACTGGTACACACTTGTGAGTACACGTTGTGAACATTTGACGTTTCATATGACACCATTTTAACTTTTTTTTTAGAACAACGCGCAAGCAGCCACAAACTTTAAAATGCGGAAACCAAATGTCAAAGCTTCACCAACAGTTCCCGTACATTTTGCACGTGAATTGCCCGTGAACGAAAACTCTCCACTTTGTTCTCCACTCAGCTTCACGAGCAAGTTCACGGGTGAACCAAAAACTGAAATTTGTATGGGTTCACGAGATGGTTCACAAGTATGTACTAGGCTTAACTAAGTAAAGCAGTAGACCAAGTTTAAAATGCTAAACCATGGATTAACAAAACGACGATGATCCAACTAAGCCTCTTATCTGTCAAGAAGGGTTTCCAAAATGTCATTTTTGTTTGTCATAATTAAAATACTTGTACTTGTACATACAAGAGTAGAAGTTTCTTGTTTGTACATAAATATTATTATTTTTTTTTTAATTGTACATCAATGCACTGAAAATCTTACAAATGTTATTTAAGTGCTAGCATAACCTTAAGCTCTATGAATATCGTAATAAAAGAAAATTCACAAAAATGATAACAAACAGCTGGGCGAAAAGGCAATTGCAAAATGTCAAACCCAAACATTGTAAAAAACGCGCGAAAATCAACAGAAAAGCGAACATCGACAATCAAAAGACAAGAAGTCAAAAAGTGAAAAAGTTGGAAAGTTGCAGTAATTGTATTTTTTTATAAATTCACTAATTTCAATGCAATTTTAAAAATACTATCAAGTTCCTAATCAAAATAAAAAATTATTTTTTCTAAAAGTGCAGAAGGTAAGCAAATTAAGTATTAAAATATTTACATAATTTGTTTATGAATCCAACTTGAGAGTACAGTTTTTTATTTTTTTATGCAATGAATTTCCTCTAAAAAACTAATAAAATGATATTAATTTTATAGAATATGATGGTTTATACCGACAATTTAATGTCGGTCGATAATAACTCACCTCGGAAGGATTCTGGAAATCCAAACAGATACTCGTGGGCTGAAGAAGTTATTGTTCACGAATATGGCCACGGTAAAATGGAAGAGGTGCGTATCTTAATATAAAACAATGTATTTAGATTATTATTTTAAAAGATAATTGATCTATTTGTAAAGTTATTTAAATTTTGTTTAAATGAGACAACATTAACAAGAAAACCAAGGTTTTTTTTCATCAGACAAAATGTATGCCAACACTTACACCCAACTATACAAATTTCGATAACATTTTCACTGGATGGATAGAGGAGGGAAAAAGAAAATTAATACGAATATCAAATTTAGTGCTCGAAAAAATTCGACTGAAAGCGAATATTTTGAAAACAATTTTTTAAACGATTCACTCTTATAATTATGTTCATTTTAAGGATCAAGAGTTTGGCAAAATAGTTGTTATATTTTCACGCCTAAAAAAAAAACAATAGTTTGAACTTCCTAAGCTTTCGCTTTGAGTGAAATGTTCGTTTCTCTTTTATAACGAGAGTCTTAAGCAAAGTTTAAGTATTCGCAATTCTTAGAAAAATCGTTTCATGAGTTGAGGGTGTGTGCTAATGTGTAGCAAATGTCAAAATTTGGACTTATTGTCCATTTTCTCTCCATTTATTAACTATAAAACTTTTATACACTCCGCTTCAAATAAATAAACACAAACATTTTCTGAGTTAATATTGTCCATAATTTGCAAACTTTGTTCAGTTCATTTTATGATGCTGAATGAGTGCTTATAACGTTGAGAAAACAAGTCAGAAAAAAACAATCTCTTGCAAACTGTTCCGTATATAAATCGGGATAGTGAATTTTGTTTTTTACCTTTAACTTCAAATCATTTCCGTACTATAAATGTTACCGCTTGTTTGTAAACGTGTAGGTACAGTGACGGACAAACCAATACGAAAAATTTGAATGTATTAAGATTACTTATAAAAACTCAAATATTTAAGGACCTTTTTGCAAATAATTTACGGTATGTGCATCACCGTACACATCTTGTGGAACAATCACATACGCGATGTCGCCAAAAATACCGTCTGATCTTGATGTTGTCTACAAGACTTATATACGTATAAGGCTTGAGTATAGCCACCTCTCTGGGCTGGTGCTCCTGCAACTTAAGCATCTTGGACAGTATTGAACGTAGAGCATTAAAATTAAACGAATATAATCATTCGTACATTTACGTTGCTTGAACATCGTCGTGCCTCACCTTTTGATACCGTTATTTTAACGTACGACGCGATTGTGCTGTGCCTTACCACACTCTTTTTCCGAGTCATTGCAACATTTAGAAATTCAAAACCAATGTGTGCCGACAACTTCTTTCAAACCCTCTTTCCATTCCTCACACTGTGTCTCTGTATAATAAGGGTAGTAATATCCCCTTGTGTGTGCGCTTATTATTTATACAAAAATTATTGCTTTAAGTGCTACAAATATAATAATAATTAAATTAATCAAAAAAAAAAAAAAAAACAATGTATTGTTAAAAAGGAAGATATTAGAATAGAAAATAAATTGTTGCTAAAAAGCGGACAAAACAATAGGACAATTTGTTAACTTAAAGCAGAAACTTTATATTTATTATTGACAGGGCCGGCCCCAGCCAAACTTGCGCCCTGTGCAAGAATTGTAGAAAGCACCTTTTTTTTATATTTTCACACATAAACTGATTCACAAGCATAAGCCTTTCCCACATTACCCAGGAGGTAGACTTTCAATGCTATTTTTTTATTGAAGTATCCCCAGTAGGCCTAAACTATGTACAAAAACGCAGCGAAGAAATGAGCAGAGGAAAAACGTTTAAACTTGGAAACTTACTTTTCTGATCTTACATTTTGCAAATTCAGAAATGAGATCATCAAAGTCTAAAGAATTTAAGAATTCCTTTTCAATGGACATTACAGATAAGCCTACCAATCTCTTTTGTGTCATGGTTGTCCTAAGATAATTTTTAATAATTTTAAGTTTAGAAAAACAACGTTCTCCTGAAGCTACCGTGACCGGAATTGTATTTAAGATTTGGAGAGCAATTACTAAATTCGGAGCAAAATCTTCAAATTTGAACTAAAAATAAAATTTAACACATCTAAACTTGAACGCATCGGAACGCATTAAAATCAAACCGTTGTTTGTATTTTCTAAAATTTGTATGCCAGTTGACAGATTAACGGACTTTGCAAATATTTACTAGTTAACTTCCCATATCGAAATGTATCGAAAAATTTCACTGCATATAATGAGCACCGAGCAGCATCATTAACCACTAAATTTAAGAAATGCGTGCAACATGGAACGAAAAATGCTCTTGGTTCCAGGGTTCGAATTCGATTCTGAACACCCGCTTCTTTTCCTTTCACATTCGAACCATTATCATAACTTTTGCTTCGACAGTTATTTATTAAAATTCCATGTAATTCAAGCTTGTCTAAAATCAACTTAGTCAGTCACATTCTGGTCTTGTCTTGTCACAAAATATGTACATCGCTTCTATTAAAAGCTGATAGCTATTTATTAGGCAGACGGCAAAGCCATGCTTATCGATTTTTGTAAATATTATTTATGTACATAAACAAGAAAAGAAACAATAAATCTATCTAAATCTAAAAAATCTAAATCTAATCTTAATAAACCAACAAAGGGAAAAAACAATTGAAACAATCTGCATTCTGCACCAGACTAGATAGGTATATATTAAAAGTAGCCTTTACAACAGTCATTAACTTTAAAAAAAAAAAAAAAAAAAAACTGCCTGCTGCCTTCGCAAGAACGATTCGACTCCACATAGAATCATCCCTCTTAAATTTTTACACTCTATGCTCCTTTTCCATTCTATTAAAAATTTCATCTCCTGTAAAGGCACTTAACTCTTAAAAAGATACAGTGTGTAATAAGAAAACCTGCACGTTCTGACCCATATGATTCCGTATAAATAAGTTTTTTTTTAAATTTCTCCCATGTTAGTTTCTATACTCAGTGTGCAAAAAAGAAAAATTGCACATCCGTTGACCATTTGTAGTAGTTGGTTTGGTAGCACAGCAACCTACCTGCTCACTTTTTTCGGAGGCATTTTTTTGTGGATGAGAACTCACATACAGAGGTACGGTGCATAACCTTCACGTTCTAGCACATATGATTTAATATGAATAAGTATTTTGCTTTGTCATACTCTCTATGTTAATTTTGGGACTCAGTGTGCATGAAATAAATCTTGCACATTATGAGGTGGCATGGAACTTTTTTGTGATGAGATTTTTTCTTTTATTTTTCTCTTGTACGAACAGGGTGAAATATTTGGAAATTAGGTAGGTAGGATTTTTAGTTCTGCAATATTTTACATTAAATTTTCATTGAATTCAACAATGAAAGTGATGTTAGTTAGTGCGCAAGAGATAACTTAGGACAGTTGTGATGGATGTTTTTTAGAGATTGTTTTAAGAACGTTTGTGGTTAAAAAAATGACAAATAGTAGTACATATGTATTTGTTTGCGCAAGATCAGATTACATTTTCTTGCTCCTGGTAATGCGCCCCCAGAATTTTGCGCCCTGTGCATTTGCATATCTTGCACATATGTATGCTTTGTCCGGCCCTGATTATTGAAGTCTTGTACCTCAAGTATTTTAACGGGTATATTAACTTAAACAATTATCGACATAAACTTATCGTCCAAAATTGTTCTAGAATTTCAATTGTGTTTAAGTATCCGGACACCAAAATTTTGTAACTTTAAGTTTAAGTCCTTTTCGTCTACATTAAAATTATTTTTTTTAGTGGCAAAAAAGGTATTTAAAATATCTGCACAATTCAGGGAAGTACATGGTTACAAACCAATTTTTAAACACACGAATTAAAAAATAGCAATTAGGTAAAATTCCTAATTGAAACTGTATAAAACGTCGACAGACAAAAATTGAAGCCAGGAATTCAAGAAAATATATAAAGTCTTTATTTAAATTAATAGATTGTTCGATATTAATACAATGTTGAATATTTCATGCAAAAATTTGCCGCGGCCAACTGACTGCGCTAGCCCATTATCCGCACCTAACAGCAACTTTTTTGTTATTATTTTTATTGTACTATTCGTACTAGAATGTCAGCTTGTTAGACTTGACCATTCCTTTTAATTTCATTGAATGTTTTTGAACAACAACAACAACTTAAAGGTGCTACCACTCATTGTTTTTTTGGCTGGAGATATAGCTATTTCGTGCTTTGCCACTTTTGCACTCATCAGTCTCCTTTTTTGTGGTGCTGAGCTTTAATCCAATTTTATTTGAAAAACGCATATCAGATTTGCTCAGTCTTAGAACTCGTGTGCACTACGCACTCCACTACTTTAGACCACTGACGTCACAGGTCGAGATGTGCTAATTGTTTATCAAATGCATTTGAAGCATCAACCTTTTTATAAGCTCCTTTAATTTATTTATTTATTTATTCGTCTTTCAAGTTACAATACTTTATGGAGACTACATTAAAATCAAACATTATATTTACAAATTGACAGTGGTAAAAACATAGTATTACAACAAATTCAATACATCTTTCTTAATATCTAATCTATTTTTATTAAAATCAATTGCAAACTCAAATTCGTTAAAAGCAATACAAGAAGCAGTTATTGGATTATGTTTCGCATAATTTTTGCTATGAAAAGGAACATGTAGAAAATTACCATTTCGCAAATTACGAGATGGAACATACATATTAAACTGAGACAACAAAAATGAACAATTTATCTTACAGTTGAGCACATCGTAAGCAAAGAGTACTGAATACAATTTTTTTCTAGATACTAAAGGTTTTAAGTCAATTAAAGCACATCTGGTCTCATAAGGTGGCATATTTGAATAATTATAAAGCTTTCGTAAAGCAAATTTTGTAAGTATGCTGTTTTGTTTTTTTTTTGGTTTTATTGTTAGCTCTTGAAATGCTTATGGCTCTAAATACGGCTGCTTTGCTTGTTAACTTATCAATTCCATACCAGAAATGAAATTAGACACTGAATTCAATTTTTCGATACAAAAATTAGATCTTCGGTCAACTTTTCAAGAGCTCTTTCACCAAAAATTCGTTATTGCGCTAGGTCGTGCGGCGTCAATTACCTTTCCCTGCTGCTTCATTTATTCCATATATTTTGTGTGCATGCTTCCAAAAAATGGTCCTATGTAGTATGTATGTTAACCGAATTTCACTTTATTTTTATATCCTTTTTGGGGTTATACAAGTTACTTTGTGTGCTTAAGGGAATCTTTGAGTTCTTTGAACCATTTCAAAATTGTCAGTAGTAATATTTCCCCTTCCGTGCTACCTATAAACATTGAAATTGAGTTGTTAAATATAGCCTACAAAATTTGAAGAAATACTAAAAGAAAAACATCATTTAAAAATGACCGACCACTGAAAAAATTAGTTCAAGTTCATAGAGCAGAATCTGTCCTTGGAAATGTGGTAGGCTGAATCCTTAAGGCGCCAGTTATAGCTATCATTGAAATCGATCAGGAAAAATTTTTGAATCGAAATTTGACGGTGTTTCCCTTTGATTAGAAATGAAAATTATATACCGATCGATCGGAAATCACACAAAGAATTTTTGTTGAGAAAAAAAAGTTTAATTGCACATTTATTTTTCTCTAAACATTTTTTTTCTATTTTCCGGACGGAAATTCATTCATTTGGATTTCAAGCAGGAACTTTTTTTCAATGACAGAAATTTTTAAGGATAGCTATAAACGACCTGTCAAGAAAATTCCAATGTTTGTTTTCAATGATGAAAACCAATGATAGCTATGACTGGCGCCTAAAGCAATAGAGACGCAAGAAATCAAATAAAATAAAAAAAAACTTTAAGATGACTTAAAAAGCATTGATGAAGAAAAAATCATAAGGGACTTCATTTGCAGTCAACTGCAATCACTAAACGCAAAATAAAACCAATTCAGCAAGTTAATTTTTCAGATGTACTTTACTTTCTTTTGCAGAATGTAAAAACAACATTATTAACTACAAACAAAAATCCTAACACAGGTAACAAGTCCATGATAAGTTGTGTAGGAACTTGTATTGTCTTTAAGTCCATTATGTCATCTGAATCTACACAATCTTTTGAGTTTTAATCAATACTTTAAAGTTGAGCGCAGACATCAGTTATTTCTTGCTTATGGACACTATCTCCGATCTGTTTTGTCAACATTCATTCATTAAAAATTATCTTTATACGAATGTGAATAAAAACCAAAAATTTCATATAAAATACATATAGAACAATGTTTTCTATGTATTTGAACTTAGTAAGCCCTGTCCAAATACGACATATTTGAAACCATAAAAATTATTTACAACCAATTTTATGAAATTCCACTTGAAATAAATTCCTTTTTAGTAACTATCTTACTCTAATGTGCTTCTTACTTCCAACTTTACCTTTTCTTCAGATATTGCTAATTGTTTTAAAATCCTTCCTCCAAAATGCTTGAACTCATCGCATAGGTTAGACGCATAACATACTTAAGGTCCTGTGTGAACTAGGGTCTCACTCGAGTTGTGCCCTCCAAGTTGAGTGAGTGCATGCCACCTGATCCAAGGCATTTGTCTACTGCGCTGTCATTTTGACATGGATTAGAAGACTTTCCGGTCCCGAGCATTGGTTTCCACTCAATTGCTTTCTTAACCCAAAGAAAAAGCGGTTAGCAAGATTCATTCTTCGTTTGATTTTAGCGCTAGTGTTGTTTTCTGCCTAGGTGGACAAAGTCCTTAACTACCCCAAAAGCTACGACTGTCGACGGTCCTTCCTTGTGACAGCATGTACTTTGTTTTTCCCTCATTAACTGCTAAACCCATTTATGCAGCCTCTGCCTCAATATTGACATCACGCTGAGTTCTTCCTATTATATCAATGTCATTAGCTTATGCGAGTAATTCGATAAATTTTTGAAAGATAGTGCCTCTAGTGTTGACGTGAAAGCTCTGCACTGTTCTTTTGAGGACGATGTTAAATAAATCTCGTGATGTCAAAGAAATCACATTGTCTATAGCCTTTTTTGACATCAAAAGGTTCGGTTAAGTTTTGTCCAACGCCTATGAAGCAGCGCGGTTTTTCCATGGCCACCATGCACAAACAGACGAGTTTGGCAAGGATTCCAAAACTATAAATGGTTCTATACGGTTCCTATCTGTAGATGCTGTCATATGCGGCCTTGAAATTGATGAAAAAAATGGTGCGTTGCGATTCGATGTTCTTGGAGTTTTCCAGGATCTGTCGTAATGTGAAGATTGGCTGGGGCTCTGAGCATTAAGTGTAATGTTTATTTTATTTACGTTCATTACTTTCCAACTGTAATATATTTTAATTTTTCGGTATTTTAATTCTACAACAAAAATTCAAAATGTTTGTTCCAGATAAAGAAAGTCCTAGAAAGATGCGATGGTAATAGTTCAATTGTAATAAAACAAGAACCAGGAACAAGTAATATCAAACGTGAAATCAGATCAGAAGATCGTGAAATTTCTTTAGATTTCATAGGTAAATAAAAAACAACAACAAAAAAACTACTTTCAGCGAAAATTATTTTATTCTTATTTTCTTTATCGTCATTAGATAGTGTAAATGAACAAAAATTTGAGAGACTTGTCAAAGAAGAAAAACTCAAAACTCCTTTCAAACGACGTCATTCGAATACTCCTAGCAATGAAAGTCGCTCTGGAAGCCCAAACAGTAGTATGCAAAGTGATAACTGCGAAGTAAGACCTAAACCTTATCGCAGAAGAGTCGATGAAAAGCGTGCTAGACACAGTAGTCAAAGTTCTTCTTCCTCATCGACACAAGGCACCGAAACTGATCCATCCATTTTGGCCAGAAGGCAGAAACAAATTGATTATGGCAAGAATACTGTTGCCTATGATCATTATATTGAAAGGGTCCCAAAGTAAGTAGTATTTTATATGTCCTCCATCATAATTATAGATATTCCCTTGGAATGATCAACTAATTCGTATTTTTTTTTAAGGAATCTTAGAACTCGAGAACACCCTCGTACACCAAATAAATTTGGTAAATACAGCCGGCGTGCATTCGACGGTTTGATCAAAATCTGGCGCAAGCAGCTTCACTACTACGATCCTCCCAAAGTGGAAAACGAAGATCAAGCTGTTAGTACGGATTCTGAAAGTGAATCTGATTAAATTTATAGAGTTAAATACTTAGAGTACTGATGAAAGGTGGTCAACAAAATTTACACACAAAACTTAACTAAGCTTTTCCAAAGATTTGGTTTTGGATTTGGAACCAGATGATCATGTTTTCAAGATCAAATTCTGAAAATCTAAAAACCAAAGTAAAAGAATATCCTGGTTTTGGAATAACAATAATTGTGTTTAATAGTGTAATGAATGAGCAAATTAATACGTTTATTTTTTAACTTCTCAAATATTTTGTTAAATGAAGGAAAAGTTTTCGTTATAAATTAACAATGCCTCATATATTATTCTTTTGTATTTTCAATGTTAATTATTAATATATTAAAATAAATTTATATTAATTGATCTTTACTCTATTTATATAAGATATGCCTTTCTCATAAAAACAAACAAGTTAATACATTTGTAATGAATTTTATGTTAAACTTTGGTAAAAGAATTTATATCTAGCGCGAATTATTTGTATTTTTTTAAAGCGACTTGTATTTCTTAAAGTTTCAATGCTCTAAACGCTAAAAAGTTATTAAAAATGAATTACAAAATGTTTTTAAAAATATGGATTTATTTGGTTCTAAACTGTGCGTGCGGATATCCATGGAAGCTCTTAGCCAACAACGACGAGGAGAACATTAAAAGTTGAAAGACTGCAAAAGGAAGAAACTGTCAAAGTCTTTGCCTAGCTGTAGCGAAATCCTTCCACTTGTGAGTTGTGTCCAGAAGTTCATTGACAGCTTTGCTAAGAATCCATAAGTAATGCCGCTGAAGAGGTGCTACGATTCTCAGAGCCACCACAGAGGAATCCCTATTTTGACTCCGAATGTGCTAAGGAAACAAAGCCAAAACGGAGGCCTACAGTTTGTGGCAGCAAAAAATGGTAAGGGCCTCTAGTCAGTTCTATGTCGACAAGAGAAGGGATGAAAACAGCTTTCTCAGAAAAAAAAAACTATGATGAGCGTGAAGTCAAGGAGATCCAGAGATGTTTTAGCAGGAAGCAGGTGCGGAACTTCTACAGAGAAACAAAGAAGAAAACAACAGATTCACCGCCTTGGAGTCTGCAAGGACAAAGAAGGGAAAAGCATAGTGAAGACGCTTAAAATCTGGAAAGAATATTTTTAACCATCTGCTTAACGACGATAAAGTCCGCGATCCCAAAAACGAGCAGACTCATCTGGTTGATGATAATGAGTTCCAACCATCCGTTTATAAATTACATCAAAATAGCTGAACAGAATGGCCAGTGATGATGTGCTACAGGCGGAAATTTTCAAGTATGCCGGAGATGATTTTGTAAAGAGCATACACCAACTTGTAGCCAAAATTTGGTCGGAATAAATTATGCCTGACGAGTGAAACTGTTACTATTTGCCTGATCCATAAAAAGGTGATCGCCTTCTCTGTTCCAACTACAAAGGAGGTATTAACCTTTTAAACATTGCATCCAAATCCTGTCCAGTGTTTTGTGTTAACCCCTGAAGCCATTTATTGGCAAATTGATTGGCACTGACCAGTGTGGCTTCGGGCCTTGAAAATCTACCATCGACCAAATATTCACTTTACGCAAAGTCATGGAGAAGACCTAAGAATACAACATCGGTACACATTACCCCTCTATAGATTTCATACAGCCTATGACAGTGTCAACAATGACGACCTATACCGTTCCATGTCGAGTTTTGGTATTCCTTCAAAACCACCAGTCGATTACGACCAAGAGACGTGCTTTCATTTATCTGTTTTAATATTTTTCTTGAGAGAGTGGAATAGGAATTGCACCATCTTTCCAAAATTCACACAATATCTTGGATATGCAGATGAGTTCGACATTATGGGAAGAATCAAACGAGCATTGACGGGTGCTTTTCCAGTATTGAGTCTGAAGCGAACAAAATGGGTGTTGTCATTAATGAGGACAAGACGTAGTATATGACGCCATCGAATAGCGTCGTTTCCATCGCAGACTTGGTCAGAACGTGACTATTGATAAGCTTAATATCTACCTGGGACACTGCTGTTAACTCTGCACATGACGTCATTAAGCAATGAAATTATGCATAGATTTACTCTTGCTAATCTCTGTGTCTTTGTACTAAGTAAGCAATTTAAAAATATGGCACTATCGCGAAACATCAAAGAGACGTTGTGCAAAACCCTTATCATTCCGGACTTGTCACTGGCTAGGGCATGTTGGATGAATGAATATTGAAGCTCCAGCTCGTAAAGTACTAAACGCCAAGTCAGAGGGAACAAGAACCAGTGGCAGACCTCATCTGCGCTTGTTGTTTAAAACTGGAGACAGGAGCACCCGTGCTGTAAAAGTAAAGTAAACTAAGACATTACACTACGTAACTATTCAGCAGTTAAGGGGTGTTTTGTCCAGTTGTAATAAATACAACTACATTACGTCCGAAATTGAGCTCGAGGATAAACTGAGGAGCATTCCTGGAAGTGCGAGTATTACGGCTAAATTGTTTAAGGGGGAAAAATCAAATGGCTAATTGGACAGAAAATTGTTTGTAAAAATATCTGTAAAACAACGGAAGGCATGAAACATTGCGGCGATGTTCGAGTGATGTAAATGTTTAGGTTATGCTTCTATCGCCTATCATTTTGAAAGCTCTTTTGGATCCTATCTAAAAGACTTAAACTAGTTTTGGGGACACCTGCCCAAATATGTGAGTTGTATTCAAGTTTTGGACGAATGAATGCTTTGTACATTATAGCCAGATCAGAAGGGTTGAGAAATTTCTTGCACCGTCGGAGAAATCCTATGCACCTTGCAGCGTTTTTGGCGATATCCAATATGTGATCATTTCATAAGAGGTGATCTGTGATACACATAACGAGTACTGAAAGAAATAGTTCCGATTATCTTGGACCAGGGATTAAGTTTCCATTTCCATGATAAGATAAAAATTAATACACAAATATGTGTATTTCTTTTGATCCGATATTAAAGAGATTGCTGTTGAACTTAAAAACAAAAAAGACTCAGTCGTTCAAATGTACTTAAAGAGGGAGGCATCTACCCTTACTACTTTACTTTACTACTTTTTTTAAAAATTAAATTCTAACTTAAGAATTTTAGAAATTACGACTAATTCAAAACAACCCAAGCAACAATTTGTAACCTCAGTAGCAAAATTACCGCGGTTATTAATTTTACCTGAAATAACCTTGGTTTTAAAATATTTTGAAATAGGTTATCTTTAAACTGAGGGAAATTTTCGGTAAAAACAAACCCTGGAATAAACCCAAAGTTAGTTTCAGGTAATTTTGCATCCTTTTTTTAGGTATTTTAATAACCCAGGTTTTAAATTGGCTTTAAAAAATCCTATTTGAAACCTGGGTCATAAATCAGGTTTATATTTACCAATTATTTACTTTTTTCAATTTTCTGGTTAATTTACTACCAGTTCTAGCTATCAAGTTCAAAACCAGCTTTGAAATAACTGATTTTTCAGGTTAAAAAAAAACACTTTTGAATTTTGTAATTATTTTATTGGCTATAATATTACCAGTTTTACTAAAAATGTAAAACTGGTTATAAAAAAACTTATTTTATTGGTAGTTAAGTCAAATTTGTTTTTAAATAATTTGTTTTATTGGTTCATATTTTACTAATTTTATTTGAATTGTAAATTTGGTTTTAAAAAAGCTTAATTTTGAGTTGAAATATAACCTTTTTTTAGTAAAAGTTAAAAAATTACTATTTTTTTACTCCATATTATCTATATTTAGTATAAATATTACCTATCTAGAGCCTCAGCAATACTCTAACTCATTTGTATTCTCTCCACAACCAAACTCACTCAACCACACAAACTATTTTCCAATCAGTATTAGACTATGTTTTTGTCAGTTGGTTTTTGTTGTGCGTGGCGTGAAGTTGTAAAGTTTGCCAAGTGCTAATAAGTGAGTTGTGAAAATTATAAAAAAGTAATTTATCGAAAACAAAAGGATTGTTTATCAAAGGAGTTGGAGTCAACAGGATTATTGTGTCCAAAAGGATATTTGGTAAGTCATTTTGGAATAAATTAAATTTAATTATTTTTATTGGATGAAAAGGTATTTTGGGTAATTTTTTTCCCTATTTCACCTTTTCTTATAAAGAATAGGTAAACAAAATCTAGTAAAAAATAAGTAAACAAATTACATCTTTTTTACTTCCTCATAAAAAACAAGTACAAATATTACTAGCATTTTTCCAGGACGCAAATAATGACTCGAACTATCGGACGACTGGTAGAAAATAGCGCGCAAAATCATTTTTGATAATATCGGTAAGTACTTTCGATTTATTAATTTAATTTAAATTTTCTAAAACCTAAAAAGCTTAAATACTTGTCGTCTCAATTCGAAACTATGCAGTTTCCAGAAGTACTTAGCAGCAGATGTCATAGCCCAAAAGTATATACATAACTCTTATCATTCCATACAAAATGTTATTATTTTTGTTTAATGTTTCAAATTAAAAATAAGTTGTTAAATATTTCTTATTGACCATTTTAGATTCCAACACTTCTCAACAGCAAATTGTCTTACAAACAATTGAAAATGTGCGGGCTGAACAAAGGGCAAGTCTAGTCTCTCGAAATGTTGCTGGGGCATTAAAAGTGGATTCCGTCGGAAATAAGCAACTTCTCGAAAAGTTAATGGCTAAGACGGAGGTTAGCTGGAACCTTATTATCAAGAAACTGTGCCTTGGAGTTGCGAGAACGGATAGAGCTGAAATTCCCGACAGCTTGTTGCCCAGTAAGCGGGAATAAAACTGTTCGCACAATGTTCAGTTGCATATTTGAAGACACTTTACTCCTCGAATACTCGTGGTTTGGGACGGTTACCAAAAAACGGTTCGATGTGTTTAAGCAAATTTTAAGAATGATGGTGGAGGCGGTCAGGAAGAGGTTCCCTAACTTTACCGATGCGGAGGGATCCGCATACATAAAAACGTACCTACTTGAAACAGGACCGTTTCAGGCTAGGAAAAATGTAAGTTAATTTTAGCTACATTTCTTTTTATATAGTTATATTTATATATTTATGTAGCTACAATAAACTAAAAAATAGAATATTGCTTTTATTTTTTTTTTCTAATAAATTTGTGTATTTTTTTCAGCGACGAGGCAGCAACCGATTAAATTTTGTTTATTAATCATAAGTTATATAAAAATGTATGTATATATATTTAAGTATACATTAGTTTTAAGTTCCTAAAGTAGATAAATGTTTAGTTTAAACATGAATAAAAAACATGTAAAAAGTAAATTTTTAACCTCTTTTTATTTAAAAGGAATTTTATTTTCAGGCAAGTTATAAATAGTTATAAAATAACTGATTTCAGAAATATACTGGGTTTTTTGGTAACCTATTTCTAACCGACGAAAAATAATGGTTTTTAAGTAACCTATTTACAACGTTGAAACCAGGTATTAAAAAAACCGATTTGTAGGTTTCCTTAATACCTGTAATAACTGGTAAATAAAATACGTCACCATAACGCTTCGAAATAACGTCAACGGAACGTAAGATATTAACCGTTTCTTATCGGTTACATTTAATCTCCAATAAGCAGTTATTATTTAACCGTTTAAAGCTGGTTTTTTGTTACCACACAAAAACCCAGGTTTAGAAGAAGTTATTATTTAACTCTTTAAAATCGGTTTTTTGTTACCAAGAAAAAACCCAAGTTCAAAAGTAATGGTTCAAAAGTAATGGTAATGGTTCTGGAACGTTTCCCAGCCGTGATTTTTACCGATTTCATTAGTTTTCGGTAAATAACGTCGGGTTATATATCGGTTTGTAAGCCGATTTTTACCAGCTGATTTTATAGCTGTCTCTATCATAACATAATTATTAATAGAGCAATAATCAAAACAAATATCACTGAACGAACAATCAGTCAGGTTTTTCAATGATCAATATCTATTAACAACGTACTCGAAATTTTTTTCACAACTCTCCAATTAAATCATTGCTGGAAAATTCCTTACAAATTGATTTTCTGAACTTATATTTAGCTCTTCACCTTTTCAAGGAAGTTTAAAATATTTGAAAATTGCATTCTAAATAAGCTTTAAGCAATTTAAATCTTAATCAGTTGTTATTGTTAATTGAAAGATTCTTGTGAATTTTGCAGGCGCGAGTTATATAGCACTTGTTCACAAGAAGATACCTAAAGAGGAGGTGAAAAATGGTCGACCAATTGCTAAACTTTCTCATGACCCAAATATTTTCGAAAGCATTTTATATGAACTCAGCTTCCCTTAATATCCCAGCACAGCACGGTTTCTTAAAAAAAATAGATCTGCCACCACAAGACTTGTAGAGTTCGTTTTATTAACTCTAAGAGCCTTAGAAAACGTAAATGAAGTTGTTATTGTCTCTACTTACTTCAGCAAAGCGTTTCACAAAATTTCTCATAATCTTACAGCCCTATTATGGTTATCAAATATCAACACGATATTTGATAATAGTTGATAATTATCAACAAAATTAATGAATCGGTATTATGGTGATCAATTATCAATATTTTTGATAAATAGTCAATTAAAAGATCTATTGTGAATAGCTTTATTGATAAACTCGGTATTACGGCTATCAAACATATTGATACCCATCAAATATTCTATCAGCTACAAAATCTTCGGTGACAAATGTATCAAATATTCGTAAATGGCAAAGAATTGTAATTTAAATACGATTTATAAAAGTTTTTTTGTAGTTTTTATTGAATATACAAATTGAAGAACGAAATGCCTTCACTAGAATTGTTGTTTGAAGGCAATTGTACCTACTGAGGAACGAACATTTATCGTGCAAGCTAAAATAAACAGTATTACGAGATGCTTCAAACCCACTGGACAAATTATAAATTCATGAATTAAAATAAGCAAATATTTAATAAAAACAACTTACATTATTCCGCCGAAATTATTTATAGACCAAAACACAAGAACTAAACACAAATGACAAGCGTCAAACACCAAACAAAACCTATTCACAGTCGTATATTGATTAGTATTCACAATGGGTGAAAAATTATCATTTGATACTCATAATACCAAATTATCAATAAATTGATAGAAGTTATCAGTTATCAAATAATCTATAGTTTCACAAAATTTCTCATAATCTTACAGTCTTCAAACTCTCCTCTTTATGTTTTAAACCTCTTTTCCTTACTCTTACCTCTTTATCCTTACAGTTTACGACATTGACATGCTCATTTAACATTGTAAATATTCCTTTACGCTGATGATACGACATTTTTCAAAATCATTGCAGCTTATGAAGACATACATACATATCTCTCCTCCAAACAGATCTCGACAATTCTCGAATAAAAATAAAATAAATTGGGTGGCGCTGGCGCAACAGTCCTTTGCGAACTAGGGCGTAGTGACTTGCAACTCTCAACCTTTCCTGTGCGCGAGTTATGTTGTCAGAGATGAGGGGGACCTACAGTTTTGTGCCGAATCCGAACAGCCAATTTGAGAAAGCACTTTTAATGACAAGAATTACTCTTGAAGGATTTGTTCATTCCCCACAAGAGACAGTTTCCTTTGATCTTACCCTCTTATCCTGACCGCCTCAATTTGTTAAACCTTTAAACCTTTACAGGAACGAGGAGAAATTGCCGACGACATATACTTTTAATATACCAGCGTCTCTCAGGTTCAGTTCTGCTCTTGTTTCTATTACTCGATTTATTTCAACACTAACACCCATAACTTGAGAAACCCCGCCTCTTCTATTAACGAACTTACCCCACATCTGTGGGCTTAACGAACCTCTGAACCGTATGTTTCAATTGGTCAATTCGAATCCAAATTCATTTGATTTCAATATCAGGACCTATAACCTCAAACTCCTTTTAACTCACCACCATTTATAGTTATGAGTTTAGATTTAAGTAAGTTTTTAAGTTAAAGCCCCCAATCAAATTTAAATGAGATTCCAGATGTAATCTGGATGCCAAAACACAAGGTCAAACTCTCCTTCGACTGCTAATGTATGATTTGGAAAATTCATTTATTAGGAAAATATTAAGATTTACATTATGTATGTATGTATATATTTTCAAAAAATGTATTCATTAAATATTTTTTTTTTAAATAATAATAATATGTACAACAATTCTTAAGGGCTGTGCAAAACATTTGCAAGTTTATTGGACCAAATATTAAAAAAATCAAAATTTCTTAATATTTGGTCCAATAACCCTTATTTTTTATTACTGCTTGACATCTTTTTTGCATCTAGGTTATAAGGGCGTTTATTGTCTTCATCGGAATTAATTACCATTCGGTCGGTAGTGCTTTTGTTGAGGAGAACCGATGGCACCCTACTCGGGTTTTAAAATTACCCACAAATCTTCGATGGGGTTCAGATCAGGAGATTGAGGTGGCCAATCTAGCTTTTCAACATTTTTTACCTCCAAAAATTCTTTAACAAACTTCGAGGTGTGTACCAAAGTAAAACTGAACTGATGCTCTTTTACCACCAAGACTAAAGTACCGCCCTTCACGCTCAAATCCTATCATCGTCTTCCAGTGCAAAATATTTGGGAGTTATACTCGACCCTAAATTAAACTGGAAACGAAATATTGAAGTGCGGGTTAAGAAGGCCTGTGTTGCCTTCTACGCCTGCAGCAAAACTTTCGGCAAAAATTGGGGACTTCAGTCGAAGATGATTTTATGGACGTACACAGCCGTAGTACGTCTAATCTTAACTTATGGTTCGATTGTGTGGTGCGGCCTGCTCTTAGCAAAGCCTATAATATCGATAAGCTAAAGAAGGTTCAGAGAACAGCTTGCGTGGGCACCACAGAGGCCATGCGTACTTGCCCAACGGACGCCTTAAACGTTATTTTGGATCTTCTACCAATCGACCTTTTTATTAAATACATACATACTTTCCTGCAGCGCTATTAGGCTGAAGAAATCAAACAGCTGGTTGTCAAAACCTTATGGTCACAGCAACACAACGAAATTGATTCCCTCAGATATTATCTCGGTAGATACTGACTACTGCACTCCTACTTTGAGCCTTAGTAAGGGTTTTAAGGTCATTTTCCCACCCAGAGAAGATTGGGAGGATGACATCGTGTCAATAGGTTTCGATACAACCATCTTTACTGACTCAAAGATGGAGTGCGGAGTTGGTTCTGGGATCTTTTCTGAGTCCCTAAATGTAGCTAGATCCTTTAGGCTTCCTGACTTTGCTAGCGTTTTTCAGGCTGAACTGCTGGCAATTAGGGAGGTATGTAAGATACTTAAACAAAGTCCAAACCAAAACCGAAATGCGGCTATCTTCTCAGACAGTCAGGCAGCTGTCAAAGCCATTAGGCGTGTACCATCAACTGAGCGCTCCGAGCGCTCAACTATTTTTTTAAGTGGGACAAAAAATCTCAGCTGAGCACTGAGATTTTTTGCGGAGATCTCTGAGACAAAAAATTCATGGATTCATTTCTCAATTTGCTTGCTCACCCAAAACAGCTGTTCAGTTGTCATTTGTCTGGTGTGGCGCGTAATTTAAATTATTCTTTTCATGCTCTTCATTCCTTTTTTTTATTTCTTATTTTATCTGATGAACTACTTAAAATTTGACGCAAAACTTGTTCTTGTTTGTTATCCATTTTAATAGTTTTTTTTCCAAAAGTAACAAAGAATTATCAATAGAAAAAAATAATAAATTCACATCAAAAACTACAATTGACAACATATGTTTTTGACAGCTTATGTTTGTACGGAGATTCTTGTCCCACAAAACGATTCTGCCTCCGTCAATCTGACATTGAGCGCTCACTGAGTGCTCAGTTGATGGTACACGCCTATTAACTCGGCTACATCCTCATCTAAATTGGTCCAGCAATGTCGCGATGAGCTTGCGAGCCTGAACATTAACCTCGGTGTCACCCTGATCTGGGTTCCGGGCCATAGTGGAGTTGTATCGTGGGAAATGAACGGGCTGACGAGCTAGCCAGGCAAGGATCGGCCCTTCATAGCTCACTTGCGGAAATGGTTAACATTCCTCTTGGTGCTATGATGGGTAAAATCTTTTCTATCTACCAAACTGAATCAAACCGAAGGTGGAGCAATTTACCCAACTGCATTATATCTAGGAAGATATGGCCCACCTATAATAAAACCCGTACAAACGATCTTCTATGCAGGCCAAGGCAAGACATAGCCAGGATTGTTGCGGTTTGTACCGGACATTGGCCTATAGGAGTTCATCGGAGAAGTTGGGTATCTCTTACAACACCTTTTGCCGTAGTTGTAGCGACCAAAGAGAAAGTGAAACGATAATCCATTTCCTCTGCAAATGTCCTGCTTTGGCAAGCACTAGAATGAAATGCTTTAGGAAAACATTCTTTCACGAACTTGATGAGCTATCTGAGACAAAGATTAGAGACCTAATCTTTTTTCTCAATGCGACAAAATGGCTCTAACATAATCGCTATGAAGCTTCTCTATAAATCTTTTCCTTTCTATCACAGGTCAAACGAGTTTTGGTATCAAAACGGCGCACTACAGCGCTAATTGGATATCAGGCTAGGTTGCCTTGAGATCGCCATTTCTATCTACCTACCTACCTACCTCGAGGTGTGTTTTGGATCGATGTCGTGTTGGAATTTCCACACCAACGGCATATCTTCCTCGGCATATGAAAGCATTACTGTTTCCAGTATATTTTTGTAGCCAAATCGATCCATTATGCTACTTACTTCATGAACTGGAACACATCCCTGATCTGAAAAACAACCCCATACCATTGTGGAGCCCATTCCATGTTTTAAAGTAGCCCGAACATGGTTT
Organism: Eupeodes latifasciatus; assembly: GCA_920104205.1. Taxonomy (NCBI): domain Eukaryota; kingdom Metazoa; phylum Arthropoda; class Insecta; order Diptera; family Syrphidae; genus Eupeodes; species Eupeodes latifasciatus. The sequence continues at coordinate 371,412,305 of OV049924.1, forward strand.
GGCTTATATGTTGTCCTAGGTTCTCGCCGAACAAACGCTATACCGTCCGAAGAAAGCACATTTAATTTGCTCTCGTCGCTAAGCAGAACTGACTTCCGTGCGTCGTTGCAAAGACCAATTTGAGTATTTGCGGGCAAATTCCAACTTTAATTTTAAGATATGAGTATCTTTACAGAGTTTCGCACAAGCTTTACCTTCTTTGACGATGTTTTATGGTCAACAACGGCTTCTTCACTGCTCGATATGCCCTTAAATTTGTCTTTTTGGCACGTCTACGCACAGTGCTTGAATCAACCGTTAAATTGATGCCGAGGAGATAAATGGTTCCCTCCAAATCAGATTTGATATTCTTTGGTCCATGCGATATTCCGTTTTACGTGGACGACCAGGACCACCAGAATGGCTTGTTTCTATAGGCAAATTATTTAGATCCCTTGAAATAACCCTAAAAACGGTCGATTCATGGATTTTAACCGCTTTCCTATTTCCCTTGGCCTCATCCCTCTCTTAAATGCTTCGATAATTAATTTTTTTGTATGTTTATCATACTTGTTTCCACCCATATTTAAAGTAGTTTTTTTTCTACAAAAAATAATAAAAATAAAAAATCACTTTGAAATTAAACAGCTTAAAAATGAATTTCAAAAGAATGTGATTTGCTAAAGGACAAATTAGGAATGAGGTACTGTACAAAAAATTTGTATATATTTTGCACAGGTGCATATGTGTCTTCTCAGTTCTTTCATAATGCTTTGCTCTCCTAACGGTTTTCTTTGTCTTAAATTAAAGAGACACAATGAGTATAACTTGATTTTGTAAGACAAATGTTAAAAATTACTTTTATATACAGTGGACCAGAAATCATAAGTAACAATCAAAAAACTTGCAAATGTTTTGCACAATACTGTATGTTTCGACAAACTATTTGACCGGTAGACGGTTAAGCGGGTCACCTAGTTCGAACCAGGGTTGTTGCGGATGTAAAAATGTTGACATCCGCGGATACGAATGCGGATTTTTTGAGACTCACATCCGCGGATGCGAATGCGGATTTTAGAATTTATTAAATAAAAACAATAATTTTAAGTCCGTAAATAAAGGAAAATTTTATTGATTATCTTTGCGTTTAATAATTAAATTTAAAAATGGGTGAGTTATATTTAATAAAAAGCATCGAGAAAGAACTAATAGAGAGAAACAACTTCGACGGTTGCTCTCTTTTTGCCTACAAGCGGTGATTTGGCCACCAACTTGCATATGTATTAACTCCATATAAAAAAATGTGGGGAACGAATACTTATGCAAGTTTGTGCACATACTCACCACGAGAGAGAAAAAACTTTTCCTTTTTTTCTCTCTGCTCACCACCTTCTAAAAATGGCGACCACCTTTGAAAAATGGCGGATGTAGTCAGCTGTTCAGAGGTGTTCAAAGACAATTCAAAATTGTTAGGTGCCAGAACAATGAAGATTTAGAAACAATTCTAAATTACGCATTTAGATAAATATTAGTTAGTTATTTAAAGCCAGTTTTAATCATTAAGTAAGTAAAATAAATTATGTGGTGCAACAGTCCAATGAGAATTAGGACCTAGAAACATAAAACTCTGAAAGCACTACAACTATTATTTGTATTATTAGCTGCGTTTATGCGTTTAATTTTCGCTCAGACCGTTGAAAGATGCAAAAAAAACTGAGATTTGTTTCAATTTTCAGAGTTTATCGACTTAATTTTGTCGATGCGAGAGTTGCAGGAACATTGAAAACGAGAGTTACAGAATGTAAACATGGAACATTGAAAACATTTGTATATACTCATCTCTTTTTTCCATTCCTTTTTTATTTGTGTGTACTCGTTGTTTATTTTCTTCACATTACTCACGAGTCACGACATTTCCAAAATGCTGAAAATAAGTGATTTAAGTAGACACTAAATAAAAAGACCGTCAACTTGTTACTTCTGTTGCTAATTTTCATTGCATAAGATTTGTGAATAGGTGATAAGCTATTCTTACTGCTTTCCCCTAAGGTAGTTTGTTGCTTTTAAAGGGTTAACTACATAAGCCGAAAAGTACTTTTGTACAAAAGTAAAAATATTTGTATTCTCGCTAGTTCAGTGGTTTTGTGAAAAAAATATACATATTTGTTCTTCAACCAAAATTTAAGTCTCATGCATCATTTTTATAAGTTTTCCAGTTCTAACTATTTATATCTTATCTTTCAGGAAAAATCTGTCAGGGAAAGTTCTAACTACAGTTTTTCTAAAAGTGCATTGTAGCTTATTCATAGATGTTTGCTAAACTTTTTAGGCTATTCATAAATAAATGCAAATCAAAGTTAAGGGCTAAACCTGAATAACTATAAACATAGAAAATGCTGTGTTCAAGTAATTATTATCACAGCCAAATTGTTTAATTGATTTTTTTTGGTGTATAAAAAAGTTGAAAAAGTAATTCATGACAAATAAATGTTACGTTAACACTAAGTTCCAGAAAATATCGATTGATACCGCAATTGCAGACGATATGGATATTTTATATAAATATTCCCGGTAAACTATAGAACTTTATTATTTCCGCCTTTTATAATTCAATGTAAAAAAATTCAATGCAGTATATTTTAGATAATACAGTAGTTAAGTTAATAGTTAAGGTATTACTATTGAAATAAACATAACATTCATTTATAAAAAACATGTACTCGTTCATATATACAAGTAAAGTCTAATCTAAAAAGCCTTAACCTTGTTAAACACTTTCTGCACACATCCTTTCTTGTTTTGGTTGTTACTGCCATCTATCTGTAACTTAGAGAAAAAGAAGGGAAAAACAAATTCACCACGAACTACCTGTATAACTTCTTCCGTTATTTATTGACAAACAAAAATGTTTTGCTAGAATTAATTTGAGTTATAGGAGTATTTTTGTAGATATTGTAATATTCGGCTTGGTCCGACAATTAAAACTTATTCGCACTTGTAAATAAAACACGATTTTTACTTTATTTAAATTGTTCCACTTATTTATTGAACACTCAATTATTACGTTTCAAACACAGTCTTTACTTTCAATTATTACTTTTTATACACAGTCTTTACTTATCGCAGTTTACAACCAATAATCAACCGCTTCGCTTCCAAGCGCCTATTTATATACCTCCAATCGGTTCGAGAATCTACGAGGTTGTTCTCGATGCTTAACGAAGTTCTCCACTTTATCACTAGATGCTTACCCCTTTCGAGGTTCTTGTATGCGCTGAATGAGTTCCCCTCTAAGCCACTAGATGTTTCTCGATGCTTAAGAAGCGAGTTCTCCTATTAGCCACTAGAGGTTTCTCGATGCTTAAAGAAGCGAGTTCCCCTATTACTACCACTAGATGTTGCCCCTTATTATTGAAAGAGATAAAGAGTGTATACACATTACATTGCCCCCTTCTTAGGATTGATCGTCCCGAACAAATCCATCGTTCTCATCACCACTGTAGCGATGTAGCCGGTCGCGATGTACAACTTTAGGTTTTCCTCTGACTCCCTTTTGTATCCGGTACACGACATCGTTGATTTTTGTAATGACTGTATATGGACCTTCCCAGTCCCGTTGAAGTTTCGGTGACAATCCTTTTTGTCGATGGGGATTGTAAAGCCACACCCGATCCCCTGCTTGGAAATCTGTTGTTGTCGCTCGGATATCATAGCGTGTCTTCATTCGGTCACTGAACATCTTTATTTTCAACCTGGTATTGTCGTGGATCTGAAGGAGTCTTTCTCTGAGGTCATCAATGTAGTCATCCTCGGCTTGCGGTTCCGATGTGGGGCATCCAAATTTTATTTCGCTCGGCAGTCTGATGTTCCTTCCCATCAAAATCTCAGACGGTGTATGGCCAGTTGAGCTATGTCTTGCACTTCGATACGCCATCAAAAACAGTGGAATGTGTCGATCCCAATCTCGCTGGTTGTCGTCCACAACTTTGCAAAGATGTTCCTTCAGGGTTCGGTTGAATCGTTCGACCATGCCATCAGATTGTGGGTGAAGTGGTGTTGTTCTTGTCTTCTTGATGTCAAGAAGCCCACAAACTTCCTGAAATATGTTTGATTCAAAATTCCTTCCCTGGTCGGAATGCAGTTCTAATGGAACGCCGAATCTGCTCACCCAGTTGAAGACAATTTGGTCTGCGACTGTTTTGGCTTCTTGATTTGGAATGGCGTATGCTTCAGGCCACTTGCTGAAGTAATCCATGACGACCAGAATATAACGATTCCCATTATTTGTTTCCGGAAATGGACCCGCCACGTCTACTGCAATCCTTTCGAAGGGTGCTCCGACATTATACTGCTGCATTTGGCTGTGGTTCTTTTTGTTCGGGCCTTTGGTGGCAGCACAGGTATCACATTTTCGGCACCACTTCTCGACATCTTCCCTTGCATGTAGCCAGTAAAATCGTTGTCGAACCTTTTCTAGCGTCTTGTTCACTCCTAGATGACCTCCCGAAACTCCACCATGCATCTCTCGCAGAACATCCATAACCTTCGATCTCGGTAAGACTAGCTGCATTACATAAGACTTTCCATCTGCTGATTCCCATTTACGTCGAAGGACACCCTCTTGGACATGAAACGAGTCCCACTGTGCCCAATAGGCCTTCAGAGTCGGACTTCTATCGGAGATATCAGCCCATTCTGGTTTTTCCTGGTGTTCCTTCCAAGCGAGGATGGGTTCGATATCTGAGTCTTCTTGTTGAGCCTTCCTCAACTCGTCGTTGCTCCAGCCATAAATGGGATCGGCTCTGGTTCGTTGGACAGTAACCACTTCTTTTTCTTCTTGTCGTCTACAATGCTTACAGTCTTGTTTACATGGTCTCCGAGACAGTGCATCTGCATTTGAGTGAAGCTTCCCCTTCCGATGTTGAATTTCGTAATCGTACGTCTGCAGCCTCTCAATCCACCTTGCCACTTGACCCTCTGGATTCTTGAAATTCAAAAGCCAGTTAAGTGCTCCATGGTCAGTTCGGAGAAGAAACTTCTGTCCATAGAGATACTTATGGAAGTGCTTTGTTGCCAAAATCAGTGCAAGAAGTTCTCTTCTGGTCACACAATAATTTCTTTCCGACTTCGAGAGTACCTTGCTGTAATAGGCAATCACCTTTTCTTCGCCATTATGCACCTGCGATAGTACAGCACCTATCCCGACATTGCTCGCATCAGCATCAATTATGAACGGTTTTCCTGGAGTTGGGTAGGTCAGCACTGGTGCATTACACAAGCGTTGCTTGAGCTCTTGAAAGCTGCGCTCGCATTCACCTGACCATCTAAACTGCTTTCCCTTTTCCGTTAGCTGATGTAGACTCTTGGCGATTCCAGCAAAGTCCTTCACAAAGCGCCTATAGTAGGTGGCTAGACCCAGAAAGCTTCGGAGTTGGTGTTTGTCCTGTGGTGTTGGCCAATTCTTCACGGTGTCAACCTTATCAGGATCCGTTTTTACTCCTTGGGATGAGATGATATGGCCCAGATATTTTACTTCGGTTTTGAAGAGTGAACACTTTTCTGGGTTAAGCTTGAGGTGGGCTTCTCGAAGTCTTTGAAACACGGCTCTCAGATTTGTACAGTGTTCGTCAAATGTTTTCCCGTATACTATGACGTCATCCAAATAGACCAGGCAAGATTTCCATGTGAGTCCTTGCAGGACGCATTCCATTAGGCGCTCAAAAGTCGCTGGAGCATTGCAAAGTCCAAAAGGCATCACTTTGAACTGCCACAATCCGTTTCCTGTTGAGAATGCTGTCTTTTCTTTGTCTTCAGGATGGATTTCGACTTGCCAGTAACCACTTTTCAAGTCCAAAGTTGAGAACCATTGTGCTCCTTCCATTGCATCCAGAGTATCACTGATCCTAGGCAGAGGGTAGCTATCCTTCTTGGTCACATCATTCAACCTTCGATAGTCCACGCAAAAGCGGGTTGATCCGTCTTTCTTCTTTACCAGGACCACTGGAGACGCCCAAGGGCTTTTAGAGTTTTCGATCAGACCTTCTTCCTTCATGGTGGTTATCAGTTCTTCAACCTCACCTTGTTTGGCTAGTGGAAGGCGTCTTGCAGGTTGACGAATCGGCCTTGCATCCCCGGTATTGATTCGATGTTGCACCAGTTGCGTTCTGCCATATTTCCCTTTCGATGACGAAAAGATGTCTGCAAATTCTTCGAGGAGACCTTCTGCAGTTCTTCGTTGTTGGTGGCCAAGATTAGATGACTTGAGAATGTTCGTCTTTATGGAGTTCAGCTCTTCGGACTTCAAGGATTGCCTTGACTCTTCTTCGTTGATCCTTGTTATCGCTGATACAGATTCGCATTGTCCGACAATCTCACCTTTTCTAAGCTTAACTTCATACGGCTTGATGTTCAGTATTCGTACCGGAACCATGTTCTTTAATGGTCTCACAAGAGTCTTCCCAATGGTGACGTTTTGGGAGGACTTTACAGATGCTGGTTCGACCATGAGGTATCGATGGCTGCCAGGTTTACCCTTCAATTTCGTCCACACGAATACTTCTGAAGAAGCAGGCAAAGTGAGATCTTCTTTGATGACGGTCTTCACAGATAACGAGGTCTCATACGAGTTAGTCCCATAGATCATCGGAATCTCTATGTTTCGATATTTCAGGACTTGGTTCCCGATGTCCAATATCACTCCATGATCTTTCATGAAATCGATGCCGACAATGCATTCGTCGCATATATCTGCTACCAGGAACGGGTGAGAGAATTCCAACTCTGCTATCCGAATCTTAAGACGTACCTCACCATAAACTTTTGCTGCCTCTCCAGTTGCAGTCCTTAGACGATAGCTGTTGGTGTTGTGGAGCCATGCCTTCTTGACGAGGTCTTGCCGTACGATGGACGCCGTGACACCGGTGTCAATGGTAGCCACACATTTGTTGCCGTTTATACTTGCTTCCACGGTCAGGCTCTTGTTGTCACGTTTCGTTTGAGAAACCTGGATGTCGTTTCTGGGGCCATCGATACCAGAAACCAGCTTCTGCCCCTCGAAGTTGGTTCTTATTCGTTTCCCGGGTGGGAAACAACTTCGGAAGCAACGTTGTTTACTTTGAGCGGTTGAATTACTTCTATTTCCACAGTGTTGGCATGTGGTTCTTCTTCGTGGTAATCTGCACTGTCGCTGTAGATGCCCAGTCTTATTGCAGTTCCAGCATCGTGCTGGTCCGTCTCGCTGACTCCTTTCCACATTAGCCTTCTGACAAGAACATTCTTGGACTTCTATTTCTCTTACGCGATGCACGTTTTGGGAAGCTTGTTCTGCAGCTTCCATCGTCAGAGCGAAAGCCAATGCTTCTGGTAGTGTTCGCTTTCCGGCAGTGCGGATAGCCCTTTGGAGATTTATATCGCCCACAGCTCTCACAAAGGCTTCAACAGCAAGTTGATTTATTATCTCGTTACCAGCTGTTGGATATGCCAGGTGAACCAATCGCTCGATATCTGCCTGAAGCTGCTGCAGAGTTTCACCTCTTTTCTGTGTCCTATTGTTAAGCTGAACTCGGAAGACTTCTGTCATGTGGCTATCCCCAAACCGCTGTTCGATTGCATTTACCAGAACTGTGAAGTCGCCACTCTTCTCCGCTGGTATGGTTTGTAGCAGTTCAGCAGCAGATCCTCTTAAAGCAAGCGTAAGAGCAATGTATTTTTCGTGATCGTCCCAGCCGTTTGTTAACGCTGCTGCTTCAAACTGTTTCTTGTAGATTGACCACGGAATCTGCCCATCAAAGCTTGGAGGATTTACTTCTCTTTTCCTTGAGCACTCACCAGAAGGTTCTCGAGCTTTCATCTTTCGCACTTTTTCAAGTTCATTTGTAATGGTTTCGATTCGTTCGTCCATTTTCTCGATACGTGCGTTTTGTTTTTCGACACGCTCGACGCGCTCGTCAAGAGTATTGATTTTTCCTTCGAAGACCGAAAACCTGCCTTCTAAAAGGTTTCTCTGTTCGTCGAACCGCTCTAGAATATTCTGCTGTTCTTGCTTTTGGTCGCTTCTTTGGGCTTCTAGTTGTTTCAGGACATCATTCCTTTGAGTTTCTAGTTGTTTGAGAACATTCTGCTGTTCTTGCTTTTGGTCACTTCTTTGAGCTTCTAGTTGTTTGAGAACATTCTGCTGCTCTTGTTTTTGGTCACTTCTTTGAGCTTCTAATTGTTTGAGCACGATCTGCTGTTCTTTCAGGACATTCTTTTCATTCTCTTCAAATTTGGTTAAAAGAAGTGACATCATGTTAGATAAAGCAACATTTGCATTTACCTCTTCCACTTTTGCTTCTAATTCGAAAGCAAACGTATCTGGGTCTTCATTTTGCTGCTCCAGATATTCCTGCAGCCGTTTAACGAGTTCGGTTTTAACGCCTGTCCCACTTAAGCCACGTTTGCTTAGTTCGGCCTTTAGCTCAGGGACAGTTAAGTCTTTCAAAACTTTACTCATTTTTTTTTTATTTTTAACTTCACTACTTCACACAAAATAGTTCACTCACTGTTTTTATTCTCAATAAGTTTTAATCCCACTTCTGACACCAATGTAATATTCGGCTTGGTCCGACAATTAAAACTTATTCGCACTTGTAAATAAAACACGATTTTTACTTTATTTAAATTGTTCCACTTATTTATTGAACACTCAATTATTACGTTTCAAACACAGTCTTTACTTTCAATTATTACTTTTTATACACAGTCTTTACTTATCGCAGTTTACAACCAATAATCAACCGCTTCGCTTCCAAGCGCCTATTTATATACCTCCAATCGGTTCGAGAATCTACGAGGTTGTTCTCGATGCTTAACGAAGTTCTCCACTTTATCACTAGATGCTTACCCCTTTCGAGGTTCTTGTATGCGCTGAATGAGTTCCCCTCTAAGCCACTAGATGTTTCTCGATGCTTAAGAAGCGAGTTCTCCTATTAGCCACTAGAGGTTTCTCGATGCTTAAAGAAGCGAGTTCCCCTATTACTACCACTAGATGTTGCCCCTTATTATTGAAAGAGATAAAGAGTGTATACACATTACAATATAAAAACGACAAGATGTTAGCAAAATTAAAAAAAAAGAAATTCATGAGAATTACAAATATTATAATGAGACTTTAAAAAACATAGCCTTCTTGGCTATCAATAAACAAAAATGAAAAATGTCGCATTTCCCGGAAATGACGTTTTTTTGTGTACTCTTCTCCGAGGTGAAAACATGTATACACCGATACGAATTCAACACGCTATAAAAAATGAGAGTTCTCTCATTTAGTTTTTTCTCTCTGATAAAAAGCAAGATTGCAGCCTTCTCAGACTGCAATCTGTTTCTTAGTGGATCGTATATTAACAAGCTATTTCAAAATTTAATGTTTATAAATAAATATCATACCTGCATCTTCTTTCTTTTTTTTTAAAGATTTTCATTATTCGCACTCTCAAATAAACCAAACTCCTCTGGGTACTTTGACTTCAGGTGGTTTTTCAATGAAGAAGTCGTGCGTCCTTTTCATGAATATGTTTTATGACATATTTTACACTCGGACTTGTCAGGATCATTTTTGTTTAAATTAAAATAAATCCAGATGATGCTTTTTGTTGGTGGCGGCATTTATGTTCTGTATCTGTATCACTTTTTCACTTAATATATAAAAATAAACTGTGTCCTCTGGCCACTTAGCTAGCAAGAGCTTTTATATCCTCCAATCTGTGACCATTGCATATCCAGCGTTGCAAAAGCTTAATTCACTTTTAGCTTAACTCATGGCTTTAATTCACAGTTCACCAACTGACTTAAGAATTAAACAAAATTTAATTCACAAGTCACCAACTGCCTTTTGAATTAAATAAATTCAATTCACAAATCACCAACTGACTTATAAATTAAATAAATTCAATTCACAAATCACCAACTGACTTATGAATTAAATAAATTTAATTCCCAAGTAACCAACTGACTTATGAATTAAAAAAAATTAAATCGCAAGCCATTAACTGACTTAAGAATTAAATAATTTCAATTCACAAATCATAAACTGCCTTATGAATGACCTTTCACCCTTAGTAAAACTGTTAAATTCAAAAATCTCGGTCCCAAGTCCCAAGAATTAAAAAAAATTAAATCGCAAGCCATTAACTGACTTAAGAATTAAATAATTTCAATTCACAAATCATAAACTGCCTTATGAATGACCTTTCACCCTTAGTAAAACTGTTAAATTCAAAAATCTCGGTCCCAAGTAGGCGACGACAAAAGCAACAACAAGTGATATGCACAGGGTTGCGAGTTTGTGAATTGAAAAATCATTAAGTCATAAGCAAGTTGGTGACTTATGAATTAAAAAAAAATTAATTAAGTTCCCAACTGACTTTTGAGTTAAAAAAATTTAATTCCCAAGTCACCAACTGACTTCTGAATTAAAAAAAATTAAATCGGAAGCCATTAACTTACTTGTGAATTAAATAAATTCAATTCACGAATCACTAACTGACTTATGAATTAAAAAAATTTAATTCACAAATCCTCAACTGACTTATGAATTAAAAAAATTTAATTCACAAGTCATCTATGTATATATGCAGCACTTAAAAAAATATGAAGATTCTGTCGGTAGTGAATTTTTTCTTGAAATATTAAATTGTTCTTTAAAATAATACAACAAAAATGTATTATGTATGTCATCACTCATCATTGATATTTCTGAAATATCGATTATTAAAGGGTAAGTTAAAAAAAGTTGATTTCCAAGAAGTTAATACTAAATATTTAAGTATATTTTATTGTTAGAAAAATAATATTGATTATATTTGAAAGATAGAAAAAATACCTTTCATTTGATTGCAAACTTATTTTCCTACGCGCATTATATCGCAAGTAAAATTCTCTTTCTGTTTTAATTAACATCAAACCCAAATATCTAAAAAACGCCACCAACTATGTTGGAAATATTTGACAAACATAACTTGCTAAATCTCACCTTTCCTTTGATACCACTTTCATTATTGAAAAAATTGAATTGAATTCCACGCTCCATACAAAAATAGGCCAGTTCCTTTTTTAATTCATAAATCAGTAGGCAGATGACTTGTGAATTAATTCTTTTTAATTCATAAGTCAGTTGGTGGCTTGCGATTTAATTCTTTTTAATTCATAAGTCAGTTGGTGGCTTGCGATTTAATTCTTTTTAATTCATAAGTCAGTTGAGGATTTGTGAATTAAATTTTTTTGATTCATAAGTCAGTTGAGGATTTGTGAATTAAATATTTTTAATTCATAAGTCAGTTGGTGATTCGTGAATTGAATTTATTTAATTCACAAGTCAGTTAATGGCTTGCGATTTAATTTTGTTTAATTCAGAAGTCAGTTGGTGACTTATGAATTAAATTTTTTTAACTCAAAAGTCAGTTGGTGACTTTTGAATTAATTTTTTTTAATTCATAAGTCACCAACTTGCTTATGACTTAATGATTTTTCAATTCACAAACTCGCAACCCTGTGCATATCACTTGTTGTTGCTTTTGTCGTCGCCTACTTGGGACCGAGATTTTTGAATTTAACAGTTTTACTAATGGTGAAAGGGTCGTTGTTGTTGATCATGATATAGTATGCCGTGCTGTTGCTATTTTTCGATTGCAACTACAAATTTGAAAAAAAAGCGTTTAAAAACATCCGCAACAAACACCGCATCAGTTTATGCGGATGCGGAATTATTGCGAATAATCCGCAATTGCGGATGCGAGTATTCGCAACATCCCTAGTTCGAACTAAACTCCTTTCTTTAATTAGTTAAGTTATTGGGAGCGTATCGGATTTGGAATCCCACTTTTTTAAATCCCGTTTTTAAAAAATCACGAAAAAAAATTTTAAAATCCCGTCTTCTAAAATACCGATTTTTTGAAATCCCGTTTTTTTAAATCCCGCTTATTCAAAATCCCGATCAATTACAATCCCGCTTTTTAATATCCCGTAAAATTCCGACAATCCCATTTTTTTTTACAAAATACGTGCATTAAACTAAATAACAATAAGAGTCAAGGGTTTGAATGTTAAGTTACTTGACTAAAATATAATAATATCGTAATTTGTTTGGTTTTTACTGTACATAAACATTAATTTTTGTTTACATAACTCTTTCACAAACAATATGCACCCTACAGCAAATTAACCTGTCAATAACGCTTTTACTTTGATTTGAGTTTATTTTTTTTTATTTGTTTTTGTTTTACTTTATATTTTTGCAATAAAATGAATCTAGAAACATATCTCATTTTTTAATTTGTTTTATAATTTTGATTTTGCAATCAAAACTAGTTGGTTACTTTTAAAAAATTAAACAACTAGTTTTGATTGCAAAATCGGGATAATAAAAAAACGGTATTACAAAATGCGGGATTTTAAAAAGCAGGATTATAAAAAACGGGATTTTAAGAAACGGGAATATAAAAACCGGGATATCGAATCCAACCCTTAAGAATTAAATCAATTCTAAAATGAAAAGAAAAAAATTCAATTAAATGTTGAATTATGTTATTTTTTATTTGAAAAGCAGAGAAACAAATAAATTCTATGCGATTACATTATTTTTTTTTGTTGTCTAATAATAATCAGTGAATATTAATGTATGCATAAGAGTATGTTAATGTTATTAATTTTGTTAAATTTAATCTTCAATATATTCAAATGGCTCTGGTGGTTCAGGTTCCTTGGCATCGTCGTTCTTGGGACCATAAGCTGCAACTGGTTCAACCAATTCCTGATCTGTTTTGCCGGTGTGTTGCATAACAATAATTCCTCCGATTGTCACATCCTTCAAAGCAACAAAAGTTTGTCCCTCAGGGACACTTAAAACCTTCAATTGTTGACGCATAACTCGAGCAGGATTTTGTAAAATCTCAAAGTTTGGTTCGGGTTCTTTTTTCTCTTTTTCTTTCTTATCGGCTGAAGAATCTTTATCTTTTGCATCTTTGCTTCCTTCCTTCGAGTCCTTGGAGTCTTCTTCTTTTTTCTTCGATTCTTTTTCGTCTTTCTTCTTTTTGTCATCAGTAGCACTGGTAGTGGCTTCTTTAGGTGCTTCTTCTGTCTTTTCGGCAGATGATTCTTCTTTCTTTACTGAAGTTGTCGTTGCTTTAGTCGTATCCTCATCGACGTCCATTTTATTATCTTCCTCCTTTTTGTCGGCTGTTTCACGACGTTTTTGACGAGCAGCGATAGAGAGAACTGCAGTGGCGACCTTCTCGCGCTCTTCGGATTTCTTTTCCTCCAAGGCCGGAGGATACGCATAGAGCGAAGGTTTTGCATTTGATCGGAATTCCATTTTGGGCATTTTCAACTCAGAGTTCAGCCCAATCACGCAAGTTGGAGTGAAAGCCAAGCAAAGAGAGTGAGCCAATGGGAACCAGTACCAGTACTGGGTAAATACAAGCATTCCCACGACGGCCTGTAGATTAGTGTGGCCTGTGCGAGATTGGAGACTAAGAGTGGCATTGCGACCACCAGCATCGATAATACCTTGAGCCAAAATAGCTCCGTACTTGGCCATGACGTCTTCGTGTTTGTTACTTATGACTTCCGAATACAATTGACGGAAGAAGTTTGTCTTGGGACAAGTTTGATCAGTATGTTGGATCAGAATCATAGCAGAAGCGATGAGAGCTCCTTGACGGACAAAGTTAACCGGGTCAAACTTGACCATGGGTTCGAGGAGTGCGATAGCTTCCCTCAAGCCAGTGCCTGCACAGGCAATACCCAAAGCCATTGCAGCTCCATAACGCACATGAGGATTGTATGATTCGGCCAAGAGACTCACCACTGATGGACACTGCTCTGGGGTACGGAACAAGATGAAACCAATAGCAGTTACGGCAGCACGACGTACATCGTCATTGACGTCGGAAACGGCAACATGCAACAAACGCCGGATGGCCTTGTTGCTGCCACTTCCATTGTAAGCCATTGCAATTGTGTACATTCCGGATCGACGAAGGACAGGATCCTTGTCGGTGGACAAGCTAGTAACCAATGGATCGGCCTCCTCCAATCGGGCAAACATAGTCAAGGATATACCCACAGCCAATCCGCGCAAGATCTTTTCGTGCTGAGTTTCCTGGGCATACGAGACCATATCCTCAATGGACTGAGCATTCTTAGAACCAAGCATAACCATTCCCATGGCAATACCAGCGGCCTCTCCAGTTACAGCATCGTCTTGGTAAAGATTGAATTTCAACTGCTCATACAAATCTTGACGATGGGTTCCCATGGCGGCCAAACCCAAACCAAGACAACCTCCGTGACGGACATTCTCATTTTGGGCGTCTTTGAGTTGTTGCAACAGATAGTCAATAATGTTTGCACCATGATTGGCATGAATAAGTCCAAGAGCATACAGGCCACCTCCCTCAGAGTACCCGGAACTCGGTCCGGCTTCCTTCGGCAAATAACTCTGCATCAAGGCCAGTGAGTCTTTTTCATGTCCACGATGAATTACTCCCAACGAAGCTGTGGCCGTAAGTTTAGCCCAGTTTGTTGCCCTTGCCAACCAGTCCAAATTATCTCGCAAGAATTGATCACTCGTGGTTCCAGCATGCATAAATGCATTGGCTATAACGGTGGCCGTGTGGCAAATCGACACACGAACGGCTTCCTTGGTTCCACGAAGAATTTGCAAATCGGCATGATTGCTTCGGATAAGGAACTGAAGCTGCAAGTCAATAGTAACTTCGCCAGATAAAATCGAGATGAGTTTTTCGACGTTCTTCTGATGAGCTTTCTCCGAGTCGTTGAGGGATTCAATAGTACGCTCAATTTTAGCATCACCTTTACAAAAAGGCAAACCAAGCAAAGTTAAGCAAATTAAATAATCATTTGAATTTCAAAACTTACCTTCACTATCGGCTTCTGGAGCTTTAGCAGGTGCTTCTTCAGCAGTTTTAGCTTTTTCCTCGTCGGTCTTTGAGTCCTCGGTAGAGGTACCTTGGGGCTTGAATGTACTCGGCAAAGCAGCTGGAATTGGAGCTGTTTCCTTGAGAGCTTGTAAGACTTTTCCCAAGAACTCTTGGGTGGCAGATTCATACAAATCGAAAGCGATCTGATAAGCCATCAAGCTGTTACCCTCCACCGAAGTGCGAGTCAGTTTGTCCAGCACCTCTGCAACAGCCAGAGGATCTTCGAGGAAAATCAAGCATTGACACATGTTGACATAGTCGGGAACACCCAAGTCGCTGTACAATCCCACCAAGCAACGCAGCACCTCATTGCGGAAACCGCGATTCTGGATTAGAGACATGGTAACATTGTAAGCATATGCCAACATTCCAGCGACATCATCGGATTTCATGATGGACGATTCGAAAATGTCCATGCGACGGGTTTCAAGGGCAATTCCCAATGCCTGACGGTACTGTCCGTCGTCTAGACAACGCTGGATCATTCGATTGACGATACCCTCCAGTCTATTATCGACTGGCTTGGCTTCCTTGGGATTTTCAATGAAAGCCACTCGCTGAGCGATGTAGAAGTCAATGCATTTGGCAATGATGGTTTCGGTGTACTCATTGCGGGCGTTAACGTCGAATAAGTCACCAGCGCCAAGGGCGTATGTGAGGGCATCCTCGAAGGAACCCAAATGATAGAATACCTTCGAGGCAACTATTCCAGCCAGTTTGTTCTCTGGAAATGCACGATCTTCGTGGAGCATTTCGATTTTTTCAATTGACTCAGAAATTTCTGGCCAAAATTCATCGACGATATTATCGAGCTTCTTCAAAGCGAAAACCTTCAAATCGGGCATTTGTTCATCCAGAAGGGATATAATCCCCGCAGCAGAAGTGAGACTCATTTCTCTTGGACTACAAAAATATAAAATAAGTTGGAAGTAGGTTCGGAAACGGACGAATGGACAGAACAAAAGAACACAGAGGAAAAAGATTCAAAATGGCACTCACTTTTCTTTTTGTTCCACCAAGTAATGTAAATTTTCCAATAAAAATGATGTTTTGGATTTTCACTTAAACTTTCAACAAACAATATGAAAAAGAGAGATTGAGTTATTTTCTTTTTAATAATAAATTTGTTTGGTTTTTGAGTTTATATTTTATGTTATAAGTTTTTGCCGAAACGACGGTATTTCATCAAGTTTATCGGACTTTTTACAAAATTTGTGCAAATCACTCTATCACTCTTTTCTTCTTTCTTTGGTTTGAAACGTGTGACATTCGGGCATCGGCGAAAAGTTCGAGATTCGAGAGTCGATGGGGTGCGTTTGGAAATTTTAATTTAATACCCGTTCGCACGAGGAATACGCTTCCTTTCACACAAGGAACCTATTGTATTTTTACAAAACACATTTTGTGTTATTATCAGCTTTGGTTCCTAGAGATTTGTATCTCCTTTAATGTTAAGTAGTTTGTAAGATTAGGTTAAGATATTATTTACTCAAATTAGGCTAAGAATGACACAAACGTCAAAAAAAATTGTCAAACGAGCTCCATGAGCAAGAGCTACAAAGCAATCAAATGAAAAAGCAAGTAAGCTATATATACATAAGAAGTAAGAGAGCCATACGTGACAGTTCTCTATAAACCCTAGTGTAAGAATGAAACGATATGTACTGTAAAAAGAAAAAGAAAGTCTCAATAAAATGAATTGAATTGAATTTTATTTTTACAAAACAGAAAAGAGAAGTGAATTCTTGGGAAAGTTCACAAATTAAAGGTTACAATAGGGGTATTGACGATTTGGTGCAAATGGTCTTGTATCGTTGCAAAAGTTTAAGGCTAGGCGCGCACATGCAACTTTTAGTTTCGAAACTGTTTGGTTTCTAAACTGAGCGCTATAGACTTATGTATATATATATGTATATGTATATCTGTCGTCCAGTCGAGCAATTTTATAGTTTGTGTTTTAACACAAACTAAACGATCACCTCGAACCAATTCCTTAGTTTGTGTCACAAGGAATTATAGGTAACTGCGCGGACATTCAACTAAATCGTTGAATAATTTCCTGTAAGTGCAAGAAGGAGAAAAATTTAGTCAAGGTGAATAAATGTTTCTGTTGTTTTGGCATCATTCTATGTTAATAGAATGTTACGTCACTTGGCACTATTGTTTTTCTTCTGAAATAAAACTGTACTTTCTTCTTAAAAATTCAAATCTTTTTCATCTTCAAATATTAAGGATGCCAAAGTAGGCTCATGGGATTTTCTTTTCTTATCGTCGTCTTCCATTTTTTCTGGTTGAAAATTAGCAACTAAAGAGTTAATTTAAAACATATTTCTTAAACCCATGAAAGTATTTAATTTTAGGTTTCTCAAAACTTTATATAAAGTCAAATGAAGACTCATAGCTAATTAGAATGTCCAGGAACTAAGTAAGATACTTAAATGATTTAAATTGTATCTAGAAAACAAAGCGGTTTAAACTTTGCAAAATCATCATATACTGCCAACCACTAGGATGAGGCCAAATATTTTGGAATTGATTTTCTTTTTACCGGATGGAAGTTTTGTTCCTGGTACGTGTTATAAAAAAACAAACTAGACTTTTTGTAGTACTTTAAATTTTATATTTTATTGACTCTAATATATTGTTGCAAAATTAAATGGAGTAAAACAGCAAAGCACTCAAAAATTCGTCTGGTTCTTTCGATGTCTACAGATAAAGTATCTAGATTGTCTCGGAATTTGTTTCATCAGACTAAATGTGCAGCTGCTCTCTTTCGGCGGGAATGTTGGTCTTTTAAATTTATGATGCGACATCTGAATTTGAATATATAGAACTTTGGTGTTGCCAATGCATGTTTTTCGTAACAGCCCCCTTCGATACAAGAACTCCAGGCTAGGATGTTGTTGTATCCTTGTTATATAACTGCAGCAATGCCAATTTAACGGTTGGCCGTTCAAAAATTCCATTGGATGTTTGAATTGTAGCACTTCTGACTTGGCCATCGGATGATGTTTTGACTGCTATTATTCGTCCTTTGGGATAGTTGTTCCTGGGCAAGTCTTTGTCTATCAGGACAACAATGTCACCAATCTTCAACGGTTGTACTGGATCATACCACTTTGATCGAAGTGTGAGCTCGGGTAAGTACTCGGTAATGAAGCGCTTCCAGCATTTGTTGGCAAACTGTTCTTTATACTGGTATGTCTGTTTGAGTGTCTTCCAGCTGTCATCGAGTTTCATTGTTGGTTTTCCACCACCTGAGTCCAATCGCAAAAAATGATTCGGTGTCAATGCTTCTGAAGATTCATCATCCACTGGAACATATGTTAGCGGCCTTGAATTAATAATATTCTCAGCAGATATCAAACAGCTTCTAAGTAATGGGTCGCTGGGAGTTCTCAGAGGTAAAGATGTGTATAATGCTGTCTTGAATGAGCGAACTAATCGCTCCCATGCTCCTCCCATATGTGCCGAAGCCGGTGGATTAAAGTTCCATTTTAAGGATGGTGATATGAATTGTTTTGCTATCATGGCTGGATCAATTGCTTCTAAATCTTGACGAAGCTGACGTTCTGCTCCGATAAAATTCGTCCCTCGATCGGAATAAATCTCGTTTGGTTGTCCTCGGCGCTGGATAAAGTCATGGAAGCATAAAATAAATGAATCAGTATCTAATCCATGTGCGACTTCGATGTGCACAGCTCTGGTGGTCAAACAGGTAAACAAAACGCCCCATCTTTTTTCCTGTCGTCTTCCAACTGCAACATTCAGGGGTCCAAAATAGTCAACGCCTGTGAATGTAAACGGATTGCAAAACAAGGACACTCTGGCCTTCGGAAGTTGAGACATCTCTGGTTCTTGAGGTTTAGCTTTCCGATTCTTACATAGTTGACAGTGTTTTGTGATGGCTGATTTTATGGCACATCTCAGCTTAGGGATTGCATATTGCTGTCTAAGTTGGTTCACCACAGTTTCGTTGTTTGCATGCAGGAATTTCTCGTGGCATTGTAGGATAATTAAATTTGTTGCGTGATGTCCTCTCGGAAGTATGATTGGGTGTTTCTGGTGTGAACTCATAATGGAAACTGCTTCAAGTCTTCCCTTAGCTCTCAATAACCTTTGGTTATCAAGGTAAGGACACAGGCGTCGGATCTTGCTGGAACATTGTACTGTCGGTCGACCTGCATTGGATGAGTTGCTGACTTCTTTCATAAGACTGCATATTTCCTCACTGAAAGCGTTTTCTTGTACTTGCCGAAATAAGATGATTTGTGCTTCATTGAGTTCGTCGCCGTTTAATATTCCTTTCGTTGGTAGATCACGCTTGAAATTAAGTTTGATGTTCAAATAGCGGATGACAAATGCGATTGTTCTTACAATTGCACTCCATTTTGAGAATCTGTTGAAATCTATGATCGGATGTTGTGTCACATGTATATTTAGAATTGACATTTCTACTGTCAAAAGTGAAAGTTTAGTGCCTTAATCGCTCCCGTATATTTTCTTTTCTTTTTTAATTTAAAAGTTAAATTCAAACAAAAAGTGTTAAATCCTCTTTTTGAACCACTTCTTAACTTTAAACACACAAAATCTCATCTGTTAAAATACAAGGTACGAGGTTTTTTTAAGACTTTATTTGAACAAAAATTTCCAATCTCGCCAGTACGGTATTTTCCTTATGAAAAATAATCATAAAAAGAGAAATATAACCGAAACTTCTCCTGAGCCTAACAACGACTGCAAAAAATATTTTCACTTTGATAACCATAAAACAATGGAAGTAGGAAAATTAACTACCGACGAATTAAAAAACATTTTAAATAGCATCCTTGCGGAAAAGCTAAAGAATCTCGCTACAAGAGACGATTTATCGAGGCTTTACAGTGAGATTAACTCTCTAAAAGAAGTTAATGAACAACTTAACCACAATTTAAATTTGATGACGGAAAGATGCGATCTGCTAGAAAACCAGCTAGAAATCATCTCACGAAAAGCAAACGAAAGTTCAATTGTAGTACACCTTCCCATAAACGCAGAAACCAATGCAACTCATTTAGCTTTACAGACTTGCAAAGGGCTTCTTAAGCTACAGGAAGGCGATAATTTGCAAATTAAACGTTCCCGCGAAATCCACAACAACATAGCACAACGCGGAACTGTCATTCTCGAACTTCTTTCTGCCGAAATCGTGGACAAAATTATAGCTGCAGCGCACCAGCTTAAAAATTCAGGGATAAGCGTTTTCCGAGAGCAGTCTATTATCTACAGAAAGAAGAGACAAACACTTGTTCAATATAGAAACAAACTTCTCGAAATTAACCCGAACGCGAAAATCATTGTGAAAGGCGACAAGATACAAATCAACAACCACGCTTTTGTTTACAAATTCTCGCGAGGGCTAGTTGTCAAAACTTCACCAGAATTGACACTTATCAATCAACTATTTGGTGACAGATCGTCTGAATTTTTTGCTTGCGATAGTGGTGTGAAGTTAGCTCCAGTTTCAAATGAACCATCTATATTTTCTTCTTACTCTCAACCGCAACCTGCGCCACCTATGAGTCAACGGCAACAAGTAGTAAGGGTGGGAACACAATAGGGGGAATCTGTCGTCTGCCACAATATTTATAATTTAAAAAACTTAAAAATCATATCATACAATATTACAGGTCTTAGAAGTAAACTTTTACAACCTGATTTTTTTAAATTTATTAAAAAATTTGATATTATTATTTTATTAGAAACTTTTTTAGAAGAAAAAAATGAAAATGATTTTTTAAAATATTTCAAAGATTTTAATGTTATGTGCTCATCGGCAAGTAGATCTAATGTACACGGCAGAGCCAGTGGTGGAATGTTATGTGGGGTTAAAAAAACTTTAAATTGTGAATTTGTAAAACTTATAAACATAGAAAACAGACCTGTTTTTCAATTCTCAATTGCTAACTCAAAATATTCAATAGTACCCGTGTATTTAAACTGTAATAACTGGCAGAATGATTTTGAAGGTTTAATAGACTTTGTGAATAATTTAAATTTGGAAAACATTATGATAATTGGAGACCTTAATGCTCGGATTGGATATTATCAGAATATATCTATTCAGAACCTTTACACTCAAAATACATTATTCGAAATAAGAAACTCAAAAGATAATAATTTGAACCGCAATGGGAGGCTCCTTATTGAGTTTTTTGAAAATCTTGGACTATTCGTGCTTAATGGAGCAACCAAAAGTGATACCGTGGGAGAATTCACATTTATTAGTAGCCAAGGACAGTCAGTTATTGACATTTGTGCAGTCTCGTCAGACTGGCTAAAATTATGTACAGACTTCAAAGTGAATGCAGCAAATTTTTCTGCTCATTTACCAATACAAGTTGAATTTATGTTTCCGGTTGAAGCTCCCCAAAGAATTCCGAGTAAATTTCTCAAGCTTAAATGGAAAGAAAGTAATGATCATCTTTACAAATCTCGTTTAAATTACAACTGCAGTTCCTTGCCTTCTCCATCAACATCCGAAATTGACCAATTAGACGAAAAAATAATAAATTTAATTAAAAAATCAGCTCTATCTACTCATAGCAATAACACCCATTCGTTGATTCCACGAAATATATGGTACGATAACGATTGTAAGAGCCTACGCAAATTATCTTTTGTGTATCTGAAGCTTTTTAGATCTACAGATGCCTTGTTTTTCAAAAATATCTACCTTCGGGTCAACAAGGAATACAAAGCCCTTTGTGCATCTAAAAGAAAAGAGTACTTGAAACATCTAGCTAAAAAGCTATCGGAATCCAAAAATTCAAAAACATTCTGGAATAATGTTCGTGAACTGGGTGGTCGTAATCTAAATATGGTGAACTCTCTTGGAGCTGAAATGCTAGCAGCACATTTTAAGGCTCTTTTGTCGGCGGAGGTTAATCACCATACTTTTTCTTATGCTTTACCCAACGTTATAGTTGATGAACTGGATTGTCCAATATCTTTGTCTGAACTCGATTCTTCACTTCATAAGATGAAAAACAATAAAGCTCCTGGCATAGATGGAATTCCAGTAGAATTCTACAAAAATAGCACAGTTCAATTCAAGAATTACCTTCTATCATACCTCAACAGATTATACAGCGATTCTTATGTGCCACACAACCTAAACAAAGCAGTTATTTTTGCAATTCACAAGAGCGGTAATGCCACCCTACCTGAAAACTACAGAGGAATTTCTATTTTAAGCACTTTGAGGAAGATTCTCACTTCGATTCTATACGAAAGGCTTACCAAATGGATCGAAGAAAAAAACCTTTTAAGTATGTTCCAAGCTGGTTTTCGGTCGGGCTTCTCAACCATGGATCAAATATTTGCTTTGACAAGCATTGCAAGAAAATTCATTAATAAAAAGAAAAAACTATTCGCTTGCTTCGTAGATTTCAAGGCAGCATTTGACAAAGTAAACAGGCAGGCTTTGCTGTACAAGCTTTCAACAATAGGAATCTCCCGAAAATTTTTGACCATGTACTCTAAATTTCTTGCTTCATCTAGTGCATCTGTATGGGACGGAACGAACTTCTCAGAATGGTTTGAAACAACTGCAGGTGTCCCACAGGGCTGTATTTTAAGCCCATTACTTTTTGCTTTGTTTGTTGACGACATTTGTGATATACTCCCAGGAGGGATATCGTTTGCTGACATACAAATTAAAGTTTTGTTATATGCTGATGACCTAGTACTACTCGCCGAAAACCCTCACACTCTGCAATTACAAATAAACAGGCTGAATGCATTTTGCGAGAAATGGGGGTTAGTCATCAATACAAGAAAGACAAAGGTGATGATTTTTGAAGCACGTCAAAAGAGAAGACAACCCGACGAAAAATGGTCTCTCAATAATGTAAACATCGACGTTGTGCAAGAATTTAAGTACCTGGGTGTTTGGATTACACACAATCTCAATTTTTCAAAACATGCCAAACAAAAAAGTAATGAAGCAAAACTTGCCTTGAGTGTGATGTGGGCTAAGTTCTTTGCAAACCAAGATATCGATCTCGCGTCAAAATACCGTGTTTTTCATGCAACGGTCAACACTTGTATGTGCTATGGTGCCCAGGTTTTCGGCTATATAAATCTCGATACGTTTGAATCGGTGCAGAGATATTTCTTCAAACGATTATTCAGACTACCTAACTCAACGCCTAACTATGCCATCTATGTGGAATCTGGTATAATGCCTTTGTACATAAGAAATCTAAAAGCCAACTATGATTATTTGATAAGGGTCATGAGAAGAAATGGAACAAGTCTTCACAAGTCTATCATGACAAGACTTTTGCAAACTAACGCTTCTCCATTCAAGGACTGGAATGAACTAGCTCATTCTCATACAGCTCATCTATCATTATTGGAGTCAAATGTTGATGAATGGCAGGGTATGTTTGCGGAGGTTACTGCGAAAATAGACGAAAAGATTTATAACCAACATCTATCCAGGGCGAATTCAACATTGTCTAGGAGCATTTATAAGAATCTCAATCACCAAATTTCTTCAGGAATGAACTATTTTCGTAATGAATACTCGGCTGAAATTATAAGCTACATATTTAGAGCACGTGTTGAAGTTCTTAACTTAAACTTTATGCCTCATCGAGCAGATTTACCCCAAACCTGCTGGCTTTGCAATAGAAGAGAAAATGAAGATATAAACCATTTCATTGCCATTTGCCCAATACTGCAGGAAATCCGCCGACTCTATTTTGATGAGAGCTATATTTCTCCAAGCAGACTTTACGAAATATTAAACGGAGGACTAGGATGGTGTACGTTATATAATTATTGCAAACACGCATTAACCTTCCGCAACAGTTTCGATATTTAAATCCTTAAAAAATCCAGTTACTACAGTTGAATGCATCCTATTTTTGTGTTTCAAATCATTTAAAAATTGAATTTTTTATACTTTTGTGTTTCAAATCATTTAAAAATTGGTATATCTTTTGTGTTTCAAATCATTTCAAAATTGGCAAAATTTTGTGTTTCAAATCATATTAAAATTGAGTTAACGCTTTTAAAATCTAATGTAAAATTAATAACAACAAACATACAAATGTATCTTATTTCTCACAACCTTAACTTTCAATTAAATAAGAATTATAACCCATTTTAGAATACTTATACATACATACTATATTATTAGGAACTTTCATTTTTATTGTTCACTTCATATTAAAAATTGTAATGAAATGTCACATCAGGCAGACGGCAGGAAAGCCATGCTCTTATTCTTAAGAAATGAAATTTGTAAACCAATTTTTTGTATAATAAAGAATTAATCTAATCTAATCTAATCTAATCTATATTTAGAAGTTCCTCTGAATGTGAAGTATCTTCTTTGATTGTTTTGTCTTTTGGCCATCGGTCTTCTTCATACTTCAAGAATTCGGGACCTTGAAACCAGCGGTCATTAGTATCTAGTTTTGGTGGTTTGGTCCATTTAGTTGCTTCATCTGCAATATTTAGTTTCGATGGAATATATCGCCAGGAATTCATATGTGGAATGTCTTGGATTTCCGCAACTCGAAAGGCAATGTATTTGTTGTATCGGTGAGGATTGCTTTTTATCCAAACAAGCACAGTTTTGGAATCGCTCCAGAAAAACGTTTGGTTAACCTTGATGGACAGTTCCTTTAAAATTTGAGTTCCGAATCTGCAGCCCATAACGGCAGCGTCAAGTTCCAGACGAGGAATAGATCGGAGTTTTATTGGTGCTACCTTTGTCTTGGCGCCTAATAAGGAGCACTCTACCTTATCATCCTTGCTGATACGGAGATAGGCCACTGTTGCGCACGCTTGTTCGCCCGCATCCATCAAGATATGGAGTTGTACATCTGCCTTCTCCCAATCTGGGAATTGATTCAACAGGTATCTAGGGATCCGAAGTTGCTCAACTTTTGGAAGTATTTGTAGCCATTTGGTCCATGCTTCAAATTGATCGTCGCTTATCTTCTCATCCCAATGTATCTGACTTCTCCAAATGTCCTGTAGAAGGATTTTAAGGTAGACCAAAAAGTTTGCGATGAGGCCTAGCGGGTCATAAATTGACATCAGTATCTTTAGGACTTCTCTTTTAGTTGGGCGACATTCTCCATTCAAAACTTGTTTGCTTCCTTTGTTGTATCGAAGTGAAAACGTGAATGTATCGCTTTGGAGGCACCACCACATGCCTAATATTTTTTCTGTGAAGCATTCTGGATTCATATTTAGGTCTTTTGGATCGTTGGGCGACTCTGGGTTGAGGATTTCCATGACGTTGTTGTTGTTCGACCTCCAATTTCGGATTTCAAAGCCAGCCTCTTGTTCGTTATCAACGCTGTCTAATAAATCATCTACATAATGATTTTTGACGATACTCTCAACTGCTCGAGGAAATTCTTCTGCGAACTGCAGCGCATTGTGGTTCTTGACGTATACTGAGCACAACTGGGTGAGCAAGTTGCCCCAAACGTCATGACTTGCATCACGTACGTTTCGAACTGGGTATTAACATCTTCTCGCCATAAGAATCGGAGTACATGCTGGTCTTCTTGCGGTATTTTAACCTGGTGGTACATCTCTTTGATATCAGCGGACAGCCCAATCTTCCTTTCTCTGCTTCTCAACAGGACTCCAAGTAAAGATGAGTTCCAGTCTACACCTTTCATTAGGATTGTATTTAAAGATACTCCGTCGACTGTGGCTGCTGCATCCCAAACAATGCGAATCTTGCTGGGTTTATTAGGGTTTCGAATCGGAAATATCGGTAAATACCAAAGCTTTTCTTGTTGCCTTTCACATTCTTCATTGGTAAGTTTTCGTATATATCCTTTCTTTTCGTAATCTTTAATTTGTTGAATCATATTCTTCTTCAGTTCTTCATCTCCCTGCAGTCGCTTCTCAAGACATCTCATTCTGCTCATGGCCATTGGTTTCGAATCAGGTAGCTTAATATTTTCATAGCGCCACAGAAGACCAGACTCATAGCGGCCTTTTGATGGAATTGTTTTTTCATTTAGTAGACTTAATGCCTTTTCTTCTTCTTGGATTATTTTGGGATCCTTTTCACCCAATGTTCCCAAGCTATCTGTAGCGAAGAAATCTTTCACCAACTGATGAAGCTTATCATCTGGCTGGCATTCACATTGATGGCAGTGATCATTTGCATCATTTCTTTCAGGTGTGACGGAGAACACAGTCCAGCCAAGCCGACATTTCACAGCGATGGGATCGATTTCGGTTGCTTCTCTCACTTTAAGTGGAACAGCTACGTGCCAATTCTTGAGACCTATTAGTATGCCTGGACTCACATTGGCATAGGATTCAACAGGTAGGCCTCTTAAATGATGAAATTCAGTAGCCATACGTTTGTAATCCAAAGATTGGCTTGGCAGGTTCAAGTTCTGTACAGTTCTCACATTAGAGAGGTTGAAGCGTGGAGCATTTTGATAATCACCGGCGATTGTCAACGAGGTTTTAAGTGACTGTTTCTCTTGACGAGAGATGGTTCCACTCCACTTTAAACACAAGGGCGCGGTTTCTCCTTCAAGTTGCAATTCTTTTGCTAGCCTTTCATTGAGCAAAGTACTGGAGGATCCTTCGTCCAAAAACGCAAAAGTTCGAACTTGCTTTTCATTGTTGAAAAGTACTACAGGCAATATTCTGAACTTCACAGAAACAGGAGTGATGTGATTCATGTTGCCTTCGTTTGATACCTCGTTGTGCTCTTGTTTGTGTAGTGCATTATGCAAAAGAGGATGATGTCGTCCGTGGCAGTTGTCTTGGGAGCACATCACTGGTGTTGTACATCTGTATGGGTGTCTTTTGAGACATTGACGACAAAGCTTTGCCTGCTTAACGAAGTCCCAACGTTGGTTCACGCTCCAGCCCATGAATTTCTCGCAAGATGAATTCGATTGGCAACCTCCTTGGCATACGCTGCATTTTCTTTGAAAATTGGAGGTAGATGTTGCTTTGCTCCTTCGCGTATCCTTCTGATCATGGATGTTGACATGTTCATTCTTGAACTTTGTTTTGCTTGTGGAGTGAAACCAATTTTTTGATGGCATAACGTCACAAATGTCACCTGCCAGAGAATGCAACCAGTCGCCGAGAATACAGATGTTGCTGCAGTCTTCTTCTTCGCGTCTATGTGATGCCCAAGAAAGTTGGAGAGTAGGTGGTAGCTTCTCGACAAGAGTTCTCATTAGATTGGGATCACGCATGTGGGCTTGCAGATCAGCTTGCTCTAAAGTTGCACATAAGTTGGTGACAGCTACAGCGTAGTCCAATACAGTTTCCAATTTGTCTAATTTAGGCGACGTCATCTTCTTGATTCGATCGATGTAATGATCTAAGATTATTTCCGGTTGACCAAAATATCTTCTTAATGTTGATATAATTATGGGGACGCAGTTGGGAATGGTTAGCTGTGCTACGACGACTTCTCTTGCTTTCCCTTTTAAACAGCGTTGCAGTCGAAGGAGATTTTCAGTTTTTGTAAAGCCGCATGCCACTGTTGTCTAAGTGAATGTGCTTATGAACACTGGCCATTCTCCTGGGTGGCCCGTAAAAACAGGAAGATCTCGTGGAATAGCGTGCCTGGTTGCTATTTGTTGATCAGTGAGTTTCATACACTCGTCGAGAACGTTGGATTCGTATAATGGAGTTGGTTTCGCAGACATATGAAAATATTTCGGCTGAGGTAATTGAGTCAGGTATTTATTTAAAACAGACTTACCACATGGTTCGTCAAGCGCATTTTGCTTGACTTTATCCTGTTGGGCAGTGCTGTTCTTCCTTTCGGATTCCCCAGACGAATTACTGTCTGCATATTGATCAAGAAGCGCTTGGCGCTTTGAATTGAGGATTTGTCTTTCCTTAAGGATACGATCCTCCTCCTCCATTAATCGAAGCTTTTCTTGAATTCTCTTGGACTGACCAGACTTGTTTGACGATGCACCATTTTTGTCGGATGTCGGATGCGTTTTGCATATGGAACATTTCCAATCTTTGTCATTGGCAACTTCATCGCCAACATTAGCACACACATAATGGATCCATTTGCGGCATTTCGTGCACTCTACCATGTCAGTGTCTGTATATAGCTGATTGCACAGAGGGCATTTCTGCTCCACCATTGTCGTGTTGCCCGTAGACATGATTTAATTTAACTTTATAAGAATTTTTGAGAATGTTATAAAAAAACAAACTAGACTTTTTGTAGTACTTTAAATTTTATATTTTATTGACTCTAATATATTGTTGCAAAATTAAATGGAGTAAAACAGCAAAGCACTCAAAAATTCGTCTGGTTCTTTCGATGTCTACAGATAAAGTATCTAGATTGTCTCGGAATTTGTTTCATCAGACTAAATGTGCAGCTGCTCTCTTTCGGCGGGAATGTTGGTCTTTTAAATTTATGATGCGACATCTGAATTTGAATATATACAACTTTGGTGTTGCCAATGCATGTTTTTCGTAACAGTACGTATTTTCAAATTTATAATTTTTTTATAAATTTATAAAATTAAAGGGTAAATTAGCAACAAGCGTTGACCCCAAAATCAAAAAATAAACTACTTAAAAAGGGTATATAAAAATGCGTCACCAGATTTAGGCCAAATCCAAAATTTCAGAAAATAAACGAAAATCACAGGAAATTTGGACCCAGGAATCACGAAAAGCTTCGATTAAGAAGTCCTTCTCTTCAAATTTTCTCTCACCTTCATAAATTTAAAGAGAAAGCCATGGCCAAACTTTTTCAATTATGTTAAAGTGCGTAGGCCCAATACATCTTATCGAGGGTATCAAGGATATGTGGATATTTTAGATAAATGCATATTTCAACAGGTTAATCACCCAAAACATATGAGTCGAGCGGGAAAAAAATAGTTTAGGATTATGGTTTTGGCTGCAAATCACATGACCTCAATGTCATAGAAATTTAAAAGATAGGTAAGTAAGCAATGATTAATCGTCGAATAACCGCGAACTTTGGAAGGTATGCTTAATAATGCCTTGCCACTGTTTAAAGTACATTTTTAAACTCTTTGTGTTCAATCAAACGCGCTACTAACTTTTTGAACACAGCTGTGCGTATACCATTTTAGAGATAGTTTTACGTCTTTAACAAAACGCAAAGAGTATTTAGGCAGAGATAGCAAAAATTAGTTTAATGGTTAATGAGGGAAAAACAAAGAACATACTGTCATCAAGAAAAGATTTACAACACCTACGTCTTGGTCAAAACGTCACCATCGACAGGCGTAACTTTGAGGTAGTTAAGGACAAACAAACAGTTCGTCTACCTAGGCTCCGCTATGAACGCAGAAAACAAACAGCGCTGAGATCAAACGAAGAGTAAGTCTCGCTAACTGCTTTTTCTTTGGGCTAAGAAAGCAATTAAGTATAGCAAAGCCTTCTCTCGAGCGACCAAAGTGTCGCCATATAATACCTCATCATCCCCGTCGTACTATACGGTGCAGAAGCATGGACTATGACAAAATCGGATCATTTCGAGAGAAAAGTTCTTCGCGTTATCTACGGTTCCGTATGCTTAGAAGGAGAGTGGAGGAGAAGATGGAACGACTAGCTGTACGGGCTGTACAGCGACGTAGACTTAGCCAGAAGGGTAAAAGTCCAACGACTAAGATGGCTGGTCACGTAGCGCATGGAAACCAATGCTCCAGCCTAGAAAGTCTTCGAATTTACACCTACATGACAGCGCAGTAGAGGAAGGCCGCGGATCAGGTGGCGCGCACAAGTGGAAAGTGACCTCACCCAACTTGAAGTGCGAAACTGGAGACATCTAGCTAGGGACCGAGCTAGACGGAGAAGTTTGTTGAGTGAGGCCCTAGTTCACACAGGACTATAGCGCCACCACAAGCAAGCATATCCATTTACTTATAAAAAACTTCTTTACTAACTCTAAGAATAAACTTTAATACCTATCAGAAATTTCAATGATTTCAAATAATTTCACATAGCTTTTTCAATTAAAACATCCAAATTCCAAAAGGAACTGTTTTTTTCACAAATTAAATTGAATTTTATTAACATACTTCTTATACACGACACTTGTTCTGCTTTACGTGGTTTTCCCATTGTAAAATGGCAACGTGGATCTACTTTGTTTACGGTATTTACAATAACAATAATGACCTTTTTTAATCCAGGCATAGATTTCAATGCCCACTTGATATACATACATATTTTCAAAAATTTCAGTTTTGGGAAAAAGTGAATTTACGGGATTTGCATCTTTAGCCGACGATATATGTACATATATATTGGCGTGACCGATGAGCCACCCAGTAGCTTAGGGGTTTAAAAAATAGACTACGACAACGACTTTTCTCTACCAAATATGTAGACAAGATTTCGCGACAATCAATCAAGTCGTTTTGGTGGAGTTTGGCCCCTAAAACTTTAACTCGAGAATTGTATGCATATATACATATGTACATAAATAATAATTTATTTGGCACAAAAGAACTTACATAGGTGTAGTGGAGCGCCTGGGGGTTTTCACCCCGGATTAGAGTTATAGTGAATGAATTAATATGATCGATGTGGGATATTGATTTTGAAACTATAAATTATGCAATGTTTACCCAAAATTTTTTGTCCACTCCATTTTTTCATTGTTTAAACAAATTATTATAAAAAATTAATGTTTGACCATATATTCTTAAAGTCTTGAAAAGATATTTGAGTCGAAAATCAATTTTTACCAACTTTTATTAATTTTTGTTTAGTTTTAATTTTTTTTTTGTAAAAAAAACTGTCAATTCGATTTTTCTCAAAATTTTACTGAATGTTTTTGGTAAGGGGCCAGTTATAGCTATCAGTAAAATCCATCAGTAAAATTTTTGTTTTTAGTTTTTGAACATGTTACAGATTTATTTCTAGCAAAAGATTGATGTAATAAGATGAATCCTATATTCAAGTATTTTTTTCAAAAAGAAACAATGCATTTAAAGTTTTATTTAATTTATAAATCCATTTTAATTTTTTTAATGATGAAACTTCATTTTACTGAACAGCTGACTGCCAAAAGCCAAAAAAAATTCCATTTCGTTTTACTGTTGGTGTTCCAATTTTTTACTGTTCCGATCACATCATTAAAAATTTTACTGATGAAAGCAATAGTAAAAAAATTGTCTGAGGCGCGAAGCCTCGAAGTGACATTTAATTTAATGATGTAAATTTACTGATTGCTATAAACGCTCATCACTAAAACATTTCAGGTTCCTCCTGTTTCAAATTTTACTGATGGATTTTACTGATAGCTATAACCGGCCCCCTAAGAACTATCGAATACTGCCTAGAACAAAAAGAATATACTATGGTGGCCTTCCTGGATATTGAAGGCGCTTTCAACAACGTTGACACATCCGCTATCACTTCTGCTATGACGACCCTAAACGTCGAATACTCACTCTGTGAATTGATAAATCTAATGCTAAAAAGCAGGATCATCAACTCTAAGATGGGGGATTTTTGTGCGAAAAGGTCTGTCAGTAGAGGCACTCCGCAAGGTGGTGTTCTATCCCCTCTCCTGTGGAACATAGTGGTTAACGAGCTACTAATATCCCTTGAGAGAGAAGGCTACAGAGTGGTTGCGTATGCCGATGATGTTGCTACCGCCGTCATAGGAGAACATCCTAATATACTGAGAGACCTCCTCCAAAACGCACTCAATATGCTCACTAGATGGGCAGATCACTGCGGACTTAGTATTAATCCTCAAAAAACAGACCTTGTCCTTTTTACACGGAAATACAAGATCCCAAAAATTGTACCTCCCTCAATAAAAGGTGTACCACTAATTTTTACCAATGAGGCCAAATATCTTGGTCTGATATTGGACAAAAAATTAAGTTGGAAACCTAATATTCAGGAAAGAGTTAAAAAAGCTACAGCAGCTCTTTTCCTTTGTAAGAAAGCCATAGGAAACAAATGGGGTTTTCAACCTCGCATAACTTATTGGCTATACACATCGGTCATCCGACCAATACTTATGTATGGGGTTGCAGTGTGGTGGACTGCACTGGAGAAAGTCACATACTACGACAAACTCAGGAGATTCCAATGCACTGCATGTCTCTGCATTAGCGGGGCTTTGAGAACCACACCCTCAGCAGCGTTGGACACTCTCCTCCATCTGACACCCCTCGACATATTCAGCAAACAAGTGGCAGCGAGTATACAGCTATAAGACTCAACGCCTCATCTCAATGGGCCAACAATAATGTTGGGCACTCCATCATTCTGAACCTCTTTGGTTCTATACCAAAGTACATAGACTACACTATCCCAAAACCCCAATTTGGAAAAAACTTCCAGGTATCCATTCCATCCAGAGATGAATGGGAAGACAAAAAACTCCTGGATGACAAAAGCATCCATTTTTACACAGATGGATCCAAGACAAATGAGGGAGTTGGTAGTGGTGTGTACTCAGAAAAGCTTAATCTTAGCATCTCATTCCGCCTCCCTAATCATTGTAGCGTCTTCCAAGCTGAAATTTTAGCGATCAAAGAGGTTCTCTCCTGGCTTAGAGAAAACGTGATATCAACTTCTGATATCCGCATCTTCTCTGACAGTCAGGCTGCTATCAAGTCTCTTGACGGCGTCTCAACCAAATCTCTAACGGCCCTCGATTGTCGATCGTCTCTTATGGAGATGGCGCAGCAATTTAACATTCACCTCTGTTGGGTTCCGGGCCACAGAGACATCACAGGAAATTGTAGAGCCGATGAACTCGCTAAAAATGGAACCGTCATACCTATTTCACCTGAAAGGGAGAAGATAGGTATACCGATAGCTACATGCTAAAAGAAAAAGCTTTCAAGATAGCAAACTCTAGGTGGTACAATTTACACCAAAATGCGCAGCCATAAAACTCATATGGCCTTCATTGGACCTAAAGCGCTCTAAAGACTTGTTATCTCAAAGCAGACTTCATATTAGCTCCCTAATAGGTGTCTTTACGGGACACTGTCTTATAGGCAGACACGCAATACGACTTGGCGTAGCCTCAAATGACTTCTGCAGGAGCTGTATGGACGAGGAAGAAGAAGAAACAATCTCTCACCTCCTCTGCACCTGCCCTGCTCTTTCACTAAGACGCAAACTTCATCTGGGAGAATACTCTTTTGATGATCCCAGTGAACTAGCTAAAAAGGATATCAGATATCTCCTTCGCTTTATAAAAAGCTCAAAATGGTTCGACTAGTGGGCCTTTTCTTCTGGCCTAAGTGTGTGGTTTTTGTATCCGCAGCCACTTTAACCTAACCTAACCTTACTGAATGTTAAAAACGATATTTTTTAAAAGATAAAATTAGTTTAAAGCATATATCTTAAATTCTTGAAAAGATATTTGAGTTGAAAGTCAGTTTTTACCAACTTTTAGTAATGTTTTTTTTTGGTTTTTATTTTTGGGTAAAAAACTGGCCATTCGATTTTTCTCAAAATTTTACTGAATGTTGACAACAATATTTTTTAAAGTATAAAATTAGTTTAAAGCCAATATCTCAAAGTTTTGAAAAGATATTTGGGTCGAAAATAAATTTTACCAACTTTTATTAATATTTTTTTTAGGTTATTTTTTGTAAAAAAACTGTCTACTCGATTTTTCTCAAAATTTTACCGAATGTTGAAAATAATATTTCTTATAGAAGTCATAATCTTAAATTTTCGAAAAGATATTTAAGTCGAAAATCAATTTTTACCAACTTTGAGTAGGTAATGTTTTTTATAGGTTTTATTTTTTATAAAAAAAAACTGTCTCTTCGATTTTTGTCAAAATTTTACCAGATGTTAAAAACATTATTCTTCGTTGGACAACATTTTTTGGAGATAAAATCGTTTTTTGTTCGTAAATTTTTTGAGCTAAATAATATTTTTTTTTCAGTTTTTTCGATTTATAAAAAAACAGTTAATTGGATTTTTTTCCAAAAATATATTTGTTTGGTATCACGTTACAATATATAAATAAAATTTAATTCAAGTCTCTATCGTTATTGGTTCGTGAGATATTTAGGATTAACCACCATTTTCACCTTTTTTTTAAACTGCTATGGTAAAAAAACCACCCACGCAATTTTCTTGAGAGCCCTTTCTACATTTTTCTGCATTAGGGTGATTATACAAAAGTTGGGTAACTTTTGAGCATATTTTGTTTACGATAGTTTTTAAATCAAACTTCTATAAATTCGGGTGTATATGATAGCTAATCTAATTAATATATTGTTCCCAATCGGGCCAGTCACTTTTTTGAGTACATTGTAAGATATTTAAAAATTTCAGAATTTGACTGCCAGAGGACTGACGAGTATACACAGTTTTGAAAGTATTATAATGAAATTTAATACAAATTAGTAAAAATCTCTTAGGATTTAATAATGATCACTTAAAATCACTTAGTAACAATTAAAAATAATTAATATGTAATACTAGGAGAAAATACTACATCAGTTTTCAAAACAGACTTTTGGCATTTAACGTAACGTTATTCACTTATCTTTTACTACTTTCACATAGTTTTACTAAATATTTCAAAGTAATCAACAAACAAAATCTAACAATATTCATCTTAAAAGTACTAATGATCAAGAAATAAAGAACAATAACAATTTACCTGACACAGAACTGACGCCACACTACTGACGAAAAAGACGAAATTTGAGATTATAATCTGGACTAATGTTTTTTTTTTTTGTAATTTCAAATATCAACAAACTACATTTTAACAAATCAAAGTCTAATACGAATAAATAAAAATAAACTTTAGATTAACAAAAAAATAACCGACTCACCATAAAACTGACGTGTTGACTGGCTAAGCACGTGTATAGACAACAAACATAACCCAAACTCTGGTACAGTTATGGTGGCCGTCAAATTATGCGACCCGCAACTAACTTTATTACCAACATTAAAATTCAAAGTGGGATTTGACGTTGAGTCGGCGATATTTCGCACGAATTTTAAATTTAAATAACACACAAGAAACTGACGAATAAAACCGAACACAAAATTTCTTATTTTTTTTTAAATAAAGTGGAGAACACTGCATTATGAAAGTTGTAGTATATATTTAACTATATACATCACAGATTGTAGTAAATTGATAAGTTTTCTCAAATCAATGATAATGTTTAATAGACAGTCACTTAATGGTTGGTTTTCAGGGTTGTGACATGCCAGAGGACTGACGTTTTAAGAACTAATTGTGTTTTTTTAATAAATTGTATTCAAAATGAAGAACTGAAATTGGGTGACTAAATAAAGGTCTTTCCATTGTTTTAAAATAAATTGCAATCTCAATAAAATATAATCAGACTTTGTATATATTGGTTGATGACATCGAGTTACCCAACTTTTGTATAATCACCCATTATTATCTGTATTACACAATTTATTTGAAGTCGATATCTCTTCTGGTTCTTGAGCTATGGACGACGAAAAAACTTTCTATGGGAAGTTAAACATTACCGTTTAAAGTGAAAATATATGGTCAAACATTAATTTATTATAATAATTTGTTTAAACAATGAAAAAATGGAGTGCACACAAAAAGTTTGGGTAAACATTGCAATTTATAGTTTAAAAATCAATATCCCACATCGATCATATTAATTCATTCACTGTAACTCTAATCCGAGGTTTTACGGTTTTGAATGCTACAGGCACTCTACTAATGGTGATATTTTTGAGTCCCCATATTTTACTAAAAATGTTTTTATATTTATTTCGTTCGAAAAAGTAAAAGTTTTTTTCAGAAAATGTAAGAATGAACAAAAAATAAAACCATTAAAATTCAGAACAAAAGTTTTTAATATTTGATAAAATGTTTCATACTTTTTTTTATAAAATAAATATTTTACAGTGTATCTCAATACTTTCGTGATTTTAAATAAAAATTCATAAAAATAATCTTGAAATTCCCGTTCTATATTTATTTAAGCGCATTTGCAATCTTTAACATTTAAATTAAAACCACATTTCATTTCATCTCATATTGTTCTACTTCTTCTTTTTGATTGGTTTCGCCAAATCTAATCCTAGAATATTTTTCGGCGGAATCTTATAGGTTTCCGTTAGGAGATTGAAAATAAAACGAACTTGATTTCCCTGAACTTGCAGCATTTCGCGATTTTGATTGGGTACTTTGACTATGGTCGTTGATGCTGCAGCTCCCTGCTTGCACAATTTAATGAACTCTGGCAAAATAATGCCATAACATTCGATATTACTCACAAGAGTAACCTTCTTATTTCCCGAGCGGGTAGCTAAGGACATTTGGATTAGCGGCTTATTCTTGGGAACGTCTTTTGTGCTTCGCATTTCATAGGTATGCTTCATTTTGCTGATTAAAATATTGTAGACCGTGTCTAATGGGGCATCCATTCGACCACAAATTTGTTGCAGACATTCGTCCAGTTTGATTGATTTCTTGACGGGATCAACTACATGAAGGTTATTTTTACTCACATATTCCCGCAAAACTCTCTTCACTTGAACACTGGATATACCCTCGCCTCGCTTGTAGTTAAGTTTGGTGAAGAATGTAACCACTGCATCTGTAACCAGGTACAACTCAGTCATTTCAGAGTGATACAGCGGCTGTTGGCCATTTTCCTTGTCCTCACCTGGCAACTTAGCATCTGCAATAAAGTTCACCAGATCTGGATGGTCATAATCGATCGATATTATCTTATCAATTCCCTTAGTTTCTTCGCGAACCACAATAAAACCTTCATCGACCATTTGGTTAAGGAAGTTGGAAAGTTTTTTGTACTTAGTTTTCTTCAGATCGATTTGAGTTTTGGCTTCTGGCACAACATGGAGGCGATAGAAGTTACTGGTGAGTAGAGGTAGTGTTATTTCTTTTCCATGATGCTTAAGGGCTGTTAGAAAAGCATTCTTGAGAATGTTGTCGGCTATTGAAACTGCATCTGGTGTTTCTGGTTGGATTTCAAGATTCTCTAAACCATCGGATAAATTACTCTCAATGAGATCTGAATCTGTATCATGTGTCTGGTTTTCATTTTCTTTGGCAGCAATGACTTGATCATTCGAGGAAATGGGAACTTCTTTGCTCAACTTAGTTTTGTCTACGGGATTAGATCCGAGTGCAGGGAAGTCATCATCAGTTAACTTCGCAGGAGCTTTGTCAGGAATTTGTGATACCAGAGAAGGTTCGTGTCCCCACAGCTTGTCTCCAAATATGTGCAGCATCTTAACTGCCGAACCATGTCCGCCACACATGTACAGATCGTCACTGGATCGCGTCAATACTCCAACTCCAACTGCCGAGTCGTTCGTTGTCAGGTTAATGGCAATTAGTTGTCCTTTTTTATAACGACCATACATATTCATGCCAACTCCTTGATGGATAACACCCGGCAGCATGAGATCAGCTCCATTGGAGAGCTTAGGCAGGACGCCGGCGTGTGTCTTGAAATATGGCAGCAGATCTGGAATAATCCACATAGTGTACAAAGTAGGAACCAATATCCCACCTTCTGCCTCGAAGAACATGGGTCGTTTGTCCACACAATAAACAGACGTATGGAAGTCGGAGTGTGTAGTTATCTTCAACATAGTGACGGCCGCTTTGTTTGGAATGAGCTGTTGAATTTGTTCAGCAGTCACATCGGGAAACGATTGTTGGATACGAAGCCGGAGGCGCTTCGAATCGGAACCTTTTAGTGGAGCATTGCTCTTTAATTTATATGGTTTTAAAAACATTTGTTATTTTGAAAATATACAACACAAGGATCAGAAATTTCAGGTCAAGATTTTACACACACAAATTTGACGTATATAAAGTTGACAATTCAAAACGTCAAAACGTTTGACGTTTTCGGACTGTCAAAAATATATTCAGCGCTTTCGGAGTAATGGCTTTGTGTCCGGGAACAAAAATAGTAGAAGACTGTTTCCGGTAGAGAAAAATTATGTTAGTTAAAAATACGTTGTACAAAATATGGGTTTATTTTCCATCTCAAAAATGTACTCTTTCTTAATGTTTTAGTCTTTGGTTATTTCGGAGTCCCTTTAGTTGACTTGAAGTTATTTATTAAATATTTAAGAAACAATGAGGGTCCTTGAGGGTTTCGATTGCCTTTCCTTCCTTTCCTGGATGTATGGATGTACCCATATAATTGTTTTCTTCTTCGGTTCTTCAATATGAAGGATGCCAAAAATAGACTCTCATAGCTTTTTTTTAATCGTGTTCTATTCTCTAACAACACTTTTAATACTCTACAAATTGTACCAAATTTAAAATTAACTTTGAAGAAAAACATTTAGTTTAGAGAGCTGCCATGGCTTCATACCAAATGAAAGGAACTCAAAAGAGGGAATCTACGTGGTGTGCTCTTTCCATCGTGTGTTATAAAACACACTCCGCAATGCAGATACATGTCACTCCACTTTAAAAAGGACCCCGAGAAAATATTTAGTTTATAATACAACTGTTCTACAAGGTTTTGTGCTTGGCAATTAAATTCTTCTTTTCCGATGAGTTGAGATGGCCCTAATTGGAATCCAACTCCAAAATCGCTATTATGTCAAATTTTTGTATATACATTTATAAGGCTTTTTGAGACTGGGTAGGTTCAGACAATATAAGGGACTTTATTTGCAGTCAACTTCATTCTTTGAACCAAAAACACTCTATTACCAAGACCGGAATCTCAGACTGACATTTCGGTTTGCCTACAAGCTAAAAAGCACTAAATGTGAGAAAGTGTGCGTGAAATGATGCAAAAAACCAAACACATTCTCACAATTAGTGCTTTGGCCCATCAAAATGCTTCATTATAGTAATCAGCCCCATCTAAATGCTTCATTTTGAATGTTTCATGGCCTCGTTCAAAAACTAAACAATCCTTACCAACAGAATCTGAAGTGCTGACATGGTCTTAAATTGGAAGATTTGTATAGCTTTTTAATTTCAATCCAAATAAATGTTGTAAATGTATATTAAATAAAATAAAATTGACCAAATACATATTATTAATGATTTATTAGTTTATTATTATTTATTTTGTTTACTTAAATAATTTGCGAACGCAACATGCGCTGCAACCGGTTAAGTATAGTTATTGCAAATGGACAAAAGTGTAACTCAATACTTTGTAAAACAACAAAACAGACAATTTTTCAGCTGTAGTTTGCTTAGAGCATTTTTTTGGTGACGTTAGAAGTTCAGGTGGAAACAATAAGTGGGTGCCTCCGTATTTTTTTGTACATGACAATGCTACGAGAAGCATACTTGTGAAGTTCCATTGCCACCTTTAGCTAGTTCAGATTCCTCAATTAGATTAGTATTTTCATCATTTAAGCAGTTCGGTAGTTGCAAGACCAAATTTTAGTTTTGTTTGTTGCAGAAATATTCCTGAAAATTTCTTTTTAAGGGACTATGTTAGAATTTTGTTTTTAGTTAGATTTTGGAATAAAAATTTGAGGGAACCATATTTTAAAAATAAGTTGCTTTGTGTAAAGCATCTTTAAGGAATAGAAATAGGCAATATGTTTACACACAATACCAACTAAATGAGTGCAATAAATAGATTTAAGTAACTTTTTTTTATTCCAGTATGGGGAAACCGAACACCCAATAGAAAAAAACGGTATACGCGCCAAAATCCATACTTCTTGGCTAAATAATGTTATCTTCTATGTTTACGCATAAAATTACGAATTTTGTAGCGTATGAAAATTTCTAGACATTTTACAATCTGAAAAATTAATTATGCTATAAAATAATTGGCTGCTGCTATTAATGCTAATTTTTTTTCTAAAAAGTTGATGAAGGTTAGCCGAAGCGGAAATTTCTTTAATGAACATACCTAAAATATTATTGGCTTTCTCAAAAATATTTTTGTACACTAACCTCTGCTTTAAAATTTATTAGAATTCAATACAAAAATTGCGCTTGCACCCTTAACTTGATGGTTCTTCGAACGCAACTTTGATACAAAAATCCGAGGTTTATTATGAAATGTAAAGAATTTCGTAGTGATTACCGTAAATTAGTGAATTAATTACAATAAACTGATGTTGAACATGCTTTTTTCAAGACAAAAAGGTACATTGGTTCACTATCCACAAAATGCCTGTAAAATTAAAGCTTAAAACTGACTTTTTCATCGAAAAAAGTAAAAGGAAAAACCTGAAAAAAAAATTTATTAACCCCTCCATTTTGTTTTTGCTACCCAAAGTGCCACTAGCCCACGGCATCGTTTTTTTTTGTTTGTGCTCACATCTATTCATGGACTAATTGTCAAAATTACAAATACAACAATGTAAACAAACGGGTTTTGGAGAGTGAAACGTACGAAAGATTCCGGTCTTGGTAATAGAGTGTTTTTGCTTTGAACGTACATATTTAGCAAGGCTACTAGTTAAGCAGCATTCACATGAGCGCGACCAACGAACGACGAATGAATTACAAAATGTGAGTTTATATACGTTTGAAGACATATTTCCACACAAATTCTTAACAAAACAATAGCAATATAGTTTCTATTTGATTAATGATGCATACTTTTACTTTTCAATATCATATATTATTAAATTTAAGAAAACAAATTTATTCGTCGCGAAAAAAATTGTAGTTGATACGAACTTTTAAACTTTATTCGCATTCCACATTATACACACGCGCAACGAATAAAAAAATCGCGCGTACTTAACCTAAAAAAATCATTCTTGTTTTGGTTTCGGTGGTGAATGTCAAACTTCATTCGCGACGAATTAAAAACTCTCATGTGAAAGAAATGTCAAAATCGACGAATATTCGTTGGTCGTTGGTCGTGCTCATGTGAATATTGCTTTAGTTTTACAAATGTCATAATTTTCATATTCAGAACTTTACTTCACAAACCTATACTTTAAGTTCAAAGTACAAAAACTACCAAAAACAATATTGTTTACACAACACTTTTCAGGCAAGCTACAAGTGTATTTTGTATTGTAAAGAAATATTACTTATTTCTTTTCCAAATTGACAAGAAACCCTTTTAAGAAAGCATTAAATGAAGTTGTGCAGAAAGTAAATAAATCATAGAGTGATAAAGTACAGCTTTCAGTTGAATGAAAAAACATCAACTGTTATTTTGGCAGAAATAGACTTGACTTGACAGTTAGGCAGATTTGTCTTGACCAACTTTCCATAAAAGTTGCCTTAGTTGGAAGGTAATTTTTTGGCAGCTGGCCAATCAGATACTAGAAACTTGCCTTACGTTCAAGTCCCTTATGTGGTCTGAACCTGACCACTGTTTAAATTTATGTAGAAGTTATTTGTTCAATGGAATTCGTGGTGGTTGTCCAAATCAATAGTCCCTATCTTCAATATTCAGTTTAATTATTTATAGTATTTCATAAAATTTTCGAAAAATCTATTGAAGTTGTTAGACGGTCTTTACCAGAAAAAACGCAAAATTGTTTGAAAGTAATTTTTGTTACGAATCTGTCGTAGAAAAAATTCTATTGCATATTGGAATTATATAAAAAAATATAAATACAATAAAAATCGAAGTTTTGTTTGGAAATCAACACTAAGAACCTATTTCAATACATATGTTTTAAACACATGCATTTAATTTCAGGTTTCTCAAAAACTTCATATGGAGTTAAATGAAGACTCATAAGTGGGAATGTCCACTTCTGGAGCAATACAAAAATATTTTTTTCCAAAACATTAACTTCCGAATTTGAAGTCAATTAACCCAATGCTTTGGGCTACAGGGACCAGGATAGACAGACAGACGGACGGAATCGGGGAACCCACTTTTGTCATCATAATGTCATGTTTGATTGAAATCTCGAGCTCGAATTTTTTACGAATGCATACTTGCCATAAACTTCCTATAAGTCTCAAGAAAAACAAATTGGTTGACCCAAAATATTTCACGAACCAATAACGCTAGTGATACCAAATTGGTAGAAATTCGAATAAAATTCAATTAATGGTTTTTTATTAATCATAAAATAAAATAATAATGTTTTTGACATTTGCTGTAATTTTTAGAAAAATCGAAATGACCCTTTTCTTACAAAAAATAAAAACCTACAAAAAAATTAATGTTGGTAAAAATTAAATAGGCAAAAATTGAAGATATGGAAAACATTGCTGCTAACTTTTAGAAAAATTCAATTGACAATTTAAAAAAAAAACACCAACTTACAAAGACAACACAAAACTGGTAAGAAATGGTTCGACTCAAGTATATTGTTATTAATATTTTGTTAAGATTTTAGAAAAATCGACACGGATTGGAAGTTATAAGTGTGGGTCACATCCCAACCACTTTTTACTTTTCTTTGTATTATTTAACTTTTCGAAATTAAAATAAGATTAATGACTATTTTGGACGAATTTGCTCCTATATTCAAAGAGAGTCTGTTTTAAAATAATACCTACAAAATAAATTTGTCTTAAAAAAAAACAAAATCCAACGCAATACCTTAATTTTTCCAAATTTTCTTTTGAAAATTGTTAGACCGTTTTGTTTTTAAATTAATTTTGTAAATGTGTATACAATTTTTCAATATTTGTTTTAAAATATTTTTAGCATGCAGTTATTCAGAAAATATTAATATATATTTTATATACCTATTATTTTCGTAAAAAACTGTTTCAAGATATCGATTTTTTTTTTTAAACCCAAAAACGTTAAGCGTTGACATTTTTGACCATTAAATATTATTTATATAGAAAATTTAAAAACAAAATAATGGTTCTATGGGGAACTCTTTTAGAGCAACACAAAAATATATTTTTTATATAGGCGGGTAGATGTTGTGTGTAGATGCCGTGGAGTTTGCTGTGTGGTACGTAGCGCCATCCTGCTGGAACCACATGTATGTCGTCTAGGTCCATATGGTTCAATATGGGCCATAAGAAATTAGTTATCACCGTTATGTAGCGCTCGCTGTTGACGGTGACCGCCTCACTAACGTCGTTTTCAAAAAATACGGACCAATTACGTAACCGGCCCAAGATCCACATCAAACGATAACTTTTTGAGGATGCATTATCATGCGTGGATTGGTGTCATCAATTTTGCTTTTAACACAGCCATTCAGCCCACTTCACTTAAGATGATTTTTCAGCCAAAATTGGGGTCCTCTTGCAAACGATTCAAAGCCCAGTCAGCGAACAAACGGCGTTGTCTATTGTCAAGAAGCTCGCCTGGGTCAGTTGGAACTTGTACGAGTGTAGGCACAAGTCCCGACGCAAAATTCACCAAGTTGAAGTCTGCGAAAGACCGAGTTCTTGTGCACGGTGAGGAATAGAGCGCCTCGGGTTCTGCTGTAAACTTTCACGGACCGCGGCGATGTTCTCCTTGAACGCACGGGTGTTGGCTGATTGTTTACTGAACCAATCGTCTCAAATTTGGCCACAAAACGTTGAAGAGTCAACTGCGAAGGGCCACCACGTCTACGGTAAAATAGGCGCAATACGCACAACGTTTGCGTTAACGAACTCTAATTTTGATAATAAAGTTTTATGATTTGAACGTGCTGTTCAATCGTGTAACTTGCCATGATGATTTGGCATTGGCATAAACAACTGAATAATTAACAAAAGATTTAACAGATGTCACCAAAATAAAATGGCAGCCACGGGGCGCAAAAATCTAACTGCGCAAATTTAAAAACTCTATATAAAAAGAAGCCATGTTAAGAAAAAAACGTATAAAAATGTATCGTTTCGATTTTTGAGTAAATTCGAATTTTCAATTTTTGACCAAAAAATTTGTTAAGGGAATTTCTGTTATATTTGATAAAAAAATGAAAAAAAAACGCCTAACGCGAATCTGTTTTAAACCTTAAGTTTCAAGTTTAAAAAATCAAGTTCCAAGTGTAGGGGAGTTTAGGTTGTAAGGGCGAGGGCAGGCAGACAGACGGACGAAATCGCGGGACCCAATTTTTTTTACTTCTCTACCATCGTAATGTTTTGTTGATTAAAATCTCGATTTCAAAATTTTGTACAAATGCAAAACTTGCCATATACAGTTCTTATATGTCGCAAGTAAAAATGTGGACGAAAAAAACAGGACACAATTGTATCTTTTGAAATTTGCTATTGATTTGAATTATTGAATCATTTGGGAAAGGTTTTAAATTCAATCAAAATGTGGGACAGTGGAAATAAATTGACTCGTTTTTTAAATTCCATAATATTTTTGGTGGAAAGGTACTCGTAATCTCATCTCTTACCACACATCGCTCATTATAAATCATAACGAATAAACTCACTCAATCATGATCCCCCTGAGTGAGTGTGTTGCATTAATTTGCTGCATGAAGCTACAACCTAAACATTGTTCGAGTGGAATTTTTATTCCTCGAAGCTCAAACCAAATTATATTGCACATTCGCCCCAGTGGCCCCTCCTGTATTTCAGTTTGTAGAATCATAAACTAAACTGCTGTCGGCTGCCTCGCTGTGCTGTTGAGTTCATCTCTCCCGCATCATAAGTTTCAAAACTATGAAGCCCAAGTAATCTCAATCCGAAGAAGAACCGCCAATGACCAAAGACCAACGATTGTGTGTTTTCGTTTTTGTGTACATTCCAATTTCCAACATAACTAAGTCACTGTCACCATAATATTACACTACGGACACGGAACGAGCCAGATTTGAGATTTCATCGTTGTTGTCGCGTCGTCGACCGTTCGCCGTCGTCGCGTCGTCGTCGCGTGTGTCGTTGGACGTTGGACTATCTCTTGTAAAAAGAACCCTCATTCGTTCACGATTGAACGCTATTGAACAGTTCATCAGCGTTCGTGCTCCTGAGCAGTCGTCTATTTAAT
The DNA here is from genome assembly GCA_920104205.1 of Eupeodes latifasciatus. NCBI lineage: Eukaryota > Metazoa > Arthropoda > Insecta > Diptera > Syrphidae > Eupeodes > Eupeodes latifasciatus. The sequence goes on from OV049924.1 coordinate 371,457,129, forward strand.
GTGCGTCTCTCCTGGCTACATAGAGTTCTTTTCGTCTGTTTCTGTCCGAATTCCAACTAAATTTATTGTGCTTTTCTGTTGGTGCGTTTGGAATATTAATTCAGCCAAAAATTAAACTGTGACCTTTGTTTCGGGACTCCTGAATCCTGATGGAGGATGTCAAATAGAAGAAATCAATCAATTTTACTTACATTATTCAGTTTTCAACAAAAAATATTCTATGTACAGTGAATAAATCAAATTTAAATCCTTTTCATCGTCCTTTCAATTATTATTGTTGTGTTTATTTGTAAATGTTTGTAATGACGGTTTTGATTTATATGTAAGGATCTTCCTACTTCCTACTTCTATATAAAATAAGTTCAAGCCAATTTTAAAATCTGTTATATTTTTTGAAGAAGATTAGCGCCAAACTATAAAGTGGTAGCGCGTTCGCGTTTAAATGTTATTTTTCACACTCTCTCTTTCTGTGTCTCTGATTTTTGTATGATGTGCGTTCCACTGTTTAAAAAATAAACAGTTGTACTGAGAATTAACGGTAATTATTGCTTATTTCTCAAAAATATAATAAATATAGTGAGATACCAGAGCAAGGAAACAAATAAATAAAATTGGTAAGTTTTGAACACGATGGTGTATTTAATTTTGTTTTTCAAATTACTAACAACCGCCGCCGCCGCCGCCGGCCGTCTACGCCGCGCCGCGGACTTACCGGCTGCTTTGAAAATATCCACTATACACAAAAAATAAACTTTAATTTAATGCACTAAATTTGTGCTAATAACATTAATATCATAAACAGGGAAGTCGTTGCGCACCTCATCGTCGTGTTGTGCACATAAATTTCAGTGCGTCATCGTCATGGGATTCAATGAATTAGTTGACGCTCGACGCGACGACTACGATACTCGAGGTTTACATTATGAAAATTAAGAAGTGAGGCCGCTATGAATTATACGGACAAGGTGCGGCGCCGCCGCCGGCCGCGGCCGCTACCGCCACTGCTGCTGCCGGCCGGCTTCTACATTATTATATTATGTTGTATGTCTTAGGGGTATGGGGCAAGGCGTCTGCGTCGTCGTCGTCGCGACGCAGGTACTGATATATTCCGATCGTGTGTTTTGATCAGGAGGCCATAGCTATTGGCTGCAGCTGTGGCGCACGTTGTAGCTTTTGACTTTAATTATAATTTTACTGTCGGACCGGACAGTGCTAAGCGTGGAAAATTACCTAAAAATGTAATTCGAACATATGGTGTTAAATTAAATTGTCGTAGATTTAAAAAAATTAGTACAGAGCTTAAAACAATTCTGTAAGGAAGACCTATACAAATTTATAAGCAGCTGTATTTTCTGATAAATAGTCCATAACATTATAAATTTGCCTTTACTTTTGTCCAAAAATATCATTAAAAAAAAAATACATTAAAGTTCAAAAGTTTCACGCAATTTAGGCCGTTTTTATTTTGTTATTTGGAAAAACTCTCTTCGAGATTCAGAATTCAATTTCCAAATCAAAATTCATTTTGCAGATTACAAAATCCGATGAATAAATTGCGGTAGGATTCGAAGTGATTTTTTGACACTTTTACTACCTATGTAATTAGTTTTTGGAAAGTGTTGGTTATATAGAGATGGGGTTGGGCTTAAAATATAGAAAATTCATATAGATTAAAATGGTAGAATTTATGGCAATACCTGAAAAAACCAACGATTTTCGCGGTTTTTGACATGTTGTTGAAACTTTATCTCTCTAACCTCTCTCTATCTTCAGTTGATAGGTAGTGCCAAAAACAATTGTTGGTTCTAAGGTAAGCTACAAGTCCATCACGACTTGTGTTTTGAATTGTAAAAAAATATTACCTTACTTATTCCTTTTCAAATTTGACAAGAAACCCTTTCAAACAAAGCATTGAATGGAATTGGAATGGAAATATATAAATTAATGAGTAATAAAGTTCAGCTTTCAGTTGAATGAAAAAACATGTTCAATTGTCATTTTGACATAAGTGGACTTGACTTGATAGTTAGGGGGATTTTTGTTTACTAAATTTCCAGTCAACTTTCCAATAGCTTGCAGCTTTCCAATCAAATACTAGAAACTTGGCTTAACTTCAAGACCCTTAAGTCGTCTGAAGCTCTGAACCTGCCCAATGTTGCCTTAGTTGGTAGTCAATTTCTTGACAGCTATAGTCAATTAGATAGCAGAAAAATGCCGTTACTTCATTTCTCAATTCTCTTCAGAATTGTTATTTTCTTCGAATGAACACAATCAGAAGAGTCTGGACCCTCACATAAAAATAAACCGGCAGCTGCACATTATAAATGCTAAGTAAAGGGAACGCTGATGTACGTGAAGAAATTTTAATAAATTAGTATCTTCTCACAATGTGTGTCGGTGGATAAAATCTGTATAATATGATTTTCCAAAATTCCAATTTAAAACGGTGCTGATCAGATATATAAAGTGATCTTTAGTTGCAGACGTTTGTCTTAGGATTAGTTAATCATTCGGTTTCGATTGATTAGCCACTTAAAAACTTAACCCCCTGGGTACAAACTGACTCTAAGAACTCAAAGTTGTTTTACAATGCAACCTCATTCTTAATCACAGAACACACATCTTGGAAATTAGGATAGTCTCGTGTTGGATAGGCCATCCTGTGAATTATTAGATACCTTATTCAACAAGTTGGATACCTAAATTGAGATAATTGGCAAAAATAAAAACAACTTTTAGATGTTAACAAAAGAAGACAAACATTTAGATTTCGACGTCAAAATTATTGTAAAATAAAATGTTCCATGAATAATTTTAATAATTCAGCTGATTTTTAACAAAAAACATACAAATTTTAAATCAATTTTCTGGTTCATTCAAGGTCAACTATATGTTGATCAGCTGAGGCCTGTTCTTTCTAGAACAATTGTTATGTCAAAAAATATATTCAAATGTCATTGTTATGAATTTTTGGAGTTTCTTAGAATCATTTAGAAACCACAATTGCTAGAAATTGTTGATCTGTCAGTTTGACATATCAAAAATAAAAAAAATTGTCAAATTAATTGGAAAATTGCATAACGAAAGAAAAATTGAAGCAGCTTTCAAATTACTTGAGAAATGTAATCAAAATTGATGAGACGCATGTTTTGAGAACATATCCTAAGTCAAATGTTTATGTATTTTGTTTTCAACAAAAGGATTAAACACAAATAAAGCATTCAACGAAAAACATTGGATAATTGCGTAATGAAATTTGGTGGTCTACATCATATGACAAATTGATATTAAGTTAATTATTTTCTTCCAAGCTACAAAAAATAATTATTTGTTTGTAAAGAAATTTTGTACTTTGACAGTTTAAAACTTTCAACTCAGCTCCCGAGCTCAGTTGCGAATTATTACAAATTGTACCTATTTGACACTTCAACAATGCGTTTAGGAACTATGTAATGACCTCATACTGTTACAAATCGTAACAATCTTAACGTTTAGGAACGACAATAGTTAACAATTATTGTTAACAAAAGTTAGAAAAGGAACAGACCTCTGTTCTGTCAGATACCCACATATGTATGCCAAAAATTCTTGGATATCATTGTATTTATTTTTTGACACACAGCTGTTTTTGTTCACCTGTTCTTTTATACGTAAAACACTAATAAAAACATGACAAATGATGTGCAGTGTGCAGAACTGAACAAAAATGAAAACCGGGTTTGATTTTGGCTATAAGAGTAAAGTATTTTTTATAAAGTACTAATATTAATCATTATACAAAACATTAAAAAAAAAAATTAAAAATGGCGGAAAAGGTTTGTTTGTTTATAGGCTCGTTCAGTTAATGTTAATTAAGATTAAGGGAATGATGCAATCAAGTAAACGTTTTAAAATAAAGATCATTTTAGTTATCTGTCATAAGAATGTATGTATATATAATGTTAAAAATTAAATATCATTCTTTTAAACAATCTAAAGACAAATTAAGGAAAAAATCAAGGAAAACTTCACTTCAATTTTTCAAGTCACTAGGTAGGCAACCATATAAAAAAAAATACAAAAACGTGAGTCCAAAGTGGCGCACTCTTGTTTTTATATTTTCCACCGACCGTATCTTCGTTGTGAATACCGCGCGGAAAAATGATGGCAGTGCAATGATCTGTGTCTTCAATGATTTTTATTTCGTATTGGAATTTTGTGTAGACAGAGAGTAATTCGTAAGCACACACATTCTTATACCTGTAAATGTAAAAAAATTAAAATTTATTAAGGAAAAATTATTTTTATTTTTTTTTTTTTTTTAATATAAAATACAAATTGGCGCCAGTTAATTAAAATTATTTTTTTTTTCGAAAACTGCTTAGAAAAATTAAACAGTCTATTATATTTTTTTAGCAAGATAACAATATCAACACATAATAGAAAATTGCTGGAATTTCATTAATGGTAAAATATTATGTATGTCAAGAAAACGACGCGTTCGGTTCGGCGTGATCGCATAATAATAAAGACGCATAATGGAATAAGCGTCTATCGTATTCATAGAATGCTTAGAAAATACAAACAATTTATTAATAGACAAAATTATATTTGGAAAATTGGTATTAAATAGTTCATTAATTAATGTCAAAAATGTCACATAAGCAATTGATGATCTGTGAAGAAAAACATAAAAGTTTTTTTTCTTTTTTGTTGTTGTTTAAACTTGTGGATAAAATAAATTATTATCATACAGATGGAGATGAATGATCGTAAAATATCTTTTTTTCGTTGTTGTTGGTGTCTTTCAATTATTTTGTGGTCAGGGTTAAATTTAAATGAGGAATAATGTGCACAAGCAAACATATTTATGTACGATTGTCATAAATGAGTCATAAATGTTTACATTTCATTTGAAATTCGTTGATCTTTTCTGATGTATTTTTATAATTAAGAAAAAAAAAGGAAAAATACTGAAATCTTCTTTTATTATTTTAAATATATACCTCTCTATTACATTATTCAATTTTATGATTTATTTATATGATGCAGTAAAAATATAATGTCTTTGCATATATAAATATAAAATTTTCTTGACAAAATGATGAATTACTGGCAGCTGACATTTAATGTTATTGTATACGATATTAAATAATAGACTTTGTTGCTACATCGTCAAAGTGATAAAAAAAGTATTTAAGTAGAGAAAATCTAAATTTGTTTAATTGTTAAAGTTGACTTTGATTTATTGAAAGTAAATAATATAAAATTGCTAGGAAAACTTTAATATCCAGCTATAAATAAGACTTATATGATGTTATTTAGACATTTCTTCAGCTTTTGTCGTAACATTATTTTTGTATCTTAATAGAAACACTTTCCACATTGTGGTATATGGTTTTCGTCGGAGAAAATTTGTTCCAAAATTGGAATGTTTTTCGTTGTGATTTTACAATGTTTACCATTTTTGCAATGAATTTTAACAATTTCAATGGCTGTCACGGCGCGGCGTACCCGTGGCATGATGGTTAGTGAGTTGGACTGTATGCATATGGATATGACACAATGGCGATCTGAGAACCGCGGTTTCATGCGGTTCAATGACGATTTCTTGGCAAATGCCATAATCGCCGAGCAAACGGGACCAAGTCCCTTGTTATTGAGAAAGGTTGAGCTTCAGCTTATCTTCAACTCAATAAAAAACAAAAAGTCAGCAGGTGTCGATGGTATATCCAACGTTGTACTAAGACATTTACCGATGGAGGCAATTGACATTTATACCACACTCTTCAATAATGCACTGAATAATGCATATTATCCAGTGCATTGGAAGACCGTTGTGGTTCATCCTCTCCCGAAAAAGGGAAAGGACAACTCCAACCCGTCAAATCTTCGGTCGATAAGTCTTCTTCCGAGCATAAGCAAAGTTTTCGAAAAGATCATCAATAGGGCTCTGACTAAGTGGGCTGCGGAAAACAAAATAATTCCGGATAAACAGTTCGGGTTCAAGGCGGGTCATGACACAATTCATGCTGTGTCTAAACTCGTTTCTGATATCCAATGGAATAAAACAAAACAACAATGCACAGGTGCTGTTCTGGTTGATTTGGAAAAGGCCTTTGACACCGTATGGTTAGAGGGTCTTTACCTAGAACTGAGCAGGCTTGGCATAAACAAGCCATTGTTGTATATACTTTATGATATTCTTAACGGTAGAAAGTTTGTTGTCAAAAGTGGCAATGTAACTTCTACCACAACATTCTTAATTAAAAATGGTCTTCAACAGGGAGCGTTAAATTCGTCAATTTTTTCAGCATTTACACCAGCGATCTGATAGGTAGTCTAACAAAGACAATTGCGTACGCCGACGATCTAATTGCGTACAGAACGGCCCGAAAGGTTGAGGTTATTAGAATTCTCTTGCAGCGTGATTTCGACAAGATTCAGCGATATTGTGACGACTGGAAGTCGATATTGTGACGACTGGAAGTCCGACATTTCTGTTCCGGACTCCGTTGGCTAGGGCCACGAGGGATACGTGCAAGAATTGGCGCAAGATGGTCATCGTTGATCTTCAGAGGCAGCGATTAACGAGTAGTATCTAGTGTGTAGTGAAGTACCTCGGTATCTGGTTAGATCAGTATTTATATTTAGACAGACATATAAATGCTGCTCTGACCAGGGCCAGAGGAGCCTTCGCTCTGACGAAACGGCTGTTTTACAGCAGTCGGCTTGAACCCAGAGTGAAGGTAATTTGCTACATGGACCTCATACGGCCGATGATCGTTTATGGTTATCCTGTGTGGTTCAACGTTGCCCCTTCCCAGATGGAGAAGTTTCGGGTGTTTGAGCGGCAGCGTTTACGACGCTGGCTGTACCGGCTTATATCGAACAGCCGAATCTTTTTACGTGCATTACTATTCCAACGAGGTCCTATACAACGGGGCTCGAATTCAACAGAATTGACAATTTTTTGATAAAACTCGTTCGAGGCCACATTGCAAGAGCTATGTATTCGACCAACAATTTAATTTTCGGGGCGTTCTATCCGAACGACGAGTATTTTGAGAGTGCACGCTTGAGCGGCTTCATTCCACCAGAGGCGACTCCTGTACAATCGGGACGTCATGGCACAAGGTGCAGCAGAGCTCTTTCGGTTCAGTAGGGCTGTGTCCGAACGGGACCGAACTGATAGGGTGAAGCAGGAGAACCAGTTTTGGTGGCTTCAATCGGCACTTGATAGTGGGTAGTCGGGATGGGGTTTTAAGCCCTGGCCGGCTTACATACTTGTTTTAAAGTTTTAGGGTTTAGTTTTAAGTAGAATAAATATTAACTATTAAAAAAAAAATAAAAAAAAAATAAAAAAAATAAAAACAGTAAAAAAAAAATAAAAAAAATTAATACAAATATTTAAAAAAAAATTAAATAGGAAAAAAAGTAAAACATAAAATGAAAAACAAAAAATGTTAGAAAGTTAGATTTGCTGCTGTGGTTGCTCTAGTTTAAGTATATTATAGGTAGAATAGGTAGTTTAAGTTTGTTGTAAGTTTTATTTAAGGACCTAATTTAAGTAGTTTTTAAGTAAAAATAAAAAAGGATATTGATATTAGTTTTTTTTAAATTTTCTAATGAACAAAAAAATAAATAAAATAGAATTGAAGTTAAATAGATCTTAGGGCCGAAAGGCATTAGAATTAAGTATTAAATTAAACTTAAATTAAGTATTAATTGTAATAAATTGTTTTTTGAAGTCTAAATCGGAATAGCTTTGAATTATTTCAAAAAAGTTTTTAATTCTTTGGTGATTTGCAGGAACATTCTCAAAAGTTGTGGAGCTAGAACTGGAACTTGAATCATCATCATCGATATATGTATGTGTTTGTATATTTTTTGCTTCGAAATGTCACTTTTGAAAGAACGAATTTGACACTGCTACCAAACTTTAAATAATAAAAAATATGATGATCCAATGCTGTTTTATTATCATTACCTGATCCGGATCAGATCATATGGTGATAATAAAACGCGGCTATTGTTTTACTTAGAGTGTTCGTATGGGACCAGTAAGTTAGTTGTAAGTTATGGTAATTTAGGCTAGTTTTACGAATTTTTGTCTATCTTTAAGATACTTTTAAAAATTAATGAAAGAAAAAATGAATTAAAAAAAAAAAAAGTGAGTTCGACTGTCATGCGAGAGGTCTTGGGTTCGATCCCTGCCTATGCCATCTAAAGTTTTTTTTCACGGGTACTGCCTCTTGCGAGGAATTGACTAATTCTCCAAGAGTAATTCTTGTCATGAAAAGTGCTTTCCCAAATAAGCCGTTCGGATTCGGCTTAAAACTGTAGGTCCTCTCCATCCCTGACAACAGTACTCGAACACAGGAATGATTGAGACTTGTAACTAACTAGGCCCTAGTTCTCAACGAACTGTTGCGCCATCCAATTTATTTATTTAATGGCTGTCACGGTACCGTTTGAAAATTTTAGAGAACAACTGATTTCAAACACCTGGGTTATTAAAAACAGCTGGGTTAAACATTATGGTTGAAAATTATCCATTGAAAATATTAATAACTTTCCATTGGAAGTTATTTTAATCGGTCTGATTTATCAAATTGAAAAATTTGACATTTCTCGAAGTTTCAAGGTCCCTATCGAATCTAAAACAAAGATTTTTAGGATACCATTTTTCGTGTTTATAAATAGAAAAATCTAAACAAAGTATTTGACACCACGAATATTTTACGAACAAACAATTTTACTAACTCCAAAAATTCTATGCAACGAAGAATAACGTTTTTGACATCTGATAAAATGTTGAGAAAAACAACTGTTTTTTACAAAAAATAAAAAAAAAAATAACTAAAAACTGTAAAAATTGGTTTTCGACTCAAATTTTTTTTTCAAACTAAATTTATCTCATACCAAATATTATTTTTAAAATTTATTAAAATATTAAGAAAAATCCAACCTTTCTTTTTATAAAAAATAATATTCTACAAAAAAATACTACTCAAAATTTGTAAAAAGATGGTTGATTCGAATTTTTTTGAATAGATGAAGGTGTATTGACTTAAAAATTATTTCATTCTATGTAAAATTTTGTTGTTTTTATAAAAATCCAATCGGTATTTGTATTTATAATAAAAACTTTCAAAAAATGCTACTAAAATTGATAAAAAATGTTGGTTTTTGACTTAAAATGTCAAGAACAAAGACAGATTTTGAAATAAAACTTGTTTTATCGTACGGAAAATATTGTTGCTAACTTTTAGTTAATATTGTAGAAAAAATTAACTTGCATTTTTTTTTACAAAATACGAAAACCTACAAAAGCAACAAGAAACTGATGAGAAAAAGTTTTCGAGAAGTAAGAAAGATATTGACTGTAAATTGTTGTATCACACCCAAAACATTGTTATTATTGTTAGTCTTAGAAAAATCTACAGACGTATGGGCATATTTTTTTACAATAATTATGAGCCTCGAAAACTGAAGCTTTATTAATTTTTTTGTAGATTTCAAAGCCGCTTTTGACACTATAAACAGAAAGTTACTGCTTTTCAAACAAACAGGTATCGGCTTGTCTACAAAGTTCAAAATAATATATGAACAACTTCTATCAAATACAAGTTCATTAGTTAAAATTGGTATGAGATTGTTAAATCAATTTATATCTGTAATGGGTTCCGCAGGGTTACATTTCAAGTCCCTTGAGGATCAAATTCAAGGTGGTGTTATGTTCCGATATGTAATTAGCAAGGTACTTTTATATGCAGATGACATTGTCATTCTAACCAATAATCTTTGCTTTGATTAAATTTAATACTTCCAAGTCGAAGATTATGATTTTAAGATCCCAAAACCTTGATGGCTCAAACATAGAAGTAGTGACTGATTTCAAATACCTAGGAAGGTAGCAAAACAAAGGTGCGTGGTCAAACTTCTTCAAAAGAAACTCTATAGATGTGTAGCTTAAAATTAAAATATTTGAGGCACCTATCAAAAGTTCTCTCTTACCTAACAAAGCTTATGGATACATGAATTAGAAGTAGTCAAACCAGTTCAACTGTACTTTTTTAAACGTATTTTCAGAATCCTAAATCCTAAACTAAGCTATGTATCTACATTGAGGCCTGCCTTCTTACTTACTTAAGGTGGCGCTACAGTCGTGTGTGAACTGGGGCTTCACCCAAGAAACTTCTCCATCTAGCTCGGTACCTACCTAGATGTCTCCAGTTTCGCGCTCCAAGTTGGTTGAGGTCACTTTCCACTTGTGCGCGCCACCTGATCCGCAATATTTCTCTACTGCGCTGTCTTGTAGGTGTGGATTGGAAGACTTTCAAGGCCGGAGCATTGGTTTTCATGAACTCAACGTGACCCAGCCTTCTCAGTCGTTGGACTTGTACTCTTCTAGCTAAGTCTACGTCGCCGTACAGCCCGTACAGTTCGGCGTTCCATCTTCTCCTCCACTCTCCCCTTCTATGCATACGGGACCGTAGATCACGCAAAGAACTTTCCCCTCCAAACGACCCAAGGTGCTTTCATCCGCGGGGATGATGAGGGTCTTATATAATGACACTTTGGGCGCTCGAGAGAGGGTTTTGCTTCTAAATTGCTTTCTTAGACCAAACAAACAGTGGTTTACAAGAGTAATTCTTCGTTTTACCTCAGTGCTGGTATTGTTTTCTGCGTTCATAGCGGAGCCTAGGTAAACGAAGTCTTTATAACTACATCAAAGTTACGCCTGTCGATGGTGTCGTTTTGACCGAGACGTGTCGGTGTTGTAGGTCTTTTCTTGATGACAGCATGTACTTTGTTTTGTCCTCATTAATTGTTAAACCCATTTTTTCCGCCTCTGCCTCAATACTCACAAAAGCCCCATTGACATCACGCTGCATTCTTCCGATTATTCCGATGCCATCAGCATATCCTAGTAATTGCACAGAATTTTGAAAGATAGTGCCTCTAGCGTTGACGTGGGAGTTCTGTACTATTTTTTCAAGGACGATGTTAAAGAAATCGTATGACAGCGCATCACTTTGTCTAAAAACTTTTTTGACACGGAAAGGTTCTGTTAAATTGTTTTCAACCTTTATGGAGCAGCGCGAATTCTCCATGGCAGTTTGGCAGGTATGCCAAAACTAGGCATGTCTCTATACAGCTCGTAGATGCTGTCATATCGATTATAAGAGATGTTGGGTGTCGATTTTATGTTCGTGTGTTTTTTCCATGATCTACCGTAATGTGGTTGATCATATAAACCGTGGATTTTACTGGTCTAAAACCACACTGAGGCCCGTCTCCAATTTACTTAAGAATCATAAAGCTAACGCAGACTATATTGTCAAGGTCATGCAGAGGATATTCACGTCGCGTCGTTTTCAATTGGCAATCTGGAAGTGAAAAAAAGCATTCTGAATGCGTTCAATTGGGCAAAAGTGACAGTTCTGATTCTGAAAAGAAGAGAATTTCCCTTCTGGTTTTAAAAACAGAATCAGAAGCAGAATCACTCACACATTCATAAATTTTAAATGTCAGATGTCACACTTGACAAATGACATTTTTTTTTGTAACACATTTGTTTGCATAAATTATACCAGCAGTGAAGTGATTTCTTGAAATTGATATAAAAATTATTAAAAAATATAATCAAAATGGAAAACAATATTGAAAATATTGTAACAAGTGTTCCTAGTTTGTTAGAAACATTATTGGACTCGTCTTCCTCATCTTCTTCATCAAGTGATGAAGATATTATTGCAGTTGATTTTCTCCTGCAGGAGTTTGCCAAAAAACCAAAAGTGCAAAACTTTGTGGAGGATGTAGTGGACAAGTATTCGGAGGAACAGCTAAAATAATATCGCAGCAATCCAAATTCACTTCCTCCATGTTTGCAGCGCGCGAATACACATATATGTGACACATGTCATACTCAACCAATACATTCTCACCAAACTTCAGATTCTTCGGAATAAAAAAAAAACTGTTCAATTGGGATTCCAAATCGAAGAACAATTCCAGATTGCCAATTGAAAACGACGTCAGAAAAGGATTATTTTGACAGCTCTGCAGGAAACAATGTATTAAAAAACAATAATTCGGTCAAGAATGTCTGTTTAAAGGACAGCTCACTTTAAAATCAACTCATGTCTCAATAATAACAACTATTTTCGTAACGAGTTTACTGTCAATGGAATTAGTCCAATCTTTAAAATGCGAGAAATGCTTGAGCTTAACCTTAAACCTTACAATAATGATTTGAATCCGAATTTTTCACTATGTAACCTTTATCAGGCTGAAAGTATTTTGCACTTCATAGCTTTTTGTCCAATCATACAGGAAATCCTAGGATTACATTTAAATAAAACCTTTCTTACAATTGAAGAATGCTTTTTAATTTTTAATGGGGAAAGTGGACGGAAAACTCTTATTCGATTTGTTTCAGACGTTTATAAGAGGTAAGCTATCAGTAACTTGAATTATTTTAGTTAAGTTATGTGATTATATATTTTTTCTTTTTGGATTTCTGTTATCTTTTTTATTTTTTAAAGTCAACAAAATCCTTTTCCAGAGTTACATACATATATCGTATACTTATTTTACATTTTATTATAAAAGAAAAAGATCAAACAAAATCAGTGCTGTAAGTTTTAAGGTATTATTCATGTTATTTTCCCTTGAAGCCATACACACCGCACAGTCGGGTCATACCACTTCCATGTGTAAGAGGAAACGAAACTTCTTCAAATCATGTGTAAAAATTATGCACTTGCCAACGTCAAATATACATATGTACGTATGTATGTATGTCCTGTCCACAAATACGGGTTTATGGTTAAGGGATCAAATAAAAATGTGCACTAATCATTTAGTTTTGAGACACAGTAACAAGTTCGATTACAAAACACACAAAGTATAAATAAAAGACCGATCTATTGAAATAAAACCCTTTATAATAATTGCTCTGACCAGCATATACGCATTAAATTCCTCTTTTGGTTCGTTTCCTTCGTAATCCTTCAAATCTGTGGCCACCGACATACACCGCGCTGCGCTGCACCGTATAAACAAAACAATACCCTGCACTTCCTCTTTGCAACCTTGCATTAGGGGTGAATGAACACAATACCAAAAAAAGCCTTCAAGGCAGGAAGTATCAATGTGCGATTACTTGGAATTTTATTTGTGTAACATAATCCTTGCGGCTAGACCTTAACTTATTCCAATGAAATTCTAAGAAACAAAATCACTTTTGGCTCATTATATACGCGAGAATGTTTAACTCCGATGCTATTTTGAATAATTAAGTCTTGGGTAAATATAAGTTATTTAATATTATTTTGCCAAATAGATTCAGTATTTGTATAGCAAAAATAAACATACCAATTATTGGCACTTGAAGTGGGGACAATTTTGTTCATTGAAATGTTTCTCACAACCAGAGCCGTATTAAGTTAATTAAATTTCTTTAAGACGATTCAAATGAAAATTAAATAAATTAAAAAAACGTTTAACAAAACAACTATTATCTTTTTAAGGGCTTTTTATATTTAGTTATAGTGATTTTTGAAAAGCTATAAGAAAGTTAAAAAAAAACACATAAAATTCAGAAAAATGTATGCAATCATCTTTATTTGAATTGATAGTACGGTCCATATAATTTAATGCTAGAAGATTATTTCATGCAAATGTTGACCTTGACTGCGCCTCAAATGGTCCATCCGCTTAGTCCAATTTTGGCATACTCTTTCCAACATTTCGGCCGGTATATCACGAATAAATGCTTCAATGTTGTCTTCCAATGCGTCAATTGAAGCGAGTTTGTCTGTATAGACATGAGCTTTAACATAGCCCCACAAAAAATAGTCTAAAGGCGTTAAATCGCACGATCTAGGCGGCCAATTGACCGGTCCCGAACGTGAAATAAAATGTTCACCGTCTTGTTGAAACCACATGTCATGTAAGTCAAGCTCTTGCGTTTTGGGCCAACAAAAGTTTGATATCATCTCACGGTAGCGCTCACCATTCACAGTTACGTTACGATTCGCATCATCTTTGAATTATGCCACCAGCCCATAAACCGTACCAAACTGTGACTTTTTGTGGATGCATTTGTACGAGTAGCTCTTGCAATGCTTTTGGCTGATATTCACTCCAAAATCGACAATTCTGCTTATTTACGTACCCATTGAGACAAAAATGAGCTTCGTCGCTGAACACAATTTTTCGGTAAAAAAGTGGATCTTCGGACAACTTTCGAAGAGGCCATTCACCAAAAATTTTACTTTGCAGTAGGTCGTTCGGCTTCAATTCTTGCACCAGCTGTATTTTAAAAGGTATCACACCTAAATCCTTCCGCAAAATTTTCCACGTGTTGAGTAAAAGAGGCCCAATTGAACGGCGACGCATCGATAATAATTGATGGTCATCATTAACACTGGCCGATACAGCTGCGATATTTCATTCAGTTTGCGCTCTACGTAAGCGTGTTGGTGGTTTAATGTCCATCAATGTAAATTTGGTGCGAAATTAAGTCATAATAGCCCGAATAGCCGCTTCAGTGGGTCGATTAAACTGACCATAAAATGGAAGAACCGCGATGAACTTTCTTAAAAGAGCACGCATTTTGATAATAAAATTCAATAATTTGCAAGCGTTGTTCGTTTGTAAGACGATTCATGGTTAAATTATAGACCAAACTGAAGATGTTTGATAGTGAAACAAAACACGAAACGTGCGTCAGCTGTTTAAATCAGTCAGTGTTGACAAAAAGATAATAGCTAAAAAATCACCCTTAACATATTTGGTATCAAAATAAAGATAATGAGTTGTACAGCTTTTAATTCTAAGTATTCGCATCACAAACCACTTGTTGTGGTCTTGTGGAGTGAACACATATTCGACATTGCCAAAAATGCTGCTTAGTGTTTAGGTTTTCTCAGACGATCCAAGAAGTTTTTACCCCTTCTGATCTGGCTATAATTTACAAAGCTTTTATTCGTCCAAGTTTCGAGAATAATTCGCATATTTGGGCTGGTACCCTAATAACGTACTTGAGTCTTCTGGATAGAATTAAAAAGATACCTCTAAAATTAATAGGAAATCGTTCTCTTACCGAGACGTTAGCTTCTCTTGAACACCGCCGCCGCAAGGTCTCATACCAGTTGCATTCCTCCTTTTAAACAATTCAATCGTAATACCCGTACTGCTAGGAATGTCCATCAGTATACCCTCGAGCTCAATTTCAGACGTACTGTTAGGTACAGAGATTCTTTCTTTTGCTGCAATACACGAATGAATGCTTTACCAGGCTTAATTGCTCCTACTGATTACAATGTGGAGACATTCAAAACCAATGTGCATCGGTTTCTCCTTTCTAATCCTTTCTAATCCTATCCTCCTTTCCTAATTGCTTGCATTGTGTCTAATCAGTATAAGGGTATTCATCATAACCCCTAAAGTGCGCGCACGCTATAAAAAATGAATAATTTGCAAGGCGGTATGTGGTTCGTCGTAATTCGCCGTAGCCCCTCAGAAAAAAAATCTAAGGATGCCAAATCACATGATCTTGTTGGCTAATTATTGACTTCGTCGTCGTTAAAACGTGAAATTGCGCAATAAAGTCGCGTTATGCGACTTGTTGTCCCGTGTCGTATTGCCCAGGTATCCATTTCTGCAATGCTGAGAAATCAATAAGTTTGAATCATCAGCAACACTTGCAGAAGCAGCAGCAATATTTTCGACTGACCGTGCATTACTATAATGTCGCACAGGCCATTTCATATATTACCTCCGTAGTCGGCTAAGTTTGAAACACTACTTTTGAAATTAGTTTTAATTATTTGTAGCCTGTTATTTATTTAATTATCAAGCGATCCATTACCATAAATGACAAAAATTTTACAAGTTTTTTTTTGACATTTCAAATGACAACTGATTTTGACAGTTGTCAAATGCAAAATGACATGAAAAACATGTATTATTTAGGCTACTAGCTTTCTGCAATATTAGTAAGAAAAGACAAAAAATGTAATTTGCCTAGAGTGGGACAATTTAATAGATCCAAAGTTTAATAGTAACTATATTACCAGTGAAGTCTCATTGAATTGAAACTATATTAAATTCCGCCTTTTGTAAGATTTTGAGACTCAGCTTCTTCTTATTTAATTTAGGGTCACTCTGTTCTAATTACTATTTATGAACATAATATACATATTTACTTTTAAGCGCTAAATAATTTTCTAAATTCAAGCTCATAATATAGATTTATTTGTTCTTTATTACAATGAGAGTTGGTGTTATTTAGTTTTTTTTTTTATGTCAGCCAAGTATTTCATTGTATTTTTATTTCAATGGAAAAAATCAATTTGAATACGAGCTACTTTACGTCCTTAGCACTTTGGTAGGTTTAACAAAGAACGGTATTTTAATATTGTTTGCTAAAAATATCCTACAAGAAACATTTCAAACTTTATGCAAAACAATGACGTAATTGTAGTTTAAATTTCTTCTTAATACTACTTTTTGACGAATAATGTTAAAAGATTGTTTATGAGAAATGTTCAGGTGTCATATGATAATTAAAAAGTAAAATATAATTCGAAATGAGAAATATGATAGTTATCAGAGTGTGTTTCTTAGTAAAGTATAAGTTTTCCACAAGCAATTAGCATTTAGAATAACGTACTATTTGGGCATTTGACATATGACAAGTAAGATCTACTTTATAATGGCTTAAACACAACCACGCGTTAGGTCAGTCAGGCTTTCGACATTCTTTTTACCGACTTAACGATATCATGTGTCATAAAGCATGACCTAATTTGCAAAAGGTAATGTAGTTTTGAACCCTGGGCGTTGAGAAGAAAGTTTACTGAAGTTTACTTACATTTTTTGAATTGTTTATTTATTTCTTTTATAAGTTTTTATAAACTAAACAACAGAATCTGAAATAAAAAAAAGAGGCTGGGATGCGACCCACACTGATAATTTTCCATCCCGTCTGTCGATTTGTCTTGCTTAAAAGTTTGTCTATATGTATCAATTTTTACCAAATTTCGAAAACAGTATTTTCTGTGAAATAAGATAAGTTTGAAACCAATATTTGTAATTTTTGAACAGCTATTTGAGTCGAAAGTATTTTTACCAAGTATTGTTTTTTTTTTAGGTTTTTATTTTTTGTAAAAAAAACTGTCGATTCGATTTGTTTCAAAATTTTACTGAATATTTACAACAACAATATTTTTTGAAAGATAAGATAAGTAGTTTAAAGCCAATATCTCAAAGTTTTGAAAAGATATTTAAGTCGAAATCAATTTTTACCACCTTTTATACATTTTTTTTAGGTTTTTATTTTTTGTAAAAAAAAACTGCAAATTCGATTTTTCTCAAAATTGTTCCTAATGTTGAAAACAATATTTCTTATAAGCTAAAATTAGTTAGAAGCCATTATCTCAAATTTTTGAAAAGATATTTGAGTCGAAAATCAATTTTTACCAACTTTTGTTATATTTTTGTTCGGGTTTTTAATTTTTTGTAAAAAAAACTGTCAATTCGATTTCTTTCAAAATTTGAGTGAATGTTGACAACAATATTTTTTGAAAGATAAAAGTAGTTTAAAGCCAATATCTCAAAGTTTTGAAAAGATATTTGAGTCGAAAATCAATTTTTACCAACTTTTATATTTTTTTTTTAGGTTTTTATTTTTTGTAAAAAAACTGTCAATTCGATTTTTTTCAAAATTTTTTTTTAACGTTGAAAACAATATTTCTTATAATATAAAATAACTTTAAAGCCTTAATCTCAAATTTTTGAAAAGATATTTGAGTCGAAATTCAGTTTTTACTAATTTTGAGTAATGTTTTTTTTAGGTTTTTATTTTTTATAAAAAAAAACTGTCAATTGAATTTTTTGCAAAATTTTATCATATATCAAAAACATTATTCTTCGTTGCACAAAATTGTTTTTGGAAATGAAATCATATTTTAGTCGTAAAATTTGTGAGGTTACAAATTTTTTTTTCAGTTTTTTTGATTTATAAAAAAAACCGTTAATTGGATTTTTTTCCAAAAATATACTTGTTTTGTATCACTTTACAATATATTATATAAAATTTAATTTAAGTCTCTAGTGTCATTGGTTCATGAGATATTTAGGGTTAACCAAAATTTTCACCTTTTTTTAAACTGCTATGGTAAAAAAACCACCCACGCAATTTTCTTGAGAGCACTTTCTGCATCTTTCTGCCTTAATATCTGTATAACAAAATTTATTTGAAGTCGATATTTCCTCTGGTTCTTGAGCTATGGAAGACGAAAAAAACGTCGTGAACGTACAGACGTACGAACGTACGGACGTACGAACGTACGAACGTACGGACGTACGAACGTACGTACACACGCACGCACAGACATCTTTCTAAAAATCTTTTATTTCGACTATAGGGACCTTGAAAAGTCGAGAAATGTCAAAATTTTCAATTCGACAAATCGGACCCATTACAATAACTTCCTATGGAAGTTAAAAAAAAAAAAACAAAATTGCAATGACAATAAAATTGTCAGCTGTCAAAGCATGACATAATAGAAAAAAATCTATTCGGGTGTTGAACTCGATCTTACGATATTTACGATCTAAATTGAGCACAAAGCTTGAAGTAACATTTCAGTTCGCCTTATAAGAGTCTATTGTTTCTATTCAATATGTCAAAGTCGGCACGACACCTCGTGATTGTGGTTTAGCTATAACTCAAAAACGTATTTGAATTCTTAAAATTCATTACAAAAATGCTGAATATTTTACAATCACAGTTCGCGTAACGTAATTTTGCAAAAAAAAGTTTCCCCACCGTGTTATGTCATCTGTTGACGTTTCTTTACGTTTTTACTAAAATGAAACGTTATATACTTCAACAACGCAATAAATCAATAAACAAAACAAAAAAAAACTTTCAATCCCAAAACTTTCTAAGTACTTGAACAAATTTAAAGATTCTTGCCTTTTGCGAAGGATCATTTCTCTATCAACATTAAATGTATGTCACATCACAATGTCATCCTATTCAACATCAAATTATTGTAAAATAAAAAAAATGTACAAAGAACGGATTAAATAACGTAAACAATTTCAAATCCAATTACCATTTTTATTTATTTGTTATTTAAGAATTCTCATTTTTGCGTGGTTGGAATTTGTATTTTGTTTGTCTTTTATTTTGTTTTTAGTTAATTTTGTTTTCTGTACGATATTTTTGCAATTGATAACCCTTGTACGCGATGTGTGATTAATTAATTCTACCGGAACTTTATTTGAATAGAATAGTATATTCGTAGTACTCCATAATGTGTACTATCGTAATCGTACATCGTAGTGTTACACATTATATTCTGTACGTGACCATTAAGATTCCACTTGTATTTGACTTTCCTGATTAAAAAATAAATATTGTTATCGTATCGTACTACGGTTTTGTGTTGGAAAATTAAATCTTATTCAAGTCATATCAGAGTCTTTAAAATATCTTGACGCATAAGAACAAGGTAATTGATGCCCGAGCTTATAGTACGAATCAAGTTTAGAGATCCGACAGTGTTGAAATATTTTGAGAACACGCATTTAATATAGAATCGTGATTATTAGCCGTGCTTATATTTTCTCCGTAATCCAGCGGTCAAATCATCTATTTATTTACGTTAAATGAACAAAACGAAATCCTGCTTGGTGCTTGGATCTATTTTTGTGATTCAAATACTAGTTTTTCTACTTCACACCAGGTGACATTTTGTCTTGTTAAGTTTGGTTTCACTTCCAACTATTTTAAAAAAGACAGTGTTTCCACATTAACAATTTCATTTATCTGTAAATTGAATATTTTTTAAGATCCACTTCGTAGAAATTTTAATTTCGGATTGCATAAGATTGTGTTATATGAATCTAAAGATTTCAAAAGCCTTTTGCGGTTCAAAAAGCTTCCTGGATAGATTTGCGTTTTACCTGCAGTCACCTATGTAAATAGTAGTGAAGATTTTTTTGAACGCATGAGAAAACATCTGGAATTAGCACTTGACCTTATAAAGACCAGGATTCCGTACTGAATTCTATTGCGACGAAACTGATCACCAATTCACCTGCTATTCATTGGTTTTGAAAAGAAGTTTGACAACTTTAAAAAAATTATCTAGTGGAGGTGTCAAAAGTCGAGTCAGACAGGGCTACATACTGTCCCCAATTCTGTTTTTATTATTGGTCATCAGTGATGGACTGCGAGCAACCTTCACTGATAGATAGAATCTGAAAACTTGCCTAAAAATCTGAAAGATTGGTCCTGCTCTCTCATAAAATCTTCATCAAATGACATCAAGGGTGGAGAGATAAGCCGAAATCAGGGGGCTGAAACCATGTTCAACAGCTAGTAGGAAAATTAGAAAGTTTCCAAAATCTTGGAAGTATTATCTCTACCGAAGGCAGAACCGTCAAAGATATTGCCAGTCGTATCAAAAAGTTTCTTTTTTTGGGAAGCATCAAATGTCATATTCAATTTTAATTAACAGTAAAAACCCTAAGAGTAAAAGTGCGACATAACTACCTTAATTTCCAGTCAACTGTATTCTATGAAAGCAAATTTTGACCATGACAACTTGTTTATTTTTTATTTCTCATACATTTCAAACTTGGAACTTTACTTAACTAACACTTTATTACGAGTATCTTAAAAAAAAACTCTTCCGTCATGCTACGTTATTTTGTATGGTAGTTGAATGCAAGGCAACAATTTAGTTTGTCAAATTTCAAACTCGGAACTTTATTTTACTATCCTCTACCTTCAGTTGATCGTGTAAGCTACCAGAAACATTATTGTTTAAAAAACACTCCTTAGGAAAGCTACAATTCCATCACGACTTGTATATTGTATTATAAGGAAATACAGGGTGCGGCAGAGAAACGGATCGTATTTTAAACGATTCTAGCGCCATCTGTTGTTAAGTTAGGAAAACGATTTTGGTTTCGTTAAAAAGAGGAAGAAAGCCGATTTTTTTCATGTATTTATTTATTTTGATAGTTTGCCAGTTTTAAAAATAACGTCATTCAAATGACACCCCTTATTTTCGATACAATTGCGTAGACGCGAAACGAAATTGAAGAAGTACGGACCAATCACGCCCCATGCCGCAACTCCCATTCATACAGTCACTTTAGGCGAGTGAAGGGGTTTTTCGTGAATAATTCGAGGATTCTGCTCACACCAGTATCGAAGATTTTGTGCGTTGACGTCTCCGTTCAAATAAAAATGCGCCTCATCGGTGATCAATATCGCGTCTAATGGAATTTCATTCGACTCGATTTTCTCCAACATTATTCGACTGAACGCAATTCTTGAGGCACGATCGGCCGGAAGAAGTTGCTGGGCATACAATATTTTATACGGATGACAGTTGAGATCTTCATGAAGTATTCTTCTAACCGTTCGGTCCGAAACATTGAGATTTTTCGCGTGCATTCGTGCGGAACGACATGGACTTTTCTGAATAGCCTGGCGCACGCGTTCAATCGTCGGCGGAGTCCGTACACTCTTCGGCAAGCCAGGAGGTTTTTTTTTACCCACCGAGCCAATTTCTCGAAAGTTTTTTACCCACATTCGTAAAGTTTTTTCAGTAAAAATAGGCTCTTTACCGGACAAGCCGTAACGTTTTCGAAACTCGCGTACTACCAAAACGTATGAGTCATTATAACGAAAAAACTGCTCAACAGCAAACGCGAGTTTATCCATCGACCACTCAGCCATGATGATTTATTATAAAATAAATAAATACATAAAAAAATTCGGCTTTCTTCCTCTTTTTAATGAAACCAAAATCGTTTTCCTAACTTAACAACAGATGGCGCTAGAATCGTTTAAAATACGATCCGTTTCTCTGCCGCACCCGTTATTAGTTATTCATTTTCCAAATTGACAAGGAACACTATAACATAAAACATTTAATGAAACTGTGCAGAAAGTAAATAAATCACAGAGTAATAAACTACAGCATTTGGACATATGAAAGTTCACTTAAATTGATAGTTGAGTACATTTTTCTTTAATAAATTTCCAATCAACTTTCCAATAAACTTCGATTGGAAGACAGTTTTTTGACAGCTAGCCAATCAGATACTAGAAACTTGCTTTGCTTTCAAGTCCCTTATGTCATCTGAACTAGTCCAGTTGCTTCTTTCGCGTAAATGTCAAATGATTAAAAAAAAAACAACTCATTTATAAGTGAGTGACATACAAAAGAAGAAATAACTAACATTGTCTCCTTCCCGGACTTTTCCTGGCTACGGCCTTGCAATTGGAACCCATGTAAGCCTTTGTCGTGTTTTTTACAGAAGCCTTACCAATTACAATCCCAACCAAACCAAACCAAACCATTTCGTTGTTTCATCGACCTGTCTCTGGAATGACACCACCCGCCCCGCTGCCACCGCTGTTAGTATCGTCCACTCAGTATTCAAGGTATTGCTATGTTTTGCCTGTACGCTGTACGTACAGTGTACAGTACAATATTCGAAGTATATCGTTTTCGTATAACGACAAAAACGTAATCGGTTATTGGAATAGCTTAAAGCGAATGATCCCCAATTCCTATATATTCATACGTTGCGGATTGCATTTGTTTGTAGGGTCTTTGGTTAATCCCAGTAGCACCCTGAAGCGAGGGGTTTTACATAAGTTCTTTGCCTATGTATACTCGTGTATATGAGTTCATTCAAAAGTGAGGCAAAATTCAAATTTACATGTATGACGCTGCCGCTGGAAATAAGTGGCGTTTCACATCTGAAATTGAATAGAATTTCGAATTAGAATTTCGAATTCTATACCGACATTTATCTGATGCTGTGGAATTTACTGTATACGAATGAGTTATTGTTTCGAAGGTCAACAGAAAAAGTGAATCTTATGGTCGTTTTATAGCCCATTGGAAAGATGTACAGTACAGATATGTACACATACAAAACATATGTACATATGTACGTAAAATATTTGTAAATTTAAATTTAAATTGAAAGATTTAATAAACTGATTGATAGTTCAGCGAGGGTCAATTTATTGCATATCAATAAGTTGACTCGTTGACTAATTGATTATAAACTGATGCACATCAGATTGTTTTGAAAAAAAAAAAAAAAAAAAATACCATATAGACACATTTATGTACATTTATGATATGTAGTTCAATTTGATAAATAAAATTTTAAACTGGCTTAATCTAGTCTTGCAATAATCAAGGGTAAGATTTAAACGTCAATCGATATTATATGATGTTCGCGTGGATTCGTTTGAAGTAAATGTGAAAAACTACTGGAGTCCACTTGTTGGGTGTTTTACTTTTATATTGATGGAAGCTGACCTTGACTTTTGGAAGGCAAACATAAACATAGGCATGTTAAGTTTGCTTGTTTTTCGAGAGGGGGTGGAAATATTTTATTTCAAAATTCTGCATGGTGTCTGTATTTTAAAATATTCATTGTAAATTAAAAATATTACATATCACAACACTTTATGAACAGAACACTGTTTCTAAGCCTATGTACAAAATCTTGAAATTCAGAATATTTTGACTATGCAGTATTTTGACAATACAGTATTTTGTAAATGCAAATTATTATAATTCTGTTTTGGTCTTACTGGTCTTGGGAAAGTTCGTCACCGCTTTGAAGAAAGTTATCGACTGGGCCAAGAGCAGTTGACTAGGTGGTAATCAGAGCAAAACTGAACTGATGCTCTTTACGACCAAAATTCAAATACCTGCCTTCACTCTACGCCGACTGAACGGTCAAATCCTGTCTTTATCTTCCAGTGCAAAATATCTAGGAGTCATTCTAGACTGCAGAATTAACTGGTAATTAAACATATGGATCGATTGTAGAAGAAATACAAAATCGATAAACTTATAATAAGGTTCAAAGTATAGCTAATATCGGCTCTACAGGTGCCCTTCGATCCTGCCCAACAGATGTCTTAAATGTTATTCTGAACCTCTTACCAGTAGACTTCCACAATAAATTGTTAGGACCGTGCAGTGCGCTATAAGGCTTAAAGAATCAAACAGTTGGTTTTCCAGACCCTATATGGATATGGAAATATTACGGAAATGATTCCATGCAATATTTTTGGAGAAAAACCAACTAATTCACCCATGCCTTGAACCTTAATAAGGATTTTAAAGTCATCTTTCCTGCCAGAAATAGGATGGCATGGTAACAAAAGACTTCTTTACTGATGTGTCAAAGATGGAGTGTGGAATTGGGTCAGGAATCTTCTCCAAGTGCATAAATGTCTCTGACTTTTCGGCTACCTGCTCTTGCCAGTGTATTTCAAACTGAATTACTAGCAATCAGAGAAGTATGCAAAATACTCAAATCAAATTTAAACCAAAATAGAAATACGGCTATCTGTACTGAAAGCCAGGCGGCTGTTATGGCTATCAATTTGGTCACAACATCCTCTACGCCGCTGGTGCAACAATGTCGGGATGGACTTTCCAGCCTAAACATCAACCTCCGGGTCACTCTTATTTGGGTTCCAGGTCATAGTGGCATTGATGAAAATGTACGGGATAATGAGTTGACCCGCAAGGATCGGTCCTTCAAAGCTCACTTGCGGAAAGAGTAAATATTCCTCTTAGAGCTATGAAGGGAAAATTGTCTTAATTTTTCTTACAACCGCAGGTGAAAAAGTCTAACGGACTGTATTATATCCGGGAAGTTATAGCCTACCTACAATAAAAACCGTTCTAAAGATCTTTTAAGTCGACCCAGGCATGAAAAAGCCAGAGTCACTGCGATATGAACCGAACACTAGCTGATAGGAGAGCATGCAGCAAAGTTGGGCATGACTCACAATACTTCTTGTATTGTGCAGAGGCCAACATGAAATGGAAATGTTCTGCCCTGGCCACTTCTAGAATGTCAACCTGTGTAGGAAGGGCATTTCTAAAGATCTTGATGAATTTTCCGAGATGAAAATCAAAGACCTGATTTCCTTTCTGAATGGGAGGAAATGGCTCTGGCGTTGCTGATTTCATCTATATCTGTTATAAAATATTCGTCTTCAATACATAGGTCTAACGAGTTTATGGTATCAAGACGGAGGCGCTTTCCAGCGCTTAATAAATCGTGCACCAAGGGCTACTTGTGACTGACATTTCTACCTACCTGTAATATAGCTTTTTGAATACAGGTTTCAGAGTTCAAGGAAATAAACAATAAAGACCAAAATTATACAAAAGGACTTAACACATAGAGTGCAGCCACTTTTTTAAAAATAAAAAAACTTTATGTATAAACGAAAAAATTCTTGTCGACACATTCAAATCATATCATAATTTAATTTAAATAGACTGATAAGTGCGGTATTTAATTCTACGTACGTGAATATGTATTATGTTGATATAATTCAAAATATAAATGCCGAAAAGTTATGTTATTTTTTAAATATAAAGCGAGGAACAGCGTCAGACTCAAATTTGCACTCGTCATGATGCTGCACCTACATAAATATACTTTCCAAGTAAAATTTGTATTCTTATCACAAAGAAAAGGTCAAGAGGTCATTGACGATCATTGCATACTCAATAATTCTTGCTTTTTAATGAAAAAGTTGTTGTTTTATTAATATTATAAATTCATGAATGAAGAACCATTCAGTATTGGTGACTTTAAAAGTTTCGATTATCTACACCTAATTCCAAACGGGTAAACAAATTTTTTGACTTAAAAAAAGAACTGCAGATAAAATAAATCATCGTTATTTGTAGTCAGTTTAAATTACAAATGAATTTTGTGAATGATGTGATATAATGTTAGAAATTCGCCAATAAAAAAAGGAAATATGATAATATTATGATAAAGATAAATCACACTATCTCAAAGCTCAGTAAAATTCCCAACCATATGGAAGAAGCCATTTATTTTACCAGTCTTTAAAAAGGGTAACAAGTCTAGCATTAGTAATTACAGACCAATCTCTTAACTGTACTGTATTCCCAAGCTTTTTCAACAAGTTGTTTGTGATAATTTTAATTTGTACTGCCAGAAGTTATTTGCATTTTTGCATAAGTGCTTAAATACCGTAGAACTTGGTCAAGAGCTCAACTGCATTTACATTGATTATTCTAAAGCCTTTGACCAACTTTTTTATGATCACATTTTTATCATCACATTTAAGGGGGTCATCCCATGTGACGGCCTGAATTAAAAATATTGTAAAGAACACGAGTTACACCGGTGTGAACAACTCCACCTCGAAAAAATGGGCTCGCACTGCCTCCACGATTCCGGCTGATTGGCTTATCTAAAACAAAAAAAGTAAACAGCGTTTTAATCTGTGAGCCTAAATGCATGGAATAAACTATCATCGAATGAATATACAAAAAATTGGACTTTTGTTAGACATTTGAAAAAAAAGTCGCGAATTTTGCGTTTTTTTTTTTTGTTTTTTGCTATAAAAAATCGAAATATTTGGAATTTTTGTTTGTCGATAGTTCATTCCATGTTTACATGTGCTGAACCCAACCCATCAAATTTCAAGTCATTCGGTCAAGCCGTTTTTGAGATACGATGTAGGAAAGTTTGAAAAACACAGTTTTGAGAAAAACTCGTTTAAAGCTTCAAGTCCTCTTAACTATGAAAATATCAACTTACCTTTCAATCGGCGGCGATGCCTGGTCCATAGAGTATTCCTTCCTCTTCTTCTTGAAACTCTTTCAAAGCAGATTGTTCAGCTCTTGAATCAATTCTGGCTTGTTTAACGGCATCACTTACGCGCCCCTCAGAACGTGAGATTCGCTTTTCATCACGCTTCTCAACATAAGTATGGGCCATAGGGCATCTCATAACCGACATTACTTTCAAATTACCTTCAAAACCTTCATTAAAGATGATAAGTAGGACACCTTTGTAAGTTTTACTGTCACCATCGCCGGTGTATGTAAGATACTTTACCCCATATTTTTTTTTTACACTTCAGAATTTTCAGAAAGGAGTTAGCTTATAGCAAGCTTTAAACTACGATCAGAAGCTCATCATAAGTGAATGTGTTAGTTGTTAGTAAGATAATAACACAATTAAAGCCTAACACACGCACAAAATACAAAACATAATTAACATTTAACATAAATTATTACAGAACAACAAAAAATAAAATAAAGACGTTTACGATAGTGGAGCACTGGTTCTAAATATGGATCTGCTGTATCTTTAAAACGACTTCGAATTTTGAAAAATCCCTTTACTACCGTATTCTAGACATATTAAACTAGCAATTTCTGAAAAAAAAAATCAATTTTTTGAACTCATCACATGGGATGACCCCCTTAAGCTCATCAATTTATCACATGATGGATTTCTTCTTATCTTCAAAATAGTTCTTATCAGGTTAAATTCAAAAGTTCTTAGTCCAATTGTTAATTGTCAAATCAGAAGTTCCTTAGGGTAGTCATTAAGGACCTCTACTCTTTATCTAGCTATTAAAGCTGTAACCGTTTGTGTACGATACAGTAACATTTTAATCTATACGAATGATATGAAAATCTTCAAAAACATAAAATCTCAAAACATCGATTATAACTCCAAGGGGATATTAACTGTTTTGTTAATTAGTACGTTACAAATGGGCTAAACCTTAATTTAATTAAAAGTCATGCAATGACTTTCTCTAAAAATCGACTGATTATAAAATATCTCAGAACTCCATACATCGCGTTCATAGTTTTTAAGATCTTGGAGTGTTTTTTAAATCTAATCTCGATTTAATGGATCATATTTATTCGATCGTTAGTAAAGCCACCTCTATGTTAGGATTACATTGGTCTATAGAATTTCAAGATCCTTCCTTATGTTACTCTAGCATTATATAACATTTTGGTTCGCCCCTATCTTGAGTACGCATCCCAGGTATGGACTCCTTTTTACGAGATCCACAAGATTAGGGTAGCATCTGTTCAATGTAACTTCAAACGGTTCGCCTGGGCTACCATGTTCTGATCCTTATAATTTTTCTCCTTATGAACATCGGATAAAGCTTCTTCAAATGCTAAGTGATAAACCAGATGAGCACATTGCTTGAGTTGGCAATTCTTTGGTCGTTTAATATATATAGCTTGTATTTATTAAGCTCTTTTACGCAAATATTTGATAGGGTAAGTAACATGTAATGAGTTTCTTGTATCGTTCGCAATTCACAAAACTCTCTATAAAATGTTGAAAAACATTTAAATAAACAAATATTTCGACTTTATTTTTATATTTTCGTAGAGATTAAGAGTGTAGAGTTAATTTTGTATTTCCAAATTTAAAACATTAGTTTTGTGTTCACTCTACTTACATATATACATTGAAATTAACGAATATTATTCGCATTAATTACAAAATCCGATGAGTAGGTAGCTGAGAAATGTCAATTTTGACATTTCTACCATATTAAAAATGTCAAAAACTGGCTCCGAATCCATTCGCAACTCATTCCTCGAATTCTGTAATCAGCGTGATTATATTGGGCATGGTTCAGACAACATAAAGGACTTCATTTGAAGTCAACTTCATTCTTTGAACGTAAATTTTGACCAAGGGAACTACAACTAGTTAGTTTTTTAAGTGTTATAATTTTCAATTGCAGAACTTTACTTCACAAACCTCTTTTTTAAGTTCACAGTACAAAAACAACCAAAAACATTACTGTCTAGAAAAGATTTCTCAGGCGAGATATCACGATTTGTAATTTGTACTGCAAAGAAATATTACTTATTTCTTTTCCAAATTGACAAGGAACGCTTTAACACAAAACATTAAATGAAGCTGTGCAGAAAATAAATAAAGCAAAGAGCAATAAATTTCAGCTTTTAGTTTAATGAAAAGACAAGATCAACTCAACTGTCATTTTGACAGAAGTAGACTTCACTTGATAGTTAGGGAGATTTTTCTTCACTAACTTTCCAGTCAACTTTCCAATAAAGTTGCCTTAATTGGAAGGCAAATTTTTGACAGCTGGCCAATGATACACTAAAAAATTGCCTTACTTTCAAGTCCCTTATGTCGCTTGAACCTGCCCATTTATAAGAATCTGTGATCTGCTAAATGAGAATGACATTTTGTCAATTTTATCCATTCGGTATTCTTAAATTATAAACAATTTAATCCTACTATTCCCGCCATAACTATATACACAAAGTAAATGTACACCAGTATCTGCAGTCCTATACGCAAAAGATGTACTGTACATATTTTCATTCTTAAATACTATATCGTCTTCATAATAATAATTCTTCACATGGCATTATCATAGCTCTTTGATCTCTATTTAATTGTAACAATTGACCTAATGTACCGCATGTTATATGTCTGATTATTAAGTCAGTCTGACAGTTTCATTCAAGATTTCTATAAGCGCCCATAACAATTCTTCTTCCAACTTTAGAATGATGCAATAAAACATAGCTATTGGTTTCGTCGTTGGTGTTATACAATATACCTATACAAAAATACAACTTTTGAGTATTTGAAATGAATGCAATAAATTAATTACAATTGCAAAAAAAATAGTATAACACAAAAGCTTAAGATAGTTTGTACTCAAGTCATTTAGGGTCAAATAAGGTGGTTCCATATAATAGAGTGTAGTTACATTTAATTAGCATCTACAATGTACTTAAATGAGAAAGCAGCTCTTATGGCTTCCGTTCCGATGCGATGCGTGTTTTCCTTATATTGACTATTTTTGTTTTATTTTAAAAATATCTATACGTTATAGTTTCTCCATGCTATATGAAAGTTTTCTTTTTTATTTATGAATGTAAATTTTTGAAAATTATTTGAGACTGGGAGCACACTAAGCTCATAGAGCACACTTTAATTTATGAGTTGCAGAGTTTATGCATAGTTCTTCAGATCATAAACGTACCAAAATAAATATCGCCAAGAAGCTCCTTGCCTAAACGTCTGGCAGTGTTGCAACAATTTATCATCTTTTTTTATTGTTTAATTTTATTTTAAATGTCTGCATTTATTATTTATAAACTTCACGGGCAAAATTGTGTATAGATTGAAGATGGAGGCGATGTAATGTTATTTTTCTATTGACATGATTTATGTTTCTAGAATTTGATTCGATTTTGCAAAATTTTTACATAAGTTGTATAAAGAGTTTTTAACAAAATTCAGAAAGTTAAATATTATAATTAAATTTGTAGCCAAAGAACACGTTTATTAACCTGTTTAAATTGATGCATTAAGTGTTGTATGGAGAGAGAGAGGCAAATTTAATATAATCAGATAATTAGAATAATTTAAGCTAACCACATATTCATCTGTAGAATAATTGTCGTCATATCTTTATGGCGGTTATTGGCATTGTTTCATCTCAGTGATCTCACTTAGTATATCAGCCAGACAGCCAGCAGTTGATAATTTATAAAATTCCATATAATTTGTGTGTTGAAGACAGGTTTTCGCAATGCTTCCATAATAAATTTGATAGATATTAAAATTTATTAAAAAAAACTCAGTCTTATAGATTTTTATTAAAATATTGACAAATGTCAAATGGTATTTGGACGTTTTTTTTTTCAAATTTCATTGAATGAATTTGCATTTCTGTTTCTGTTAAAAACTTTGGGTAATTATTCAGAAAACATAAGGGACTTCATTTGCAGTCAACTGCATTCTTCGAACGTACATATTGGCCAAGGCAACTAGTTCGTGTTTAGTTTATTTACTTATTTAAATTCTTAGGTCGGGCTTAGAAGCCTGTCAAAGCCTTTCCGACCTAACGTGTAGGTGCGGTTTAGCCTTTATTTGGTCACATAGTTCAATTAAAGTATTGAATGATGATAACTTTAAATCGACTGTCAATTCCACGTAACGCAAAGTAACTTAAAGTTATTGTTACTGTTAATTGTTATGTTACCTTTGACAGCTATCAAATTTACACTCTAATATAATTTGTATTTTAAAAATCCTTTTAAATAAAAAATGCTATTCAAAATCTATTTGTTTAGTTAAAAAAGTTATTCGATTTTTAGTTTAAGAATTCCAAAGGTGTGAAATCACATGATCTTGGCGGCCAATTGACATCGCCACACGGCCATTGAATTTGTCGCTCAAAAGAGCGACAATTGACGAAGAGTCAATTGCGCCTTGTAAGCATGTAAATGCAAATATGTAAATGCATAATGTTCATCAACGACGAGAGTGAGAGGTGCAATTGTTGGGCACGACGACGAGTTGAAGTGGACGGCTCTTTACCTACCATATCGTGAATAGACGCAATATTTTCTACAATACGAGCTGTACGAGCATGCATTCATGTGCTTACAACTCCTACAGACCCGGTTTGCTCAAATTTGTTTGATTGTACCCACATTTGAAGAGTTAAGTTGCCCGAAAAAATCAAGAAGTGCAAGATCTGCATTTTGTTTTGAACGCCAATTTTCATAATAAGCCTGAATAACTTTAACGCGTTGCTCGATTATGTATCTTACTTGACGTTTAGGTTGTACTTCACATTCAATATCAGCCCTTTAAATTTAACCACCCTATACAGATTGTATTTTGTATTTAAAGAACAAATTCTTATTCTTTTTAAAATTTGACAAGAAACCCTTTTTACTAAAACATTAAATAAAATTGTACAGAATATAAATAAATTATATAGGGTAATAAAGTTCAGCTTTCAGTCCAATGAAAAAAAAAAAACATAATCAGCTGTCATTTTGACATAAGTGGACTTGATAGGGAGATTTTTCCTGACTAACTTTCCAGTCAAATTTTCAATAAGGTTGCCTTAATTAGAAAACAATTTTTTAATAGCTGGCCAATTAGATACTTGAAATTTGCCTTACCTTAAGTCCCTTAAGTCGTCTAGACATGGCCATTATTTTTGTGACATTTTAGTTCAATTAAAGTGAGGAAAGGTGATAACTTAAAAACCAACTGTCCATCTCACGTAACGCATATAGTAACTATTAAGTTAGTGTTACTGTTATAGCTTTGACAGCTATCCACATTTGCACTGTAATACATTTTTTGTTTCAAAAACCCTTTTAAATAAAGAAAGCTTTTTAAAATTATATTTATTTTAGATTATAGATTTTTTGTTTAAGATTTTCCTAATAAGATGTTTCATTTTGATCAGCCTGTTATTTGGGCAGCTGTCATACTTTTGAATTTATCATCTTGTAAAATTGACAAGTAAAGATAATTTGCGTTTTAAAAACCCTTTTAAATGAAGAATACTATTAATAAATCTATTTATTTAGATAAAAGTTCTTTAATTTTGTTGTTTAAGGTTTTTCTAATGAAAAATTTCATTTTGAACAGCTCTCTTTTTTGGCAGCTGTCACTTTTGAAACTGTAATCTTTTAACATTGATAAGCAAAGACTATTAGATATACAAAATGGAACGATGCATGCTTTAACAACGCAATTCTATTGTTAAAATTAAAAATGGTAAATATTTTGTATGCATATAGTTAGCAAAATTAAAACAACTCTGGTTCGTCATCCTGCGACGCATCTTCTCGGCCGGAAATTGTGAAACTGCTGTTGTTAGCTTTTGGGACGGATTTGTTTAGGGTCCTTTCACACCAAACGAATCCGAATCAATCAGAATCACTCCGAATCAAGTTGAATCTGATTGACCAAGATTCGGCTTCGAGCGATCCGTTTAAATGTGAAGGGATTCTTTTCCCACCTTCAGACCGGACGAATCTGGTTCAATCAGGTTTGATTCGAGGTCGCACTTGATTCAACTTGTCAGATTCCTCGTCCGGTCAGTCTTGAATCAACAAACATACGAGATGGACGTGGAGTTATTAATTTTAAAAGTTAAAGAAAATATTGCGATTTATGCGATGAAAGGATTTTTATAGATTCAGGTTGATTCAGCTGGTGTGAAAGAGTGGAGATGACGAATCAGATTCAACTTGATTCGGAGTGATTCTGATTGATTAGGATTCGTTTGGTGTGAAAGGGCCCTTAGGGTTAACAAATCAACTTAACGATGATAACGTATCGTATCTTTCTTAAAATTCATCAAAAATCTTAATGCCTCAAAATTTAAGAAATAATTATGAGAAATAAATATTAAATACAAACATAAAATAACCAATTGCAAGAAATTGCATCATATCTAAATATTTGCAAAACGTAATTATAAACTCAAATGGGAGCTTTTTATTACTTTTTAACAGAATCTGTTCTTGGAAAGATATTATAGCATAGGTACCTATAATTAATTTGATTATGGTTTACCAGCACGTCAAAATAAGCATATTTAATTTAAAAAATGAAATAAAGCAAAAAAATGTGTTTTGTTAGAATTTTTCCCGTGCATATTGAATTCTTATACAAAATGCACGAATATGTAATTCCCACAATTGTTCAATTTACGTATTTGATATCCATTAAATTACTAAATAAGTAGTTATAATATGATTTGGTACATTGTTTGATACTCTTAAAAAAATATGAAGAAAAAGTGTGTTGTTTCTAGCAACATTAAGGCAAAAAATTGATCCACTTTATTTTTAAATTTGCTATAAAAACATGTTGACAGTTTTGCCAGTAAAATTTATTTAGTATATCTAACACTGTATAAGAGCTTGGAAACTTCTTTGAAACATCCTATAAAATTTAAGTATATCTTTCATTCCTATCAAACATGCATTTTATGAAGTCTCGTACCTTAATTGCTCGATATAAAATATTCACTTAGTTATTTGTTTAATCAAACTGTACTCTATTATTTACTCTAAATGATTCTAATTTTGTTTTTATGAGTAGAACTTTTGTATGTGGCTTTTAGAAAATTATATTTGTTTTGTATTCAAGGTTAATCGTGCATAAATTGTTGGAGTTTAAATTAAAACGATTTATGATTATTTTCATTGAAAATACTGACAATGAGTTACATTTTTATTTAATTTATCTGAAAGATAGAAAAAAAGTTTAATTGTTTAACGTGTTTGTAAAATGATATGTTTTTAGGTGGTATCAATTGAATAATTAAAAGAATTACTAGTCAGAATGGCACGCTTGTATTATAATATTTAACTTTAATCTTCACTTATGAGGACTCTTAGACTGTCAACATTTTTGTATTTGTTTGCTTTTCTTAAATTCCTATGAATTAAATTTTTAACTAGTCAATCTTTTTTATTACGATTTCTATTTTGTAATTCCGAAGAAGAAATATCAATAATAATAGAAAAAAATCTAACAGATCTAACGATTCTGAAGTGTATGAAAAAGTTTGTTTTATATGTTGTTCACAAACTTCTGAATCCATTAGATCTGTTTGATTTAGTTCTATTGGTCTTCTTCCGGATTACCAAACAGAAACTGCCATAAAAGAGATTGACTTGTTCGTTCACATTGGATTCCTTAAGCCTACTCATAATGGCATACTTTATCATTTTATTTCGTTTAACTGCCTCATTACATTCATTTTTCTTGTAGCCAAGCGGAAGCGTTTCAAAATAAGTCCCCTCAATATAATAATCAAATGTGAACACGGCCTTAGCAAAATTAGCTTTCATTTCAGAATTGACAATTCACAGTAGGTTTTCTTTTAGAACTCCTATTCCATGTGTCTCAAAATGCTGTATTGTCAAAATACTGTATCTCATAATACTGTATAATACTGGAAGTTTTGACAGATCAATTAGTTTGGTGCAATTGTTTATGCAATAATTGTTGATTATGATAAGAACAATTGATGTAAAAGTGTGAGAGGGATACAAACAATTAAGAAGAAGAAAAGCAGAAAGAGAATATAAGAAGAAGATACCATTTATATTGTTTTTGTTGTTATTATTTCAAAGACTTACGAATTATCATTTGTACATGATGTTATTGTATATTAGAACATTATGGTAATGAAAAATTATAATGTAAATAAATAAATTAGGTGGCGCAACAGTCCATGAAGAACCAGGGCCTAGTGACTTACAACTCTCAACCATTCCTGTGTGCGAGTAATGCTATCAGAGATGGAAGGGGCCTACAGTTTATATGCCGAATCCGAACGGCTAATTTGAGAAAGCACTTTTCATGACAAGAATTACTCTTGGAGGATTTGTCAATTCCTCGCAAGAGGCAGTACCCGTGAAAAAAAGTTAGGTGGCACAGGCAGGGATTGAGCCCAAGACCCCTTGCATGACAGTCCAACGCACTAACCATCACGCTACGGGTACTACAAAAAAAAAAAAAAATTATAATGATGTGTTCTTAAAAAAAGTATTTTCTGTTCAAATTTCTGTATTCCAAAATGCTGTAAATAGGGCTAAAAAATAAAAATCTTTTTGATAATGTAAAAAAGTACGCTCTTCAACTTCCCAATTGGGCTGAATCTAAGGTGTTATACGACCCGCGCCGATGATCAGCCAGGCTGAGGGCCCAATTTCTAAAAATAGCTCAGTCGTTAACCGAGTAACCGGATACCAGGCGACCTCCGGATTAGTAAGCGAATCTCTGCACAGATGGACCCCCCTTTACTTCGCCTACTCGTGGGAATCAAATGGAAAATTCAAAACAAAAACATAACCAGAAGCAAAAACGTCAAACCGGTACCGGTACTCCAGCTACACCGGGCGGCAGTTCGGCGCAACGTCGGCTGTCGTTACTCCTGTGCCAAACACCGGAAAAGGGCTTGTGCCAAGTTACTGCCCATCTTCTAGTGCGGTACAGGATGTACAGTTGGCGAAAACGCTTCCTCAGGTCGGTAGTGGAAAGTTCGTGAATAATTATCTTTTCACTACTAAAGAGAGTAAACCTCTCCAGAATGCTCCTAGGAGCTCGTATAAACAACGGCGCTATGCGATGAGGATTCTAAAATCCCCTGGTTCAACACTGGGGGATGGGAGTAATCCCATCCTTAGCAAGAGGCAGGAGTGGGCTAAATCCATTCTAGACAAAACTAGTCGCCACGACTCCACGTCAAAGCGACAAAGGTCTTTGGAGGAGTCCACTCCCGTCCCTAAAAAGCCCAAAGTGCAGAACACCAGCACTCCCAACATTGCTAGAGTACCTCTCACTAAATCTTTTAGTGATGTACTTAAGGAATCCAACAAGATCATAGTTGCGGTCATTGATAGGAGCAATATTGATGGCACGATTACTTCTGACCGTTGGAAGATGGTGAAACTGGGGCTCTCGGCTGGTTTTCTAAAAGTCATGCGAGATCATCCAGGTCCACCGCCTGTAACAAGCGATGAGGGTTGGCATCAAGGTCATGTAGTACCTAGTAGTAGCAGTAAAATGTTTTTATTTCCAACTTAATATCTAGAAGTTAACATTTTCAAATAAGATTTTAAGTTTCTTTTGAAGTTAAAAATGCAAAACTTACTACATTGACAAACGTCGTCTGTCGTGTAGTTGAATTTACATAAATATTATAACAATTATTAGTTTAAAATCAAAATTTGCTGATAATTTTAAGAAAAATTTTTTACTGGTTATATTCTCTCACTAGTTCATTTCGGTATGGTAAGGCTACAGTGATAAAATTCGCAAGTCCTTCAAAACTGGTGCTGTTTTCTCCATTGAGCACCTGGATTATTTCGGCTTCTGTTAACCAAACTTTCCCAAGGAAGGCCACCCTAAATTCCTTTAAACCCGGACATCTGCCCAAGAAGTGCTGGATGTTTTCTTCCTCCCTTAAGTTGCACACAGTACATAATGTTGATTCGTTCTGGCCAAACCCGTTTCCATTAAGCTTGATTAAATCACATCTTGCCTTAAAAATCCAGGTGATCTTGCTAAGTGCGAAACCATCGTTAATGTAAATCTGTCCTCTTAAATGATCCAGATGTTTGTAGATGCGCGTACTGCTCTCAGATGCCCTTCGTAGGTTTGCTTGTTGACCCTCTGATTTCAACAGCCGCAATAGATCATTGCCTTTTTGGATCCAATCAATTTGAGAAATAGATCTCTCATCCCAACACAGTCCAAAACAATATCCAAGATTGTTTAATTCCTTTACCCAGAACAATTTTTCCCTCAAAAGTATTTTTGTTAGCTGATGCGGTAGTCTTGTTGCACTGTATTCATATATTGTTTTCGATATATATCTGAGGTGAAGATCAAGGGTATAGTAATGTCCGTCCTCTGCCCCAGTTTCCATTGCCAAAGAGTAGTTTGGAGTAAATGTAGGCAGTTTTAAAATTCGTTTCAAAAAATAGCGTTGAAGTTTATCCACTTCTTCGAACATTCCAAAGCCCCAGATCTGAGCATCGTAGGTTTGAATAGCTCTACAAACCGCCTGAAATAGTTTCCATTTGGTTTTTAAGTTGACATTTCTTTTTGCTAGAAAGCATTGCCACGTCGAGTTTATGCTGTTCTTGGCTGCAGGGTTTCTCTTTTCTACGTGCTTTGAAAACGACATCTTTGGTGAAAGTAAAACTCCTAAGTAAGTGTAGTTGGAGACAATTCGAATTCGTTCTCCATTTAATGTCCAATTTTCATGACTAGT
The DNA here is from genome assembly GCA_920104205.1 of Eupeodes latifasciatus. Lineage (NCBI taxonomy): Eukaryota > Metazoa > Arthropoda > Insecta > Diptera > Syrphidae > Eupeodes > Eupeodes latifasciatus. The sequence goes on from OV049924.1 coordinate 371,494,615, forward strand.
TAACCTTCCACCATTTCTGAACACCATTATCTCGGATTTAGAAAGGTTTACTTCTAGGCTCCATTTAATGCAGTAACATTCCAGTTGCGTTATCATCTGCTGCAAGACCGTGACATCATCCGCCAGAATAACCATATCGTCTGCATAAAGCAGCAATCTTATGTTGAACAAGTCAATAAAGAGTCCTCCTCCTAAAGATTCATGCAAATCGTTTACATACAGTGCGAAAAGCAACGGTGATAGCAAGCATCCCTGTTTGACTCCAAAAAGTGTCTCAAAATATTCGGAGAGCTCTTCTCCCGTCCAAACAGCTGATTGTGTGTTGGAGTATATGGCTTCTATCAAGTTTACAAATTTAGTCGAAACTCCTATTGTGTGTAGTTTGTAGATAAGCAATTTTCTTGAGATTTTATCAAATGCAGCTTTCAGATCGACAAAAAATGCATACACCTTCTTTTTTTGTGCCAACTTCAGATGAACGATTGATGCCAGATTATAAATGTTATCCACCGTCGAATATTTTTTCCTAAAGCCCGCCTGAAATTCTGTTAATATATCATTTGCCTCCACCCATTTGTACAGCCTCTCGTTGAGAATTCCCATCATAATCTTGGCCACACAATTCATGAAGGAGATTCCCCTGTAATTACTCGGCTGATTTGTATCCCCTTTTTTAAATATGGGAAAGATAATTGTTTTCACAAAGGCTTCTTCTACTTTGCAGTCGTTCAACATCCTATTAAATCCTGCTGCTAGTTGCTCCAAGAAGTCATCTGTTGCATTTATGAAGAATTCATAGGTAATCCTGTCCTCTCCTGGTGCTTTGTTTAGTTTAACTTTTTTTAGAATACTTATAATTTCATCTACAGTTATAGACATATCCAGATCCCGATCCTGAATTAAATTAGGTGCATAGAAAATCTGATTTGCCGTTTGATTTGGGTTAAGAAGTGAACTATAATATGTTCTAAACTCAGGAGCGGAAATTTGAGGGAAGATTTGATGATCTTGGTTACGTATTTCCTTTGCCAACTTCCACCACTCTTTACTGTCTTTTACACTGCTTATTTTGAGGTCAAGCTGATTGTTGTATGTGGACTTACTCCTTTTGCAAATAGTCTTATATTCTTTTTGAGCTCGTAGATAGTTCTCTTTATCTTCGTGGTTTTCCGTTTTCCGAAAAATATTGAGTAATTTATAACTTTTTTTCCTGGCTGTTTCGCACTCATAATTGTACCATTTATTCTTCGGCTTAAATTTTGAGCTACAGCTCTGATCATTTGTTGAGTTCTTTATTATTTCGGTTAAGTCTTTTAGCTCGATTGGATCCTTCTGAATTATTAGATTTTGCAAATTAAAATTAAGATTTGTTTGGTACTCAGTCTTTTTTCGATCATTCCACTGCAATTTAGGCAACAGATTAAACTTGGTTGTGGTGTTGGGTATAGAAATATGCTTTAGGGACAATTTTATGGGCATATGGTCAGACCATATCTCTTCCTCTACACTAAATCGTTCCACGCACATCAGTAGTTCTTGCGATACAGTACAAATATCATTCACTGAGTTACCCACATTATTCATGAATGTAAAGCTTCCTTCTTCGTCACCTTTGGTTCTTCCATTTAAAATAATTAAGCCATTATCTTCGCAGAATTCCAGAAACTCTTTTCCGCTTGAATTAATAATTTTATCTTTAGACCGTCTATTTTCTAGCCCTGCTTGAAAAACAAATTTATGCACATCTTCAATGTCTTGCTGCAGTTCACCTAATCTAATGTTTACATCACCGATTACTATTGGATTTATAATTCTGTGGTCTACAAAAAAGGTCTTTACTGCGTTAAATTCACTTCGCCAATCCATGCTTCTCAAATACAAAGGGAAAACAGTTATTGTCTTTTCATTTGTGATTATTTTTATACTCTCCACACCATCAAGGTTGTTGTATTCATGCCGGATTCCTCTCTCCACCAGATTTCTTTTTACTCCATAGAGACATCCACCAATCGCTCTTCCAAAACTACTGTTTCGCGAACCAGGTTTCCAATATGTGTGAAACTCTTTCTGAAAGTATTTGTTGAACTGCTCTATCTTTTCTGTTTTCATTATATGTGTTTCAGTTAAAATAAATATTTCGTGTGAAGATACATAATGAAAAAATTGTGTGAATAAACTTTTATTTTCTAGACCATGTATGTATATTATAAGCTAATATCCTAAAATCTTCTTCATAATTTTGTATATTATTCTTTTTTCTTAAATCTAAGTTAGTACATTTATTTAATTTACGCCGACAGACTTTGCTTAGTTTTTTTCATTATTACTTGAAGTTTGCTCTAAAACCTCATAAAAACCGCAAGTAATTGAATCTGCTTCACCGTTGTACAGGGCTTTAAGAATACCTTCCCCTTTTTGTTGACCACATACTAATTCAAAGTTTTTGTTCCATGCAAACCACTTGCCGTTGATTCTCATCCTATCATTTAATACGCTTACTCTATGGAGCCTGCTTGTTGATAGAATTCTCCTTCTTAGGGACAGCATTGCCTTCTTTCGTTCCTGTTTCTGAGAATTCAAATCCCTCTCTAAAATGTAGGATGTACCTGCTAGGTTCTTTGTGTGTTTGAAAATGTCTTCAACAATTTCTGCCGACTCGAACTCAGCGATTACCGTCATCTTTCCATCTTTTTCGAACATTTTTCTGGTCGAGCGGACAACTACTGATGTTGGAATTTTGATAACATCTTCACAAATGTTTTTAACTGCTACAGGCATAGGGATTGTTGCATTAAGGCCTTTAAATATAATATTTTTGCTTTTTATTTGGTCCTCTAGCCAGGTAATTGTTTGCCTATCCTTTTCCCTCTCCACAGACAAGTGCTTAATTTGATCTTTTAGATTTTGATTTTCTATTGCTAGTTCACTAAGGTTTGATGATAGGGTACTCATTTGTGACGTCAATTCTTCAAAATCCTTTTTAGTGGGTATTTGGCTTAGCTTTTCATCTAAGAGATTCGCCATGGCGTACTGCATTGTGCCCATGAGATCCACAACAGTCATGCTTCCAACTAGTTTCTGTGGGCTTTGTGGCCTTATCGCACCCGAGATTTCTGGGGATGTTTCATCCAACCTTCTTTTCGAGTTTTTATTTGATTGTGAAGTATGTTTAAGTCCAGCCTCGACTGTATTTTGGTTTTTTAAAGGAGTTCGATGCATATTTTAAGGCGTTTTTGAATTTGTATGTTATGTAGCTTTTGAATAATTGTTATAGAATATCTCAACTCTCCCAAAAGTATGCAATATATTTTATTTAAAATTTGCTCGGTACTTACAAGCTTTTGACTTCACTGTCAATCAAATAAAAATAAATTTGCCCTTGGAATTTGGCAAAGATCATCCAAATCAAAATTATTCACTTTTAAGCCACAAAACAGAAAATTCTAGCTGCACTCGAGTTGCTACGATGTTTTTTCACATGCACTTCAATTTAATTAATTTTAATCTTTGAACTAACCACTTTAAATGATAGATTTTCTCAAAATTAATATCCGTGTTTACAATCAGACTCTTCACCAGACCAAGGTTACCAGCCTCCCCATCAAGGTCATGTCAAACTCATCGCTTGTAACGATCAGAGGTCGCTCAAAGTCGATCAAAGAGGTTCTCTCCTGGCTAAGAGAAAACGTGATATCTACTTGTGATATCCCCATCTTCTTTGACAGTCAGGCTGCTATCAAATTTCTTGACGGTGTTTCAACCAAATCTCTAACGGCCCTCGATTGTCGATCGTCTCTTATGGAGATGGCGCAGCAATTTAACATTCACTTCTGTTGGGTGCCGGGCCACAGAGACATCACAGGAAATTGTAGAGCCGATGAACTCGCTAAAAATGGAACCGTCATACCTATTCCACCTGAAAGGTGAAGATAGGTATACCCATAACTACATGTAAACTTCTGCTAAAAGAAACAGCTTTCAAGATAGCAAACTCTAGGTGGTACAATTTACCAACATGCGCAGCCATAAAACTCATATGGCCTTCATTGGACCTAAAGCGCTCTAAAGACTTGTTATCTCAAAGCAGACTTCGTATTAGCTCCCTAATAGGTGTCCTTACGGGACACTGTCTTATAGGCAGACATGCAATACGACTTGGTGCAGCCTCAAATGACTTCTGCAGGAGCTGTATGGACGAGGAAGAAGAAGAAACAATCTCTCCTCCTCTGCACTTGCCCTGCTCTTTCACTAAGACGCAAACTTTATCTGGGAGAATACTTTTTTGATAATCCCATTGAACTAGCTAAAAAGGATATCAAATATCTCATCCGCTTTATAAAAAGCTCAAAATGGTTTGACTAGTGGGAAGTAATTCTCTAGATTCATGTGGTATCACAATGGGCCTTTTCTTTTGGCCTAAGTGTGTGGATTCTGTATCCGCAGCCACTTTAACCTAACCTAACCTACATTGTCAAAACGATTTTTATTATTTAGCCTTATTTACAGCATTTTGAAATACAGACTTTTGATATACAGAATTTTGAAATACAGAATTTTGAAATGCAGTATTTTGATCATACAGAATTTTATACATACAGTATTTTGAAATAAATTATTTTGAGATACAGTATTTTAAATACAGTATTATGATCTATACAGTATTTCGATCCTAACCCAAATAAATTAGGTGGCGCAACAGTCCTTTGAGAACTAGGGCCTACAACTCTCAACCATTCCTGTGTCCGAGTAATGTTGCAGGAATGGAAGGGACCTACAGTTTTCAAGCCGATTTCGAAGGGCTAATTTGAGAAAGCACTTTTCATGACAAGAATTACTCTGGGAGGATTTGTCAATTCCTCCCAAGAGGCAGTACCCGTGAAAAAAACTTTAGATGGCAAAGGCAGGGTTTGAACCCAAGACCTCTGGCATGACAGTCCAACGCAATTACCATCACGCCACGGGTACTACCAAATTAAATTATTTGCATCTTATTTACGTCACTTTGACAGTTTATACGTTGACGTGTCAACCCCTGCTTAAACAATTATGTTATATAAGTCTCAAAATATTCAGAACTTAGGTATTATACAAACTTAAAACTAACATAATTTCAACTACTTATAGCAAAAAATTAAATTTTAAGCTCGCAGATTTGAGATTGTCATTAAAAGGACTGTTTGCGCAATAGTTTTATTTGCTAAAATTAGTTTTAAGGGGTAAGTTTTTTCTTAAGCTAGCCTGACTTAGATTGAAATGTCAACAACAAAGAGTTGATGGACATGAAATCGCTCCTTTCAATACAACAGCCACAAAGCAGAACTGTAAATACTCTCTGTGATCAGAAAGAGATGGGAGATTTATCAAGGGAAGCCTTTGAGTGCATGGAAGTAATAAACAATCTTAAAATATACGTTGAATGTTTTTTATTATATCAATATAAACGAAATAGTTTGGCGTCCATACAACGCAAGCGATCCATTATCCTAAGTGGGAACAATTCAAGCAATATTATGACATTTCAAATGACAGTTGAGTTTGATTCTTGTGTGTTAGGAGAAATAAGAGAAGGCTTGCTTGCTTGCAGAGCAATCTTAAAATAATCTGCGAACTTATTCGAAATTGGCTCCCGAAGATGGCTTGAAGAATTTTGAAAGGTCATACTAGCTGGATATCCATCAAATTAACATTTACTATTAATGTACATACATATATCCCAAAATATATGAGGGCTCAGTTTTACAAAGTCGCATTTAATTAAGGAACATTAAATGTTTTTTTTTATTTATTTCCCACAAAAATTATACTACCTAAACATTTATACATATCTAAACTACATATGTATATTGCTTATTATATGACTTTCATCAATAAAATTGAATGATTTCAATTTTTCCAACCCGCCTCTTCCCCCAAAAAAAAAGAACCAAAACAAAACAATGTATTTTATGATCTCACACAAAAGCATCTTTCTACATCGAAGTATACATCAACGCCATCTTTATGTATGTTTAATATTAAATTCAATTTCAGTTGAGTTGAAAACATTTCGATATGAATTATGAGAGCTCATGGTATATGGTCTATGTATGTTATTTGTTTTGAATTTATAGTTTCATTTTAAGAACTCTTTAATGAAAGCAATTAGATTTTGTATTTCATTAGCGCGAAATGCCAAAAGATTATAAATATTAACACAACTCAAAGTGTTACCATGTAAACACATATGCCAGCATTTGCGATAATAGTCTTGCGAAGAAGATTTTCCTTTTAGTAATAAACTAACGTTCGTTATGACTATGAGGCTGAACATTATATGAGCTGTAAGAACTTGAAGAGCTGTGAGAGCTGTGAAGCTGTGATAGATGCCAGAGACTTTCAATTCCTTCCAATATCCAACCAAACATAGATGTGGCGATGATTTCATTCACTCACATCGCAAGCACACAGGATAGAGATTTAATAGATACAAATATATCTTTGTACGTGCATCATGTTCAAATATTGACAAACAGATGTGAATAAAATCGCGTGATAAATTTAAATTTACAGGATTAATGCTATCATTTTCTGAGTGGGTGGTTTGAAAAATAAATTTCAAATACTCGTTTATAGGGAACACTCTCGAAAGCGCGTTCTTATTGGAATTTCGTTTTTCGTTTCGTTTATTTTCAATTTCAGTTTGTTTTTTAACATGTTATTTTTTGGATTTCGTTCAGAGCTTATAATGAATGAAGAGCAATTTTTAAATGTTTGAATAACATTAAACACAAGATGTGTGTGTTATTATGTTTATCATACCTATTAAACTGTTTGCTTTTATATACTTTTTTTTTGTTTCAAGTAGATAATGGACGCTAAAATGTTTTATGTCTAAAATTATTAGTAAAAATTAAAATCGAACTTCGATTTTAAAATGTGATTAATAAGATAAAGGCAATAATTCATAGAAAAATTATGAATTGCGTACACAGAATATGAGCTATAGGAGCAAGGGCGGGTCGAGATTTTTAATCAGGGGGTGGGGGAATAGTCACACAGTTAACATTAAGACGAATTTTTGGACACCGCTTAAAAATGTTCTTTAATTTTCTATAAAGGAGGCTGACAAAATTTAAATAACATAACACGGGTGGGGCGTTACTTCCTTATCTGAAATTCTCGCAACTGAGCGGCTATTAATAGTAGAGCGTTGGTTTAGGGCTTGTTCGAAAGCACGTTATCTAAGGTTTTCGTTATGACTAGTTCAGTTTCAGTGTCAACAATGCAGTGGACAAAGCAAGAGCGCGCGTTCGCCGTGGAGGCCTACTTTTCTTTCAGCCGTTCGATCATCGCAATTCAGCGTGCTTTCAGAAACCATTTCAATATCGGACCTGATGCAGGTCTTGTGCCTGATCGGAAATCGATTTGTTTGTGGGTGGACACGTTCAAGTATAACGGTAGTGTGCAGAAGAAACATAATGGACCTTCTAGAACCGTCAGAACGCCAGAAAACATCGAAAGGGTAAGGGCGGCGATTTTGAAATCCCCTAGGCGATCTGCACACAAACATTCGGCTGCTGTAGGGATTTCTAGTCGCAAAGTGAGACGAATTTGAATGCATGTGAAGCCTTCCTCGAAAACCTGCCTCAGGACGCCCTTGTTTTCTTAAGTGACGAGGCACATTTTCATATTTCAGGATGTGTGAACAAACAAAACATGCGATATTGGAGCCTCACTGACCCGAGAGAACTTCATGAGCAGCCTCTGCATACAGAACGTGTGACTGTTTGGTGTGCAATATCCAGAATCGGCATTATTGGCCCATGGTTTTTGAAGAGAACGAAAGAGCAGATACGGTCAATGCTGAACGTTATGTCAGCATGATTGTGGATTTTTGTCTGCCCAAACTTGCAGAAATTAATGTTGGTTTCAACAGGATGGCGCCACAGCTCACACGGCAAGAAGGTCAATGAATATTTTGGGAAAACACTTCCCCAAACGGCTCATCTCTCTTAGAGGCGATCTTAAGTGGCCAGCACGATCGCCATATTTAGCCCCATGTGATTTTTTCCTGTAGGGCTACCTTCGTCATCTTAAAAATAATATTCGTGCTGCTATCGCCGACATAAGCACAGATATGCTGGAAAAAGTGGAAAACAATTTTAAAGCAATTTTACACTGGTCGACACAATTATTTTTCTGGTGCTCAAACAAAGCAGTACTTTTTAAAAGATTAAAATGTTCCGAACTCGAATTTTGCATTTAATTGTTAAGACAACAAAAAATGTTCTTTTAAGGCTTAATTTAAACAAAACACATCACTTAAAAATAAAGTGTATGACGATTTTGCAAAGTACAAATCTTTATCTTCCAGAAACATTTGAAATTATTTTAGTATCTTACATGGTTTTGAAAAACCTTGAATGTAATTTCCTTATGTGCTTGAATAATTCGTTTAAGAGTTAATTTTTAGTGCTAATTCCAAATCCAAACACCAATTTTAGCTATACATGTGCTCAAACTCAGAAATACTCGTTTTCAACATTTGTTTTATATCTTTGTTAATTTATTCGAAAAACTTGATGTTATAACCTTAAGGCTACGATTTCGTAATAACATCAAAAATTGCTTTAATATCGCCATGGGTTTTTCTGTTAAGAACCGTTTTAGCATAAGTGCTTCAGCGTTCTTTAACTAATGACGGGTTTTTGGAAAAATATGTAAGATACTAAAATTTTTAAACGGAATATCGAAGTAAGGGAATATAGATTTGGAAAATCATTGTGTATTTTATTGAAAAAAAAAACTACTTTATGAATGTACATAGCCTCAAAAAGACTTTTTCAAATTAAAATGAATTATAATGATAGATTGATTTTGAATTCGGATTCGAACTAAAGCAATCAAAAACCTTAGAAGAAGTAAGAATTGATTAGCACCTACATTACAGTGTTATTAATACAATTTTCAGTCTGCTTACTCGGAGATTCGATCTGATGCCAGAAGACAAGTTGTAAAAAATACTGCTAATATTTTGATCAAAAATGAGTCAAAAAAACTTAAAAATTGGGGAGAGAAAAATGTTTGGTTCTTGAATTTAAAGAAATAGGAATTTAAAGGCAACTTAAGTGTATGTTAAGAAAATAAACAATTCTGTTTGCTCAGAATATAATATCAAATTAACGATCTTTCTCTCAGAAAATATCTTATTAAAATATTTAAAAGCGTTACTAAAATTTTTCCAATTTTAAATTTTGCAAATTCCTACGAAAATTAAAAAAAAAAATCTTCCAGGGGTGGGGGTGGTCATGATCCCTACGATCCGCCCACCTGGATTCACCATGGGCTATAATGGAGGACCCTCTTGTAAATTAAAAAAAAACATCAGTACACGAACTTTCGCCTGTATTTAAATACTATTTACAAATTACTAATATTTTAATAAATTATTGAAAATTAAATTAAATTATTTTTTCAGAAGCACTAGCTGTGTTCTAAACCAAGTTTTAAACAGTTTCAGGCTGAAAGTTTTAGTCATTTTTAGTCTAAAGTCGTACCACACTTCAAAAGTTGTGCTAATTCTATTCCCGAGAGAGTAAAACATTTCCTCTTTTTGCCAGATTTAGTCCGAAGAATTTCTTCTGGCAATTTCTTGGCTGTCTGTCAAATTTGATTTGACGTTCACGGCAAGTAATGACAGAAGATAAATAACGTGTGTGGCCTATTGACTAAGGGTTGCCCAAGTTATTATTTTATTTTTACTTAAGTTTTGGTAAATGTGAATATTGTTCATATTTCCTTTAATTAATCAAATAATTTACATAAAATTTATATCTTTTTATAAAACTGAAAGTTGAAGTGCTTTTTGAGAAAAAAAAAACTCATTTAAGTTTCATAACTTAAGGAATAATTTTATTTGTATTTAAAATAAATATAAGTTTACATTTGTTGATATTTATTTTATTGGATTTTTATTCATGATTAAGTTGATTAAAATGTGTTAATGATTTTCGGTAACTCTGCTCGAGTATATTTTTTTGAGTTTAAAAAAGTAGTCCAAACCCGTGCAAATTGGTGCGAAAACCGTTCCAGACACTTTGACAGTTTGCTTTTTCTATGAGAGCATTTCATCCCTCTCCTTAAATTTGACATTTGGATAATTTTAAGTGCGAGAAATGTCTGGAACACGGCTACTGATTATTGCACCATTACCACTGATAGAGGATTTTAAACGTTATTTTTCCAATCAGAAATAATTGATTTTATCTTCGGTGATAGATTAAACAATAAACATGTCTCTTAAAAAAAGTATGAAAATGATTACTAGAGCTTTCGATCTTTCTTTCTACCAATGAGCTGACAATAGACTTCCAACTTATAATTGTATGTATTTTAAAACATTTGACATATATTTTGTCCGAAAATTTTCCAATTTCACTGTCAAATGATAAATTGATTTGATATTGTGTCCACTCAGAAAATTTGTATTAGTTCGTCCCCTCAGATCAGAAGCAAAGTGACATAAGTCAGATCTTAAAGCTCACATTTCTTGTAAATAAAAATAATTGCTTTAGATTCAATACTTTAAAAAATGTTTATAGGTACTGCAAATTATTTCTATAATTTTTGATATAATTTTATCATAAATAATCGATTTGAAATTTTGACTTATGGTAAAGAAATTACTAGCAATTATCAGATGCCTCACAACAAGGACATCTGACAAATTTCAAAAGTCGTCTTGTAAATATTGTTATCGCCACACTTATATCCATTGTGATACCCTGAAGTATTGAGCTTTACTAAAAATGAGTTTAAATCTACTCGTATAATATTTATGGATTGTATTGTTCCAGCAATTTAGATTATTGATATTTTCCTCTACGAAAAGCATTTCTTAACGACCTTAAAGAGCTTTCCGAAATACAAATCAAGGAAAATTATTTACTGGTTCGTGGCCTGAATTGGAATTTCTTGCCTACAAGTTAAAACAAACAGCTGATTCATAAAGTGATTAAATGTGTGCGCGACATTTGTGCAAAAAAGTCATTAGTTAACTATATGCAAGCATGAAAATAAGCCAACATTTTTTTGTTGAAATTCACATCTTTTCGTCGACATTATAAATACCATTATGTAAGCGGTTTTGGAGGGTGATACGTTCGAATGATCTTCATGTAGTTTTTTTGGTTCTCACTAAGTTGTGGTCAATATACAGGATCACTACTTATTTTTCGCACATTTTCAACAGTATCTCGGCCATAGGCCCTGGCTACTTTTAAATCACTACTTTTATAGCATAATATGTTGTCCTATACAAAAAAATATAATGACAGTTCGAATGACAGCTGAGTTTGACAGCTGTCAAATTCCATCGCTATCACCGCGAATTGAATGACCCAATACAAGCGATTGCCTACTTAAAGTTCTCATTTCATCTAAGACAAAAGAAAGCAACTTCAACTTTTTACTAATAATGCATTTGTAAAACAGTTTCCAACTTCTTAACAATTATATTACTAATTTATCATATATCAATACTTAATAACCATTTTTAACTCAAACTGAAATCAACTTAAATAAACATTTTTTTCATTCTATTTCCTTTATTCAATTTCAGAGCCACCAAAGGACATTCAGAGTGTTACACTTCACATATGCAGACCCTGGAATTGGTTTAACCGGAAATCCCATACTTACAAAACAAAAACACACACAAATCTTTATAAATGGTTCTAAAGGATATGCACGTACGTGAAAACCTTACTATGGACAATCGTAATACAACATTTACTACGCGACGTGGGTGCATGCTTTCATTTACAACGCTTATCCTTGTTGGAGCTATTTTCATATGCACTCTGTTGGCGGTTAGTTTTATTATCTATAACTTCGCTTCTTGCGCTCATTTGGTTCAAGATAGCGAAAATATAGTATGCACTCCACACAAACCACACTTGCAGCCAGGTCAAGAACGGAGTTCCACTGGTGGCAGTAGTAGCAATACCGATGACTCTGACGACGATGGGGAAAAAGACTTGGATAAAGATGTCAGATTGCCGAGGTCCGTTGTCCCAGAGAAATATAACATCTCATTAATTCCTCATCTTTCTAACAATAACTTCAAATTCGAGGGTGAAGTACAAATAATTGTGCGGGTTGTGGAAGCTTGTCAGAATATTACCATGCATGTCACAGAATTGAGAATAGCCCAAGAGGATGTTGCTGTTCGAAAATTGAATGACAATGGCAGCGGCAGCAATAGCGGTGATAGTCTCCGGATACGGAAGCAATATTTTGTCGAAGCAAAGCAGTTCTTTGTCATTGATTTTTATGAAGAACTACAAAAGGATACTCATTACGAGATTCGCATCAAGTTCTATGGGGACATACTGGACTATTTACAAGGATTCTATCGCAGTTCCCATCAAGTGGGCAACGAAACAAGGTAAGCTCAAAGACACTCGAGGGATATGTACCTCATACCTTTAGTCTTTTCACCTCTATATACCTCCTCCACACCGCCGCCAGCCAGCGGCTGCCCCCCGTCCTTATAGTGACTGGAAGTGGATTCGATAAAATCTGTGAGATTTACATAATTGTGTTTTCTTCTATATCTATATCTTGTGTAGGTGGCTTGCCTCGACTCAATTCCAGCCAACAGATGCCCGAAGAGCGTTTCCTTGTTTTGATGAACCAGCTCTTAAGGCTACCTTCACGTTGAATATTGCGCGCCCATTGAATCTGTCATCGATATCAAACATGCCAAAGAAAGAGGGACCATTGAGGAAAGTGTAAGTATAGAACTGAAATTTTGAGAGAAGTATGTTTATTTATGAGTTGACTATATGTACTCGAAAAGTTGATAAAGGAAGGTTAATAGATAGAGTAGATAGGTAAGGTATGTTAAATATACGAGTTGTAGGGCAATAGTAGAAAAGTTGGTGGGGGCTTGGGAGATAACGTGGTAGCGTGGCGGTACGAGTAGGTATGGAACAACTTGTTGTGTTTTGATTTTAACGTCAGTTTGAGTTCGATATATGTTTGAGTTGTTTCTGAATTTTGATTAAGGTTTTGAGTGGAAAGTTATAAATTACAGTGGGGTTTATGAAATTAATGTTTTTTAAAGTTAAATGTTTACAAACTAAAGAAGAACTTGGATTATGTCATGAAACTAAATACTAAACAATTAGCTTTTTTAATTACATTTATGTATGTGAAATGTTCAAAAATTTATAAGTTTATAAAAAAAAGTATGAAAATAAAAGACTGATTTATAAGAGGAGAGAGAGAAGAGTCGGTTGAGAGATAGATTTCGTTAAGACCACAAAATGTCAAACTTCAGAAGGAAAGTAACTTTTTGATAGTGTAATTCTGTGGGATACTTGCTGTCCACTCAGAGTCTTAGTAGCTAAATAAAACAATCAACCTAACCTAACAATGATAACTAATTTGTATTTTCAGAGGCGGAGGTTCTCCACGAGATGTTGTCAATATTAGATCAGATTATTATTGTTAAAATCGACATTTTGTTTCAACGTTTTGTATTTCTACCATTTTTTTGAGAACTTTTCTTGCTAAAAGAGCTTTCTAATTTAAAATTTCGTTATATTCAAGTTCATACTACGACAGCCAGATATGTTTAAATTATTTTTGAAAACATTACTTCCAGAATGGTTTATTTTAATAATAGAATTATTTTTAAATACATAAAATCTCAGTTATTTTATTTATGTTTGCTACAACTATTTTTAAATTTTTTAAAGGGAAATAAGTTTACTAAGCAGCAAAGCCTTAAAAGTTTTTTTTTAATATTAAGGGCTTTAAATACCTTTATAATTAATGAACACAGTGGGTACTATTAAAAAAAGGGGGATAAGATTAGAAAGGAAATATCGATAAGTTAAGATAACTTAACAACACTGCGAAATACTAAACCTAATAAAGCAATCAACATTCATGAAGTTCGACTTAAAAAATAATCTCTGGACTAAACATTACTTCCAAAATTAGGCTTCAGTGTAAACTTATGGCAATTTCTCGTACGCGTATTACGGTTGAATGGTTTGTGGAAAGAAAAAAAGTGATTATTTCACTAGAGTATTTTTAATGAAGATATTGGAAAATAATGACATTAAGTCCGTTGGGAATTCCTTAAGGGGCATAGGGCCTCTACTACGCGCCATCGTGTACGGTTTCCGGAGATGTGTTTCAGCTCCTTCCAACTCTTGCCTAGTGAAGCTGATTCCTCCTCGACTGTCCTGCGCCATGTGCTTCTCGGTCGTCCAGCTCTTCTTCCTTCTTGTGTGAGCGAATTCCACTATACATTGCTTGGCCTGCACTGCAGTCGTTACCTTTTCGAAGAGAGTAAGCAAACGTCGTCCGCGTAATCCAAGTGCTTTAAATAGGATGTCAAAGTCCATTGGATCCCTCCACTACCTGACAAAGCTGCGCGCAGTACATCGCTTATAACCAACAAAAACAATATTGGCGACAGAATACAGCCCTGTCTGACTTCGCTACGGATTTCAAAATCATCTCACAACCTACCATCGTGCAGAACGTGACACTTGGATCCATCATATTTTGCTTTAATAATAGCAATTAGTTTTTCTGGGATGTCTCACCTCCGCAAAGCTTCCTGTACTCTCTGTTAACGCTATCAAAGGCCTTCTCGAAGTCAATGAACAGCAGGTGTAGTGGTGATCGATATTCAACGCACTGTTCAATAATGATCCGCAGGTTGTTGATATGATCAATACAGGAGGATCCAGTGCGGAATCCTGCTTGTTCGGCATCGAGTGTGGCCTCAAGGTGTTCTCTGATGCGTTCCAGTATGACTTTTGCTACTAGTTTGGCAACGGCAGGTAGAACGCAAGTTCCTCTCCAGTTTTCGCACTTTGTAAGATCTCCTTTTTTTGGGAGCTTGACGATAATTCCCTTCTTCCACTCATCGGGGAAGCTTTCGGTGGTCCAGCATTCTTTTATGAGCGGATGAAGCAATTCGCTTGATGACGTTGGCGCTGCTTGTAAAAGCTCTGCGGGAATTCCATCAAGACCTACCGATTTGTTGTTCTAAAGTGCTTTAATTGCGGCAACGATCTCATCTTTACTGGGAGTTGCGGTGCGGATTCGGGGATTGGTTTGTTCGGGCGCTTCAGAAGGCATTGGCTGCACATTGTTTGCAAACACTCCGTTTTAAACCGAGAAAAAGTGTTCTTTCCACCTTCTGACTTGCTCATCCACCGAACTTATCACAGTACCATCTACTTCTTTCACCAGGTGTTGCTTTGAGCTGTGTGCATCGGTCAGCTCTTTGGTTATTCTGTAAACGGTCCTCCTGTCGCACCTGTTTGCAGCATCTTCGGCTTCTTGCGCCAATGCTTTGATGTAGTTACGCTTGTCACGGCGCACACTGCGGTGAACCTCTCTCTTTTTCATGTGGTACGAGGACTCCAGCTCATTTCTTTCTTCCCCTTGTGCAGCAGTTTTTCGAGCCCTTAACTGTTTGCGTTCGTTGATCCTTGCCCAAGATTCTTCTGAAAGCCAGGTGTTGTTAGTTCCTTCTTTCCGACCGACAATTCTGTTAGCACCTGAAATGAAAACATTTTTCACAGCATTCCAATGGTGTTCGATGTCGTCATGTACTGTGCTGCTGATTGTTCTCATTTCGTGAGACAGGTGTTCCCTGTATTTTTCACGGGTCGTGTGATCCTTTAGTCTAGCGATTTTGAATTTTGGGGCTCGTGTTGTTCCGTTGGATATTCGAACTGTACGCAATCTTAGGGTAGCTATCATTAAGTGGTGGTCACGGGCAAGTCCCATCGGCGCCTCTTCTGTTTCGCACATCCAAGATACTGCTTCTAAAATATCGAATAATCGCATAGTGGTCAATTTGGTTGGAACACGCTTGCCTGTCCATCGACACCCAGCTAATTTAATGACACAGTTTGTGTTCAAACATAGTTCCACCAATCACAAGGCCATTGGCGTTGCAGAAGTCAATGAACCTCTCACCATTATCATTCCAATTGCCAACTCCGTGAACACCCATAACATGCCTTAGTACGTTGTTGTTACTGCCAACCTTAGAATTGAAGTCTCCCATAACCAAAATAATATCTCCGCGGGGAGTGTTCAAAAGTTGCAAATGTTTTACTTATGTTTATTTATTTTATTTTATTTTATTTTTGTTGTATACTTGCATTTTAAGATACATTATGTTATCAATAATATTCACCATCACAGCCTGATTTTTTTTAATAAGATAGGAATAAATCAGACGAACCGCAAATTTGAAAATGAAGAACTGTATCAAATGCTTTAAAAAAAACAGCACTATTAATCTTTCAATCATTATTTCATCCCTGCAATTGCCATGTCTATAGTATTTTGCTCACAAGATTACGAAGGATTACTATGTACATATATTTTTTTTTTTTTTTTTTTGGGTGGCGCAACAGTCCGTTTGAGAACTAGGGCCTAGTGGCTGACAACTCTCAACCATTCCTGTGTGCGAGTAATGTTAGCAGGAATGTACATATATAGTTTTGCTAAAATTTCATAAGTCTATAACGTTTCTAGTTATTAAACGCTTCGTTTGTTCGCATTGTAAGCAAACGAATTTCAGATGTAAACCATGAAATTTGACCAGGTTTTCGTGTTTTTGTGCGTAAAGGAACGAAATCGTTAAAAAGATCAATTATTGTAGAGTTAATATTTGCTACTTGATCATTCGGATGAGTTCGCGGCGGATCGTTTTCAATTCGACCCTTCAAATTCAACTCGCGTCGTATTTACTTATTAGCAAATTCGCGGCGAAGCGAAAATAGTTCTTCCTATATTCCAGTGATTTGACACTTTTGGTTTGACTTTTTCTTCCTATATTCCAGTGATTTGACAGCTTTCCACAAATTTTGTTTTGTTTTGATGATTGAATTTTTGAAATTTGCGGTTATTTAAAGACTGTTCAGTGACGCTGTGCTGGACTGTTCTAGACAGAAAAGTACAGCTTTTTGCTGTTCATTGAGGTTTTTTCTGTGCTGAACTGTTCTACTTTCCTGTTCATTGACAAACCTAGAACAGTTTAGAACAGGATTTTCTGTTCTTGCTTTTGAGTCAGATCAGGTTAGAACAGAATCGTGAGAAATGTCAAAATCGAAGTTGTCATTTTTTTTGTTTACGTTTTGATTTGGCTGTGCTTTGTGTTTTTTTTCTCGTGATTTAAAAAAATTAAAATAAAGTTATTTTGCCAATTTGTTTTATTTGTTTAATTAAATATTTATAAAATATAATATAATAACTTTCAATGCAAATTCTTTTACATTTCATCAAAGAAAAGGTAATAACATTCGTCACACTTTCATTCCAATCATCTGAAGAGGAATCCGACGAAAAATCACTATCGGTGTCTGAACCACTAACATTTTCATTTAGTATTATCTTAGCAATCACTTGATTTTACATTTCAATAATTTTTAATAATATTTTTCACAGTAAAAACACAAAAAATGAAAAAAATAAGCGAGAAACGAAAAATTCACACGATTTGCAATTTGTTTTGTTTTTTTTTTTTTTTGACAACTGACGTTTAACTGACTGTTCTAACTTGATCTGACGTTTCTCACGAAACTGTGCTGTCCTGTGCTGTTCTGATCTAGAAAAATCCTCACTGAACAGACTTTTATTCAATAAAAAATATTAAATTTAAAAAATGGAATCAATTATGGTGTACATTTATTCCTCCTGGCACCCATATGAAGACACATTCATCCCAGTCTCACATGCCTTCAAATCAAGAAGCTCTATTATGTCTTCTTCTAGAGAGAAAACGCGTATTGAGTATTTGGCCACCACCTGTTTCACGGATGCATTTGGTGTTGTGACGAAGTTTTTTTCTTATGTTGTATTTGAAATCCTTCCAAACCTTAAAAAAATCATAGCATGATAGGGTTAAAAGAACAAAATTTATGCATACTTTTTTAAAGCTTTCAACATTTTTTCGAGGGGGTCCTAGGCTATTTAAAACTTTTGAAATATTATCCCACAATTCACTTGTTTTAGCCCGATTTTCAGGACCGACGAGTGCTGCCTTTATATTTTTTTATAAACTCGATGCGAGTTGATGTCGATTTGTTTGCTTGTTTTTATCGTTCCTTGAATGAATTTTAAAATTGTATATTTTATTGTGGATTTTGGATAAATTATAAAAAAATTACATAATAATAAATTAATAATTACAATCAAGCAAGAATCCACGAAATCGAACAGAGAATAATAATAAACACTCTTTCGCCTGTAAATCCGCCAAAAAAAAAAAAGCTGTCGGATTTCAACTCGCCAACAAACATTATGACATTTCAAATTCGCCTTCGAGTTCGTTAATAGGTCGAATTCAAAACGAAGAAGGCGAAAGCGAAAGCAGTAATTGGAAAATGGCAAACTCGCTAGCAAAACGATTCGCCTCGAATCCCATAATCAGGCCCCTGTATTCCACACATTTCGTCATTAAAAGTATTGTTGAACCCAAATAATACAATTGGATTGTCCAAAACGTAACTCCTAACCCAACAAAGGAAGAGATTAATCAATTCCATATATGTACACTCTAGCAAATGCCTTTAAAATATCAAGCACAATAATTTAACTTTCTCGAAAATGATAAAAGGATAAGTGGACATATTGCTACGAAAAGCAATTTGCCGGTCATTATGTTCAAGAACGAGCTGTTAAGCTAAAAAATTGATCAGCATTTTCATGGTATTACAAAGAAGGGACGCATGTGCAATTTGACAGGAAGAACGATTGGCTTTTTTATCAAAACTTTGAATTTAGACACGAACATTTTGTTTATTTTACTTATCTTCAGCTTGTTAGTTAAAGAATTGTTCAAATTTAAGAAAATATTCCATTTACCTAAGTTTTTGACCTTTTTTTTTAAATTTGTTTGTTCGCAGCGACAACATTCCAGATTATGTTTGGGACAACTACATGGAGTCCCTACCAATGTCAACATATTTAGTAGCTTATACTGTCTCGGATTTTGCAAATCTTACCAAAGGAAGCTTTTCCGTCTGGGCACGGCCTGATGCTATACAATCTGCCCAATACGCTCTTATTGTTGGACCTAAAATATTAAAATTTCTAGAACAATACTTTAACATTCCATATCCATTGCCAAAAGTCGATATGATAGCATTGCCAGATTTCCATGCTGGTGCTATGGAAAATTGGGGTCTGATTACATTCAGAGAAATTGCCATGCTCTATGAAGAAGGTGTTTCTCCAACAACCAATAAACAACGGATAGCATCTGTTGTTGGTCATGAATTAGCTCATCAATGGTTTGGAAATTTAGTTACACCAACATGGTGGACTGACATTTGGTTGAATGAAGGCTTCGCAAGTTACATGGAATATCTGACAGTTGATGCTATTGAACCTGAATGGAGGACCATGGATCAGTTTGTTGTAACTGAATTGCAAAATGTCTTCCATTTAGATGCATTTTCGTCATCGCATAAAATTTCCGTTGAAGTTTCTAATCCCGATGAGATAAATGAAATTTTCGATAAAATCTCATATGCGAAGGGAGCTACGATTATCCGGATGATGAGTCATTTCTTAACATCGAAAGTTTTTCGATCGGGACTTACGAAATATTTGCGAGAAATGTAAGTTTTCTTTTCCTTTATTTTTCCCCTTTCAAAACTCTTGATATCTTATTTCAGGGCATACCGTGCTGCTGAACAGGATGATCTTTGGAGGTTCCTTACCAATGAAGCAAAGGCAAGTGGTTTGCTAAGCAATTCAACAACTGTTAAAGAAATTATGGACACCTGGACCTTACAAATGGGTTTCCCAGTCTTAACCATTAAGAAGAAACCAAATTCGTTTATCATGCAAATGGAACAGAAGAGGTTTGTCTATGTGAACGAAAGCAGTTCTGAAGAAGCAAACCCCTTGTGGTGGATTCCAATTACTTACACAACATCCAAGGAATTAAACTTCGAGAACACACGACCCATTACATGGGTTCCAAAAACTAAGAACTTTGACATTAACAGCAAGAACCTTTCCACCGCTGAATGGTACATATTTAATATTCAGCAAACTGGTTACTATCGGGTGAACTACGATGCAGAGAACTGGGCGGCAATTACAAAGCATTTATTGCAACCATCGAAGTTTAGGGAAATTGCCCCATCAAATCGAGCTCAGTTAATTGATGATGCAATGAGTCTAGCTAGAGCTGGACTTATAAACTATGATGTAGCCTTGAACTTAACCACATATCTTGTCCATGAAGAGGACCATGTACCTTGGAAGGCTGCTATTGTGGCTTTTAACTTTATTGATTCAATGTTTGTGCGAGAGGGGGACTATCATCTCTTAAAGGTTTGTTTGTTCTGACATATGCTATGACTTTCTTTGTATATATAACGTATTCCTTGTTCTGTGTTAGACGTATCTATTGAAGCTTCTCAACAAAGTGTATGATCAAGTTGGATTCACTGATAATATTGATGAGAAGGATATGCTTATGCTTTGGAAGCGTAATGAGATCCTGAATATGGCATGTCATTTGGGACATCAGAAATGCATTACCGACTGTAGCAGACATTTCCAAAACTGGATACAAGATCCTAATCCAGATATGAATAATCCGTAAGTTAAAAATAAATAAATTTAAATTAGCAAAAGATTTGAAATAAAATTTTACTTTCTTGACAGAATCTCACCAAATCTACGAAATATTGTTTATTGCACAGCAATTCAATATGGAACCGAAGCGGAGTGGAACTTTGCCTTCGATCGTTATATGAACTCAAAAGTCTCCAGTGAACAGGAAGTTCTATTAAGTGCCCTTGGATGTTCCAAAGAACCATGGATTCTTTCTCGTTATCTAAGAAGGGCTGTTTCTGGAGAGGGTATTCGCAAACAAGACGTGTATCGAGTTTTTGCTGCAGTTTCTCATAATGTGGTGGGACAACAAATTGCTTTCGATTACATTCGAAATCATTGGGATAACATTATAATATAGTAAGCTTCTTGAAACTTTAAACACATACGAGTATTTAATAAATATCTGTATTATTTTCTTTATTTAAAAAGCCTTGGAAAGTCAATGTCCAATCTAAACACGATCATCAAGTTCCCAACAAAACTCATGAACACTCGATTCCTTTTGGCTGACTTAAAGAGTTTTGTGAAGAATGATCTAAAGGAAACAGGTCGCACCATCCAACAGGCTGTTGAACAGGTTCAAATAAATGTCGATTGGATGGATCGCAATTACAACACAATTGTTGAATGGCTCAAGAAACAGGAGATTAACAAAAGTTAAAATTAAATGCCACACAAATCAAATTAATTTAAAACAAATAAAAACAAAAACAAAGACTGGTTTGAAACGACCTTTGTTTTATAAATATTCCTTTGTTAAAAAATGTATTCTTAATAAATTAATTTATGTAAAAAAATTAAGTCTAAGATATATAAAATACCAAATGGCCAAACATACCGAATATGCCAATCCTTTTATTTTAAAAACAAGTTAGTTTTATGATATAGAAAAAGAAATAAACAACTTTTGTAGCTTTATTTTTTTAATATTTTATATTTTGTATTTTTAATGTAATAGATTTAACAAAAACGAAAAGAAAAATTTTACTCTATCATCCGTCTGTTTGTAAATATTAAATAATTAATTATGTACTACATACACTTTAAGTAATAATGTTTATATAACCATAGATATACATACAAATAATACAAACAACAAAATAATATTAATTTAGATTTTAAATTAGAATTTAAGGAATTTACACTCCGATATTTAGTCAGCACAAATAACCAGATGCCAGATTACATGCATTTGAAATGTTTCATTTCTTTATATTCATTGTATGTTAAACATTATAAAGTATTACATTAAGCATTTAATTATTGATGAATTAATGAAATTGTGTACTTAAAATAAATAAATTAAATTAAATTAATGTTTGTTTTAATTTTTATGATAAGAAACAATCACGCACTGATTATAGAATCCGATGAATAAGCTTCGTTAGGACTCAAATGTCAATATTGATATTTCTGACCTATTAAAAATGTTAAAAACTGTTTCTTAATCGGAATCCATTCGCAACTCATTCGTCGGATTCTGTAATCGGCATGAATGTGATATATCGGGTGCGTTCGGAAGACAGAGGATGTCTTATCTTATCTTTTGTGATCAATTGTGTGAAATGAGCGTAATTGCAACTTCACTTATAGGTATTTTAAACCAGTGAACTACCAAACATAAGTTAAGTTATTTTACAAAAGCTGCAAGTTTTGCAGCGCGTACTCCTTACAAAGTAAAGCTGAGTATACACGAAGGGAAGATCTTCCAATATTGGCCGAACTTTCAAAAGTCTTCCAATAGCATCCAATTATAAATGACACTCGCCAATTGTGCATCAAGAGAAAAATGTCCGTTTATGTGGTTGTTTAATTTTATCCAAACATTTGACAATTTTTTGGTAGAAAATCGGCTGACAATTGCCGACAGTTTTTTGTTTTCTATTTAAAAATTGTTGACTCATTGGAAGACGATTTCTTGACAGATGGGAGATAATATAAACATTTATTTTAGAAGTGAAAATAACAGGAGCAACAGGATGTGCAAAAACATAAAATATAAAAAAATAATGAAGAACCCAATAATGATTATTTGTTGGAGACCAGTGAATATTAAGATGAGTTCGAAGAGAAGAGACGTTAAATTCTTTTTCTTTATCGTGCCATACGGTGACTTCTTATTTCTTTTCTTCCTTTTTTCTTCTTTTAAAATCCTTTAATCTTTTGTTGTTGTTTTCTGCTCAAAAAATCGGAGGCAAGAGTACGATAACTTAGGCGACAAGATATTATAACGGAATTTGTTAGAACAGTTAAAAATAAGCATTTTTTACTATGGGAGGGGGGGTCTATCTTCACCCGTTTAGGCGGTAGGGGCAATTTAAAAAAATTTGTACATTAAATGGAAAAAAAAAAATAATTAAAAAATAACGGTAATACTTACAATTAAGTGATACTTACAATTAAGTTTTATACATTTTTCAAAGCCAACATTCTGTTTTATTAGCCAGTTTTTAATTCAAGTCAAAATTATGCGTAGTTTTTGAAAAATTTAATTTTAAACTCAAAATTTGAGTAAAAAAAAGTTAAAAAAAAAGGTTTAAAGTGTAATTTTTCAATACTTCAAGATTATATACCATTGCTTTTATTTCAGAATTTATTGCTTTTATTTGTTTTTGATCAAATACTGAAAACTTTTGTACTGTACTTACTTACGTCTTTTCTTTTCAAGCTCATGGAAACGCTTATTAATTGTCAGCTTGACAAATATCTTGAAGAATGTAAGCTTCTTAATAACCGACAATATGACTTTCGTAGCATGATGTATTTCACCGAACAGTGGAACAAATCCTTACATCGTTTTGGATTAAGATTATTGCACTTGATATTTCAAAGCGTGCATTTGGTATTGATGAATCTTTTTTTTGTTGGGTTTACAATCAGGGGCGTCTTTAGACTTTTGGGGGCCCTGGGCCCAATACGATTTAGGGGCCAAAAAAAGTAGGTATAATATATTTTTTTAATTCTTTAGGTTAAAAAAATCATTTTAAAATTAATTTGTGTTTTTTTACATATTTTTACTTTTTAAAAAGGACTAAAAAAACATAAAACAGATATTTTTTTATACTTTTATATTTTTTTTAATTTATCTTCAATAGTTGAACATTTTTCTTTATAGTTGATATTTGATAATTTTTCTTGTTTTTTTGGTTGATTTCCAATGTTTTTATATATTTTTTTTAATTTTATGTAAGTTTATTTCTTTATATTTGTTTTGATTTGGTTTTTTTTTTAGTTATATGTAAATGTAAGTTTAAGTATACAATCAAATATTATTGAAGGCATACTTTTCTGACTTTATCAGTTGCAAAATCATGAATTAATTAATCAAATTCAATTTCCTGCAGTAATTCATTTTCAATTGATAAAATTGACAAGCTGTTTAGTCTATCTTGTAACATTATGCCTCGAAATTCATTTTTTATCCGGTTCAATTTCGAAAATGAACGCTCTCCACTGCAGTTTGAAACCATCAAAGATAAGAAAATTCTACAGGCAGTAGTAGTAGTAGTAATTAGACTGTACAATTTTGATATTGTAAAAAGATCTTCATTTACATCTTTATTGAATTCTTTTAAATACTGTACAAGGTGCAAGCATTCTACCTCAAGTTCTTCTGCATTAACATCTCTATGGTTTTTTGAAAACTGTTGGCAAGAATTTTGCAACTCCACTGAAGTCAAATATTGCAATCGACAAAAAAAGCCAAACAATGCTTTAATTTCTTGATAGCAATTGTATCGTATTTTTAATTGCAAAGTAATAGTGTCAATAATTTTAAAAAAATTTGATATTTTAAACTTTTTTTTACAATTAACTGAACGGATGGTGCAGGACCATCAAAATATGTGGCACGCGAACTTCGTACTATTTTTCGTTGCAATAAGTCTTTATTATTAGCATCCAGATTCTGAATTTTGGAACACGCTTCAAATTTATCAAAATTCTCCCTTATTATCATTTATGAAAGAACAAAGCAAATTGGCAGCAACGTCAGTCGTAATTTTTCTTTTAGAAGGCTCTTGCTGGTTTTATGAATTCTTTCTAATATTGTGCTCCAAATTTCTGTTAAAATGAGGAACTCCAGTTTTGAAATTTTCTTAGACAGGCTTAGCGCTTCGTTTTTTGTGCCTGAAGCTTGCTCTGGATCTCTAGAGATAGATGTCAAGGCTTCAGTAATTTGCATGATGGAGCGCGTTAACTGCATCAGCTCATGCAGACTATCTTATTTCAGAAAGGCTTTTAAGAACTCTATGTGAACCTAAACATACATACATACAATCAATTTATTCCAGCGATGGGTAGAAGCAGAAAAAAAGTTGTATATTTTTTGAACCACTTGAAAGAAACTTGTTGCCTCCTGCACACAACCAGCCGCATGAAGGCCTACTAAGTTAAGAGAATGTGCTGCACAAGGTACAAAGGTAGGAAATTCGCACTTCTCCTTTAATCTTGCTTGCAAACCAGAATATTTTCCCGACATATTAGACGCATTATCATAGCTTTGTCCTCTACAATCCTCTATTGAAATATAATGATTTTTCAGAAATGTCAAGATTGTGTCAGCCAAATATTCAGATTTATGCTCTTGAATAGGTATACATTTTAAGAATCTTTCGATAGGAACACAATTTTTAACATACCGAATTACAAAAGTCAACTGGTGGATATGAGAAAGGTCGGGTGTACTGTCAACACTTAGGACAAATATTTTGCCCATCTAATTTCACCTAAAAATTTCATTAGAAATTGTTTTCCCATTATATCAATGAATTCGTTGCAAATATTTGCTGATAAATAGGAAGTGTATCCCTTTCCTCAGGTCTCACATTTTTTTAAATGATCTGCGATAAATGAATCATCATAGGACAACTTTTGTGTTTGTTTATGGAGTGGGTTGAAAAGTCAACATGTGTGCAGAACTGTAGAGTAGAACGAAAGCAGAGTTGTTAAAATAATGTTGACAGCTTGTGCAGGTGTATGATTAAAGATTCATGTTGCCAGAAGTTTAAGATGTTGAGGAGGAGAATTTCAACGGAACGGAGAGTAAAATGAAACTTGTTTTTCTGTTACGGTCTACTAACTTTATTTAGTTTTCTATATAATTCTTGTAAAGATTCATTCATTTTGAGTTGGTGGATTTGGGGGCCAAATATTTGCGGGGCCCTGGACCCTGGCCCACCGGGCCCATGCCTAAAGACGCCACTGTTTACAATTACCTTTCGGACCGTTCAATTCAACTAGTATTGGACGGTGGTGCGCCTCAGGGCTCCGTTTTGTCTCTTTTATAAATGATCTTTTGTCTGTAAATTTTAACACACTCAATTTTTCGCTGATGACAGTACCCTCAGCTTTTCATATTCGTGTTAAGGTTCAAATGCCAGCGTATGATAAGATCATTAAATTCTGATCTTGACAGGAATCAAAATCGTGTAGAATTTATTGTTTTGAAACTGTCGCAAAAGCGTAATTCTTCCCCAATGCCACTATCCATGGGTCGTTCTTGCATTGAGGAGACTGAACAGCTTTCAGATCTACATAGGTATGTATCTGCATCACAAATCATCTCTTGTGGAGCACATATTTGAAGTTGACAAAAAACGCTGTTAAGTGTTCAGGTTTTCTCCGACGAATCTTCTGATCTGGCTATAATTTATAAAGCCTATATTCGTGCAAAAGTCAAGTACAATTCCCACATGCATATCTAGCCAGGTGCTCCAATAACCCACTTGAGTCTCTTAGACACATGATTGATCTTCCAATATTGGCAGATTTTTCACACAAAATGTTAACCAATTTTATATGTCAAAAGTAATAAAAAAAAATGGCGGCCAAACGTCGTTCAATTTTCTATCAAAAAATTGGCCGACTTCTTGCAATCGTTTGAACTCGTCTAAATATCCTACTTTTTGAGCAGAAAACAACAACAAAAGATTAAAGGATTTTAAAAGAATTAAAAACTGCGAAAATGAAAAGAAATAAGAAGTCACCGTCTGGCACGATAAAGAAAAAGAATTTGACGTCTCTTCTGTGCGAACTCATCTTCATATTCACTGGTCTCCAACAAATAGTCATTATTGCGTTCTTCATTATTTTTTTATATTTTATGTTTTTGCACATCCTGTTGCGTTGTAAATGTATATGTATATTTGAATAGTACTATCATGAAGAGGAACGCTCGGCCTGACATCTTTTCATCGACTTCCTAAACAGTTCGTTCCACATGTTTTGCATGTGGAATGTATTGGGGTAGGGGTAAAAATGAGCGAGAATTCCAATATAAAATAATAAATTTCCAGATTATTAAAAAAACAGAAGAAAGAGAAGAATGTATAGAAACTCAGCGAAAGCTCGTGGGAGGAAATGAAAAGACATTTTTGTTATAATTTATTATTTATATTCTGTATAATGTGGTTTTTTAATTGGTTGATTGGTAATGAATAAAATTAAAAAAAAAAAAAAACACAACAATACAAAAAAGAATTAGAATATAAACTTTTTGTGGTTTCCAATTAAAATTAAAAAAAAATGAGTTTTTACCTACTTTATTCGAATCATTTTCAAATGACAGATAATTTTAAAACATGATAATAATAGTGGAAACATTTTTTGTTTAGTTTTCTTTTAGGGATAAATAATTAAAAAACTTATACAAGGTACATTAACTTCAGAAATTTCTTGAGAAAATTCAAATGTTATTAACTTCCCATAGAAAGTTATTGTAATTGGTCCGATTTGTCGAATTGAAAATGTTGACATTTCAAGGTCCCGAGAGTCTAAATAAAAGATTTTTAAAAAGATGTCTGTGCGTGTGTGTGTACGTATGTACATATGTTCGTTCGTGCGTCCGTACCAGGGTTGTTGCGGATGTAAAAATTTTGACATCCGCGGATTCGGATGCGGATTTTTTGAGACTCACATCCGCGGATGCGGATGCGGACTTTAGAATTTATTAAATAAAAACAATTTTAAGTCCGTAAATAAAGGAAAATTGTATTGATTATCTTTGCGTTTAATAATTAAATTTAAAAATGGGTAAATTATATTTAATAAAAAGCAAGATTGCCGCCTTCTCAGACTGCAATCTCTTTCTTAGTGGATCGTATATTAATCCAGCTCCACTAAATAGTCGTTCGCTGGGAACACTGGAGGTGATAAATACCTCAGTGCAACTTTGGAGAGTCTTTTAAGGTCTGTTTGATGGATTTTCCACCAATCAAGTGGATTATTATCGAATTCTAGTCTTTTTTTTATTTCAGTAACATGCTAACTCCCTTCGGAGAAGTGCTTCGGGACTAGCGTTATCAGATTCTCCATCACCTTCGTCTTCAGTTGATGAATCTAGCATCATTGCCATATCGCTTCCGAAGCAAGCCTTGTAACTTAAACCAGACGTTCCTGGTTCCAAATGTAAAGACTCATCCATTTTCTTCTTTTTTGTGTTGTTTAAATTTGGTGACAACGTAGGAGAACTGGTGCTTAATGGATCATTTATCATCTTTAGAATTACATCTTTTATTCTTTCCTCGGTGATGGGTTTGAAAAATGTATGCTTATAGCGAGGGTCTAAGTATGTTGAAATCGCATACAAATCGTTGTCTTGCAAAGATGAAAATTTTGAAAATTTTTACAAATTTGAAAAAAAAGCGTTTGAAAACATCCGCATCCGCAACAAACTCCGCATCAGTTTATGCGGATGCGGATGTTGGAATTATTGTGAATAATCCGCAATTGCGGATGCAGATACGAATATTCACAACATCCCTAGTCCGTATACGTCCGTAAGTTCTGGGACTTTTTTCGTCGTCCATAGCTCAAGAACCAATGGAGATATTGACTTCAAATAAATTTTGTTATACAGATAATAATGCAGAATCATTTAGAAAGGACTCTCAAACAAATTGAGTTGGTGTTTTTTTTACCATAGCATTAAAAAAAGGTGAATTAATGACGCTAGCGACTTGAGTTAAATTGTATGTTATATGTTGTAACGTGATATCAAACTAGTATATTTTTTGGGAAAAAAACGTTTTTTTGTAAATCGAAAAAAAAAATCAAAAAATATATTTGTCCCCTCGATTATTTTACGAACAAAAAATGATTTTATCTCCAAAATAATTGTATGCAACGAAAAATAACGTTTTTGACTTCTGGTAAAATTATGAGAAAAATCGAATTGACAGTTTTTGTACAAAAAATAAAAACCTACAAAAAAAACAATACTAAAACTTGGTAAAAATTTACTTTTAACTCAAATATCCTTTCAAAAATTAAGAACATTGGCTTCAAACTAATTTTATTTCACAGAATATATTATTTTCTACATTCAGCTAATTTTTATAAAAATCCGACAGTCAGATTTTTTATACAAAATTAAAATCTACAAAAAATAGTACGCAAAAAGCACTAAAATTGGTAAAAAATGTTTTTTGACTAAAATCTCGTTTAAAAAATAGATTTTAAAATCAAAGTATTTAATCATATGCAAAATATTTGTTTTAATGTTTAAATTTTTTAGAATAATTAATCGGAATGGGAAGTTATCAGTGTGGGTCATATCCCAGCATCTTTTTTTTTAATATATATTGAAAATATGTTCATGTTCAAATAACAGCTTTTATGGTCACTTACATATTTAAAAACTCTTTTTAGTTGATGTAATGTTTGCACCAT
Organism: Eupeodes latifasciatus; assembly: GCA_920104205.1. Taxonomy (NCBI): domain Eukaryota; kingdom Metazoa; phylum Arthropoda; class Insecta; order Diptera; family Syrphidae; genus Eupeodes; species Eupeodes latifasciatus. The sequence continues at coordinate 371,523,949 of OV049924.1, forward strand.
GCAAATAAATCAATAATAATTGAGGTAAAAATTAAAATTGACAAAGATTTAGTTAGATTTAAAAAAATTAAGTTAATTTTAATTTGTAATTTGAAGTGCATTTCACCAATGGTAAGGTTTGTTGATCTTAATTCCTAAATTAAATTCCCTAAAATTAGAATGGAATTTTTTGTAACGTGATTACTTAAATAATTAATAACACCTGACAAACATACAAACCCATTTTAAAAAAGCCATGTAAACGATAATATTTCATTTCAATTTACATATTCATACATAAAAGTGTCATTTTAGTTCAAGCGAACATTGAAATGCACGTGAAAATCAATAGTTTAAAATAATGAAAAAATTGAAATAAATGAAAATTTTATTTCAATTTTGGAGAAAATCTTAATTTTCTTTTGAATTTAACTACCATTTTTTTTTATTTAATCAAGTTAAGTCTAGAAGGAGGCACTAATTTTAATTTTTTTTTACTTAAAAAGGATTTTTTGTTTAATGCCCTTTTTCCTAAGAATGCAAAAAGCTATTGCACTATCTTTAGCCGAAGAAACCTATTAAAAAGTCGAATAAAAATGAATACTAAATTACTGAATTAATATCTTATACTTAATTTATACTGCTTGCTTAAGTATTAAAACTTATATAACACTTTAAACTAATTTAATCTTAAATACTCTGAATGCACACTTTATTTCACAATTATATTCTACTACAACTTATCTATACATATAAGCAACTATCAATAAACGATTAATTTCCTTTTGAACTTTCATCGACTCCGCTTGTTTTAACAAAACCTTGATTTAAAGATCGTCAATTTGATATTCTGAGAAAACAGCAATTTTTATTTTCTCAAAATAAACTGAAGTGTCCATTTAATTCCTGAAATTCGTTCCTATTTTTTTTGACGCACATAAAATTGTAAGGCTCTGGAATTTTTTTTCTTTTTAAAATGGCTATCTATTAAATACAAAATTTGAATTCAAGAACCAAAGACTTTGAGTTTTGTTGACTCTTTTTGTTCAAAATACTTTCAAAAGGCTCACGCCAAACAGTAGGTCCGTTCGCGTACCCTCCTAAAACAGGCCAATTTTACGAAAAAAAATACGAAATTTAATTCAAAAATTTCGTAGTTTTTCGTAAAAGAGAGTGAAAATTTCAAATTTGATAGAAATTCAAATAAATTAAATAAATTGCTTGCTTTTGCTTTCAGTTATAAAATTTTAAAACAAATTTTCAAAGAACAGCAACAAGACAGTAATATTGTGTGAAAAATTTGTTGTTTTCCCGTTCGCTTACTTTTTTGTAGTTTTTTTTTTTTTTGGTGAGAGAATTTTTCCACCACTCTTTAAAATATTTCTTTTTACGAATTTTAGTGCAGAAAGTACGCGAACGGACCTAGTATTTGTTAGAATTTATCAGAAACCCGGAAAATGCGTCAGAAGAAAACACGCCAAAGAGAACGCCTTTAAGGTCTTTATGTTGTGTGTGCCATCCCTCCCCCCTGATAAAAAATCTGGATCCACCCTTGTTAGTAATTTAACACCTCACGTGATAACAAAACAAAAAAAAGGTCTGTATTGGATAAAGCAGTACATTTTATTATTATTTGCACACACTAAACAGTATATACTAGCTATAGTTAACATAATCCAATACAGTTCCCGCTTTATGAGAAGAATCTAACAGGATATACCAATGCACATTGGTCTTAAAGTTTTGAATGGAATGAAAAAACAACATTACACATTCTTGCTATGCGGCTGAAAAATACTTAAAAGTCCGAAATTTATCTCATGGGCAAACTAATGGGTATTCTTGGAAGTTCGAAAAATGTTCAAGTGGTAGAACAACCAAGGGCATAAAGTATTGCTACGGTATGGTGGTGTTTAAGCGCGATGTAAGAGTTTCGGTTATAGTTGTATAGCCTTTCATTTTCAGAGCTCATTTTTAGTTTTTGTCAAAAAGACTCATGCTTGTTTTTTGGCACCTACCCAAATGTCAGAGTTGTATTTAAGTTTTTGACGAATCAAGGTTTTGTAAATTAAAACCAGAAATGAGGTAACTAATTTTGTGCGTCGTTGGAGGTGGGTTCAATTACATACATACATATAAGGTAAGGTAACGAGTACATGTCATTACATTTTCATTATGGTCAGTGCCCTAATATTCCTTCATGAAGCATGTTCAAATAGGATGTATTTTAGTTAAGCTGTATCCATAGGATTACTTGAGCAGCTATTTATATTTTTTGACAAATGTAAATTTTGACAACCCACCCAATTTACAGTTTTTTTGAGCGGATTAAATTCAGAGCCCTCTGATATAATTATGAAATGCACTTGATCATCGAACTGTCTTTAAAACTTTTGTTCTTGATTTGCATAGTCATTTTATCATGAAATTAAAGAAGATCTGGGTTAAAATTAAAAAAAAAAAAAAAAACTATGCACAGATTTTTGTTCACAGTTCCATGCTCACAGGTAAAACAAAACTTTTTTATTTATAGGTTAGGACAATCGTTATTCCTCTGACATGAACTCGTATAACTATCTTAAGGTGCATGTAATAAGCTTTCATAGCGTTATTGCTCTCTTCTATTCCAAAACATTATTTTAAGTTTATTTCGGCGTCCTGCAATAAGTTACAGTTATTGAAAACATTTACTACACAATACATATGTACATAATATTTTTTTGTAAATGTTTAAAAAAACTATGACTAAACTATTTCATTTACATACATTTAAAGTTATTGCACTTTCGACCAAAAACTATAGCAAAACGGGACAAACGGAATGTTTTACAAAAATTATAATTAAAAATTTGAATTTTTAAATTTAATTAATACAACATCTAACTTCACTCACATCCTCTATGCTCATAACTGCAAATGCATTCTGCTTTCTGCTGAATAAACTAAGCCACATGCCATCCCTGACTTCATTGCAAATTCGAAAATGTCAAAAATTCCAAACGTCACTCGGACTCGGTCACTCTAAAAACTGTCGTTGATTTGTGTGGCGGTGAAAAAATTTTTCAAGTTCCAAAAATTTTATTATTTATCGTCTTCGTCCTTTCTTGTTTGTGTTGTTCTTTTTTTGGAAATGATTCAATTAAAATCAGTTTATGTGACTGTGGGGACGACAAAGTTCGACGCTCTAATTGAAAAGGTATTCTCCGACGAAGTTCTACTGTTATTGCAGCGGAGAGGTTGCAAGAAGATTACCGTACAGTATGGAACCGGTAAAGCTCCACCGGTAAACAAAGCGAAAAATTATGGCATAGCGGTAGAAATATATCAATTTAAATTCGGACCAGAGCGGACAGATATAATAAATTCGGACCTAACAATTGGGCACGCCGGCGCTGGAACTTGCATGGACATTTTGAAGAACAAAAAACCCGGCTTGGTGGTGGTCAACGACACCCTAATGGATAATCATCAAGTCGAGCTGGCCGAACAACTGGCCAAAGACAGCTATATATTCCAATGTAAATTAAGTAGTTTGGCAAAGAGTCTGGAAGTACTGGACTTTGAAATGTTGGTGCCATACGAGAAAGGACGAGGAATGCCGGCGTTCATTTCACATCTCAAAGAAATGATGGGAACGTGACTTGTTACTTTATAAACAAAAAGATTTATAAAGGAAAGAATAATAAAAATTGAATCAATTGACTATTCCAATTTCATGTTTTTTAATTTTTGTTTTTCAAAACTAATAGATTAGAGGGAAGACAATTTCTAATTGGAAAAACATTTTCGGTTTGTATCAAAGACACTCCATATATGTATGTACATACATGTATAGAATTTCTTTGTTTTGTATAAGTAACCGTTATAAGCTCTTCTGGTTTCATTTAGGCAATTGAAAATTTTTTTCTATCATCGACTTAATTTTATAAAATGTAGGTACATATATTTTAAAATTCAAACAAAAATTACAATATTAAATCAAATATAAGAGTTTAGATATGATGAAGGTTTTTAAAAAAGCAATTTCTTAGTTATCAACTCAGGTAAAAATAAAAGCCGGTGAGTTTTTGGACAAGTTCTTATTCTGCATTTAATCATTGACAGATTGTTAAGGTCAAGGTTAACTTTTTCGTTGATAATACTTAACAAAACAAAACACGTGCAAAACAATATGTTAAGTTTTGATTAATTGCAAGTTTGTAACCAATATAAAAAAGAATCAAGCATCTAGAATTTTCACGCCATTAAAATTGAAATTAAGTGTTTTTTTATGTTGGCCACTTTTTTTAAAATATTATTTGAGCAATCAGCTGAGCTGATGGATTTCCTCCACACTAAGAAGCATTTGCTTACTTCGAGACACTGTTGAAACCTCTGAAGGCGTATCAGCTTTAAATAGATATATACATAAAACAGACCCGCGTTTCTGTGGCTGAATGATTTATGAAGAATTTAAAAGTAACATAACATTTGTATAAGATTTAATTAATAAAAACCATAAATTGAAATTTCACAAAAATATCCAATTTTAGTTAAAAAAGCGAATTTCATGATTGGTTTGGTACAAAATCCGTATACATTGAAGAGTCTTTTTATTAGTTAAGTAGGGTCAGTTCTAGAATACTGCTGCATCATTTGGAATCCTTTTTATAACATCCATAACCGTAGAATATAAGTAATTCAAAAAATATTCACGCGATATGTGTTTAATAAATTAGGGTGGAACATTGAAATGCCCTCTTACATTGTAAGATGTCAACTTATTGGTATGTAGTCACTAGAGAACCGAAGGAAGATGTATATATGCATAGACTGTCCTCTTTTATAAGCCCTCATAGATCTATACGCTCCTTCACGTGATTTGAGAAATCTTTTTTTATTTCGCGAAAACGCTCATAGAGTGAACTATGCCTTCAACGAACCATTAAATCGAAGTGTTAGAGAAATTTATAACTTATTAAATTATTTTGACTTTAATTTTCATATTAATAGAAATACATTCAAATATATGCTCAGTCTATTTTGTTTAACTTTCCATACTTAGTATATAATATAATATTTTAAATAAAACTTGTGTTATTCATTACTTTATTGTGTGTATTTTTTTTAACTCTAATTGATGTAAATAAATAGGTACTCTTATTATCTTTAATTGCAATAAATCACAGTTCCTGTTTAATTAAGCGCTAATTGGTCAATTTTTCGGTGAATCGGTCGCCTTTATTAATATAAAAAAACTTGATGGTCTTCCTACTCGCGAACAGACCACATATAATTGCCTATTGGAGAAAAATAGATTTTCTAAGTTTAAGTTGCAATTAAACATTGTCATCGCAAAAGCCATAAGAATGGGAAACTCATGTAGTCTTTTCAATGGTATGGTAGAATCTGATGGCATAATCTGAATACATGGTATCAAAACGATTTCAACTTGAGACTTAGAAATTACAATTGATAACAACAATCCACATATGTACATATACATAAGTAATCATCTTAATGTTGATTAATAAATATTGCGACTATTTATCTAAATAAAAACCGTTATAAATCTCTTAAATTGAACCAAATTACAAATAAATAATGCCAAATTTCAGAATTGAAAATCAATTCAAAAATTAAACTGACAACAGATTTAATATATGTAGGTACATTAGTTAAACATTTATCTACATATGTACATAGCTGACATTTATCTACGTGAGACAAATAAAGTACCATAAAAGAGTTCTGAAAAGAATAGGTATATTTTCGGTAACGATACTCATAGCAAGAGATAACTTAGGCGACAAAATATTATAACGGAATTTGTTAGAACAGTTAAAAATAAGCATTTTTTACTATGGGAGGGGTCTATCTCCCCCCGTTTAGGTGGTAGGGGCAATTAAAAAAAATTATCATTTAAAATGGAAAAAAATAATTAAAAAATAACGGTGATACTTACAATTAAGTTTTATACATTTTTTTAAAGCCAACATTCTGTTTTATTAGCCAGTTTTTAATTCAAGTCAAAACTATGCGTAGTTTTTGAAAAATTTAATTTTAAACTCAAAATTTGAGTAAAAAAAGTTAAAAAAAGATTATCTACCATTGTTTTTATTTCAGAATTTATTGCTATTATTTGTTTTTGATCAAAAACTGAAAACTAGATGATTTTATGTCTTTTAGTTTTTGAGAAAATTGAAAATAACCACAACTACTATTTTAATTTAATTCTTTTTTTTTGCTTGAGTGGTCTTATTTTGATATTAACAATGGTAGGTGCGAGTTTGGGTGTATGCAACAGTAAGGTGTGTGCGAGTTTGGGTGTATGCAACAGTGGGATCTATAACCCTGCAACCCCCCTGCATGGGAACACTATAGGATTTGGGGTGGGTGCAAGTTGGAGAGCGTGCAAGGTGGGGAGGGTGCAAGGTTCGGTGGGTGCATGCAAAGTTTCTTTTGCATTTAAATAATCTGGATTTAAGAAAAATTAATCTACCCTAGGTATATCTTAATCCATATTCGATTTATTACTATCAAAATAAGACTACGTTAATACTTAAGCCAGGAAAAAGTAATTTAATTAAAATATTTTTTTTGGTAATTTTCAATTTTCTCAAGAACTAGAAGACATAAAGCCATCTAGTTTTCAGTTTTTGATCAAAAACAAATAAGAGCAATGAATTCTAGAAAAAAACAGTAGATAATTTAAAAGTTTTGAAAAACTACAATTTAAACCTATTTTTAAATTTTGTTTGCATACATTTTTAGTTTAAAACAATTTTTTTCAAAAACTATGCATAGTTTTGACTTGATTTAAAAACAAGCTAATAGACGAAAGTGTTGGCTTTAAAAAAATAAATATAAAACTTAGTTGTAAGTATTACCAATATTTTTTAATTATTTTTTTCCATTTAATGTATATATTTTTTAAATTGCCCCTACCGCCTAAACGGGTACCCCCCTCCCATAATAAAAAATGCTTGTTTTTAACTGTTCTATACAAATCCGTCATTAAACTTTGTCGCCTAAGTCATCGTACTCTCCCATACTCATAAAGTGATGACAAAAATAATAGAATTTGAGGCTTTCATTTATTCTCCGGACCTGAAGGTCAACTACAATTTACACTGCAAAAAATATGCACAAAATTTTGTCATATCCGTTTTTTGTTATGTTTAATAAATCTATTAAATCCTGTCACTTTCCATTCTCATAAAAATACACCTTCCTGAAACCAACCTATCAAAATCGTCCGAAGCACTTCCTCTCTAATTTATCGTCCTATAGCTAAAATGTCAGTCATTCCTAAATTGTTTCAGCCTGTGAATTCTTCTTTTAATTGTTTTTCTGTTTTCTGTAATAATCAGCATGGTTTTGTTTCTTGAGCTTACAACATTTTGTATTGACGACTTCGAAAGAAATCTACAATCTGACTGCGTATTTACGGACTTCAGTAAGGCATTTGACAAACGCAAACCAAGCCATACTGTACTTTTAAGAAAATTGGAGAAAATTTGACTTAATGACAAGATTACTTTGGATTTTATCATTTATAAGTGAAATAATCGTTCAAGTAATTTTTTCATCAACTCTGGTATTCCACAGAGAAGCCATTTTGGTCCACTGTTATTCGTTTTATTTATAAATGAGCTTCCTTCCATTTTACAGAATTCAATGACATTAATATATGTACGCTGATGACGTAAAAATAATTCGAACAGTAACATCCCTATCTAAAACTATGTGAATTGTACAATGGGCAGGTTCAGCCGACATAAGGGACTTGAAAGTAAGGCAAGTTTCTAGCATCTGATTGGCCAGCTGCCAAAAAATTGCCTTCCAATTAAGGCAACTTTATTGGAAAGTTGACTGGAAAGTTAGTCAAGAAAAATCTCCCTAACTATCAACCCAAGTCAAGTTATGTCAAAATAACAACTGATCATACTTTTTAATTCAACTAAAAGCTGAACTTTATTACTCAATGATTTATTTATTTTCTGCACAACTTCATTTAATGCTTTCTGTAAAAAGGTTCCTTGTAAATTTGGAAAAGAAGTAAGTAATATTTCTTTAAAATACAAAATAAAAAATCATGATGGACTTGCAGCTTGCCTGAGGAGTGCTTTGTAGAAAATTATGATTTTGGTAGTTTTTGTACTATGAACTTGAAGTAGAGGTTTGTGAAGTAAAGTTATGAATTTGAAATTCATGACACTTGAAAAACTAACTAGTTGCCTTGGTCAAAATTTAAGTTCAAAGAATGAAGTTGACTGCAGCAAATGAAGTCCCTTATGTTGTCTGAATCTGCCCAATACTAATCGTTTATTATTAAACATTTACAAGTGTAAAACGATGAGTTTTACACGCAAACATAACTCTTTGGGCCATGAATATCATCTAAATTTGACGAAATTAGAAAATCTTAATATATTTTCAGACCTAGGAAAAAGCTAAAAAAAAAAAAAAACAATAGGTCTTATTAAACATTTCAGTTGAGAATAATTCAACAATTCTTATGTTATTAAAATACTTTATGTATCACTTTTTAGATCTGTCCTTGAATACGGTCGCATTATTTGGGCCCTCATTACTTGATGCATATTAATAGACTAGAAGGTGTCAAAAAAAAAAGGTTTGCTTACGTTTGTTTCCATGCTCCAATAGAGAAATGCTGCCACCATACTCTAATAGACTTAAACTTATTGGTCTACCTTTATTGACCAATCACAGAGAGTATTTACAAAATTGTCATGTCATTGGAATCTGAAATGGGTCTATATCATTCTCACCAGTCTTGAATTTATTTAATTTTTCTGTTGGTCTTGTTAATTTAAGAAATAGCGTTCCAATTCGAACAATTTTTAGTCGATCCAACTATGGTACTTATAGTCGATTTAACCACTTAATAAACATTTATAATAACAAAAGCTTTCTTTTTCATTCATTATTAACTAGCGTTGCTATTTAACGTTTTTAAATGAAATCAAAAATTCAATATTAAAAAATGTATTTTATCCATGCAGATTTAATATTAATTTAAACGTTAAATTTAAAAACTGAACATTCAAAAATATGCTAACCGTACCTGGACAAATACATAATTCCAGGGCAATAATTATTTTGTTTTATAAAAAATCGGTGTTTTTTTAAATTAAATTATTAGTTTTTATTTCATTTTGGTAGAAAAAATGGATTGTTGATAAAATTCCGCTAGTAGTAGACGTAAACTAAAGAAGCAATGTACAAATAGTGCAGGCATTAAAGTGCTTTTAAAGGTAAAAAAGCAAACAAGAAAATAAGCGAAAAACATCGCTCCATTTTGCAGTATAGTTCCTTTTATTTTATTATGATTTTTAAAATTCAATTTTAACAGTTCCAAACCTATTTTACTACTTATCTAAGCGTGGAAAATATTTGAAAAAGGACCAAACAAACAAAACCTTTTAAACCTTGAAAAATTTCAATATTCATGGGCCCAACATCAAAAGCATATGGAAACAAATTGAATCTATCCTGTCCGGAATCAAGACTATTTCACTATTAAATTATCTCAAAAAATTACGTAAAACATTTTGCTAAACGTGGTTCTCTGATTCTATTTAACAATTGTTAAGAACATTGAATAAGAAAAACAAAAATAATTTAAAAATTTTATAGAAGTTGTTTTGTTTGTTCCTTAACTTTGAAATTTATATTTATTTTTCGGAAACATCGACAAAAATGGCTTTCTGGCTTTAAAAAAAGTTATATCATAATTATGTAATCTTCCTTGCGACGATCCTTATCATCAGCCAACATCGTACTCAGCTTCTTCAAATCTCAATCAAAGGCGTATAAATAATGACTTAATATTTCTTTGTCAACTTATTAACGGTGAAATTGATGCACCTTATTTATTATCTTTGTATATGCAGCTCTAAGTCAAATGAGCATTCTTTATAACTTCAACTGTTCATCGATCGATTTAAATCTAAATAAAGTGGTTCCAATACGTTTGTTAGGAATTAATTATTCAATTCGCTACTCATAATGAGGCCATTAATCAGTGTCAAAATTTTTGTTTTTGGAATTTACATGAAAGTACAACGGATTTGTTGTTTCTTAACTAATCAAAGTCTCGGCAAGTACCTCTACAAATATTGAATAAAATGAAGCTAAATTTTATGTCTATAATGAATAAATATTTAATTTTTTTTATTTTACTTAAAAACATCAATTTTAATTAACTGCGATTCATATACAATAAAACAAATATGCTATACATGAATATTTGTGTAGCCAAACTTTACTCTATGATAAACAAAACAGCATTTTTTCAAATGCTTGTCCTGTACTGTTTACTTGGCCTTGCCTTGAGCAGCAACAGATTCAATTGCCTTCTTAACTGTCTCTTCATCGCCCAAGAATTTCATAGAAACAACAGGCTTGAAGTTTTCATCCAATTCATAGACGAAAGGAATACCGGTGGGCAGGTTAAGTGCCATAATGGCATCATCGGACAAGTCTATTTTAAAAATAAAGAAAAAACAATGTATTTTCTTTATAATTGGAATATAATTAAATAAACTTACTGTCCAAATGCTTGACAATTCCTCGCAAGCTGTTGCCATGAGCAGCAATGATGATAAGTTTGCCTTCTTTGAGTTGTGGAATGATTACGTCGTTCCAGTAGGGCAGAGTACGAGCAATGGTGAGTTTCAAAGACTCGAACATTGGGAACTCGTCACCCTTTGGACCTTCGGCATAGCGGGGATCCTTGACAATGGTATCGTAGTAGGCATGACCTGGTTCCATTGGTGGTGGTGGAGTATCAAAGCTACGTCTCCAGATCTGCACCTGATCCTCACCATACTTGGCCGCAGTTTCAGATTTGTTCAATCCAGTTAGACCTCCGTAGTGACGTTCGTTTAATCTCCATGTCTTATTGATGGGGATTCCAGTTTGGCCGGATTCCTTAAGGATGTTGTTCAATGTAACCTGGGCACGGGTTAACACAGATGTGTGGGCAACGTCGAACTTGAGGCCAGCCTCTTTGACGGCTTTTCCAGCAGCAACGGCTTCCTGCTGTCCTGCAAATTGTATTTATTCAGTATTTTTGGTTATGAATTGATGTAACGTAGGGTTTTTTTCATTCTTCATACCCTTTTCACTCAAGTTGGCATCGAACCAACCGCAGAAAAGATTTTTCTGATTCCATTCAGATTCTCCATGACGGACCATGACAATCTTGTATTTGGCAGCCATGTTTAGTAGTTTTTGGAGTTTTGTTTTAATTTTAAAGTTAAATTAATGGAAGATCGAACTTTGGGACGATCTACGGTTTTGAAAATCTGGAGACCAACGAAAGTAATTTTTTGCGAAATTACAATTTGACCTCAAGATGACATCGGCAAGGTTATTTCGAAATACAGGTGATGCCAATCTAACTCATATTTCGAAAATTTACTATTCTGAAACGTCATATTCTTAAGCAGACATCACATCTGAATTGAATTAAAGAAAAAATATTTACATATGTATATTCAAAAATGTATAAACAAACATGTATAAACCAAAAACAAATACCTAAATGTACAAAGCCATTAACTTAGCATACATATCTATAAGTTTAGAACATATATATCTAACAAATTTGACTTATGAAAGGTCTATCATTAATAAGTGCCTAAACTAAGGCTGTGAACTATTATCTTAAGTTATCTTAAACATAATTTATTACTAATATGAAATATTAACTAGTAAACAAAAGACTTACAGTACCTTATATACCTACTAGATGTGAAATTAACTTATTAAAGTATCTTTTATCTTTATTTTATAAAACCTATGCAATATAAACACAAACTATAAATGTAAGTAAATATGTTTGTATGAGTAGTGAAACAAACTCACAAAAATTCTTATACCAATCAAACCTAACTTGTATCTCAAAATAAAAACACAGGCACTTGTACACACATACCTATTTGTGTTAGAGTAGACTCGACTTCATCGAATCTATCTCTCCTGTTCTAATCTATATTGTTATCTCTTTTTCTATCTCTATCCCATATTTCCTCCTCTACATACTTCAAAATAAGCGTGGTTCCCATTGAGTGAACACATATAAAATTTTCCCAGCAGAATAAATTTCTTTAAACTCTTATTAAATTGTCAAATATAAAAAACAATATAAATAAAACCTGTGTAGCCTGGTCAATTCTAAGTCGGCAATATTATTGTTTAGTGAAATAATGTATAATTTATAAGAAAAACAAATGTGTAAAAAACAAAAAAAACTCAATAAAAAATTACTACTACTACTACTACATCACATCTGAACAAAGGGAAAAGAAGAAATACTTTGATTAGCTACTTTATATCGGTCTTATTTTATAAAACTAGTTAAACAGATGAAAAGTTATAGAGGGCATAAGGATGTAAGTAGGCTTTATGTAATGTTGCAAACATTTGTATTTTTAAAAGAATGTCTTATTAATTGTAGTTATATAGTGTTTGTGGCAAAAAAGGACCAAAATAGGAAAATTTATTCCATTGGATCCATTTTTTGGGTGTACATACTTTATTCTTTATCGAAGGAGGAATATCTCGATTAAAATCATTTAACATTCCTTAGTTAATTCATATATGGACATATATCAAAATGACATTTCATTAGTTTAATTTTCTTTTAACACGTTAAGCACATTATGAACCTATGCAACATTGCATAAGTTCTATAAATAACATTTTATAGCTTTAAGAGGCATTATAAAAGGAGTTATTAACTTTATACAGATGCTCTATAATATAGCGCTTTTAAAAAAGTCGTTTTTCTTCAATTTTGAAAAAAGAAGGGTAAGTTAATTTGCCTACGAACCGGACGCGAATTTTTCACTATTTTTGCTTTCCGTATCAATCTAAATCTAAATCTAAAAGAGACCCTCTAAACTACATCAACTACAGAGGCATCAGTCTCCTGGACATTGCGTATAAGATCCTCTCTGCTGTATTATGTGAACGTCTGAAGCCTTTCCTCACCAAACCTGATGGGTCCATATCAGTGTGGCTTCATACCAGAAAAGTAATATTACAGCAGAAGAACCAAGAATCTTCAAATCCATACCACATATGTCAGTATCTATAGGAAAGAGCTTTACAGAGCAATGTCTAGTTTTAGCATCCCAGTCAAACTTGTCAGTTTGTGCAGAATGACGATGGAGAATACACGCTGCTTTATCAAGATTGGAAGATCAAAGAGTGATGTCAATGGCGCGTTTTTGAGCAATGTGACGGAAGCGGAAAATATGTGTTTAGTTGTCCAAGAGGGCAAGACCAAGTTGAAATTATGAAACTTTTTAGCAGAAAACATGGCCGAAAAATATAGAAAAGTAGATAATTGACCCAGAAAAATTAAAAGAGGGAATAAGACATTAAGAATTTTTTTTCTTAAATTATTGTATGAGATAGATGGAATGTCCTTAAAAATATTTCTCTACGCTGATGACATTGTAGTTCTCTCTGAATCTCCCAACATGCTCCAGATCATGATAAATAAACTTTATTGTTACTGCAAACTGTGGAACCTAAAAATAATAAATAAAACCTAAAAATAAAAAAGTAATGGTGTTTCGAAACGGGGCGGGTCGTCTTGCAAGGAATGAAAGTTGGACTTGGGGAAATGAAAAACTGGAAACTGTTAAGGAATATAAATACCTCGGTGTTTGGATTACTCAAACGCTATCATTCAAAAAGCATTTACAAGAAAAACTTAAAGAATCCAAACGCGCGATAAACTGTAATTGGAAAACAGTATTCTGCAATCGAAATATAGCTTCAAGTGCAAAATACAGAATTTTTGATGCAGTAGTCAGATCAATTATGTGTTATGCGGCACAAGTTTGGGGTATTCTCGAGTTTGAAGAAGTAGAAAAACTCTTACGTTTTTTCTTAAAAAAATATTCAGACTTCCAGAAAATTCACCAACGTACATGTTGCACCTCGAAACTGGTCTACCTCCACTGTATTTGTACACTCTTGATTTTCACTTTTTATATATAATAAAGACCTTGAAACACTCTAATCATCACCTCACAAATAAAATCGCTTTGCATCTCAAAATCAGAAATGAACAATTTTTTTCGGAATGAAGAAGACTGAGCCTAGAGCATGATGTTCCACTCCAACTAGAAAATGAAGATTATTTAAGATTAAACCTGCAAACCCTTTTAAGTAAAATTGAAGACTCAGCTAGAAATACTTTCATCGAACATTGTCAACAAAGTCAAACAAGAAGCTCGTATAAGCTTTTAAACCATTTCCTGGGAGAAAACAATTACTTTAATGACCAGAATAGTCTAGATGTTACCAGTACTATCTTTAAAGCGAGAGGCGAACTCCTCAGACTTAATTACGTACCCTACATAAGCGAGCAAAATACGGAATGCACCTTGTGCAATATGAGAACTAGAGAAGACATATGTCATTTCATTGGCATATGTCCTATTTTAAACTCAATCAGAAGATCAATTTGGAGAAAAAATACTCTTAATGGAGATGAAATTCAGGGTATTCTTAATGGCGGACACTTGGACACTTCTTTACTTCTACATCAAAACTGCCTATAAATATCGAAATCAAATCATAAACGAATCTTTTTGATTCTGCCTTTAATTTTATAATCAAATAATTCATTTTTATATTTATTGTATTAGTTTATCTATTTGTTATTAATGTAAACTTTGCGTTAAATTATTCATACTTTGTATTAAGAAATATTATTGCTCTCTTTTCGGCTGACGGCACATGCCAATGCTCTTTTGTGATAACTACCAAACTATGTAATTACTTCTTATAAATGTAAATAAAAATCACACTTACTACTACTACTACTACTAGACTGAGATAATTAGATAGTTTTTAGATGGCGAGATAAGATTGTGTAAATAGACAGAACTTACTTGCCTCGTTGCAGAGCCGAGCCTTGGCTTGGGCTCGTTGATTTCTGACTTGCTGAAAATCCAAATGGATCGAGAGAGCCATATCAGTTCCCCACACACCGTAGATTTTGGATCGGCTTCGGTCCATTTGGCTCTACCGAGTATGGCTAGCTTAACTTTTGCAAATCACTACTACTTTGGCGAAGGACGAACTGTACGGCCTATACAGCGACACTAATTTGGTTAAACGAATAAAAGTCCAACAACTTAGATGGATGGCTGGCGAGAGGACCTCAATTAACTTGGAGTGCGAAAGTAAATACAGCTAGCTAGGTACAGAGCTAGAGACGCATGTTGGTTAAGGCAAAGATACGTCCCGGACTGTAACACCACCTTAAGTAAGTATCAAATTTGACTTCAGTATTTAATTGGGTTTTTCAATAAAAGGTTTCATTTTGGTCACCTTTCACTTTTGAAACGGTCATCTGCACCATAACTTAACATGGAATGAAAAACGCTCACAATTTTGCAGTCATATCCGCCGAGATCCTGTGCTTTAACAATCTTTGACCTTTTTGTTGTCTAGTTAAAGATTGGGTCTATGCCAATCATAAAAGATAGAATTCGTGATTATAGAGGACAAATGTGTGATTTGGGATATTAAATGAAAAGGATATGAAACTACACATTGACATATTAGATATAGATTGCTAGTCGATTCATATTCATATAGAAAATCCCCATTACAAGTGATTCCGTCTTTTTAGCTATGTTTTCCCGTTTGTAGGTTTGGTGGAAAAAAATATAAATAATTCAAAAAAACATCTCTTATTTATTTGCCTACATAATCTTAAAAAAAAGTAAGGACATCTATTTTGACAAAATAAACAAAATACTATAATCAAGTTCAAAAATATCTCTTTATTTTCGCTGAAAGAAGGACTAGTAGCGTATAGGAATAGATGACACCAATGTGAAGTCGGCTACTACCCATGTCTGTCTAGCGGGTCAATGGTGCTACAACTGTAGATGTGGTGACCAATTGGCTGATATGGTTGTCCATTGTTAATGGCATACCTACCCCCATACAATGAAATAGATATCCATACATTTCTTTTGAAATATACTAGTATTTTTATTAATACAAAAATGAAACCTGTTATGTTAAATCAAGAAATACTTAAATTCCAGCAACTTTACTTAACCTACACAGCCTAATGTGTTCTCCGCTTTAATTTGTTTATTCTTGGCTTCACTGAAAAACGTCATTATATGGTATATAATGGTCTTATATACAAAGAAAGAAGGGATATTTATGAAATGTCAACAAATGATTTGGGAAATATCCAATAACAAAAAACAAAATATTATTAAAAGATTTCTTTGTAAAACCAAACAAAAGTAGTAAACCGAATCCACCTTTTATTCGAGATGGACGTAAGCGTTCAGATATCCACAAACTGGAACCTTATTGCAGGCACAGAAGTTGCCAAGGTGGTCCAAACTAAAATTACAAATACAGAAGACTTTATCAAGTAATTCACTTTCAAATCTCTTGCAATTAACATAAATCATTTCCATTAAACTCTTTTTCCATTTTAGACCACACTTAGAAGAAATATTAGCTGCAGAACGAGCAATTCTTTTAAATAGTGGATCTCAATCAAATCAACCCACCTGTGAACTTACCATTCGGGTTTTTCCAAAGTTTAAAATTGATTCACTCACTGTGATTTGTACATCGCCAAAAATCGAATTCTTCTCTGGAATTCAGAGTGAATACGTAGAAACAGTGTATGGAGAACGTTTGGAAGATGAAGATGACTCCAATGACGATGTCCAAGGATACAGATATGATGTTGAAATACAAAAATCGGGGGTAACGAACTTAATGCTCAAGGTAATTTGTGTTGTAGATAAAAAAGCAATTAGTAATCATAATAGTATGTTGAATGTTGAACCTCTTATAGCTGATAACTGCTTCCAATGAACTTTGTGTTTATGGAATTCAATTAAATGTTGCACCAAATCCAAATGGTATCACAACACTGCTACCGAACAGAATAAATCTGGACAATGTCAAAGAATTGCTCAACAATTCAAATCAAAAATTATCACCAAGTGCAGAAAAGTGCAAGTCTTTCTTGGAAACATACAACAATGTTATGAACCGTGGTGGTTCGGATTTAATAGCTAAATTTAAGAACAGCATGGATCTGCAAAATGAACTGAAAACAAATCCTGCCTTACCCTTCCCATTGACAGAGACAATAAACGATAACTCACATATTATAAGTTATATTGATAAAAAGTTCCAGGAATCTGAAAACCGAATTCTCAAAAGATTGGATGCAATTGAAGAAAATCAAAACTTAAAATTGGATAAAATATTAAAATTGTTGGAAAATAAATCAATAACTAGTAACGATTAGTTAAAGTAGGTTTCTTTTTAGAGAATATTTGAGTCAAGAGCAGATTTTGTTTTGTTTCCATCCTATAAAATGAATTATAAAATCAATTTGAAGACTTGATTATGAAGAGCAGAACGAATCACGTTTAGAAAAGGGTAAGCTTTCTGAAAATACGGGATCTTAGATTTTTAAATTTATGACATATTTATAATTACTTGTCTGCGTTTAAAAACAGAAACTAAAAAAAAAAATATTAAATATAACGACCACTCTAACTAATTTACATAAACAAAAGTTCAGAGTTCGGATCTCATTGGAAAAGAAGTAGATCTACTCCTCTTTTAATAAAAAAAAAAAAGACAAATCTATTTCAACTTATCAATAGCACTACAATCGTTGGGATACTATATATATATGGGTGATTATACAAAAGTTGGGTAACTTTTGAGGATATTTTGTTTACGATAGTTTTCAATCGGGCCAGTCACTTTTTTGAGTACATTGTAAGATATTTAAAAATTTCAGAATTTGACTGCCAGAGGACTGTATAGGTACACAGTTTTGAAAGTATTATAATGAAATTTAATACAAATTAGTAAATATCTCTTAGGATTTAATAATGATCACTTAAAATCACTTAGTAACAATTAAAAATAATTATTAATATGTAATACTAGGAGAAAATACTACATCAGTTTTCAAAACAGACTTTTGACATTTAACGTTACGTTATTCACTTATCTTTTACTACTTTCACATAGTTTTACTAAATATATCAAAGTAATCAACAAACAAAATCTAACAATATTTATCTTAAAAGTATTAATGATCAAGAAATGAAGAACAATAACAATTTACCTGACACAGAACTGACGCCACACTACTGACGAAAAAGACGAAATTTGACATTATAATCTGGACTAATGTTTTTTTTTGTAATTTCAAATATCAACAAACTACATTTTAACAAATCAAAGTCTAATACGAATAAATAAAAATAAACTTTAGATTAACAAAAAAAATAACGACTCACCATAAAACTGACGTGTTGACTGTCTAAGCACGTGTATAGACAACAAACATAACCCAAACTCTGGTACAGTTATGGTGGCCGTCAAATTGTGCGACCCGCAACTAACTTTATTACCAACATTAAAATTCAAAGTGGGATTTGACGTTGAGTCGGCGAAATTTCGCACGAATTTTAAATTTAAATAACACACAAGAAACTGACGAATAAAACTGAACACAAAATTTCTTATTTTTTTTAAATAAAGTGGAGAACACTGCATTATGAAAGTTGTAGTATATATTAAACTATATACATCGCAGATTGTATTAATAAGTTTTCTCAAATCAATGATAATGTTTAATAGACAGTCACTTAATGGTTGGTTTTTAGGGTTGTGACATGCCAGAGGACTGATGTTTTAAGAACTAATTGTGTTTTTTTAATAACTTGTATTCAAAATGAAGAACTGAAATTGGGTGACTAAATAAAGGTCTTTCCATTGTTTTAAAATAAATTGCAATCTCAATAAAATATAATCAGACTTTGTATATATTGGTTGATGACATCGAGTTACCCTACTTTTGTATAATCACCCATATAAACTTCAAGTAGCCAACTTCGCGTTGGTGTCATCTTTTACTTAACGCTACTAAACTTTTATAGTTTAAGCGGAAATAAAGTGAAACTTTTGACACTTGATTTATGTCGAATACGGAATTTGTGTTATAGAATGATTGGCTAATATTTCAGCTCTTCCAACAGAAAAAAATCAAAGCCCAATAATATATCTTGAAGTAGAACTGAAAACAAATCTTTGATTCAAAAATTATGAAATTGTTTTCTTATTGTGTATGGTTTCGATAAAAAAATTTCCTCAGTTTGTTTAACAAAAAGGCGAAGAATCAAGAGATTGAGGTTATTCAATTGCATTTTCAATCATTTTGAATTTCAAAAAAGGTGTGATTTTGAGGTATATTAATGTCCAAACTGTTGAAAATTAAATTGCTTTTGAACGTCTCTCTACATCTGAATTTAATAAGAACAGAATTAAAAATGTTCAAAAAATTCTCCGATTGGCCTTCGAAATATTTTTGAAAACAATGTATGCTTATAATTCGAAATGTTTTTTACTTGGTATACAGATTCTTGAAGCGAGAACAGAAATGCATACTTTCATGTTTATTCGTAATATTTTGGTGTCAACCATTGAATGTGAAAGTTTGCTTAACTATTTGCATCTGTACTCTTCAACAATTTCTTTAAGAGCTAGACCACTCTTAGCTATTGATTCATGGTACTGTATGTCTTCGAAAACTTCGCTGATTCCATTTTGAAAGTCTTTAATCGATTGCTGTCCAAACTAAAGAAGTTAAAGGTGTATAATCACAAGATCGCGATGGCTGAATGTGATCACCTCATCAAAAAATAACAATAGTTTTAATTTTACAAATGCAAAAGGTGACAGCTTCAAAAGTGAGAGCTGCCCAAATAGTTGACTATGGGCAGGTTCAGATAACATAAGGGACTTCATTTGCAATCAACTGCATTCTTTGAACGTACATTTTGACCAAAGCAGCTAGTTAGTTTTTCAAGTGTCATAAATTTCAAACTTTGAACTTTACTTCACTAACCTCTACCTTCAGTTCATAATACTATCAAAAACATTATTGTCTACTAAACACTCCTTAGAAAAGCTAGAAGTCTAATAGGATTTATATTTTAAAGAAATATTACTTATTTCTTTTCCAATTTGACAAGGAACAACAAACCATTAAATGGAATTGTACAGGAAATAATTAAATCATAGAGTAATAAAGTTCAGCTTTCAGTTGAATGAAAAAAAAAACATGATCAATTGTCATTTTGACATAAGTTGACTTGACTTAATAATTACAGAGATTTTTCTTGACTAACTTTTCAGTCAACTTTCCAATAAGGCAACTTCTGTCTGTGCAGCTGGCCAATCAAATACAAGAAACTTGCCTTACTTTCAAATCCCTTATCTCGCCTGAACCTGCTCTATTCTAGATGAAACTTCTTATTGGAAGACAAATACAGGTAGACATCAGCTGCACAATTGTCCTCCTATGAAATTTGTCAATTTTTCGTATGTTAACCGAAATGCTTCACGAATTATGCTGCTGCGTAATAAGCTAGTCGAACGAAAGGTCCTAATCTACAAAAAAATTCTAAATCTTTAAAATTGATTTCCCAAGAACAAAATTTTGTTTGAAGACGAAAATAATTAAAAAAGTCTTATAAGAAGTACTTCACTTATTCAATCCGTGCCCTGTTTTGGAAAGTACGTCATTGTGAATTAGTTAAGACACAATCACAATAATAACAAAATTCACAATAAATATAATTTTCCAACACTTCAACTCAGATCGGTATCAGTTCCAGTGTGGCCAACATAGGGGATTTTCCACTAAATCTGGTGGTTTTGGCTTGCTTTTTAGCGGACAAATATTGACTTTAGTGGCTAGTGGATTTGTCTAGTGGAATTTAAGAATTTAGTATTTTTTTTCTCAAATATTGGAACGACGACTATGAACTCCACTCGTATCGTTTTTGGAGTTTAATTCCATCGTGCAGCAACACTCTTTCATCTAGTGGGTAAAACAGTCAAAAGGAAATAAATCCAAGCCACAAACTCTTTAATAAAAAATGGCAGTAAATTATCGGGGATTCCCCGATGTTCTCGCTCAAGTCTCAATTTTCGTTCGAGCTCAGTGAGTTGGTGTCGATGGTTTTGTTTGTTTCGTGTTTCGTCATTAATAACCATGCCAAAACCACAATATTCACAAAAGTTTCGGAATTCTTGGCTTATGAAATCCCAAGCAATATTGTGAAATTAATTGGCACCAAAGAGTCGTACCAATCGGAGACTGACGATAATGGTACGGGCGGAAACGACTCATCTGAAGATGACTTATTAATATAATTTCATTATTTTTGTTACATAATGTGTAATTTTAATGTTATTTCTCCAATAAACGTATCTTTTAAATATTGTTTTCTTTCGCGATGAACAAAAATTTGCTAAAAATAAAGTTGGTGGAAAAATTAGCGATTTTTTAAACTGGCGTGAGTTTTGTTAGTGGATTTCTGGTGGTTTCAGAGGTCGCTTCTGGTGGGTAGCTTGATACTTCGGTGGCAACACTGATCAGTTCACTTCCATTTCTTCCGCGCTACAGATGTAAGTTTGTAAATTCCACCAAATAATAAGTTTATAAATTTAATTTTGCAATAACTTTTACCATCTTTATCTTGTAGACTAAGTGACTATTATAAGTTCTAAAGTGTCCCAATCATAAATTTTATACTAATCTTACTTTATTAAGCTTGTAAAGAGATTTCCTTTCAGGGGCGTTTTAGAAATAGGTATGAGACTATCGATTTTTTACAATTTTTCTTTCTTTTTGATAGATTTATCATCTTCGAGAATTCTTTTCTACTTATAAATATTTTATTTTTACAATGCGGAAGTACTTAAGCCATAGTCGCATTAAAAGAAAAGTTTAAGTTGAAATAGTTGTCCATTTAGTGCAAAGAAAAACCTTGAAGATGCAAAAAAAAGACCAAAGAGAAAATTTCTCCATTGTTTGCGAGTCTTTTCGTCATCGTGCGTTGTCGGTCGCAGCCTTTGATGAAAATTATTACAACAAAAGTTGAGAATTTACCACAAAGTGTATGTACACTTAGTGCTCAGTACACACGTTGGCAAAATACAGTTTCTACGGAAAATAACAAAAACAAAATTATAGTATCATCTTCGACACTGTTTCGAATGGGTAAAAGGTCAATTTGTTGCTTCGCGTTCATAAATCGTCCATCAAAATCCAAAATTACTATTCTTTATTCGCTTTCTGATGTAGGATTTATTTTTGCAATATGTCGGGGTTTTTCTTAATCAAACTAAAGTTTTTTTTTTATTGTTTTCGAGGAAGAACTGTAAAAGATTATGATAAATCGTTATCATTGCGCCGCCGGAGAAAAAGAAATATTCTACACATGGCACTTGGTTTATGCGCTTGCACTTGTAAAAGTCAATTTTTGTTGGTGTAAATTCTTAAGTTAGTTACAAACTAGCATCTGGGGCATCCATACGAGTATCTGATTGCTCTGACTGCCTCGGGAAGGTCTGAGATATGATTAAGTTTTTGTATTTAATAAAATTTTCCAACCGGAAACATTTATAATTGGATGGCGAAAGTACAAGAAACTCTGCATTGGGTGAGTAAGACTTACATTTCCAATCCCAGTGCATTGAAATCTTTCGTGATCAGCTTTTTTAGTGCAATATGCTGGCTGAAAAAAAAAACAAACATTTTTGTAAAAGAATTATTTGAATTTTCAGAACTCAATTCAGACTAATCTGTAACTAGCTTGGATTTATGGTAAAAACAAAATTTTGATTACGAAAAAGATGAGCGAACAGTTATTGTGTCTTATCTCGTAATTATTTTTATAATTAAAATTACTATTTACTTGCGCCATGTGTATGAAATGTATTGTATTCTTTTACGTAGAACTTGAAGGTTAATTCAAGTTATTAGGAAAATCTGATTCATTGATAATAGTCTATAAAAATAGGATTTCTATTAAAATTAAATTGAAATTAAACTGAAATATGAATATTCGACACATTTACAATCGAAGTCGAAATCGAGTAAAATTGTTTTCAGTGTTCTAGCATTCTATCGATTTCATAACTTTGATTAGATTTCGAAATCACTTCAAGTGAAATTAAAGCAGCTGACATAAAAAGCCAATAAACAATTTTGTTCATTGTCGTTAGTTGTATAATTTCTTATGTTGATATATTTGTTTTTTGCTTTTTAATAAAATAAATATAAATTTTATTGATGCACATTTGCTGCAGATTTGCGGTTAATTATGTCAAGTAGTTTCCAAATATCTGTTAAGAAGACTGGTGTCAAAGTCTAGTTTGTGAATGTATCTTAAAGTTTTTGAAAGAACGTTATTTTATTGGAAATGGTTGAATAGGGAAGACATTTGATGTGTTGAAAAATCAATTTAAATGCTTTGTCCGCTTCTTCAAATAGGTACAAAATAGAAGCTGCTACTTCTCTCGAATCAAGTGCATTATATAAAAAAAGTTAAGGTTTATTCACTTTAATTGAATCTACTACTGTTTTTACACAATTTCGTCATGTCAAATTCAAATGACACCAACTGAATATGGTCGAAATCAAATCATGTAGAACACGTAAATTCAAATCGTTTTAAGTTCGAAAAATGGAATCGATATCGATAAAAGTGAATTTCAGAATTCCAATTTATATTTTGAATCGATTTCAATTTTATTTTGAGCAAAAGTGAAATGTAGAATCAGCTTTTAATAACTTACCTACATATGTACTTGTCAGAATTCATTGAAACACCTCTCAGCGGTAGAATGTATTTGTATGCATAAGCTTTAAGGCATTATTCAACTCTAGATTTGTAAAAAAAAGTCTTTTAGTGTCTGCAGTTAAGTCACGAGTTTGACTTTTTTTTAAGTCTTTTGACTTCCAAACTAATTTGACTTTTAACAAAAATTTAAGTCATGACTAAAAATCAATTAAAAAATTCCATTGAAATTAAAATCTTTAAAGGCATTTAAAAGTCAATTTTGAAAGTCCATAAGTCATATGAATGCAGTTTTTTTGACTTAAATCATGTATGTATGTACATATGTAAACAACTGGCGAAACGTAGGGTAAAACCAAGATGGATTAGTTTAATTTTATTATTAATCGCATCCAACTGATTGATCATCAAAGCCCAAGAAACAAAAAAATTCTATTAAATCAATTGCTTTGACGTAAGAAATTTGATGTTGGTGAACATTATATACATAAAAGCATTATATATAAGTTTAAATTTGAGAAAAAAAAAGTGAATTTAAGGTAGGAAAAGGAAAATTGATTTAAATTTTGAGCAAACGTAATATCCTATTGTAACTTTTATAAACTTAGAAGAACATAAATTCGATGTGTTTCTGTTTTTATTTTTCATTATGCTGTGGAGAGTACTTTAACTAAAATCGACGATGCAAGAAGTATTTTACCCCTTCTGATCTGGCTATGATTTACAAAGATTTTATTCGTCCAAAACTCATGTTTATTTCTCACATTTGGGCTGGTGCCCTAATAACGTACTTGAGTCTTCTGGATAGAATCGAAAAAAGAGCTCTAAAAATGATAGGAGATCGTTCTCTTACCGAGACATTTGCTTCTCTTGAACACCGCCGCAAGGTATCATGCCTGAAATTGTTTTATCGATATTTTTATAAACAATGCTCTAGTGGAATAGCCAGTTGCATTCCTCCCCTTAAACAATTCAACCGTAATACCCGTACTGCTAGGAATGCCCATCAGTTTACCCGTGAGTCCAATTTCGGACGTACTGTTAAGTACAGAGATTCTTTCTTTAGCCGCACTTCACGAATTTGGAATTTTCAATAATTGCATTACTGCACAATAAGTCGTGAGCGTAAATATACCCTAAACAGCTTATCTCTCTTCAATTAATAATACTAGTTTATTCAAAGAACAAAATAAATCTCGAGACGTTCCGGTAACAAAGAAAATATCCATGTATGGGAATTGTCTCACGATTTACATTCAGAAACGTGGCATCTGATGTACCGAGTATATGGGTAAATCTTTGTCATCAAATCGAGTTGTATTTCTTTTGGATTCTGGTTGCAAAAAGATTACCTACCTTCCATTCTTAACTGGTTTATTATACAAGAGATTTATTCTTATTTTTTCAATGTTATACAAAGAAAAGTCAATCATAACCAGTTCAACAGTCCGGCTGTTCAAAACTAAAAGATTATACAAATTTTTTCAAACAGGAATATTTATTTCAAACATAACATTCAAATGTTTTCACATAAAGGAAAAATCTGTCGGGGGAATTGAGTATTCAAATCTTAAAATGATTTTAAAAGTATAACTAAAAATAAAAACATCATAAAATAAATAATCTTATACATATGTATGTAGGTGTCTTGTATGTACATATATATGCATATGCAAACGATACATTTATTTTCTTCATCTTTCAATCATGTGACTTTTAAAGATTAATGAGTGCGAATTTAAACAACCCCAAATCTCATTTGTTTATATTAATTATTGTTTTGCTTTGATGAAGTATGATATACATACAAACATTTTTATATACATACATACATCGAATCAGATACAAGATAACATAGTTTTGCAAGTAATTCAAAGTGATAAGTGGTATTTTCCTTTCAAGTTTCATATCACAATATGTATGTTGGTTTCCTATAATTGTGGTCCAGAAAATGAAGGGGTGAAATTATCTCGGCTGATAAGGTAAAGAGCGATAACCTACAATAAAATGTGATTGTCAATGACAATTGTCCATATTTAGGAATGTACATACGGTGGCTCCCACGACTAATCGAACACATGAAATTCAAATTTTCACAATGCATTTTTCAAAAGAAAATGTATGAAGAGTGTAAAACGTTATGACCATTTTATATGACATTTAAACACGTTTTTATTTTGAACAAGCTAAAATTACAATTTACGCCAAAAACAAAATAATATTAAAAACAAAAGCAACTCTATAATAATTAAGAACCTCATACGTAATCGGAAACTTAATATTTTGTTTTTAGTTGCGTAATACATCCTTTCCTTTGGCTTCTTCAAGGTATTGAAAAGACAAGTTTTTAGCATACTTTAAGACTAATTTTTTTCCATTCTTTTTGAAGGCCCGTCTTCAATGTTTCTAAAGTTCTTTGGAGCAACTTGACGTCCCAGTTCATCGAATATTTGCTCCTTTTCATTTAGGTCAGGTGAGTTTTTCTGGGTTTTAGGCACTTTAAGGCAGTTATACAATAACCACTACTCTGTTGAACAAGATGTGTGCTTTGGATAGTTGTCCTGTTAGAAAGTGAAGTTGTCTTGTATTCCGAGCTCAATGACTTACTTACTTACTTAAAGGTGGCGCTACAGTCCTGTGGCGCTCGGTCTCTAGCTAGATGTCTCTGGTTTCGAGCTCCAAGTTAGGTGGGGTCACTTTCCACTTTTGCGCGCCATCTGATCCGCGGTCTTCCTCTACTGCGCTGTTCTGTGGGTTTGGATTCGAAGACTTTCCGGCCGGAGCATTGGTTTCCATGCGCTCTAGAGGTGTTTCCACTAAGGAACCTCTCCTTTCATCCAGACGGCAGCAGAGGAAATCCCAAGATGGAATCAACGATGGCGTCTACAGTTCCAGTTATGTTAAACTACCTGTGAGGAGCGGCAATGCCGGCTATCGCTATTGGAGTTAAATCAAGGACCTAGTCCTTCAGGTTGAAGGTCGTGCGTCAGGGTGACTTTCTGACCGCATAAAGAAAACCCAGTTGCGAAGCACAAACGAGCTCAATGACATTGGGCCCCAAATGTTAAATTACATCAAATTACATACTACTCAGCACATAAATGTACAGAGTAGAGGCACTGCACCTTGAGCGACTAGACTATATAAGGTGATAGCAACACAAGACATTAATACAACACAGAAGCACAGAGGAACAAGACCAACAGACAGAAAGAACACGACAACAACATGAGATAGTTTTCGAGATGGTGCCTTATCTGTATACTACCGCGCTCACAGATGCTTGATTTCGGTGATCGTTGGGAACCGATGCTTTATCAGTGACTAGGCCGTTGCCTAACCCCAAATGTTGTAAAATGTTGTTGATACATTTATCTTCCATAAAATGTTAGAAATGTTAACCAGAACGTTTAATACATCCTCTTACCATGACCTGCCGCCATACTTCACAGTAGCTCGAGCATGCTTATGAGAAAATTCTTCATTTGCTTCTTCTTCATCATTAAGGTAAAATTTGCTTTTGTCTGTGAACAAAAACAAAACAATATCACAATGCAAATATATGCTGCGTTATATACATTGTCCAAAAAGTCTCCGTACAGCAGTTTTTTTTTTGTTGATTCAGAGATAAGTATTTACTATAACAATATATTAAGAACAAGAATTTTAAAAATCACAATCACAATTTTTAAAATTTGGTAAAAAGGTGAAGGGGGAAACTACATTTTTTTCAATTTTACAACTGGTTTTTACATTTATTCCTACTACTTTTTTTTTTCAAAAAAAACACTAAATTAAAGCTGCTGTACGGAGACTTTTTGGACTAAGCGTATGTTTATTGCCAAACTTGAGTATTGAGTCGGCTGCTCGGCCACTTCGTCATTACTTCGATAGTGATGCTTTTCCTTTTAATGGTTTCGTTGCTGAATTGTTTACTTGTGCTCTCTTTCAAAAATATCTTGAGAGATTCCGAAGATTAGAAGAGATTTTAGTTGATTAGCCTCTAAAACGTAGTCGTACGTCTCCAGCTTCTTTCCTTTGACTTTTTTGCTCACATTATGAATCCTATTTTCGTTTTTAAATTGTCAAATTATGTAATGGACTGTGGAAGGTCTCCTTTGCACAATTTTGACCATTTCTCGTAATAATTACCGACCTGGCTATGCAACAATGGTGTCATTTCGATGAGGAGCAAGAAACTACTTTAAATGTAAGTCTTCCGTATAACAAGGTTAATAAGAACATGACGAACAAAATTACCATTAAAGAGTTACTACAGTGCAAAAACAGTGAGTGTCTGATTATGTGTGAGAAGTTAAATGAAGGAGTTATTTTTCTCTGTTCATTTATTTGCTAATTAATAAGTTTAAAAGCAGTTTTTAAACTTAATTTAATCTTAAATATGTTATAAAATGAGTTCTTCTACTTCTATACATTTTCTTATAGAAATTGCATTGCGAAAATGTACATTTCCTTTGTTCGATTAGTCGTGGAGGCCACTGTACATTATGTACATACATACATACAAATATTCGATTTGAAAAAATGGAACTCTTTATTTATTTGAGATTAAGATACAGGATCTTTATTTTAATTTTTCTCCACCAAGTCGGGTAATTTTTCTTTTCTTTTTTTTTTGATATTTTGTTTCTGGCAGAAAAATTAATGTATGCTCATGTCAAGTATAATATTGCGTTGAATTTGTTAATTCAATGTGATAAGGTTATCTTTTGGTTACTGTATTGTTAATCGATAGTTATTTTATTATATTGTTATCGCAGAAAATCTGTTCAAAAATGTATACTTAGTAACATCAAACATACAACAGTTTTATTGCAAAACATACTTTTAAGTGAAATGTAATTTTTAGCAAATGGCAACCACAAAATCGTTATGAAATAAGTGAAATTTTAAGGTATTATTATTTAATTTGATTGTATATAGCTTAATACAAGCTAATTCTTAATCTAACTTAAACTAAGAACTTAACCTAAGATTGTGGAGGAGAAGGGCGACTCAAAAGACGGAGTTTTAAGGAAGGAGTATTGAGGTTAAAACCAAAAAAGTCCAAGTGTCAAGAGAATGTTTGAAATTTGCCTACGTTCTTTTAACGTCTTCAAGTTGAGATGTTCCAAGCGGTCAACATACATTGTTCCAAGGTAAACCACGAAGAGCAAATCGAAGGAACGACGGTTCTGGAAATATGAATACTTTGGCAAGGGGACCAAACTTGAGACGTGTATTCTAGGAGCGGGCGAACAAAGGTTATATGTATGTAGGAACCGTGTTGCATAGGGGTCAGACAAATCTTTTTATTAAAGTTTAACGAATCCAAGTAGTACCCGTGGCATGATAATAAGTGCTTTGGACTGCCTATGCCATCTAAAGTTTTTTTCACGGGTACTGCCTCTTGCGAGGAATTGACAAATTCTCCAACTTCTCAAATTAGCCGTTCGGATTCGGCTTTAAACTGTAGGTCCACACTATCCCTGACAACAGTACTCGCACACAGAAATTGTTGAGAGTTGTAAGTCACTAGGCCCTAGTTCTCAAGGGACTGTTGCGCAACCCAATTTATTTATTTTTTATTAACGAATCCAAGTGCAGTGTTGGCTTTGAGAATGATATCATCTATGTATATGTGTACAAATTAAGCTCTTAACTACATAAAATTTAATGGTCCTTAATGTTATTAGCAGAAGGTAGGTAGGATTGTGCAAAAGGTAGAGACGGGGAGGAGTCTTTAAGCGTTTACGTGGAAAAGTGATTAATTGGCACTTTGCAAAATTAAGTTTCAAGCAGTTTTTAATACACTAAGCTAAAACACAAATTAAGAACATGTTGAATAAGGGAATAGTCATGTATTGATGAAACGGTCTTGAAAAATTTTGTATTATCAGAATGTAGTGATATAGAAGAATACTTTATGTGCCCCTTTCAAGATCGTTGATTGTAAGAATAAACAAAAGGGGACCTAGATGGCTGCCATGGGAACACTAAAGGTAGCAAAGAAAGAAACAAACGCTGTAAAATCGGTTTTTAAGGTAAGATGAAATCCATTTTAAAAAAGAGGGTCTATGGGAGAGATAGCGTGAAAGACTCAAATTCAATGAGGTTAGTGGTTGTAGCCCTGCTTTTTAGAAAACCATGCTGTCTAGGGGAATTAAGTGATTTACAGTGGAATCTTAACATTTCATACAAAATGCTTTCAAAAAGCTTGGGTATATGAGAAAGCTTGGCAATAAGTCGATAATTGTTAATATCTTCCTTCGAGCCTTTTTTGTGTACTGGAATTATAAATGAGGATTTACAAATCTGACGAAATTAACCTTGGTTGAGAGATAGACTTGAGATTTATGACAGCAGGGAGACCATCAGGAAGGACTAAGACCAAATTCGTCATTAAGCGATTTAATTTAATTTGGTCGAGATGAGGGTCGACAATACTAGAGAGAAACTGACCAAATTGTTGTAAATAACCAAAGTAGCACGAATCGGGAACAAATGAGTCATCAGCAAAAGATTGTTGGAAAAAATTGGCGAAAAAGTTTTCAATTGTATTATGATCGTTTGAGGTTTCGTTATCACAGTTGTTGTTATAGCTATCAAACTGAAATAATGATTTTGGATCCCTAATAAGGTTTGCTTGACCAATTTATAAATTTCCTTCCCTCTCTTTCTGGCATTCTTAAAAAAGGAACATGCCGAATTTAAGTGATATGGTTTTGGTGTTGGAATTATAGTGGAAGATTTCCAGCTTTAAAGAATGACAGAGCCATTCAAAATATTGTTGTTTTTTTATCATCCGATAAGATATTTTGTTTCTACCTGGAGTTTTTCCTTTTGTTTTACTAAGGTTGGCTTCAAATTCAAATAAAACTAATTGGTTCTTTTATTCGTATGGCCGTCGGTGTAGTAGGCTGTTCCGGTAGGGCTATGTTTAAGAACTCGAGTTTATTAGTTTTTTCTATGAAGGTATAATTAAATAGTCCATTTGTTCTAAGCTTTTGAGATTGATTTTTCTTTGCAGATAACAATAAATCATAACCAAAAATTCCATCTGAATTGACATTTCGGTTGTCCTCTTAAATTTGGATATTGGAAGTGACCTATAAGCATCATGGGGTCATTGTTCCGCAGTGAAGAAATGACCTTGTGTCAGCTTTTTCTTCAAAGTGAAGCTGCCTACGCTTGTGTGTCTGAGCTCGGTGAACTTGGATTAGTTCAATTTAGAGATGTAAGTTTAATATAAAATAAAATCCAATCAAGATATTCAAAAATAAATAAAATTTGTTTTGCTTGCTTAGTTAAATCCTGATGTTAATGCATTTCAACGTAAATTCGTTAATGAAGTTCGTCGTTGCGATGAAATGGAAAGAAAATTACGTTACTTAGAAAAGGAAATCAAAAAAGATGGTATTCCAATGCTAGATACTGGCGATAGCCCCGAAGCTCCTCAACCCAGGGAAATGATTGATCTTGAGGTAGATTTAATTTATATGGATGTACCCGTTTATGTATTGTAATTAATTTTTATATTTTTGTTTCTTCATATATTAGGCAACTTTTGAGAAACTCGAGAATGAGCTCCGTGAGGTTAATCAAAATGCCGAAGCATTAAAACGTAATTTTCTTGAACTTACCGAGTTGAAGCATATCCTGCGTAAGACTCAAGTCTTCTTTGATGAGGTAAGTTTCTGTTAGACATTATTTTCTTAACATATATGTTTTGTCCTCGAAAGTTCTAAATAATCCATTAAAACATTTCACGTTGAAAACATTCTTTTGTTTTATGTTATAATTATTTCATAATCGAGTTAAAAAAAATAATTTTCAGTTTTAATTTTTTTAGTTTAAAAGTATCCTACTATATCATTCGAGTTGTGCTGCATTGCATGCACATTAATCCATTAAACAAAACTAATGCTTGACTAGCACTATTATAATTGCAACATCATTGCATTCTTTTTAAAACAAATTTAAATAAATAATAACAATACATAAAATAACTAATGCCCCGACAACACAACTTAATTTTACTTTTATTCTTATTCTAACAATAACAATATTTAAATAATTAGTGATTAAGTTTTTTTTTTTTAAATTATATTCACCTTTTTAGAAAACTAATATGAGTTTGAAAGTAGTGTTTATATTTTTGGATTTTAATTCTTATTTCTCTGATTTATGTCCTCTCGCACTTTCAATTTTCCATTAACAACATTTTAATCTCTCTCCAACACACTAATTTCACAAATCAAATTATTAATCAAAAAAAACAAATTCCCTTGTAAAACGAAAAGAAATTATGAACAAGAAAATACAAAATGTATGTGCATTTTCCCCACAAATATGTTTTTATTTTTCAAATTTTAATTTTAAGTGTACTCGTATATTCCAAATTGAAACAAAACAAACAGCAAACTTAAATTATGCTGTGGCATGACAAATTGCAATTGCCGTACAAAAAATCAAAACATCAAACTTCTTATATGCTGTAAATTTGAATATTATTAAAACACATTATTTGCATAAAACATGGACATGATCACAAAAGGGCTCACTTAACAGCACGTTAATTTTCAATAATTCGTAAATTTGTTTTAAATAGTTGTTCTGCTATTCTTATATGTGTATGCACTTGCCTAAGAAGCTTAGTATTTGAATTATTTTAAATGCTATAAGCATATATACGTTAAAATTTATAAAAGTATGTAGATTTGTAGAAGACACATCACTATCAAGTATTTTGTTACAAACTTACCGATCCTTTTATTTACTTTACAAAAACCAAATTATTGTCTAACAGATTCTTTTGAAATGCGTCAGCTAAGTTCCTTGCTAAGCAAAGTTTGGTTTGTTCTCAAGCGACCTTGAGTTGTCCAATATATTTCCAGCCTATCAACGATAACCCACAATAATGTATCATCTTAAGAGGTTTGTTTTTCAAAATATTCTCCAAGAAAATTAGTACATTTTTCTAAATTCATTTTTAAAGTTAAGCGTTGAAACTTCTTCTTGATCAACTTTTTTGGGCCATCAATTGAATATTTTGAAAATTCAGTTTTTTTTAGTTGATTTGTGAAGATTTGCGTTTTCATGATGGAGAACGCTTTAGAAGGAAGAAGACCTGAAGAAAATCTGGGGTGGAATCGGCTAAGGTGATTGTTGATTGTTGACAGTCAAAATAATCGAATTTGATCTGTGTAAGGTGATATAGTCAAATTGATACCTAAAAAGCTGTCGCTAGAAAAATTTGATAGTCGTTTTCCTACAAACATGTCGTTTCTGAGTAGAGCTTCCAGACGCTTACAAAAAACGAATTTAAAATTTTGTCAGTTACCTTTTTTAGGTACAAAAACACATTCTTGTGACGGGCAAAGCTTACGACATTCGAAAAGGCATAAGAAAAGTAAGAATGTTATTAAAACACAGACAATTTAATACTTTTATTTAGATATTTTATAGAAATCATTTTAAAATTTCACCATAGCAACAATTAATTGTGACAATTATATTCTGAAATTGTTCAATCAAATTGAATTGAATTGAATCAGCTTACACAGATGGGAAACTCGGTGATAGTCAATTTGACTATCAAAAATTTGATAGTCAACTATCACCTTAGCCGATTCCACCCCTGAATTGTGAAAAAACAAGGATCAGGCGGGAGTATTTAAAAAAGAAAAATAGACTTTACTGGATACTTAAGAAGCCTTGCTTGCAAAGGGTGTCCAGCGGAATATTTTCAACTTTAAAATTCAATTTCAAAAAGCTACATCGTTTTTATTTATCTTCATTTCATTTAAATGCAGAGTAACACTACGGATTTTCTTTCTTTTTAAACGATATTGCAGTCGTAAACTTACATTTGCGATTACGCGACTGAAAACCGATAAAGTAATGCTTTTAATTTCAGGGCGAATATTTTCATGCAGGGCCTGAACTGTCGGTGATTGTTATTGTAAACTTTTGATTTGAGTCTTCTTCCCATAAAAAGAAATAGGAAGGTATAAGGTCTGGCGACCGAGAGGTGGCCATGGAATGTCGCCGTACTTGCTTATAAGTTAATTCGGAAAAACTGTGCTTAGCCTTTCCATCGACAAGCTTAGGAAGGATTCCCGCAAGGGACAGTCACTCGTTGAGATACTAAAAATTTGGAAGTTTGTGCGGGTGGAGCTTTGTTTTTTTTTCAAAATACTCGTAACATGATGTTTTGACTACCTTATGGAGACCACAATCTTCCTTATTGATTTTTTTTTTTTAACTTGAGGAACATGTTCTGGCGTTGTTGCTGACCTTGGTGGTCTACGGAATAGGTCAATTGACCATTGTGCCTTCTTGCCAGAATATTTATACCTATGACCAGATAAGTTGCGTGTTTGGCCATGGAATATTAAAATAAGTACAAATATTGCTCTATCGCAAACATTCGTTGCGCTCCCGGACAGTGACTCATGGCCATTAATAACTCCGCAAATCCTGCGCTTTGAATGATACTTACTAGTCACTAGTAATTCAATAAATCGCAATTTAAAGTTGAAAAATTCCCGTTGGAGACCCTTTAGTTGTCATTATTAGCTTTAATTGTTATATCTTAGGCTTTAGCACTTTATTATATAAAATTAGATATTTTCTTATGTTCAACTGATATTGTTATAAACATACATATATTTCTTTGTTTTGCTTAAGTTAAACTCTTTAAAGTGTTTTAACATTTTACAAAATCTTGAATTAATATTTTTTTTTCAAGATTTTGTCATTCTAGATTTGTGTTTATTCGAGATTTTAGCATTCTTGATTAAAATATTTGTTCAAGATTTGTGTCATATCAAATTTTTTGACATTATCAAAAAGGTAAAAAGCACCTAGGCTGGAAGTAAAAGATGCAAAACCCTTTTTCTAAAGAGACAAAGATTGATAAAGTTTTCCCCAACGCACTATTTGCTTCAAAACGAAATCTAAAATAACCCTTTTCAAAGATGAATGAAGTAGAATTATGCCATTTAGCTTCTGACGATTCTCATGTTAGTGTGAAGATTTGATCTAAATTTGCAAAAACAAGCGCTCTTATTTAATTGTCATGAGCAAAAGCGAATAATCTCATTCTTAAGTTTCATATATAAAGTAAAATTTTATTAAAGTTATCCTTAAATTACTTTTAAATTTACGAATTGTTGAATATCATTACATCTTATTTCCTATTATAATTGTTATTGAGGCTTATTATTAATTATTTTATAAAAAAATCATAAACATACACCATATTATTTTTTAAGTTTTGGCTTTTCAAAAATATGCATACAGTGTGCTTAGAAGGTGAGCTAATTAAATTTGTATCTACATTCTTTAATTCGATTCAATCAAATTATTGATTCACTTGAATGTTAGACTTAAGAATAATATAATTTCTTAGTTTTTTCATAGAACTTTACCTTGGGTTGATCCAGATTTTTAACACTATCTCACAAATTATCAAAAAACAACTAAAGGCTACCAATTGTTTTAATGACATTAAATTCAAACCTTAAAATATTCTTAGTTTAAACTTAAAAATATTTTAAAGTAGACGTTTTGTACTTGTAAAAGAAATTAAAATACTAAAGAAATTGAAACTAATTTAGAAATTAAAAGGCCAAAGGGAATTCAAGTACTAAACAAAAATAAAGTACTTAAGAACTTGAATTAAAGTACGGGTGTGACACGTAAACCGAAAGGATTTTAAATCATAACATCGCCACCTTTAGGTAACGTAGTATGAAAGTATGTCGCGTTCAAAAGAAGAAAAAAGAGAATTTGTTTAAAAACTTATAACAAACAAACATGGGTAAGTGCACTGTTGAGCAGCGCGCGTTTCTCCTCGTAGAATGTTTTTTAAAAATAATAATTCGTAAATATTTAACGATGGCGAATTTTGGAAAACATTTTGATTTAGGGCGGAAAATTGTCTTCACTGAAAATACATTGCGGACATGGGTTGGTTTGTAAAAAAAGTCGCCAGGTCCGCCAAAAGTAATAAGGAACTCAAGCCAGTCCAAATCGTTCCTCGCGCTTGAACCAGCATACCATACATTGAATACTTCATTCTGACTTAAACTTCCATCCATACACAATTTTATATACAACAGCTCCAATCCACTCATTATGTAGCTATGGGCAACGGGGAGCTGTATATGGAGCTGTTGAATTAATTTGTTCGGTCCGACCTACATAGTTTCGACAAAACGACGGGGCTACGACGCACGTGCCTTGCCGACTGGCACGAAACAATAATTTGTTTAAAAAATTCTTAGGTAACCGTTTAATTTCACATTGCACTATAATCGTGTGACCGTCGCGCTCACCCGATCTCTCCATCTCCTGTTTTTTCTGTGCTACTAAGCGACTGCAGTGCAGGATGATCGATGGTTCTACCAGTACTCACATAAGGTTCCGACACCTGGGTGCTAAGTAAAAGGCACTCCGACCTCTTAGGCGCGTTCGAGAAGAAGGTATGCCTCCCCTTATTTGAGGAAGGACGATTCCGGAGTAGCTACAATGAAGAACTATACGCAATCTACCTCAAAGTTGATATTGTGATAATAAAATTAAGCTCGGTATACTCTGGTGGGCTTGACACCTACCAGCTCGTATGAGCGAAACAAGGAAAGTCCTTTGTGATACATTTTATGGTTGACGACAGCGCGTCGCTGCTAAGATTTAAAATCCTTTCGGTTTCCGTGCCCCACCCGTGACTAAGGTATTTGAAAGAAATTATGAAAGTGAAAAGGAATTGAATGGTCAAAGTACAACCTCTCGTACTTATGCTTAAAATTTCCAAGCACAAGTTCCAAGGAATTTTAAAAACAGGCAAATGAGTTCAAGTGTTCCAAAAATACTTCGACCTTAAAAAGCTCAACGGCTCGGTGTTTCATCTTCTAAGCCATTTTCTTATTTTAAAGTTATGTATATCTGCTTCTTATAATAAATTAGTACAATAATATGCTTTGTTCAAAACTAACATAGAGACATAAAATATGTACTTGCTTTAATATTAACACCTGTTTATCCGCCTGCTAGAGATATTTTTGGTTTTGAATCTAACACCCTTCAGCTATAGCTATTGCTCGTTTTTAATGCAAGTACAAAGTTCTTTTTTTATTTTTGTTATTGTTAAATTAGTGTCTCTGAGACAACAGTTGATAGATTTCCCTCTCCATATAGTTTAAATGTAAGTAGAGAAAATGATAAGTGTGCTCTTTTATTATTTCTAGAGGCTTTTTTTGTATGATTTGTATGATTGTACTTAAGTGTCCTTAAAATAGATGTCTTTTTCTTTGTATCTTAATACATATATCAAAAAATACGCTTCCTTTATTAATTTATGTTTATGTAATTTTTGGTATAATTATTTTACCACAATGAAGGTGGGTATTGGGTATCAAATTAGTATGTATTACATTTGTCCCTTCATTCATTCGAAAATAATATACACTTCGTGCCACATAAATAGGGATACGCTTTTTTCGTTTTTTATTTGACGATATTTTTCAAACCCTTAAGTTTTTTTTTGGGAAAATCCAAATGTGGAATGAATGAGGTATGTATGTATGTTCATATACATATATACATTTATGGCGGTTTTTCTGAAGAAGATCATAAAAAGTACCTGTTATTTTGTATCACATGAATAGGGACAATATCTTAATTTACCTGTGAGACCTTTTAAAGTAACACCAAACCACAAACAAATCTTATAGTTTAGGCAAATACTGGTTTTATTGAATGGACTAAAATAATTTTTAGTAATGTGTGCTGCCTCCTGATTTCTGAATCACTTGAAGTAACTTGTGGTGTATGGATTCATAGAGTTCTGTCAAATAATTGAGCGAAATTTGGCCCCAGGACCGTTTTATGGCTTGAATAATCTCTTCGTTTTTTTTTGGTATTGCCGTCCTTCTTCGTAGACTTTTCTTGAAAGCTATTCTCACACGTTTTCCATGATCCTGAATCGAAGCTTTTGTTGCCCGTGCGGTATGTATTGGTGCATTATCTTGTTGGAAAGTACATCGTTGACCACCAAATAATTCAGACAACTGCAAAAATCTCGATCCAAATCGATTTGCAAGTGATTGCCGTCATTTTAGAGCTTTAAAAAACCAGCTCCACTGTCCCACAATAGATGATTGCTACCCCTACCATTACACCTCCTCCTTTGCTGTGCCGTTTTTCAAGATAGATTTCTTGCTTTATTAAATCATGAAAATAGCAGCTATATCCATCAGGTCCGTCCAAATTTCATCGGAAAAAACGATTCCACCTGATGTGATTTGTTGCAAAATTAAGGCGTTGGCTCTTGCGCGTGCCGCATTCAATTGTGGCTTTTTCTTAATTTTTTGCTGTTGTATCACCCGAGTAACAGTCGATCTACTAGCATTTACCCCAGCTTATCCTTGATTTTACTAATGGAAAGCCTTGAATTTGAAGCAGCTCTCACTATCGTCCGCCTTTCCTGAAATGATGTGGCTTGTTTGACTCTTCCTTTTTTAGTTTTTTTCCATATCTCTCTGGGTCCTTGAGGTAGTTGTATACAACATTTGAACTACTTTTAATTTTGGTGGCTATAAAACGGATGGTTTTGCCGAGATCCCAGTGAGCTCGAATTTGGTCTATTTCCTCTTTGGTTAGACCCTTGCCTCTACACATACTTCTTGATTCTATCAAATTAATACTCGTACTAAGCTCCTAAACAATCAACAATCCTAATAGGTCAACTAAGATCTTGCTTCTATTCATGTGACACAAAAAAAAACCTTTTTATGACCTTCTTCGGAAAAACCGCCATTAAACTTGTATTTATCAACTTAATCTAAAAATTAAAACTTAAATTAAAAATGTTTACAATACAAACATAATACATACCATATTCATTTCACATTTGGGGTTTCCAAAAAAACCTATGGGTTTGAAAAATATCGACAAATGAAGCTTGTCCCTATTCATGTGACATGAAGTGTACAAAAAAATGTCACAGCTCTTGAGAAGGTCTTAAATACCCTCTGCAGGATTTTCCAGAAAGCAATAATTTATATTGTTTTGCTTGCCTTGATTAAATGCACACCTTCAGATGAATTTTCTTTTTTTGTTTTTATATTATTTTTTGTTAAGTTGGCATATTTTTTTTTGTTTGTTTGTTTTCCTTTTCGGTTTTCCCCTTGCGTTGCGTTCCATTTGCGTTTGCGTTTGCCTTTCGTTTGTTTTCCTTTCGTTTCGGTTGTGTTGCCAGGCAGTGCCATCAATATCCTTCACTAAATCACGCTATCAACAGATGGCCGACAACCAAAATGAGGATGAGCAGGCTCAGCTCTTAGGTGAAGAAGGAGTGCGTGCCAGTCAACCGGGACAAAATCTTAAACTTGGGTAAATATAAGCTCTCTCTCTCACTATCTCTCTCTCACTCTTTGCCGTTCGCTTTCTATCTCTCTGTCTCTCGTGTCAGAGAGAAGGATATATCAATTTTTACTGGAGGAAATTTAAAAAATGATAATTTTCAAAATTTAATTATTCTATGTTATATTTTTAATGTTTTACCGTTCGTCGTCGTGATGTTTGGTTTTATTTTATTTTTATTATTGTGTTCAATGTCAAAGCTTTATTTTTTTGTTGTTATTTTTTTAAAAATGAATTATATATATTTTTAAATAATTTATTCCATTATTATAATATATTACAAACATTACATTAGAAAAGCTTAAGTAAGCACTGGGATAGTATATCGTTTCCTCCTGCTGAAACACCGACTGCAACCGTATTGTTCGGTCCGATTCGGTCTCGATTAAGGCAAGCTTTTTGCTGACTGTTTTAAATGTTTGTTATTAAATTAATTAATTATTAATTTATTAAAAATGAATTAGTTTTTAAGAGAGAAATTATTATCAAAATGCACATATTTTTTTTGTTTTTTTGTTGATCTGTGAAGAATTTGCATGGTGATTGGGTGCATAGAAAATTTAAGTTAAAATTTTGTATTTAAAAAATAAAAACAAAACAAAATCATTTTAAAAAAACTGGTGAGCTATTTTTCTCGATATATCATAAAATTGGTGTTTTGGATAGTTTGTTCTTTTATATTGTTTTTGTTTTCTTTTTTGTTTCTTTAAAATCATCATCTTTCATCTTTGCTCTGTTTTTAAAGTCACTTTTAATCTTTAAGCACGCCGCCTAGTTTTATAGTTCTCTTTTTGTATCACAGAGGTGTTTTGTAGTCTTGTAAGTTTACTGAAGACGCATGAGTGAAAGTGTATAAAATTTAAGTTTTGATGGGATTTTTGAAAACCAAAGTTTTGTTTTCAAAATTTAAAACGATTTCTTGGATTAGTTAAGGAAGAAGAAAATTCCTAACCCAAAATCAAATCGATTTAAAAATATTTAGTCAATAAGTAGACTTTATTTGTTTAATTTCTTTTCAAAAACAATTTATAAATAATTTTTTGTTCTGTATAATTTAATTTCACATCATCCAAATCATTCATAGACAAAAAGAAAAAACTATTAACTTTTGTGATGATAATTTAAAAACTATCTACGTGTAACTTTAACTAAAACTATTTATATACTCTTTATCTGTCTACTAATGACTAATTTAAATTAAAAATTAAAATGTTAATAAAGTAACAAAACAAAAACAAAACAAAAAAAACAAAACGAAAAATATGTAATACCCAATGAAACAAATATGAATCATAACTACTATTATAGCAAGAGGGTGGTCTAAATACCACAACCGAATCGATGACTCGTGCTCTAATTACGGACGAATCACGAACTGGACATTCAATGGGTCCTGTACAACTTGGGTAGGTATTTTGGATTTTATGTTTGATTTTTAGTCCTTTTTCTTTTTTCTCTTTTTTGAAAATTTAAGTTTTTTTTTTGTTTAAATCTTAATTTTTATATAAAACAATGCAAAGTTTCTTTTTGTTTTTTGAAATTATTTTTAAAGAATAAAAAAAGTGATGATATGTAAACAAATATTGTAGATGTATTGAAAAGATATTGAGTTAGTTGGAATTTGTGATGCTTGTAACGAGTAATAAATGTAATTAAAGCGTTGAGAAGAAGAAAGGGTTAAGTGACATTTTTGGATTTGTATGTTTCCTTGCAAAAATGATTATGCTTAATGCAATCAACATTTCTCTACAATCTTAAGTTTCCGAGTTAGCTCTTCTAGTTCTGGTGTAAAAGGGTTCAACGTAACAACTTTTTTTTAGTTGTTTAGAAGAAGGCGTTATAATCACCTTACTCCTTTTTGGAACCAAAACATAAAAACTACCAATATATTGTTTTCACGAACGAAGTAGTATGCATTTTTTGCAACTTATAAGACTAAAGTAAGAAAAATTACTCCACCTTAGAGTAACTTTTGGGAGTTAGCTGTTAACATTGAGCATTGTGCAATAGAATGTAAATATACCGGATTTCTTGTCAGTGATTCTTTTTATAGAATAATACTAATAATACTAATTTAACTTGCCCTTCCGCCTGCTTAGAAGTGATACAAGTAACACCTGTAACTCTAGCAAAAACTTGACAGAACATCGAATAAGCTACAAGACTGCGTTCGAAAGACAGCAAATTGATCGCGAAAAGGCTCGATCTGATCTAAACGTCGTATACAGTGCTTTGCATAAGTAAAAATGCGTTTTATAGAAACTTGAAATGGGAATGATACCTTACTATTTTTTTTACTAAATAGAATTTGGGAATTGCAAAAGTATAGCCGCATTTTAGTTTTGATTTTATTCTAGTACATTTTTTAGGAAAAATTAGTAAGGGATTTTGCTACCCCTATTTTTAATCTAGCTAAAAATTCTTTTTGGCATAGGTACTGTTGACAAGGTTTTTTAATATGGAATCCTCTACAGATTTCCATTTTTCCACAATTTCCTTTCGCATCTCAGCTACACTGACAAATTTCCTGTTATGAGCATACATTTGGAGTGTCAAAATTCCCCAAAGATTTTTAATAGAGAGAACTTGGCGTCCACTCCATCAAATGTATGTTATTTTACTCACCACTTCAAACTTTGACGACTAACGTGAATTGGAGCATTATCTTGCTGTAAGAAATGCCGAACTCGAGGAAACTGTCTTAAGCCGGGAACGAAAATATCCTGAAGCACCTGGATGTAAGTTGAACTGATCATCCTTGTAGAGGTGAAGGCAAGTGCAATCACCTTACCACTTTCACAGCAGGCCCCCAAAAAATACAACTGCTACCGCCAAAGTTTCTCTAGGAGAAAAACCTTTCCTTTCTCAGATCTTGCCAATATCCGTTGTAACCATCTGGGTTATCAAGGCTAAAATTATTTTCGTCACTGAAAGTACTCGTAATCTAAACTCAACATTCTTTAGATAATGCCATTTGGAAATTCAAGGGCTAAGTGTAAATGAGTGGAATGTTATTCACGGTTTACCAATGTTTTGACGGGCAAATTCTAACACTTCTTGTTTGTGGACTGCTGTCAGGCACCATTTTGCCCCGAACAATCACTTCACTGCTTTTAAAAGGAACGAAAAATCGAAGTTCCTAACCCCACTTCATCACGCATTTCCCGCAAAGAATGTTCCGACTTGGATGCAGCACTAATTAACCGGCTTTTATCGCCAGCTTCTGCAGACGCCCGGATCCCTAGCAATAGATCTTAAGCTTAAGCAACTTGAATGTTTACCACGCGGCATTGTTCTTTGTCATTTCAAAAGAAATAATTTAATGAAGCTTCAGAGTTTGCACTCTGCGGTTATACTTTTGCAATGACTAAAAATCTGTTTTTGATTTTTAAAAACCGCAAGAGGAAAAACCGTAACTATTTTTTTCTTCTCAATTTAATTGATTAGTGATTCAGCAAAAAAAAAATAGTAAAGTATCATCCCCATTTCAAGATTTATACAAAAAGCATTTTTACAAATGCGCTTATACTTATGCAAAGCACTGTATAGCCCTTTTGATTTGCAAAAAACTATGCCCTTGCCCAAACTAACAACATCAATGACATTCTACATACATGAAGCAGATGTTTTATTATAGTTTTGGATTACATGTCTTCGGATGATGAAATGTCTTATATGATGACATGGAACGAAAATATAGATAGAGTCAGCACTGATTTGAGATGATGATCGTAATCTTCACATTTTTCGGTAGTGCGTATTTACAACAACAATAATACACTTAATAACGTCTACAGATTTTGCCCTGGACGAAACAATTACTTTTTGGATGTGTCTTGATCAAGTATGAAGATCAGTGATCGAGTATATATTTCCATGAGTCGGGCATTTATCTGGATAGCGATCGACATTTCGGACGGATAGTAAAAAAATTACGAAAGCATGAACTGAACAATATAAGCACATAATAAGAAGTCCCAAACTTAATATCAGGAACACAACTTAAAACATTTTAAATGAAAACAAATAACAATATGTGTCCTATTCTTAAAAAGAATGCGTCCATGCAGAATCTCCATTTTCAGAAGTATTGATATCAAAGTCTCAAAAACGATCCCAATTCGATTTTAGACTCTACCGAGGAAAATATTGATAAGAAAACTAAAAGAAATATGTGATACAAAATGGCACTTCCTTTTTCTTAACTATTAAAGGGTTTTTATTTTTTGTTTCCAAAAAAGGGGTATAGTACACTTTTAGGGAGAATATGTTAAAAATAATGCTGTTGAACTATTTAAATAAATTGAAGGTTATGTTTTAAGAAATGTTGTTGTATGCTTTATTTAATAATATTATCAAAAAGTTTTAGTTCACAACCAAAAAAAAGTTAGAATCTTTTAACTTTGAAGCCTTATATCTCGAAACATTACAATTGAGCCGTTTATTTTGAAAGTGGCATAAGTCACTTTTTTTTAAGTCGAGATATTTAAGATATTTGTTATACCGTTAATTACCAATACTTCTCTCGAAGAAATCTCAATAGTTTTCAACTTATTGAGTGCAAATTTTTTAAAAATGAAAAGATACCGTTCAATTGTATTTAGTGTTGCCATTAACTCGATTTT
Organism: Eupeodes latifasciatus; assembly: GCA_920104205.1. Taxonomy (NCBI): domain Eukaryota; kingdom Metazoa; phylum Arthropoda; class Insecta; order Diptera; family Syrphidae; genus Eupeodes; species Eupeodes latifasciatus. The sequence continues at coordinate 371,567,684 of OV049924.1, forward strand.
TTTGAAAAAGTGACTTAAACGGCTCAATTCTCACTTAACTCCTCCTTCATCTGAACGCTTTAATTACATTCATAGGTTAGAAAATAAAACACATGACTTCTTCTATTTGGAGCAAGCTTGCTTTGAAAAAAAGTAAGATCTTACATATATTAAAGAAAATTCTATAAACTGGTCCCACCAGCCAATTTGCTTAGGGGAATTTCAATTTTTAAATATAAATAAATAAAATATATAATGACACGGCTGAGCTAATTTATGATTAAGGTCGTCCAAATCAATTTGATTTTCTCCAGTTTAGAAATCGAAAAAGTTCAATTCATCATCATCTTCATCGGCTCGACAATCGGAATCCGGTACTGGCCTAATGCAAAACTCTCCAATTATCTCTATCGGAGGCCGACGCCATCCAGTTGTGCACTTCAACGCTTCGGGTGTTGTGGTCTACGGCATTTCTCCTGCGTAAGAATGGTCGTAAGCACGCTGTTGCCTACCATAAGATGTACTACAAAAGAATTTCCGAGCTGGTTCCTCTTCGCTCATACGAGCTAGGTGTCTAGCCCACCGGGGTCTACCGAGCTTTGTCACAATATCAGCTTCGAAGTAGATTGCATTCATCGCCCTCACATAAATAGCCAACAACTCTCCTCAAAACCTTCCTTTCAAACTCGCCTAAGATGTCGGAATGTCTTTTACTAAGCCCCTAGGTCGGGGCTTCTGGATTTAAAAACCAACCGTTTGCGTATTTCTTCTTCTATGTTGTTATCGGCTGGTACTATTGACCCAAGGCACTTGAAGGATTGCACTAATTCAAATTTATGCTCCGCTACCTTGTTTTCTTTGTTCAATTGTACTTGTCGCAGTCAACGCCACCATGTACTTTGTTTTTCCTTCACTAATGTGTAACCCCGGATTTTGTGTCATCTGCTCGATCTGGATGAAGGAATCGCGTACAATTTGTTCAGTCAAACCATCTCCTTGTCGGAGTCCATTGTAAATGTTGATTATTTTGGCTGGCAATCCGGTTATATTAACTTGGCTTGTAATATGAGTCATGGTCAATCTACATAGTTGTGTCAATTTATTCGGGATGCTGCATTTTCTCATGACAAAGTTCCATTAAATCTGTAAAATTGAGAAAGGCTTACTCATAAGGTCATGTATTACCAGCTTTTTAGGAAAAGTTTGTATCTTATTTAAAATTATTATATGGATCCTGAGGTGTTTTCTAAGCTAATAACTTAAATAACAATCGACTTTATCACGGATCTCGTCGAAGAATATTCGTCGGAGAAGTTCCGTCCGTGGCATACATTAAAGCACCGAATCCGAGACTTTAATATTTTTCACTATATCATATTTTCGTATGTCACTTTTTTGATGTTGATCATAGTACGAATCTTCTCAGGCTTATTATAATTCTTTAATCGAGAAAGTTATTTTCTGCCGATTTGAAAAGCGAAATTTGATCGATTTTTCTGGCTCCAGACTTATATCTAGAAAGATATGGCCCAAATTTGATAAGTCTCGAATATTAACAGCGGTGGAATCGGCTAAGCTGATTTATAATGAATGACAATCAAAATTAACGTATTTGATCTATGTAAAGCCGTCACAACAAAAATGAGATAGTCGTTTTCCAACAAATATGTTGTTTCTAAATCGAGCTACCAGACGCTTACACAAACGACATACCTTATCCGATTTCATCCACAAACAAAAACAATTTTAACAAATGACAAACAAATCTAAAACGAAACTCAAACGAAAGAAACTGTAAATTGTTAATTTCAAGCCTAGTTTCGAAACAGTCCCGCTTTGACCAAACAGAGAATACGTACGTACCGTTTTTTGTCGTTCCAAGACGATCTAAATGAGCGTTTCGAAATGAAATTTTCAATGGTTTAAACCTGCAGAGAGATTTGTCTACCAACTCAACATATAACTTTCGTAGGTTTGCATATGCCAGAACCATCTCTACCTACCTAAAAATAAGCCCTATTTTGTTGAGTTTTTGTTAACTGAAACGAATTCTTTATCCACCATTTAATTAGATTAAATGCTTAAATTGATTGATTGAATGAACTTTTCCGAAGTCACAGTAAACCCTTTAAAAGGCATGCGAATGATTCAAACAAACAAACATTTTAAACTAAATATTCATATGTGTGTACTTACTCCATATTAAACCCAAAATTCAACTCAAATACAACGTTATGAAAATTCAAGATGCTGTAATATTTAGAAATGTGATATTCAACTTTTAAATAAAATAATATATATTTTGGAAAAGCTTTTTCCCTTTGAAGTGAACATAAAAGTGGGAGTCGAATATTCGATTCGCTTCAAAACTGTTGAAACAATTGTTTTTTTTTTCGACAAAAACAAAATTCAAAGACCAAAAAAAATGTCTGAACATTTTGGAAAAATGTACTCTTAATGCATTTGAAACAGTAAAAGTTGGTATGTAAGTTTGGAATAGGAGGGGGACCTAAAAAACGGGAATTTGGTCATAACTTTTTTATTTATTAATATTTTTACACCAAATTTGTATTACCTTCAAAGTATTCTCCTTTGACCGCAACGCACTTCTGCAAACGATGCTTCCATTGTTCAAAACATTTTCCAAATTCATATATTGGGATGCTCTTCAGGCCTTCCAGCGATTTTTGTTTTACCTCCTCTACAGTAATAAAACGCTTTCCTCTCATGTCCTTTTTAAGTCTGGGGAACAAAAATAAATCACAGGGTGCTAGATCCGGTGAATAGGGAGGGGGGGGGGTGAACGATTGGTCTCATGCCGTTTTTAAGCTCCAAACTATGCATTAACTCGACGCTCCTTTTGCTCGCCTGTGAGAAGATATGGGACAAATTTGGCTGCAACTCGTTCCATGTGCAAATCTTCGGATAAAATCCTCTGAATTGAACTCCATGATTTTCCACTCATTTTACTGAGTTGATCAATGGTTCGGCGACGGTCTTCAAGTACGAGAGCATTGATTTTGTCAACGTTTTCGTCATTTCTCCATTTTTAAAACGAGAAAACCAAACCATTTGTAGAATCTGGTTTTACTTAGGGCAGCATCCCCATAAGCAGACTTGAGCATTACAACTATTTCCGCGGCAGATTTTCCTAACAGGAAGCAAAATTTCAAAGCCGCGCGTTGCTCTCGACAATCGGCCACCACGTTTTCGCCGAAATGGAGAAAGGCATTTCTCTACGAAAATTCTTACGGATGAAACAATACACTTACAGCGACAAAACTTCGCACACTAACTCATGAGACCCCTTCCTAAATCGTACCTGGTCGAACAATGACTACCCCCACTCTCTGTCGTCCCCACCCTATTCCCGTTACTTTTGGGTCCCCCCTCGTACTTGTCAAAATGTCGAATATGATAACACTTTCTTATTGCTTCCCATTATCCCTCACTCTAAAAAAATCCGTGAACTTTACGGACAAGATTTGTTCGCTTAGCAAACATTTAATTGCAACTAACGCAATTTCTTTAAAAATAATGAACTAGAGATATTTTAGCCAACTTGGATCTTCACCTGCGGGAAGGTTAAGAAAAAATTAGTAAATACCAAGAAAAATTCAACTTCGCTCAATCGCTCTAGACCACCCGTCTTGAAATTAATCACTCCTGTTATGAAGAACATGATACCATGATAAGATTATAAAAACATAATTTTATGATCTTAGTGTCGATCTTATTAACTAGAAATAAAAATCTAAGATCTCGTTAAAAAGCATCACAAATTTCAAAATATATACATATTTTAAAGGGCAAAATAATAAAACAAAAGGCTTGTAAACAATAAAAATAGTTTGTACATTTTAATTGTAATACAAAATAAACAATAACCTAGTGAATACTTAAAAATTAAAAATAGCTATAATGGATTCTTCTTTAAAAAAACAATATTTTCTACCTTTAATATTACTTTATTTTGTTTAGTTTTCTGGAAAAGTCACAAGAGCGTGGTGAAGATTATCTGCCATGGTTGGTAAAATAAATAAGAATATAAAAACCAAAAACAAAATAAAGCCTAAAACTAAACATTTTGCTAATGTTAATCAGTCTTCATCGATTTTATGTTTTTATTATATTTTTTTTTGTATGCTAGTGCTTTTCTTCGTTTGATTTTTGTATAAAATTGTCTTCCAAATATTTATCATGCACCCTTTCATACATAAACGAAAACAATCAATCATAAAATAATTCATTAAAATAATAAAAGAATTTATTATTAGTAAATTGAATGTTTGCCCGAATTAAAAAAACGTTTGTTTTCTTATTATTTTATTTTTATTTTGCTTCTTTTTTAGTGTGAATTGTTTCATTTTATGTTTTTGTATTTTAATTCAAAATTAAAATATGTCGTAGTTATTAGTTTATATAATAATATTATGTATTCATCATTCGTGATGTAGAATATAGTGAGTGATTCGTTAGTTTTACAACATCATCTTGTTTTATACGACAAATGAATATGTGCATTTTTATTCTCAATAAAACAATAATAAAACATTTATTTATATCGAATTTTATATGTATGTATAACAAAAACATAATCTGCAAAGAGAGAACATAAACTGTGTCGTTCGATTATATAATTTTGTCTTCTAACATGGATATGAGACCTGGGTTAACTGAACTCACCTTTCATATGCTAGGCCATTTCAATTCTAAGCTCATAGACTCACTAGGGAGTTCCCTACTTCAAAGAGTATAGGAACCTTGGATCTGGTGATGCTCTTTATATCATTTTGATTTAACCTCTGAAACATGATTATTATTATATAGAACGAGCGACACAGTTTAAATATTGAAAATCTAAACAAATTGTGTCTCCAGTGAATAATGATAGTTGAGAGTGTGCGATAATAACAAAATCCTCGAAAAAGCATTTTTCTTTTATATTAAAATATTTTCCAATTTCCCAATGTTCGTCGTATAGCTTCGTTGCTGGTGTGATCCTTCGTGAAAGATTACCAGCTTTCGAGAGAATGTTATGGCGAGCATGTCGTGGTAATGTATTTTTGCGGCAAGCAATGATTGAATCTCCATTGGAAGATCCAGCTAATGTAAGTTCCATAACTTTTTTTTTATTGCGTTGCTAAATCCTAATCTTTTAACTCTTGAAATTAATTAAAATAGGGCGATCAAGTATACAAGTCGGTCTTCATCATCTTCTTCCAAGGAGACCAACTGAAAACACGAGTAAAGAAAATCTGTGAGGGATTCCGTGCAACTTTATATCCCTGCCCTGAGGCACCAGCCGACCGTCGTGAAATGGCCATGGGTGTAATGACACGCATTGAAGATCTCAACACTGTTTTGGGACAGACGCAGGATCATCGTCATCGGGTTTTGGTAGCTGCTGCTAAGAATCTTAAGAATTGGTTTGTCAAAGTTCGCAAGATCAAAGCCATCTACCATACTTTGAATCTTTTTAATTTGGATGTCACACAAAAGTGTTTGATCGCCGAATGCTGGGTGCCAGTGCTGGATATAGAAACTATTCAGCTTGCATTGCGTCGTGGTACTGAACGTTCGGGTTCATCAGTTCCGCCGATTCTCAATCGAATGCAAACATTCGAGAATCCGCCAACTTACAATCGAACCAATAAGTTCACCAAAGCCTTCCAGGCTCTTATCGATGCGTATGGTGTAGCAAGCTATCGGGAAATGAATCCGGCTCCATATACAATTATTACTTTCCCCTTTTTGTTTGCTGTGATGTTTGGTGATTTGGGACACGGAGCCATTATGGCACTTTTCGGCTTATGGATGATTCGCAAGGAGAAGGGACTAGCTGCACGCAAAACTGACAATGAAATCTGGAATATTTTCTTCGGCGGGCGATATATTATCTTTTTGATGGGTGTTTTCTCTATGTACACTGGACTTATTTATAATGACATCTTTTCAAAATCACTTAACATATTTGGATCGCACTGGAAGATTCATTACAATGAATCTACGGTCATGACAAACAAACAATTACAATTGAATCCAGCTACCCCAGATTACGAAGGTTATCCATATCCCTTTGGAATGGATCCCGTATGGCAGATTGCAAGTGCCAACAAGATTATCTTTCAAAATGCCTACAAAATGAAGATATCTATTATTTTTGGTGTGATTCATATGATTTTTGGAGTCATTATGAGCTGGCATAATCATCGTTACTTTAAGAACCGTATTTCGATCTTGTTCGAATTTATTCCACAGATGATATTTTTGTTGTTTTTGTTCTTCTATATGGCTTTGTTGATGTTTATTAAATGGAATCGTTATGCTGCTGATAGGGAACGTAAGAAAAAGTGTACACTTTTGTTTACGGATTTTTGTTTAAATTTAATGTTTTATTTTATTTTATTTTTCCAGCACCATACTCGGCTTCTTGCGCACCATCTATTTTGATAACATTCATTAATATGGTACTCTTCAAGCCACCAAATACCCCTGCTGATGGATGCAGTCCTTATATGTATGGTGGACAAGCATTCTTTGAGAAACTCTTGGTTTTGATTGCTTTGGGCTGTATTCCTGTAATGCTATTGGGAAAACCATTCCACATCATGAAACAACGGAAACTTGCTAACGTAAGTAAAAAACAATCCATTTGTTAAACATAAAAATCAATTTAAACTCATTGTAGTCACCCGCTTGTTGTTATTTGGAATTTATCTGTCGACTTATTCCATGTCCAAATAAATTCCACAACACGCTTAAACCATAAAATGTCATCATTTTATAATATTTAATTTTAAAATGCTTGGCGTGTGTTATAGACGTATTCCTAATTATTTATTTTTAATCTATTTGTGTACACCAAAAACATTTCCAATTCCAAAAACACTAGGAAGAGGTTAGTTTTAATGTTTAACCAGCTACTCTCGATGTATTCAGTTTCTTTACGATTTGGTTGTTTTAAAAAACTGTTTTCTTGTGTATACAAAAATATTCTTTGATTTCTGACACAACATTCAATTTACAGATCCAACCGATTCATCCTGTTGGAAATGGCGATGCTGAAGCCGGAATGAATGCTGAAGGAATGACAAACACCGAAGGCGGACATGGCGGAGGAGGCGGACACGATGAGGAAGAGATGTCTGAGATTTTCATTCATCAGGGCATCCATACAATTGAATACGTTCTTGGATCGGTCTCTCATACTGCTTCGTATCTCCGTTTGTGGGCTTTGTCATTGGCTCATGCTCGTAATTAAAAGAAACCCCTTTCCTCAAACTTCTTTTTTAATTCCTTTTTTATGTTTCATATTTAGAACTTGCTGAAGTCTTGTGGACCATGGTTTTGTCGATTGGATTACGTCAAGATGGCTGGTTAGGTGGTATCATGTTGTGGATTGTGTTTTCATTCTGGGCTATTCTCACTGTCGGAATTCTTGTTTTGATGGAAGGCTTGTCGGCCTTCTTGCATACTTTACGTTTGCATTGGTAAGGAAAACACAAACAAATCTGCTCATATGTGTGTGTAATGATGATGATTCTTCTTTTAGGGTTGAGTTCCAGAGCAAATTCTATTCCGGTCAAGGTTATGCTTTTACACCATTTGCATTCGAAGCTATTTTGGAAACTGGCGCTGTAACAGCAGAGGAATAAGTTCAAGTTCATGCCAACCATTGAACTACTTTTCTTTTTGATGAATTTAAACATTTTTGGAGAATTTATTAATTAGAATAAATATAAACATAATATACCAAAATACCAAGAACTTTTGAGATTATTATTATATGACAAGCAAAAGGGCACCTATTAACATAATAATAATAATAGTTAAAATAAATATTTAATTTAGCTTGCATTATAAAATATTTATGCTATGTTAAAAGAGTGTAGCACACAGTTTATGTATTTATATTCATTTATGCTTGAAATATATAAACTTACATATTCTATTAAAAAAATTGAATTTATTCCCATAAATAATTAATATTCCATTATAACATCAGATTGTGTATTTATTGTTGAGAAAAAAAAACAAGTTGTAATAAACTAAACTTAACCAGATCAATGTGCAAATAACTGTAACGATTACATATGTGTATTAATAAAAACAAACATTTAGTTGTTTTGCCGTTAAGGTAAATGTTGAGTTATTTTTAGTTTTTCTCTTGCTCCATATTTTGATTGAATAGATTTCCATCTATAAATTTTTTTCGATTGGTTTTCCCAAAGTTAACTTTTTTGAATGGATCTTTTATTATTATAGTCTGGTAGATTATTTGCCGATCCTCAAGAAAGAAGACCTTCTGAACTGCACCAACTATAGATTCATCGCCCTCCTAAAAATTGCGTATAAGGTCTTTTCTGCCGTATAATGTGAACGACTAAAGCCGTTTGTGAACAACCTGATCCAGATCCATAACAGTGTGGCTTCAGAACAGGAAAGTCGAACATTGACTAATGCCCTAATTATGAGTAGCGAAGCGAACGTTCGCTAAAGTTCAAATGTAAAAGCGAATTTCATTTTTGATAGTATTGTAATATTCGGCTTGGTCCGACAATTAAAACTTATTCGCACTTGTAAATAAAACACGATTTTTACTTTATTTAAATTGTTCCACTTATTTATTGAACACTCAATTATTACGTTTCAAACACAGTCTTTGGCAAGAGTACGATAACTAACAACAAGATATTATAACGGAATTTTTTAGAACAGTTAAAAATAAGCATTTTTTACTATGGGAGGGGGGTGGGTCTATCTCCCCCCGTTTAGGCAGGAGGGGCAATTTAAAAAAATTATTACTTAAAATGGAAAAAAATTCTTAAAAAATAACGGTGATACTTACAATTAAGTTGTATACATTTTTTTAAAGCTAACATTCTGTTCTATTAGCCAGTTTTTAAATCAAGTCAAAACTATGCGTAGTTTTTGAAAAATTTAATTTTAAACTCAAAATTTGAGTAAAAAAAGTTAAAAAAAGGTTTAAAGTGTAACTTTTTCAATACTTCAAGATTATCTACCATTGTTTTTATTTCAGAATTTATTGCTCTTATTTGTTTTTGATCAAAAACTGAAAACTAGATGATTGTATGTCTTTTAGTTTTTGAGAAAATTGAAAATAACCACAACTAACGGGTGATTTTTTTGAGGTTAGGATTTTCATGCATTAGTATTTGACAGATCACGCGGGATTTCAGACATGGTGTCAAAGAGAAAGATGCTCAGTATGCTTTGACATTTCATCATGAATAGACTTACTAACGAGCAACGCTTGCAAATCATTGAATTTTATTACCAAAATCAGTGTTCGGTTCGAAATGTGTTTCGCGCTTTACGCAAATTTTATGCGTTTTTTTTTAAAAAAAAGTTCTCAAGCTCTTAAAAAATCACCCATTATATTAAACAATGTCCTCTTTTCAATGGAGGACAATAAATACATAATGGATGATTTTTTAAGAGCTTGACAACTTTTTTTTAAAAAAAAAACGCATAAAATTTGCGTAAAGCGCGAAACACATTTCGAACCGAACACTGATTTTGGTAATAAAATTCAATGATTTGCAAGCGTTGCTCTTTAGTAAGTCTATTCATGATGAAATGTCAAAGCATACTGAGCATCTTTCTCTTTGACACCATGTCTGAAATCCCGCGTGATCTGTCAAATACTAATGCATGAAAATCCTAACCTCAAAAAAAATCACCCGATACTATTTTAATTTAATTCTTTTTTTTTTGCTTGAGTGGTCTTATTTTGATAGTAATAATGGTAGGTGCGAGTTTGGGTGTATGCAACAGTAAGGTGTGTGCGATTTTGGGTGTATGCAACAGTAAGGTGTGCGCGAGTTTGGGTGTATGCAACAGTGACATCTGTAACCCCCCTGCTTGGGCACACTATAGGATTTGGGGTGGGTGCAAGTTAGAGTGTGTGCAAGGTGGGGAGGGTGCAAGGTGCGGTGGGTGCAAGATGGGGTGCATGCAAAGTTTCTTTTGCATTTAAATAAGCTGGATTTAAGAAAAATTAATTTACCCTAGGTATATCTTAATCCATATTCGATTATTACTATCAAAATAAGACTACGTTAATACTTAAGCAAGGAAAAAGTAATTTAATTAAAATATTTTGTTTTGGTAATTTTCAATTTTCTCAAGAACTAGAAGACATCAAGTCATCTAGTTTTCAGTTTTTGATCAAAAACAAATAAGAGCAATGAATTCTAAAAAAAAAATAGTAGATAAAACTTTTTTTTGCACAAATTTTGACTTTAAAACAGTTTTTTTCAAAAACTATGCATAGTTTTGACTTGATTTAAAAACAAGCTAATAGACAAAAGTGTTGGCTTTAAAAAAAGGTATAACACTTAATTGAGGGTATTACCGTTATTTTTTAATTATTTTGTTTCCATTTAATGTACATATTTTTTTAAACTGCCCCTACCGCCTAAACGGGGGGAGATAGACCCCCCTTCCCATAGTAAAAAATGCTTGTTTTTAACTGTTCCATACAAATCCGTCATTAAACTTTGTCGCCTAAGTTATCGTACTCTCCCCCAGTCTTTACTTTCAATTATTACTTTTTATACAGTCTTTACTTATCGCAGTTTACAACCAATCATAATCCGCTTCGCTTCCGAGCGCCTATTTATATACCTCAAATCGGTTCGAGAGTCTACGAGGTTGTTCTCGATGCTTAACGAAGTTCTCCTCTTCATCACTAGATGCTTAACGAAGCTAGTTCTCCTCTTAATCCCTAGATGTTGCCCCTTTCGAGGTTCTTGTATGCGCTGAATGAATTGAGTTCCCCTCTTAGCCACTAGATGTTTCTCGATGTTTAAAGAAGCTAGTTCTCCTATTAATCCGATATTAAAAGAGGTAAAGAGTGTATACACATTACAGTATTATCGTTAGCGAGCTTAGCCATTCGCTTCAAATATCAATTGGGCCAACATTATTTCATTGAAAAAAAAAAAAAAAAAACAAATGAAACGTCAAATAATGACTTTCAATTAGTATTGTATTTCTCAGATTGTGTTTTTATTTTCTAATTTATTTATTAAAAAACAATGATAATGTTAAGCAACGTTGATTTGTTTCTTGAAGATAAAGATTATGACAGAAAGAGGGAAGAAAGGATAAAGATACATCTAAAAGATCTGTCTGTTTGCAACAACTTGAATCAGATTCAGGTTCCCTTGCATTGGAATTGTTGGTCTATTCCGACTTGGCAAGGAACTTTGTTGTGCAGATGATCCTTTTGGCTTGGTCGCCCTCCGTTGCACTTGGCATCAATGAGTTTTGTTGAAAAGATCCTTTAACCTGTTCACATGGCTCAAGGTTGATACTAATATCTTGTTAAAGTTTTTCAGAATTAGTCGTCACATCGGTTGAAAGTAAATCCTGTGAATATGTGCAAGCAATCCGATTCGAATCTGATATTCGATTCGTTTATGAATTCGTACTCTGCCCCTAGCTCAGACTAAGAAGTCTGTCCACAGCATTCTCCAAAGGATACAAAGACGCCTGGCGGTATGGTTCTCCACCAGTAGCTGTGGAATTTTTTTATTTTGAGCAATTTCTTGTTTAAGTTTTATTTTGTAGTCCAACCGAACCTTTTTGCAAATAAAAACTTCTTTAATGGAAACTTCAAATTTTTATCAACAATCCTTATGCCAAGCTTTTTCTTCACGAAGCGGAGGTCCAAGAGTGTTCAGTTCTTCTGCAAAACTCTGCCAATAATCTTTTTGGTTCCATTTTGATGAACCGAATACTTCTATGCAGCCATATCAGGATTCGTTTCCATCAATTGCACCTGTCAAATTGATTTGCATTTGTCCTTGAAAATATAATTTTTCACTTTCTTTTTTTGTTATAATAATAATATAAAAATTATTTGCAAATAAAATGAATATTTTTATTCGATAGAATTTGACGTTTTAAGCCGTTAAATTAGCGAACATTCGCTAATCATAATTTAGCTATAGCCAAGTTCGATAATGTTTTGACATTTGAAGCGAATTTAATCTAAGCGAATCGATATTCATAATACAAAGTTATCGAATTCGCAAGTTTTTAAGCTCGCTTCGCTACTCATAAAGAGGGCCTAAATATTCACATTCCGGCAGATCTTGAAAAAAACACAGGAGCTTCAATTCGATACGCATCCTCTCCCATCGATTTCAACTACGCCTACGACATCATCTAAAGAAAAGCAATGTCTAGTTTTGTCAAACTAGTCCGTTTTGGCAGAATGACTGAAGAAAGTTGGAAAAGATCTCACCGACGCGCGGTGCTTTTGATACCAAAAAGGTTTTAGACTATGCGATGCACTGTTATGCTACATAGGCCTAGAAAAAATTGTACAAAACTCAATCGTCAACATTATAGGCACAATCTTCCAAAGGTCCATTAATTAAAGCATGATGTCAGTGATGCCTTCATGAACATTGCGACCGAAGTGAAGAAGACAGTTTTAGTAATCAATGACTTCGTTCAATCTCGTGTTGGATGGGGTATCTTGGATAGGTGGGTTTTTAGATACCTTGTTGAACGGGTTGGATAGCTGTATTGAGATAGCTGTCAAAAAAAGCAGAGAAACGATCATAGAGGAAATATATTAATATATAATATATTTCCTCTATGGAAACGATGATGAATTGATAGGTGCTTAACAATTTAATAAATAAGAGATAACCTTAATCTGTAATCTATGTTAAATTTCCCCTTAGCTCAATTGGAATCCTATACGATTAATAATTTACTTGCGAAATCTCCGGTTTTAAACGATTTACGTTTAACAGAAAATTACCTTCTATAATTCGGAGGCAAATTGCTTCTTCATCGTCTATTATATACAGAACATCCTCAAATACAAATTCAAGCTTCAACTAACATTTTGTATCTTTTTGTTTACCAACAAATACAAAAAGCTGAAATCAATTTTCAAGTTTCTTGAAATTCAACCATGTGTTGAATCAGCTGTTCTGTCAGATACCTACATACATACCCCAGAAATTCTTGGATACCTTTGGATTCCTTTTTTGACATCTCAGCTGTTTTTGACCAGCTGTTATTTTACACGTAAAACACTAACAAACAGGTATCCGGATACCCTATCTGTCTGAGATTGAACGCAGCCAATGAGGGCAAGACCAAGTATATGCTGACATCAAGAAAGGATGTTGAACGACGACGATGACTTAGACAAAACGTCACCATAAACAGCTATAATTTTGAGGTGACAGTCTTTTTTATAAAAGAATTGAACATTTATTTGTAATCCTTTCCATTATAACAATATTATTGATTCAAAACTTCCTCAATAAACACCAAACCAAAAAATGGTTATTTTTGATCAATGCCTCCTTTATTTCGAAGCATTTTAAACAATAGCTCAATCAAAAGGTTTTGTCAACAACCCTACAAATCGATCAGTTCCCGGAGGATGTTCCAGTGTCAAAGCCCACCAAGAAAACGTTTCAAAACATACAAATTTCAAGCTTCACTATGCTTCGTTCTCTTGTAAAACTTAGGATTCTTTCCTAGTTTAACAACACTAGCATATTAATATAATCTGTCCTTTAAGTTCTTCTAATAAGGGTTTTAGCCACATGTCTTCTTTAGGACCTTCACTGGTAGCCATTACATCCGCTTCAGTTGTTGATATGGCCACAGTACGTTGAAGTTGACTTGTCCATGACACAGGTCCACCAGCAATTATTGAAACTACTCTAGTCGTTGATTACCCTGTTTGAAGATCGCCTTCATAATCAGCATCACTATAAATAGCCAGATTACATTTTCCTTTCAGTAATATGATATTTGGAAGTACCACGTAACGTAGATAATAAAAAACACGTTTTACGCTATTCCATTCACTGGGTAGGACTTTCCATCCTTCTTGCTGCAAAAGCAATATCAGGCCTAGTTGTTGTTGTTCGGTTAACATAAACCGCTTTGTAAAGAACTTTTTAATTCTCATTGCGATAAAATAAGCATGGACTAGTATTAGTGTTCATGAGTCCTGCTTTCTTCATAAAGAAAACATTTATGCCAACATCGTGGACCTTGTTTAATTCCGTATAAGCTTCCTTTCAATCGACATACTCGTCCAGTTCCATCTTGAAATCCTTCAGGCTGCTCCAAGTCTCGATATTCATTTTTTTCGTTCACGTAACCAACCATTCGTAGCGTGATGGTTAGTGCGTTGGACTAGGTCCAAGTAATGAAACAGAAACAGGCCAGTCAAAAAGCCGAAAGAAGTCGAACAGTTCGACAGGCTCCAATACAAAAATTCGTGGATCCCAAATTTTCCTACGCCCAAATGGTGTCAGGGAATGGGAATACGAGACAGGCTCCACCAACGGTTGCCCCAAAGGCCCCCGTGCCTTAGGCACCAGAGGTGCAGCCTGACATTGTAGCCTTGTTGTTGAGCAAAGTCATATACAACAATGAATTGCGAAAGCTCAAGACGCTAGAAGTTTGCGTTGTATGCATCTCTCTCACTCAAGGGAAGCGGATGTATATGGTTGCGGCTTATGCGGCTGGAGCTCCGCAGGTTACTTACTTTACTTCAGAGCTCGAGATTCTTTTTAGGGAACTTAAACTGAGCTTGGAAGAAAACTATTTCATCTTGGCTGGTGATTTGAACGCAAAACATGAAGACTGGGGAAATCAACACAGTAATCCCAGAGGTAACCATCTTTTTAATTTGATGAATCTTTAAAGCGTTGAATATGGCGTCGATCTGCTGGCTACTGAAAAGCCATCGTATCCAAGAAGCGACTCCTTTCTGGATCTTTTGCTGTACGACACAAGACTGACAGTTACAGACAAAGTGGGTAATCACCCTCGAAACTGCTTACAGACAGTCGAGTACGACAGTGATCACTGCGGACTGGCTGCTGTAATGCAGATTCCGAACCAACGCGTGGAGTTGGAGGAATACGTTGCAACGCATTCTTACAATTACAGTAAGATGCGCTGGCCTCGTTTCACCAACGCCCTAGCGAGAGAACTTCGTTCGAGTGACATAGCCCCACCAAACAACAGAAACCTGACAAATACAGAAATTGACCAACATTTACAACAGATGGACGAAACAATAAAACGAACAATGGAACGGACAATACCAAAGTACAAAGAACGGGACCAAATGGACGCTTACAGAAACGCGACTATTGACGCACTACGTAGGCACAAGAGTGGCTTACTGACAAGATTCAAAAACTTGTACAGACGACTCACAGACCCACACGACTTGGAGGTTAGAACACTGAAGTCGTCAATAAAAAATGTCAATCTGTTGATTAAGGAGAACTACAGGTTATCAATTAACAAGTACTGGGACCGCAAGATCCGGTCGGTTAATTCCAGTGACTCTAGTATGTTCCCGAAAATCAACAAGATATTCAGGAAAAAGAACGACAATGACCTTCCGTGTCTGAAACTCCAAAGAACTGAAGGGAACAGAGACGTACTCATGACAGCGCAAATAGATCCAGAAGAAGCCATCTTTGACAATGACTTTTATATAATTGAAGATCCGAAGGAAAAAGTGGAGGCGGTGGGAGCTGCTTTCCAGCAAGTGTACAAGGTGAATGTTAGCATTCGCCCCAACCACGACCTGGAAAACAGAGCCCTACTTAATCACTTTTACCTTCGAAATGATATAACACATTGGCGATCTGAGAACCGCGGTTTTATGCGGTTCGATGACGATTCCTTGGCAAATGCCATAATCGCCGAGCAAACGGGACCAAGTCCCCTGTTAGTGACGAAGATTGAGCTTCAGCTCATCTTCAACTCAATAAAAAATAAAAAGTCAGCAGGTGTCGATGGTATATCCAACGTTGTACTAAGACATTTACCGATGGAGGCAATTGACATTTACACCACACTCTTCAATAATGCACTGAATAATGCATATTATCCAGTGCATTGGAAGACCGCTGTGGTTCATCCTCTCCTGAAAAAGGGAAAGGACAACTCCAACCCGTCAAATCTTCGGTCGATAAGTCTTCTTCCGAGCATCAGCAAAGTTTTCGAAAAAATCATTAATAGGGCTCTGACTAAGTGGGCTGCGGACAACAAAATAATTCCGGATAAACAGTTCGGGTTCAAGGCGGGTCATGACACAATTCATGCTGCGTCTAAACTAGTTTCTGATATCCAATGGAATAAATCAAAACAACAATGCACAGGTGCTGTTCTGGTTGATTTGAAAAGGCCTTTGACACCGTATGGTTAGAGGGTCTTTTCCTAAAACTGAGCAGGCTTGGCATAAGCAAGCCATTGTTGTATATACTTTATGATATGCTTAACGGTAGAAAGTTTGTTGTCAAAAGTGGCAATGTAACTTCTACCACAACATTCTTAATTAAAAATGGTCTTCAACAGGGAGCGGTGAATTCGCCGATTCTCTTCAGCATTTACACCAGCGATCTGATAGGTAGTCTTACAAAGGCAATTGCGTGCGCCGACGATATTATTGCGTACAGAACGGCCCGAAAGGTTGAGGTTATTAGAATTCTCTTGCAGCGTGATTTCGACAAGATTCAGCGATATTGCGACGACTGGAAACTGAAAATAAATGTCCATAAGTCGGAGACAATTCTGTTCCGGACTCCGTTGGCTAGGGCCACGAGGGATACGTGCAAGAATTGGCGCAAGATGGTCATCGTTGATCTTCACGGGCAGCCATTAGCGAGCAAAAGGGTAGTGAAGTACCTCGGTATCTGGTTAGATCAGTATTTATATTTCGACAGACATATAAATGCTGCTCTGACCAGGGCTAGAGGAGCCTTCGCTCTGACGAAACGGCTGTGTTTTAGCAGTCGGCTTGACCCCAGAGTGAAGGTAATTTGCTACATGGCCCTCATACGGCCGATGATCGTTTATGGTTGTCCTGTGTGGTTCAACGTTGCCCCTTCCCAGATGGAGAAGTTTCGGGTGTTTGAGCGGCAGTGTTTACGACGCTGGCTGTACCGGCTTATATCGAACAGCCGAATCTTTTTACGTGAATTACTATTCCAACGAGGTCCTATACAACGGGGCTCGAATCAACAGAATTGACAATTTCGTGATAAAACTCGTTCGAGGTCACATTGCAAGAGCTATGTCTTCGACCAATAATTTAATTTTCGGGGCGTTCTATCTAACGACGAGTATTTTGAGAGTGCACGCTTGAGCGGCTTCATTCCACCAGAGGCGACTCCTGTACAATCGGAACGTCATGGCACAAGGTGGAGCAGAGCTCTTTCGGTTCAGTAGGGCTGTGTCCGAACGGGACCGAATTGATAGGGTGAAGCAGGAGAACCATGTTTTGGTAGCTTCAATCGGCACTTGATAGTGGGTAGTCGGGATGGGGTTTTAAGCCTTCGCTGGCTTACATACTTGTTTTAAAGTTTTAGGGTTTAGTTTTAAGTAGAATAGGCATGGTGGCACAAAAAAAAACATACAAAAAATACAAAAAATACAAAAAAGAAAAATACAAAAAAATACAAAAAAAAAGAAAAAAAAGAAAAAATTAAAAAAAAAAGCATGGAATAACCAAAAAGATAAAAATAAAAAAAAAGACAAAATATGAAAAACAAAAAACGTTAGATAGTTAGATTTGCTGCTGTGGTTGTTCTAGTTTTAAGTAGTTTATAGGTAGAATAGGTAGTTTTAGTTAGCTTTAAGTTTTATATTAAGGACCTTATTTTAAGTAGTTTTTAAGTAAAAATAAAAAAGGATATTGACATCACTTTTTGCTAAATTTTCTAATGAATACACAAATAAATAAAATGAATTGAAGTTAAATAGATCTTAGGGCCGAAAGGCATTAGCATTAAGTTTTATTGTTTAACTTAGAGTGTCCGTATGGGACCAGTAAGTTAGTTGTAAGTTATGGTTAATTAGGCTAGTTTTATGAATTTTTGTCTAGCTTTAAGATAGTCTGAAGAATGAATTAATAAAAACGAATTTGGAAAAAAAAGTGCGTTTGACTGTCATGTAAGGGGTCTTGGATTCAATCCCTGCCTGTGCCACCTATCTTTTTTCACGGGTACTGCCTCTTGCGAGGAATTGACAAATCCTTCAAGAGTAATTCTTGTCATGAAAAGTGCTTTCTCAAATTAGCCGTTCGGATTCGGCATATAAACTGTAGGTCCCTTCCATCTCTGACAACATTACTCGCACACAGGGATGGTTGAGAGTTGTAAGTCACTAGGCCCTGGTTCTCCATGGACTGTTGCGCCACCTAATTTATTTATTTATTTAACCAACCATTCTTCCGTATATTGCTTCTTCATTAAATTTCTTTCGATTTTCCTTGGGTATATGAAGTTTTTTCTTTAACTTGTTTTCAGTACCATAATTCAAATAAGAATTTGTATGTCTTACTGGAAATTCTCATACTTCTCGCTGCTTTCAAGATTGCCCGGTTTTCTTTTTCTGCGACTGCATTTTCTTGTGGTGTATATGGAGGTCCAATAACTTGTTCTATTCTAAATTTTAATAATACACTGGCAAATTCTTTACATCTCAACTTTTTGATAGTGTTTGTTTAAGAACACTTCTAGATATTTGCATACCTCACTTTTATGCTTTAAAAAAAACGTAATATCTTGATCCTGTATTCAGTATTCGCTGCCCAAGAAACATCTGGATGGATAAGCTCACCAACTGCAACCACAACATCCATCACAAAATTCTTCTCCTGTTTCAGAAATATTGATATTCAGGGGTGGAATCGGCTGAGATATGATAATTGACTATCATATTTTTGATAGTCAAATTTGACTATCATTTTCATTCCGTCTGTGTAAGTTGATTCAACTCAATTCAATTCGATTGAACAATTTCTGATTATTTTTGTCACAATTCATTGTTGCTATAGTGAAATTTTAAAATGATTCCTATAAAATATCTAAATAAAAGTATCAAATTGGCTGTGTTTAAATAACATTCTTATTTCTCTTGTGTTTTTTCGAATAACGTAAGCTTTGTCGGTCACAAGAATGTGTTTTTGTACCTGAAATAGATAACTGAAAAATTTTCCATTCTTTTTTTTGTAAGCGTCTGGTAGCTCTATTCAGAAACGGTATATTTGTAGGAAAATGAATATCACATTTTTGTAGTGACAGCTTTTTAGATATCAATTTGACTATCAACTTACATAGGGCAGGTTCAGGCAACATAAGAGACTTCATTTGCAGTCAACTTCATTCCTTGAACGTAAATTTTGACCAAGGCAATTGGTTAGTTTTTCAAGTGTCATGAATTTAAAATTCATAACTTTACTTCGCAAACCCCTACTTTGAGTTCATAGTACAAAAACTACCAAAAACATTATTGCCTGCAAAACACTCCTCAGACAAGCTACAAGTCCATCATAATTTGTATTTTGTATTGAAAAGAAATATTAGTTATTTCTTTTTTAAATTGAAAGGGAACCCTTTTACAGAAAGCATTAAATGAAGTTGTGCAGAAAATAAATAAATCATTGAGTAAAAGTTCAGCTTTCAGTTGAATGAAAAATTATGATTAATTAGCTGTCATTTTGACATAAGTTCACTTGACTTGATAGTTAGGGAGATTTTTCTTGACTAACTTTCCAGATAACTTTCCATTAAAGTTGCCATAATTAGAAGTTAATTTTTTGGCAGCTGGCCAATCAGATACTAGAAACTTGCCTAACTTTCAAGTCCCTTATGTCGTCTGAACCTGCCCATAGATCAAATTCGATATTTTGACTGTCATTTATCAACAATCACTTAGCCAATTCCACCCCAGTTTATTCAGATTCTTCTTAACATAATGTTTATTCTGATGAACAAATCGTTCTTGGCAAACTTGAAGACTTTCGCATATTGAAAACACAGCTCTTGTTGCACATATCCTTCAACTGCTATTTCACCATTAGGTACGACTGTTTTGAATTAAAACATTTTGGTCATCCAAAGTATGCTGTGAAAACATTTCGCTGAAATTAAACATAGTTTTGATCGTAATTCACTTTCGTTACGGAAATTCTCTAAAATAATACCCGATAGGGCTGAACAATTGGGCAGGTTTAACAAACCTAATAACTTCATTTGCAGTCATCTGAATTTTTGAAACGTACATTTTAAAGGCAACTAGTTACTTTTTCAAGTGTCATACATTTCAAACTCAAAACTTTACTTCACTCATTGTATATACATATAGTTATTATATATTATTATATAAATATACTAGCGGCCCGGTACGTGCTTCGCTACATATAAGGCATAGTAATACAAAAAAAAATGATTATAAAGTTCATTGATTCAAACAAAAAAATATTTTAAATTGCTAGCTATTTAAAAGTCCAAATGACCCAAATGATATATTGTTCATATTTTATTTATCAGCAAGAGTAAAAAATAAAAAAGAATTGGGTACTCTTACTATGGTGGGTCTATATGGGTTAGTCTAAAACAGTTGGATAAACAATATTTTTTGTTTTTCCATTTTGAGCATGAATAAATAAACAGGGGTATCGACTCTGGAACAGCAACATATAGTTGACCATGTGAAAACATGATTCCTCCAAATTGATACCACAAACTTTGAAGTGTTTGCCCTTGGGCCTTATTTATGGACATCGCAAATGATAAACGCACAGGATATTGTAATCTTTTGAAT
This sequence comes from Eupeodes latifasciatus, assembly GCA_920104205.1. Taxonomy (NCBI): domain Eukaryota; kingdom Metazoa; phylum Arthropoda; class Insecta; order Diptera; family Syrphidae; genus Eupeodes; species Eupeodes latifasciatus. Next base: position 371,588,312 of record OV049924.1, read on the forward strand.
TCAAATGGCATATCAGTTGGAATCATAGGGATACGTGGTATCAAACACACTTTCCTTTTGATTTACCAGTTAAGATTGTAGCTTAAATCAAATTTGGCAATAACTTTTTCACTGCCAATCTGGTGCCATTACACAGTTTTGGGGGATTAATATTTCGCAATAATATAATCAAAGAACCAATTTTCAGATTCAAGCAATGCAGTGGTATACCAGCCGGTTCCAATGAATTTAAAAATTCAATTGGATAATTCATTGCCTCATCTTGATTCATAACACTGTCAATTTATTTATGTGTCGTGACTACACCTGGCAGTTTCGCTTGAATTTGAAAATTAATGGCATTGATATGAATGTTCTTCGGTGCTAAAATGGCGCGTTCTCTCAACCAATCATGATTTCTGTAATTCTGAAGAATATTCGGAAAAACACATTCAATCAACTCATCTATAGATTGCGCAATTGTACAAAAATTGTTCGGTAAAGTGATCAATCCGTTGGTACTGTCGATGTCGATTGGTATTTTGCCATCACCAATTTCTAACAATTGTTTTGAAAACTCATGGGCAGTTATTCATTATGTAGGTGAATACGCATATTAATGTTCAGTGTCAATTTTCGTACATATCTCCAAAGAACTGATGACTTCAAACAGGCGTTTATTTCATCAGCAGGAGTTGATCGACGAATGACAGGCAATGTTTGACGAAAGTCCCCTGACAGCAATATCGAGCACCACCAAAAAGCTGTTGATTACCGCGTAAATCTTGCATTGTTCGATTAAATGCTTCTATTGATTTTTTATTCGCCATTGTGCACTCATCCCATAAAATAATTGACGTTAATCGCAGAACTCTTGCCATAGAAGAATTTCTCGAAATATTGCAAGTTGGAGTTTCAATCACCTGTACATTCATAGGCAATTTTAATGCAGAGTGTGCGGTCCTAACACCTTCTAATAATGTAGCAGCAATTCCCGAAGATGCAAGTGAAAATGCAATTTTCTATTCCGATCGAATAGTCGCTAAACTAAAATCAATGATACAACGAAAGTTTTGCCTGTACCACCAGGTGCATCCAAGAAATATAATACACCTGCATTATTGGAAACGGCTTGCATGATCGTGTCATATATGTACATGTTTTTGTTGAATTTTCAATTTAGTGATATTACAATTTTGTGATTATCAGATGGCATACGATCAATAGCAACAATTGAACTAATGCGTTATGCTGATGGAAAAACCTTTGAAGCTTACGAATAATTTCTCGTCTTGTATTTGAAACTATTGCACAACGTTGATCCAATTCACGATTTTCATCACCAATAAAATAAATTTGCAAAAATTGATGATCAGCGTCGGTCGGGGTATGGCAATAACGAACCAGCTTGATGATAAATCTGGCCCTGAATCTGTAGCATGTATGCAATTCTAGGTAGATGTTGAATCAGAATTTGTAAGACTTTATGATTCAGATTGATATAAACATGGGACAATCCTGTTGAGGTATTTACCTTAAAAGTCGGCATAAATTTATCTCTAATAATTTTAGTAGCACCAAAAGAAGTCATTTGAAATGCCGAATTGTATTGTTGAATATTACTCAAAAACTGCTTCGACGTTTGAGATGTACCAAAAATAAATGAATACAATGGTTGGGGTGGAGTTTCTAATGTTGGCAATCTCACTTTGCCATTAGCACAACACATTCCGGGCGTTTCACCTGGAAAGTTAGCCGCATCACAATGTGGACCTATTGCGTCCATCATTCCAATGTATCCGTATACACACTATAATCAATCTGACTATTGTAATTAAAAGCAGCACGCAGAATTTTAACCAAAACAGCACGACGTATTCGTGATTAAGTACAGGTACAGGGTCAACAGATCTATTCTGTGCAGTACGTTCACGCTGCGATGCATTAGCTTGTGCGCGTTCATCTGTAATCTGAGATCGTCTTAATAATGCCACTTGATTTGCATTACGCGTTCGCCGGCCTATGTATGGTCGTCTTGCTCGTGGCATTTTACCTTCACTCTACAACTCAACAATATTTTGGAAAATATAAACACAAAGCAATAACTCAACAATATTTTGGAAATTATAAACACAACAAAGCCATAATTATCACTGATAAAATGAAATGACATATAATGACACAAAATTTGTTTGACAGAACTAACGTCACTTTTTTGTCTTCGATTGTTTTGCCAAAGGTTCAAATTGGCTCTTAAGTATTAGTACAAATTGTTTGTATATGGGAGTATAGAAAGATGTTGATTTAACACTTTTTCAGGATTTTTTTTTTTAAATTTTCTTTACGTACAAACCTTCTCTAGACTTCCACGAATAATTCAAGACCAAAATTAGCCAAATCGGTAAAGGCATTGTTGAGTTATAACATTACAACGAAAAGTGGCATTGATTTTTATATAAATATATATATACAATGCTTCACTAATCTCTACCTTCAGTTAATCGTACAAAAACTATCAAAAACATAATTGTCTACAAAACACTCTTCAGGCAAGCTACAAGTTCATCACGATTTTTATTTTGTATTGTATAGAAATATTACTTATAACTACTTTTCCAATTTGAGAAGAAAACCTTTTACACAAAACATTAAATGGAATTGTGCAAAAGAAAATAAATCAGTTGAAGGAAAAAACATGATCAACTGTCATTTTGACATAAGAAAACTTGATTTGATATGATAGTTGTTGGGTTTTCCATGGTCAAATTCAGATTTCTTTCAAAAATTGATTTTTTTCGTGGCGCTTGGAACACGACGAGCTCTACGGGTTGTACAGCCACATAGACTTAGCCAGAAGGATAAAAGTCCAACGACTGAGATGGCTGGGTCACGTACATAGAGCGCATGGAAACCAATGTTCAGAACCGGAAAGTCTTCGAATCCAGTAGAGGAAGACCGCGGATGAGGTGGCAAGCACAAGTGGAAAGTGCCCTCAACCAACTTGGAGTGCGCAACTGGTGACATTTAGCTAGGGACCGAACTAGATGGAGAAGTTTGTTCTATTAGGTCCTAGTTCACACAGGACTGTAGCGCCACCTTAAGTAAGAAAGTGAGTATGGAACACGATTGGAATTGTTTTTGTCATTGTCAAGCTAAACGTTTTTTTTATAAAACTGTATTAATTTTGGTGTAAGGAGCCGTAAATGTGTCGAAAAATCCAGATCTGCACGATTTGATCTTAAATCAAAAATAAATCAATTTATTTTGACTGGAATGCAAACACTTTGAACATTTTTGTTTTAACAGATCTATAGATCAAGAATAAATTGAATTATTTCACCCATGGAAAACCCCCTTAGGAAGCTACAAGTCCATCACGATTTGTATATTGTATTGTAATGAAATGTTATTTATTTCAGAAAATAACTAAATAATAAAGTATTAAAGTTCAGCTTTAAGCCTAGTACGCAGTTGAAGTGAAACGAATTTTTTCGGCGGTCTCCAAGTGCAGAGCGAAATAAAAACGAAAACCACAGCGGAAAAATATTTGTGGAGAGTTCTGTCTGGAAGTTGAAGTTCAATTTTAAGCCTAGTACGCTGCTGATGCGAAACGAAAATTCCCATACAAAAATGACATGACGAAATCATAAACGAAAATATTCGAAAAATTTTTCAATAAATAAATAAAACGTCAAAATTTCGCAAGCAATTAATATACCGGGCAATTAAATTGAGAACGAAAAGAGTGGAGAATTGTACTACGAAATCTAGTACAGCTATCCACTAAAATGACACATTTCGTCGTTCAGCAGCGTACTGAAAAACGAAAAGCACAGCGAAATTTTTCGTTTATGATTTCGTCGTGTCATTTTTGTATGGGAAATTTCGATTCGCATCAGCAGCGTACTAGGCTTTAAGTTGAATGAAAAAACATAATCAACTGCTAATTTGACAGAAGTAGACTTGACTTAATAGTTATAGGGAGAGTTTTCTTGACTAACTTTCCAGTCAATTTTCCAATGAAGTTGCGTTAATTGGAAGGCAATTTTTTGGCAGCTGTCTAGATTCTAAAAACTTGCCTTACTTGTAAGTCCTTTATGTGGTCTGAACAAGTTTGACATTCTCAACTGATTTTCAAATTATCATGTATGTAGCTAAAAAAACACGCATGCATTGGAGGAATTATTAAATAAAACAACAAATTAAACTGATGCTTATTTATTTTCGTTTTTTTTTTTTAAATTAGGAGATGCTGTGAATTAATAAACCTTGCTTTAACCTGCGATTTACTGATCCCTCCTGGCAAGGTATAATTTGGCAGAATACCGTGGGAAGATTCCATTACAAGTTTTTTATTCAGTTCTAAACTACATTCAGAGTGCTTGTAGTGCAGTAAATTCATTTTATTCTGACGCCATTCGTAATACATTTCATCATAGGGATTCACTTCATCCATTTTAGACGAACTCATATTCTCAAAATCACAATTATCTTCGTCTTCAGTGGTTTTATCAGATGATGATGATAATAATTGACTCGTCTCGATGCTCTTATCAAATTTTATTGGCGTTGGATTAATTTTAAAATTTGGTGAAATAATCTTTAAATTTGGAATCAGTTGGAAAATTGACGATAATTTAGATTCGAGGAAATTTATTCGTTTTTCTAATTTTATGATATTTTCTTTCATTAGCAAATCTTCGTCATTTAATTCTGATTCGTCTTGGACTTCATTTGGAGCGGATAATGATGGAGTTGGTGGTGTAAGACTGCTAAGTTGATGGCCACTAGGACATAGAGTAAGATTGTCTTGAATGCATTGATTTATTATTTCGGGTAATTCTTCTTTTTTCACACAATTTTCAATGTTTGATTTGAGGCTTCTGAGGCTTTGATCGATTTCTTCTTTTACCAAATCGTTTAGGGATTTTGTGGTCTTTTCTTCGTTTTCCAGACTTGAGGTATTAAAATCCATCATTACCAGTTTTATTTCACTAGTTACAGGTATAAGACGAAGGTGAACTACTGGAGTGTTATTTTCAGAAAGACTCTTTTCCATAAACCATACAAAAAGAACTTTTTATTTAGTTTTTGTTCGCTTATTAGATTTTTTTGTTTACTTAAAATTTTGTTATGTTTTTAATTTGAAAAATGTTTTAATTATGACTTAAAATGAAACAATTATTAGGTTCATATTTTTGTATGATTATTCAAAGTTTTTTTTTTTATTTTTTAAATGAATTTAAATATGTATACATATGTGTCTTAGACTTAGGATTATCAGTATACTGTTGGCAATGGTCTTAAAATTACGATTGTGACTTTTGATGTTTTAAATTCAAATATATAGAATTATATTGTAAAATTAAATACTTAAACCCCGGATTCTGTTTGCATCTTTCCCTTTGTATATATTTGATTACATAATGTTACAATTTATTTCAATTAAAGATTTATATGGTTTGGCCTTAGGTCGTCTACCAGATTGACATTGGGCAGGTTCAGACGACATAAGGGACTTAAAAGTAAGTAAGTAAAAGTTTCTAGTATTTGATTGGCCAGCTGCCAAAAAAATTACCTTCCAATTTTAATGGAAAGTTGACTGGAAAGTTAGTCAAGAAAAATCTCCCTAACTATCAAGGCAAGTCTACTAATGTCAAAATGACAACTCATGATGTTTTTTTATTCAACTGAAAGCTGAACTTTATTACTATGTGATTTATTTAATTTCTGCACAATTCTATTTGATGTTTTATATAAAAGGGTTCCTTGTCAAATTGAAAAAGGAATTAGTAATATTTTTTTAAATACAAAATACAGGCCGAATTGTTATTGTAGCTTATTATTGTAGCGGTTTGTAGACAATTATGTTTTTGATAGTTTTTGCACTATGAACTTAACCTTTTCAACCCGGAATGCTGTTACGAAACTAACATAAAATATTTTTTGTTGAACCGATCAAAAGATGTAATCTTAGTATATTTCCAACAAAAAAGTTCCAAAAATATCCATGGGGGGCGCTGGGTGGGCTGGGTCACATATGTCCCACACGGCTTTTTGAGTGGGACATATTTGTCCCATTAGGTTATTATAAACCCAGATTCAGAAAAACTATTTTCTAAGTAATGTTTTTTATTAGTAACAATGGCGGAAAACGTTATGTCAGACACATCTTGATTTGACGCAGCTCTTCTGGCCATTTCATTTGCTGTAAATCATTTTTTCGGAAAACACATTTATTAGAAAACTAGCTACAAAATAACTAACGGGATATATTTGTCCCACATATGTATGATGGAAAAATACGAGCGGGACATATATAACCCATTTTACAATAATGGTGAAAAAACTTGTAATATAACACAAATCTATACAAACATAATTTTTACTAAAGTCACAACAAATCGAATTACCTTTTTTTCTCTTTTTTTTACAGTTAACAATTTTATTTTTTTTTTCGCGAAAATTAGTTGTAACATACAAAAACTGTAACCAAAAAACGTTACCGAACTTTCAAACATTTCCACAACTGCACCTCCAATATGAAAAAAAAAACCGTTAGAAATAGTAAATCTACGAACTAGGACATATTTCACCCAAATCAGAAGTGTATTTTAAATTTCAGAGCAGTTTGAAATTTCGCTGGGACATATGTGGCCCAACAGGGTCGAAATGGTTAAAGTAGATGCTTTGCTTGTGAAGTAAAGTTCTGAATTTGAAATTTATGACACTTGAAAAACTACTTAGTTGCCTTGGTCAAAATTTACGTTCAAGGAATGAAGTTGACTGCAAATGAAGTCCCTTATGTTGCCTGAACCTGCCCATTTCTTTTTTTATTGAACTTAATATATTGAATACTATTTATAATTGTATAACCTTTTTTTCTTCTTATTTTGCATTAAAAGTGGACTTCAATTATTCGTGTTCTCTATTTCTGAGCGCCAATATTGCATATCTATATAACACTCCCCAGTCTTATTTACCATTCAGAACGCACAAGACTTCGTTTATATCAAAAGAGGTTTTGCCAAATAAGAATGGGGCATTTGAGATGGTAGACATCTTCTCTCTTCTTAAGATTGCAAAGGTCATACACAATTGTAAAATCAGTTGTGAAATTTAAATGAGTTTAATTATTTCTCCTCTCAGTTTTAATATTAAAGTTATCATACTTGTACGTATTTTCATAAAGATTTAAGTTCAACTAATTTTAAATCATTCTGTATTCCGAAGATTACGCTTCAGCAACTTTTATACATAGAGCGACTTGCTCCTTCCAATAGATTATTCAATACCCGTGTTTTGTTGGGAAATCTATCAATAGTATAGTAGGATTTTACACTAATAACAAAAACAATATCCGCAGTATGAATACTACCGATAAAAGTTAAAGTAGATTCTTACTAAGGATGGGTTTTTGATATTTATACGAGACTCGAATGCATCTTATGTGATTTCGTTTTCAAATGTTGGTATGATTGATATCGAATTTGTATCTCGATGGCTGTGTCCGTTGAGTAGTTGTGCATTTGCAATCATGTGTTTTCCATTGGGGAAAAAAAAAATTAATCTGTTACTGTTGATATTATTTAGTTTTGTTATTGAAAATGGACTAACTGGGCTTTTTTTGCAAGAGAAAACAATAGAAAAGATAATTAAGTTTTGTTATGTTTCCACCAAAGGTTTATTTAAGTTTAGATTAAATAAATCTTTTTGGTGTTTCCACCGTACAAGAAGATTTAAAAATGATTAATTTTGACAGAACTTTCTTAAATGCAAATGGTGTTTCGATGCTTCTTATGATGTGCAAGTGAGATAGCTTGATTCGTGTTAAACAATTAAGAACTGAATAGTTCCGCATCATATAAGAATATGCTTTCTACAATTTTTTTTTAATTTGATTAAAAAAAACTATATTTTTTGTACACAAACATTCAAATAAACAGATCATAATGCATTATCTGTAAAACCAACTCCTCCACACAGGTTTTTCTTCACAAATTTTGACTCGACTCAAGCTCATTTCAACTCGATTCAGGTATATAAAGAATTGAGGCGAGCTTCAAGCTCACTTCAACACCACATGTTAGTGTAGTAGTCTACGAACAAACCCCCTTCTTGAAGTTTTTATTTTATGTCAAATTGTTTGGTTAAAACTTTGAAACCGACTATCACATTACATAGACGTATTTTCTTGATTTTGATAGTCAACTATCAAAAATCAGCTTACACGATTTCAACCCTGGTCTGAATGTCGCTATTTTTTTTGGAATATTTTGATAAATTATTCTGGCAAATATTCAATTGTATCAACTTTCAAATATAAAAACCGGACTACTGGGGATCGTTTTTTTGGCAATTTCTCACTGTACTTTATATGGAATACCAAAAAACATTGCCGTTACACATACCGTTACTTTCATACTTCATATCATTACTTGAGATTCCCATCTTATAGAACTTATAAAAAAGTGCTTCACGTGCAATGGAATCAAAAGCATCGCGAAAATCTACAAAGCAAGCTTATAGCACCTTGATCCTTCTTTTGTTAAAATAAAAAATAAATAAGGTGGCGCAACAGTCCGTAAAGAACCAGGGCCTAGTGACTTACAACTCTCAACCATTCCTGTGTGCGAGTAATTGCAGGAATGGAGAGGACCTACAGTTTATATGCCGAATCCGAACGGCTAGATTGAGAAAGCACTTTTCATGACAAGAATTACTCTTGGAGAATTTGTCAATTCCTCGCAAGAGGCAGTACCCGTGAAAAAAACTTTAGGTGTCACAGGCAGGGATCGAACCCAAGACCTTTCGCATGACAGTCCTTCTTTTGTTACTTTTTGCAATATTAATCAATGAGAATAATTATTGTGTACGGAAACTGCACACAACCTGCTTAAAACTCATTTTTATTGACCCACCATCTAAGCCTGTTGAATGTCAAGGCACTGAATAACTTTGCGGAAGTGTTCAAGAATGAAGTACCTCTGTAGTTCTCTGGATTATTTAAAGCTCCCTTTTTATGCAGTGGATATATCGGGTGATTTTTTAAGAGCTTGAGAACTTTTTAAAAAAAAAAAACGCATAAAATTTGCAAAATCTCATCGATTCTTTATTTGAAACGTTAGATTGGTCCATGACATTTACTTTTTGAAGATAATTTCATTTAAATGTTGACCGCGGCTGCGTCTTAGGTGGTCCATTCGGAAAGTCCAATTTTGGGTAACTTTTTCGAGCATTTCGGCCGGAATAGCCCGAATTACTTCGGAAATGTTGTCTTCCAAAGCTGGAATAGTTACTGGCTTATTTGTGTAGACTTAAGACTTGACGTAGCCCCACAAAAAATAGTCTAAAGGCGTCAAATCGCATGATCTTGGTGGCCAACTTACCGGTCCATTCCTTGAGATGAATTGTTCTCCGAAGTTTTCCCTCAAAATGGCCATAGAATCGCGAGCTGTGTGGTATGTAGCGCCATCTTGTTGAAACCACATGTCAACCAAGTTCAGTTCTTCCATTTTTGGCAACAAAAAGTTTGTTAGCATTGAACGATAGCGATCGCCATTCACCGTAACGTTGCGTCCAACAGCATCTTTGAAAAAATACGGTCCAATGATTCCACCAGCGTACAAACCACACCAAACAGTGCATTTTTCGGGATGCATGGGCAGTTCTTGAACGGCTTCTGGTTGCTCTTCACTCCAAATGCGGCAATTTTGCTTATTTACGTAGCCATTCAACCAGAAATGAGCCTCATCGCTGAACAAAATTTGTCGATAAAAAAGCGCGAAACACATTTCGAACCGAACACTGCTTTTGGTAATAAAATTCAATGATTTGCAAGCGTTGCTCGTTAGTAAGTCTATTCATGATGAAATGTCAAAGCATACTGAGCATCTTTCTCTTTGACACCATGTCTGAAATCCCGCGTGATCTGTCAAATACTAATGCATGAAAATCCTAACCTCAAAAAAATCACCCATTATTATTGTTTTTTTTTTTTTTGTAGTCATGCGGAACGTTCGCTATTTCGAATTTCCTGTTGAATTCCGCGGTTAATGCAGACACAAATTCTATTGTACAATTCTTGTAGAATTCAACTGATATTCGGTCCTCTCCTTTGACTTTGCTACTCAATTGCTTTCTTAGCCCAAAGAAACAGCGGTTAGCAAGAGTTATTCTTCGTTTGATCTCAGAGCTGGTGTTGTTTTATGCGTTTATAGCAAAGTCTAGGTAGACGAAGTCCTTAACTACCTCAAAGTTACTTCTGTAGATTGTGACGTTTTGACCGAGACGTAGGTTTAGTAGGTCCTTTCTTGACGACAGCATGTACCCATTTTTGCCACCTCTGCCTCAATACTCACAAAAACCCCATTGACATCACGCTGAGTTTTCCGATTATGTCAATGTCATCAGCACATGCTAACAATTGGACAAACTTTTGAAAGATAGTGCCTCTAGTGTTGACGTGAGAGCTCTGCACTATTCTTTCAAGTACGATGTTAAAAAAATCGCATGACAGCGCATCACCTTGTCTAAAACATTTTTTGACATCGAAAGATTCTGTTAAGTTGTTTCCAACCTTTATGGAGCAGCGCGAATTCTCCATGGACATCCTGCACAAACGGACGAGTTTGGCAGGGATGCCAAAACTAGACATGGCTCTATACAGCTCTTCCCTGTAGAAACTGTCATATGCGGCCTTGAAATCGATAAAAAGATTGTGGGTGTCGATTTGATGTTCTTGGGTTTTTTCCAGGATCTGCCGTAATCGTAATGTGAATATTTGATCGACTGTGGACTTTCCTGGTCTAAAACCACACTGATAAGGACCTATCAGGTTGTTGACGATGGGGTGGGCTTTAGACGTTCACATATTACGGCAGAGAAGATTTTGTAAGCGATGCTAAGTAGACTGATTCCTGCTGCATGCTCCTAAACAACTTATCTCCAGCTGCTTTAAAGATCTCGGCATTCAAGCCATCTGGTTTAGCGGCTTTGTTTGATTTCAGCTTAGATATGGCAATCTTTGCTTCGTCTAAGTCGCGAGGACGGGATTATTGCCTTTCGTCGTCTATGTTGTATGGATCATCCTGCCTGACAGCGGAATTCGGTTCGTCGTCGCCGTAATACAGTCTGCAGAAGTGGTCCTTCCATATCCTCAGCATTGACTGCGGTTCCACTATGATGTTTCCACTTTCGTCTTTACAGCCGGTTCGGTTCTAGGTTTATGTACTTGTGAATTTCGTTTCACCTGTTCATAAAAATTTCGAACTTCATTCCTGCTTTTAAACCTCTCAAGTCTCAACATCTTCGACCGCACGCTTCTCATGCTCTCTCTTTTTCCTTCTGAGAAGTCGGTGTTCCTCTCGCCTCTTCTGCTCATTGAGCTCATGAGCAGCTCTCGTCCTTATATGCGGCGCCGATTTGCGGGCCTGTTGTTTGGCTGCATTTGCCTGCCGACATTCTTCATCAAACCAGTTGTTCCTTGTTGGTGGCTGCTTGAAACCCAGCACTTCAGAGGCGGCTTCTCTGATTGCATCTTGGCAATGTTGCCACTAGTTTTCGATGTGTTGGCGGCAGAGAACTTCGAGAGAGGTTACTTGTAACTAAGTTGAAAATAAGCTACTTCATAAATTTAGATAGCTTAATAAGTCTTATACACTTCGTGTCACATGAATAGAGACAAGCTTTTTTCGTTTGAATAGGGACAAAATCTTAGTTTACCTTTTAGCGTGTTTTTAATCAGTTAAAAAGATACTCTGATTGTTTTGAAGCTTAGTTCAAGTATAAATTTGATAGAATCAAAAAGTATGGTTAGAAGTAAGTAAAGTAAGAAAAAAGTAATATCTCAAAAACCTAACCTGATACATTAATTTTGAAGCCTGAATAGATTTAAGGCTAATAAAACCCATTGGAAAAGTACAATTTTATAGCCAGTAATAAAACCTTGTCGACCAGTATTATAATCGAGGGTTTCATAATCATAATCATGGATTTTGAAAACAGACATCTTTTTTGTATTACGATTTTATTTCCACTTCAATTAATTCTTTGCAGTCTTAAAAATTTCTAAACAATATTTTCTTTACTATTTTTTTAAAAATTCATATCTCATTTAACGCTTATTTACTTACAGCCATTGAAAAAAAAAAAATAAATTTAAAATTAAAAGTAAAAAACAAAATAAGTTTAATATAATTATTACATTGATTCTTTTGTTTTTTTTTTTTTTTAATTGTTTTTATTTTATTTTTTATATCTCATTTTTTATTTTTTAGACCGAGAAAAATAAGCAGTTAAGATTTTGTATGAGTAAAAAATGTTTTTATGTTTTTTGTAGTTTTCTTTTTTAATATTTGGGGTAGGCAATTATTTATAGATAACTTCTATTTAAAAATGTTTTGGAAGGTTTGTGCATTGGGTCTAAATGATAAAGACAAAATCTGTGAGGACATTGATAATTTAAAAATTTTAATAATATAATAATAATTTTGTGTAAAAAACACTAAAAATATATATAAACTTTATGTTTAGTGCTTAAGAATTACGTTTTTTTTTGTTTTCTTTAAATGTAAGTATTTTGTTTCTTTTTTATTTTTGTTTTTTTTTCGGTTTAAGTTTTAGGGTAGACGTATATTAAATAGAAGACGATCATTAGTTAAATAGGATAAAAATTCGACATCACATTAATTCCCTTAATCCATAAAAAATGTTTTAATTTTGTTTAAAACAATTTTTTTGTAGCTTGTTTTGTTTAAAATTTTCATTTGCTCTTTTCTTGACACAATTATACATAAAATTATGTATTTTATATTCTCGTAGGGGTGTTTTACGAAATATTTTACAATTTACCTGCGTTTAAGTGTTTTACATATGTTTAATAAAATGTTATATTTCTGTTTGTTTGTTTTTTTGTTTGTTTTGTTTTATGAAAAGTAGAAAATACGCAATTTGTTAACAACAACCATATTGTTTTATATTTTTGTTTTGTTGGTTTTTCTAATAATTTTGTTTGTTTGATCATTTTTACACAGTTAATTTAAATATATATAAAATACATTCATTTTTGTTTTTAATATTTCACGATTAACAAAACTCTATTCGTTTGGACGCTCGCACGCTGAAATTTTGTTGTAATAATTTTAGTAATTATAAGTTTTATTTTCTTTTATTTTTACTAAAAACTACCTCTGATAGGAAAAAAATATACAATTTATAAGTTTTTTTTGTTTATATTGAGCTGAGTTTTTGTATTTTTGTATTTGTGTTTTTTGTTTTTTAGGTATATTAAGTTTTTGGTTTTTGTATTTTGTGTGTTTTTGAGGGAGGGGAAGATTCTTACACACATAGAATTTTAATTTAAAAAATGTTTACGATTGATTTAGAATTGATTTAATTTAAATTTTATTTATTTTGGTTTATATGCATTTGATTTGATAAATTGTTTGTTTTTGTTTTTATTATCAAGGAATTATTACATGTTTCAAGTTTTGAACATATTTTTCTATTTTATCATTACCATCAAAGATCAAACTAAAGAGAACTGAAATATTCAATAATTAAAGCATTAAAATAAGAACGTTTACCCATAGACAAAACTTTAAATTGTAATGAGGTTTTAAACTTGCGAGAAATCTGAAGTGAATTCATGAAAAATTATATACAAAGGAAACAAATTGTATGTAAAAAAAATAGGGGATTTTGAAGAGGTCCATGCCATTCAGAATTAAAAATATAACGATCTCAAATAATCTGCTATCGGACTATCCGAATAATGGAAATGGATAAGCTTAAAGTCATCGAGGGTGTTCTGTAACGTTAAAATGCAAAGGGATTTGATATTTATTAAACTTGGCGAGTTTCAAAATAAGCTGTACATTTGGGTTCTTATGTGTAAGTCTTTGTTTTTCTGTCTAATAACAATAAGCTTGTTTACAATTTCCCTCAGGCTTAGCTAAATTTAAAATTATAAAGCTGATCTGCCAGTAAGGTTAGGCATAGTGGAATTAAATTATAGTCTTTGAGTCCTATTTATTTGTCTTGAATGATCAAGGAATTTTTTAAAGTCATTACAAATATCAAATACTGCAAACCAATTTGCTCTTTTCTCTAGAAACTTATGTTCTCGTTTAAGAAAACCAATATACCGCTTTTTTTAATTTGCACACCCTAAAGGGATTTTCTAACCTCTTAAGAAGAGATACCGGTATACATTGGCCTAATTTTTTGAATATCACAATGGTGGGGAGTAGTCAGAAAAAAGAATAATTATGTTTGATAGTGGGTCCGAAGTTGAGCTCAAGGGTAAGCTGATGGGCATTCCCCGAAGTTCGATTATTACGGTAGAATTGTTTGAGGGGTAAAGCCATTAAGCATTGCTTATTACAATATTGAACGTTAAATGAGAATTTTGCAGTAATATATATTAATTCACTAAAAAAATGTACCTAAATATTTTCTTCTATACAGATCTGCCGTCTTTATAATATTACAATGCCTACTTAACATTATTTTTTTTAAAGCAGAGGTTTGTTCTTTTTCTAACTATTTTCAACTGTTGTTAACAATTTTTGTTCCTAAACATTAAGATTGTAACCATTTGTAACAACATGACGTCATTACATAGTTCCTTAACTCATTGTTGAAGTTTAAAATAGTTATAATTTGTAACTATTCGCAACTCAGCTCGGGAGCTGAGTTAAAAGTGTTGAACTGTCAAGGTGAATGTTTTTTTTTTACAAAAATGTAATTGCTTTTTGTGGCTCGGGAGAAAATAATGAGCTTAAAAGCAATTTGTCAAAATAATATTTGATTCAGGATATATTTTAGAAACATACATACATATGTACATTGTACATGTTTATCTCATCAATTTTTATTGAATTTTGAAAGCTCCTTTAATTTTTCGTTCGTTATTCAAACTGCGATTTAGGGTTATAAAAAAAAATGTTTTTTCTTTGATAGTAGTCGTTTGACAGATCAACAATTTGTGTAACAATTATCGTTCCTTAATGATTTTAAAGAAATCTCCCCTGGGTAAAATAAATCAATTTATTTTTGATCCAGATCTGTCAAAACACAAATCCATGGGGCAAAACTAACTGATTTAATTTTGATTTTAAATCAAATCTGCAGATCTTGATTTTTAGGTAGATTTAACCCTCTTTGCACAAAAACTAATCCAATTTTTAAAAATGTTTAGCTAGGATTTTGACAGCTGTACAAGTTACATTTATGCAATGACAAAACATCCAATCGTGTCGCACGAAAATATACAAAATTTGAAGAAAATCTGAATTTACCGATGGAAAAGCCCATAACAAATTCCAACAGTTCGTAACAGTGACATTAGAACAATTTGTTTTACAAATAATCAAAATAGTTAAGAATAGTTCAAAAAAGAACAGACTTCAGGGCTGTCAAAGAAATGCAAACAGATTTAATGTTGTAAGATCGAATGAAAAGAGGAATTTCCTACCTAAGGTTGTAAAAATCAGTGAAGAAGGAATTTAATATAATGTTGTAAAAACAGTAAACTTAAAATTACTTTAACACCGAACTCTGTATTCGGCCTTATCACAGGCCCCGTGCCATCGGAGAAAATTCGTACTACTGAAAATTGTTGGTATTTTTCGTCTTCCAAACAAAAATATGCATCCCAATGATTTGGGGTTCGTGCTAAGTAGTGCCTTTAGTCTCGAATCCAGTGGCAATATTTTAGATATATATGTAATACAATTTTTACCAACCCTAGTACGAATGTTCTCCGCTGGAAATTCTGATACGGCCGATTATCTCATCGCCATTAACATATAAATGAAGGTTTTTTTCAGATTTTTTTCTTGGCCATCTTCTATAACAATTTTTTTAAATCAATTTTTAAAAACTAAGTAAAATAAGACATTTCTGTATGCAACTTAAATTACTAAACAAATACAATTTTTATGGACATAATTTATATTTCAGTATTCTTTTATTCATAGTTGATTCCCGTTTTCGTTTGGTTTTGTAACATTATAAGGAGAAGATTCTTCACGAAAATTAATTTAGCTGTCGTTTAAATGTTTTAAATGTTAAAGTCTATGTGCTTTTTCAAGGAGTGATTCTAATTAAAGTAAATATTTAAACACAAATTATTTCATAAAAATAAAATTTAAATTACATGTGCCTTCGATAAAAAATTTTGTTTTTTTAAATAAAAGTGGAATCACAATGAATGGCTTAGGAAAACAAAGAAAGAAGTTAAATCGAATCAAAAAATTATTATTATAAGCTTTCTGTGTCTGGACAGAGAAGATTCGGCTTCTCATTTCTCTCATATTATTTTTACAATTTTTATTTCCTAGCTTTCATTTATTTAATCACTTTTTTTTCTATTTATATATATTTTTTGTTTTTGTAATTTATGTATATAATTTCTTGTTGAAAATTTCTATAAGATTTCTCTTCTTTTATATTATATTTTAAAGCTTTCTAGCACCCAACTTCATTGGACCTCGCTGAGCTCGACGTGCTTCTAATTCTCGCTGACGTTGAAGCTTTTTCTCTTCTCGTTTTCTTCGAGCTTCATCAAGTTTTGGATTTCCTAGCGATACATTTTTGTTGTATTATGAAGTTTTATTTATAATTGTGTTTTTTGACTTACCGGTTAAAGCATCTTCGATAGGTTCGAATTCGCCATCGGCCCATGAGTCACTATTCCAATTGGCATTGTTGGTATTGTTTATGTGTCCATGTCCATGGCCATGTCCGTCGTCGTCGTCGTGAACGGGACTGATATTGTTGCAATTTGTTAGTAGGTTGGATACGCTAGGCAAATCGTTTGGTCGCTGCTGCTGCTGCTGTTGACTTTTGTTATTTGGTTCTACATCGTTATAATGAAGGTTTTGTTGTATTTGCTCCTGTTCTTGTTCCTGTTCTTCGATCTTAAATTAAAGTAAATAAAGAGAAAGGTTAACAGTTACTCAATGCAATCGTTGGAATTTAAAATCATACAGGATCCTCTTCTAGGCTTCCCCATTCTTCGTTATCCCAACCATCTCGAACATCTGCTAGGGCAGTAGAAGCATTAAGTTGTCCACTGTTTGGAACTGCACCAGCTAAAGGACTGCTTGGATCCTGTGAAGTCTGAGAATAAGAATAGAAGATAGGGTTTATTGCAGTTACATTTGTTACTTAGGTATATATTTTTTTTAAAGACATATTTTATGTTATGTTACCCTTTTTACAAGGAAGACAAAGTTTGAGCATTAGGAAAATAAGAGATGGTTTAAAAGGATGTGGTTTTAAATTCCTGAATAATGAAATGACATGGGAAGACAGAGTATAGTATTCTAAATATAAATTCGCGTTATACAGCAAAAAAAACAAATCTCTGTATTTGAAAGTACGAGCCAAGTTGGCATCGATTTTATATTGGATGAGCATTCATGAAGGCGCAATTATTAAAATTAAATTGTTTCAGGGAATGAATGCGACTGGCTATTTCGCTAGAGTATAATCCTTAAAAAAAAAACGGTGTAGAGCGACGATGCTATTGTCTCCAATAATTTTTAACGCACTTCTTTGAATACTGTCCAAAAGTTAGTAGAGCACCAGCCCAGAGGTGGGAGTAATACTCAAGCTTTGGACGTATGGAAGTTTTATAGATACTCGTAATAGCTAGATCAGAGGGGAGGAAATCTTCTTGCACTGCCAGAATTTTTATTTCCCAATTAATTATCTGCCAAGATCTGAATTTAGTTAACTTTGAAGATTGGGATTAGAAGTTTCAGAATCGATATCATTTGTAACAATGAAAAGTGTGTCGGAGTAGTACTGGCCATTAAAGAAGTCTTCGATCTTCGAGATATTTCTTAAGCTTATAATTAATCAGCGTTTCTATGACTTTGGCAAAAAGCGACTTCAGTCGATAATTAGAAGAGGATTTGCCTGGACATATGACGTTTTTCATCTTATCGAAACGAGAATTGAAGAGTAGGATAAACAAAAAAACATACGTAGCGGTTTAGCTACTGTTGAAGAACACCTCTTCATGTACATATGTTAAAATATTTTAATATTCTATCCAGAATACAAGTACAAAAAAGATTGGCCGCAAAGAATCATCAATGGGCTTAAGATCTGGGGGAGCTATGGCTCCTATCAGGTAAGGTGGGATTTGAGGCGTGATAGATAAAGGAGTACCTGTAGCGTGATGGTTAGTGCGTTGGACAATGCACAGGTGCTGTTCCGGTTGATTTGGAAAAGGCCTTTGACACCGTATGGTTAGAGGGTCTTTACCTAAAACTGAGCAGGCTTGGCATAAGCAAGCCATTGTTGTATATACTTTATGATATGCTTAACGGTAGAAAGTTTGTTGTCAAAAGTGGCAATGTAACTTCTACCACAACATTCTTAATTAAAAATGGTCTTTAACAGGGAGCGGTGAATTCGCCGATTCTCTTCAGCATTTACACCAGCGATCTGATAGGTAGTCTTACAAAGGCAATTGCGTACGCCGACGATCTAATTGCGTACAGAACGGCCCGAAAGGTTGAGGTTATTAGAATTCTCTTGCAGCGTGATTTCGACAAGATTCAGCGATATTGCGACGACTGGAAACTGAAAATAAATGTCCAGAAGTCGGAGACAATTCTGTTCCGGACTCCGTTGGCTAGGGCCACGAGGGATACGTGCAAGAATTGGCGCAAGATGGTCATCGTTGATCTTCACGGGCAGCCATTAGCGAGCAAAAGGGTAGTGAAGTACCTCGGTATCTGGTTAGATCAGTATTTATATTTCGACAGACATATAAATGCTGCTCTGACCAGGGCTAGAGGAGCCTTCGCTCTGACGAAACGGCTGTGTTTTAGCAGTCGGCTTGACCCCAGAGTGAAGGTAATTTGCTACATGGCCCTCATACGGCCGATGATCGTTTATGGTTGTCCTGTGTGGTTCAACGTTGCCCCTTCCCAGATGGAGAAGTTTCGGGTGTTCGAGCGGCAGTGTTTACGACGCTGTACCGGCTTATATCGAACAGCCGAATCTTCTTACGTGCATTACTATTCCAACGATGTCCTATACAACGGGGCTCGAATCAACAGAATTGACAATTTCGTGATAAAACTCGTTCGAGGTCACATTGCAAGAGCTATGTCTTCGACCAACAATTTAATTTTCGGGGCGTTCTATCCGAACGACGAGTATTTTGAGAGTTCACGCTTGAGCGGCTTCATTCCACCAGAGGCGACTCCTGTACAATCGGGACGTCATGGCACAAGGCGGAGCAGAGCTCAGTAGGGCTGTGTCCGAACGGGACCGAACTGATAGGGTGAAGCAGGAGAACCAGTTTTGGTGGCTTCAATTGGCACTTGATAGTGGGTAGTCGGGATGGGGTTTAAAGCCTTGGCCGGCTTACATACTTTTTTTATAGTTTTAGGGTTTAGTTTTAAGTAGAATAGGCATGGTGGCACAAAAAAAAAATACATAAAATACAAAAAAAGAAACACAAAAAAAAAATACAAAAAAATACAAAAAAAAAAATACAAAAAAATATAAAAAAATAAAAAAAAAGACAACAAAATATGAAAAACAAAAAACGTTAGATAGTTAGATTTGCTGCTGTGGTTGTTCTAGTTTTAAGTAGTTTATAGGTAGAATAGGTAGTTTTAGTTAGCTTTAAGTTTTATATTAAGGACCTTATTTTAAATAGTTTTTAAGTAAAAATAAAAAAGGATATTGACATTAGTTTTTCTAAATTTTCTAATGAATACAGAAATAAATAAAATGAATTGAAGTTAAATAGATCTTAGGGCCGAAAGGCATTAGCATTAAGTATTATTGTTTAACTTAGAGTGTCCGTATGGGACCAGTAAGTTAGTTGTAAGTTATGGTTAATTAGGCTAGTTTTATGAATTTTTGTCTAGCTTTAAGATAGATTTAAGAGTGAATTAATAAAAATGAATTAAAAAAAAAAAAAAAAAAAAAAGTGCGTTGGACTGTCATGCAAGGGGTCTTGGGTTCAATCCCTGCCTGTGCCACCTAACTTTTTTCACGGGTACTGCCTCTTGCGAGGAATTGACAAATCCTCCAAGAGTAATTCTTGTCATGAAAAGTGCTTTCTCAAATTAGCCGTTCGGATTCGGCATATAAACTGTAGGTCCCTACCATCTCTGACAACATTACTCGCACACAGGAATGGTTGTGAGTTGTAAGTCACTAGGCCCTGGTTCTTCATGGACTGTTGCGCCACCTAATTTATTTATTTTACAAGCGTATGGGCCGAGGAAGAATAGAAATTCTTCATATTTTGTACGAATTACCCACATTTCTTACCGCTTTTGGGAAATTGCAGTATTTTTTGCCATTCGAAAAGTGTATTTCTTGCTTATTTAAACTTTTTCCGGGTTTCCTCAGTTGGGTTTGCTATAAAGCAACAGAACTGACTGATTAGGCAAAACGTTACGATGCATTTAAGTAGAAAGGCTCTCTCTCATTTAACTAAGGAGCCGTTGTATAAGACCTTAATCATCTCAGTCTTGCAAGGACAATGAAAGCTTCGGAAGAAAGGTTACTTTTTGCTTCGAGAGAAAGATTCTTCGAATGATTTTTGATCTTGTGTTTATCGAAGGAGTATGAAGAAGAAGATTCAATGAAGAGCTAGACAGCGAGCCACGTGGAGTGTATGAATACGAACGTGCTCCCATGGTGGTGTATTTGATAATTGCAAGCGGCTAGTTAGGAACAGACGGGAGCTGTTCACGAGCATAATAGGAGAGAGGAACAACGACTTCTAAGATGGCAGAGAGAGCATGAGAAGCGTGCGTTGAGAGGTTCAAAAGCAGAAACGAAGTTCAAAAGTTTTAGCAGCAGGTGAAACGAAATTTACAAGTGCATTAAGTCGAACCGAAGACTGCAAACACGAAATTGGAAACATCATAGTAGAACCGAAGTTAATGCTGAGGATATGGAAGGACCACTTTTGCAGACGGTAGAGACAAGATGATCCATTCAAAAAAAAGACAAAAGCCAACAATTCCGTTTTCCCAACTTAAACGAAGTAAAGGTTGCCATATCGAAGCTGGAGCAGATGGCTTGAATGCCGATATTGAAAACTATACCTTCTATAGAGGAATCAGTATCCTTAACATCGCTTACAAAATCGGTGCTTATTAGTGTGGCTTTAGACCAAAGTTCACAGTCGATCAAATATTCCAATTCCGACAGATCATGGGAAAAAAACCCAAGAACATCTAATCGACACCCACCATATTTTCATCGATTTCAAGGCCGCATATGACAGCATCTATAGGTATCCGTGCCAAACTCGCACATTTGTACAGGATGACAATGGAAAATTCGTGCTGCTCCATTAAGGTTGAAAACAACTTAACCGAACCTTTCGATGCCAAAAAAGGCTTTAAACAAGATGATGCGCTGTCATGCACGTAAACACTAGAGGCATTCATTTTTCAAAAATGAGGGCAAAACAAAGTACATGCTGCCATCAAGAAAGGACCTACAACACCTCACGTCACGATCAAAACGTCACCATCGACAGACGTAACTTTGAGGTAGTTAAGGGCTTTGTCTACTTGGGCTCCGCTATGAATGCAGAAAATAACACCAGCGCTGAGACAAAAGGAAGGATCATTCTTGCTAACCTCTGTTTTTTGTTTTGTTGGGCTAAGAACGTAATTGAGTAGTAAAGTCTGCACTAGAGTAGCTAAAGTGTCGGTACATAAGGCCCTCATCAACCCCGTTCTGCTATACAACGCAGAAGCATGTACTGTTATAAGCGTGATATACGGTCCCGTATGCATAAAAGGTGAGTGAAGGAGAAAATGGAACGACGACTTCTACGGGCTGTACAGCGACGTAGACTTAGCCAGAAGGATAAAAGTCTAACGACTGAGATGGCTTGGTCACGTAGAGCGCATATAAAACAATACTCCGGCCGGAAAGTCTTCGAATAAAATACAACATAATGGTCAGATGTACCTGCAGATATTGAACATTAATATTATTTTTATCTGTATCAGAAAGGAACATGTCAAGAAAGTTTTCTGCTGGATCATTGACCTTTCCAAAAACCTCAGCACATTCTGCTTCGGGTGTTGTCTTACCCAAATAGAAAAGTCAATACGAATTGTTTACATTGCAATCTATAAAATTACTTGTTATTCAAAAAAAAATTTAGTGTGAGGTTTGAGATATAAATTTTACAATGTTTTTCGAGAGTCTCGATAGGGTTCAAATAACAAAGAACTTCAAACTGAAAAAAGTAAGAAAATAGAAATTGAACTTACATCCATTTCACCCCAATTTTCGTTATCCCAATTATCTGCTCCATAATCGCTGGCAGATGCTGATGTGTCATTACTTTCATGTTCCAAAGATGTCATTGATGTTACACTAGACGTTGTTGTCGATAAACTGCTACTTGATGGTTGTTCTTAATAAAAAAACATAAAATATGGTTATTTAATTTAAAATTAACATTTTTTTAAAATTAATAACCTACCTAATGATGCTGGTTTTGATAGATTTCGACCTGTGAGTGGCGGTCGCGGCCTTGACGAATCACTTTGGCTTCGATAGAATTTCGCCGTTACAGCAGTTACCGCCCAACCAGCCCAAGTAGCAGCAGCATTACCTATTGAAGGTGTTGCTGTATGAACATCAGCCTCTGAAAATTAAAAAAATTATTTTAAAACTGCCTTATTTGTATGCATTTTAAACTAACCCATTGTTTCACGTAAACTGGGATCTTCAGAAACTTTTTCTAGTTTTCCCAGAAAACCACGAATTGTCTTGAACGCTGGATCTCGAACAGATTTTTCTGGATCGACAGTTAGCGAACACAAGGCGGGTAAGACACGATTTGCGACCTCACTAAAAATGGAAGCATATATTATAAATTTTTTTGAAAACAAAATTAAAGCGATGAATTATTTACCTCAGTAGGAAATACTGTTGTGTTGCAGCTAACGCTAATACACCAGCAACCCGCGCTGGTGGAAATGGATCCCGCATGGCTCTTATAAATGCAGATACTAGAACTCGTTGTCGCACCTTTGTTTTATAAAAATATTTAAATACTGTAAAGTGAAATCAATAATGAGAAGAATAAATTACCTGTGGATGCAAGTGGGGAGCAATTTTCCCTAAGCACACTGTTGTATTGGTTCGAATACCACCTTGATCGTCTCGTGCTTGCAGGCGTGCAAAATGTCGCAACACTTCCACGTTTAAATTGTTGTAGTTTAATTTTGGAGCCAAGTGAATAATGGACTATAAAGAAAATTGTCATAATTATATAAAATCAAAAAACAAAAGAAACAGTTTCAAATTACCTTAACTGTCTGTTCTCGGATTGTAGCATTTGTGTCAAGGAAGCCATGTGCAACTTGGGGAAATATCTGATCATTTACTACTTGTGGTTGTAAATGTGCAATAAAAAGTTCTAATTGTTGTAATAAACGAGAACGTGTTACGCGATCTGTTGATGCAAAAAGTTTCACTACGCATGGAACTATTCGCTTTTGGTATTCGTTTTCATCTAATAATTTTCCTAGCTGAAATTTAAGATAAAATTAAGAAATTACAAGTAACCAAACCATATATTTCAAAATATGTAAATATACTTTAAACATTGGAGCAAGAACTGCAGATCCAGCATCACCATATTCATAAGCCGTAATTAACTGAGGAAGTATTTTGTGTCTAAAAAAAAATAAAAAAGAAAGGTTATCCAAACTATTCTTACAAAAAGGGATTTTTGTAAAATCTTACTTGCAAACATTTTCGGGAAAATTTTCCAAGTGTATTGTTAAACCACTGAAAAATCGATTTTTTTCAGCTTTGTCCTTAATTTGAATTTCTTCCAAAAACAACAAAGTATCGACTAGGTCGTTTTTGAAAAACCCTCCAGGCTTGCGACATCGTGTTATAATATCGGCTGGATTTGGTCGATTAGATGGCGATGCACCCACAAGTTCACAATATAATGATTGTAAAGACTTTGGAACGTTATCGATATCTTTTAAATTACCACGAACTTTTAATGGACCGTTGAAGGACTCCCATACGAGGCATCCCAAACCCCACATATCAACAGAGCTAAAAAAAATAATTAAAAAAATCAGTTTCAGTTTTGAGTCAAAGTTATAATATAATGTGGAAAAAATATATTTTTTTTTATCAAATTTTGTATAAATATCCTACTCTGTAAAAAACAGCATTTTGTTCTTGTGGAATAAGCTGTCTTGTTTCCAGAAAGAGGCTACTACCCTACTTTATGATTGCTCTGAAGCCCGAATTAAAAGGGCCTACGTCTTATGGTACTCAAAGTATGTGGATTTTTTTTGTTCAGAATACCACGGTTACAAATATATGAATTCTATCAATTTTCCTTTGATGTAATGTTCTACAATAGGAAAGGCTTTAAGAGGAGATATAGGAGCACATTGGTTTTAAAGCTTTAAATATTAAAATGGGAGGGACAAAATGAGTTAAGTAAAGCATGCCACATTCTCGATGTGCGGTTAAAAAAAGAATCTTTATTCTTCACAGTAGGTCCGAAATTGAGCTCAAGGGTAAACTGATGAGCATTCCTGTAAGTGCGAGTATTACGGCTGAATAGGAGGGGGGGATCGACAGAACGAGCGATGTAAATGTTTCAGTTATAGGTTTATCGCCTTTCAATTTCCAAGTTCATTTTTGAGTTCTATCCAAAAGACATACAAACTTGTTTTAGGGGCACCTGTTCAAATATACGAGTTATATTCAAGTTTTGGATAAAGGTCTTGTAAATTACATCCAGATCTGAAGGATAAAAGCCTTGTAAATTATTATTATTATTTATTAGCAGATACTTAAAAGCTATCTGGTAATTACAATTGAGCCTTATTAGCGCTCTGATATTTAACATACTAATTAAACATTATATTGGCGATTACATATGAGTTAATTTATTATTTGGATATTTTTTAAATTTGGAGTTTTTAAGATTTCTATTATATTTAAGTTTTTCGAAATGGCATTTAATTGTCTTTTTATTTCGGAACAGTTTTTTAACAAATGTTGTAAATTGAGTGTTACGTTACACGAGAAGCATACGGGAGGGTTTAGTTTTTAAGAAGATATTCGTGTGTGTTTGAAGTGTGTCCAAGTCTAAGGCGAACAAAATTAGTTATTTGCGTTTTTGGGATATTTGGGTATCGAGGATGAGATCTCGTTTCGTGTTCATTAAATTTCTTATGAAATTGGTTATGTCACGTTTAGTAAAGATATTAAAATAGTATACGGGTGAATATTTCGTTGATCTAGCTCCACTTCTTCGTTGCCACATACACCAGTATGGCCGGGAACCCACATTAATTTTATGGTTGGTAACTTAGTGATATATGTAGTCCCTTATTTCAGTTATTAGGTTATCGATATTTGAATTGGATATAGCTTACAAAACGGATATACTGTATGAGCAGATCATAGTATTTCCGCGAATCTATGTCGCTGTTGTAATGGCCTGCAGGATACTAAACGCTTCAGCAGTAAAAACAGATGAGAAACTTGGTAAGATTCCATGGCTAAGAATATATCCGTCATTTCGTGTTACTGCGAATCACGTATTTTCATGTGTCTTTGAGTTATCAGTAAAATAGAACTTCCATCCTTCATCTTCAAGTTTTGATTTGATTTCAGTGAACAGTGCTCGGTAAACGTATTGATTGGTGTTGTTTTTTCTTTAATGAGATAGTGTCATATCAATTAAGTTGGGTTTAATATGCCAAGGAGGGTTTGAATTAATAACCCCGTTTTGTTGGAAGTTGTAGTTGACTAGTTTTGGTCAGTACTAGTTTGAGAGTGGATGGAATTCGTTTCATGCATTTTTGATTTATTGTCTGTGCATCACTTACTGAGTTACTGGAGAAGACTAGTTTTGGGGCTAACTTCAATGTTAGTTCATCAACTCAATGTTCTATGGTTGTGAGTCCAGCCTCTCGGCAAGCAAGTTTTGTATCGGTATTGTTGGGAAGGCGTTGAGGCATCTTCTTACTGCTTGATGGTATGGTGGTTTAATAATATTTAGTGTAGATTTTGGGCTTTTACCATAAATATATATTCCAAAATCTATTTTGCTTAATATTAACATTTTTGTTATTTCAGAAAGAGTATTTATGTGTATGTTGCTTTTGATATTACTTAAATATTTAATTATATTGTAAATTACATCCAAATCTTGCACCGGCCGGCGGCGTCGGAAAAAAAACAGGAAACAGCATTCAGTTTTTAAATTTAAATTCTACATGGTTATTAATTTCCCATTGGAGAATGCTATCGAGATCGAAATTTAATAAGCTTATTAAACGCTGTCGTTGAAGTTCCTCATTCAAGGAACAAGGATGTGAATCTAAAAACGTATATGTTAAACTGAGGATAATGTCGTCAACGAAACAGTTTAATGGATTAGAAGTGGCAGAGAAGAGATCGTTTTTGAATATAAGGAAGAGTACGGAGACAAAACGGAGACCCGGGAACATCATTATTTATTTTATGAATTTCAGACTTGAAACCATCTAAAGCAAATTGTATTGAACGGTTAGAAAGGTAGTTTCTATCTAATTCAACGAAGAAGAGATTTTTCAATATCAAAAGCACGCATTATTGATAGAAGAGCTTGGTGTCAAACTTTATCAAATGCTTTAAAAATATTAAGTGCAATGATCTTACTTTCTGTAAAAAGATTTGTTCCACTGTTCGGTTCGGCCATCAGTGGACCTATTGCTACGAAAGCCAAACTGCCGGTCATTAAGAAGCTTTCGTCCTTCGAGATATTTCTTAAGCTGGTGAATAAGACGAAAGAGACTTGTAGAATAGGAAAGATGAAAAAGCTTACGCAGCGGTTTTTTCAGCGTTTAAGAACAGCTCTTCAGAACAATAGAAGGAGTACTATCCGGACCAGCGTATTTTTCTATGTTAAAGTCTTTCAACTGCACAAGTGTGAAAGAGGATTTGCCCATAAAATCGTTTACGCTTTGTAGTACAGGAGGACTCATGACTCACTCTGATAGCGTCGAATTAACGGCAAACTGTGCTGCCAGCAAATTGGCTTTATCAAGTAGCTTATATAAGTAGTATCATTCCGAAAGAGAGTTGAAAACAAGGATGATGCCTCTTGAAAAGTGCCAAAGAAAAGTTATATCGCTACAAAGCCCGTTTAGTTATTAAAGGCTGTGCGCAAAAAAAAGGGATCGATTACGAAGAAACTTACTCTCCGGTAGTGCTATATACCTCTATTCGATTCTTACTCAAATGGACGCAGTGAGCGCGTTCTTATAAGGCGATCTAAACGAAGATATTTGTATGGTACAGCCAGAAAGCTTCAATGACAAAAGCCTAAGAGCATGTAAATTTAAAAAAAAATCCCTTTATGGTCTGAAGCAAGCTAGCCGTGTTTGGAACCAAAACTTAGATGCGGCATTACAGAGTTTCGGCCTTATAAGATCTAAAGTCGATCCCTGTATTTATTACAGATTATCTAAGGGAAAAATGTTGTATGTAGCAGTTTATGTAGATGATCTTCTCATATTTACCAACGATATATACCAGAAGTTGGAAGGTCCGTTTTTCTTGGACATTCAAATTAACAGGGATCGAAGAAGAGGTTTAATTTTATTGGATCAAGAGTTATACATCAATGAAATTTTTAATCGATTACATGTGTTTGATTGTAACTTAGAGATAAGTTGACAAAGGAGATGTGCCCACAAAACAAAAAGGAGTGTGCTGAAATGTTCCCTATCAAGAAGCTGTGGGAATTGTTATGTTTACAGCTCAAGTTTCACGTCCTCATATTAGTTTTGCTGTAAGTACAGTCAGTCGATATAACCGGAACCCGGGCAAAGCCTACTGACAGCAGTAAAACACATTTTTCGCTATCTAAAAGAAACATCACCGCTAGTTTATACCGCTGGGGAAGGTCATGTTTCCGGATTTTGCGACGCCGATTGTGCTAGTGACACAGATGAGAGACGATCCGTAACCGGTTATACTTTCTTGCTTCTCATGGAATTCGAAAAACAGCCAACAATCGCCATCTGGACGACAGAAGCATAACATGTGGCACTAACTGCAGCGACTCTAGAAGCCACCTGGTTGATAATTCCAAATTCACCAGATTCAACTATTATTCGTTGTGATAACAAGAGTGCTATAAGCTCAACTCTAACCAGCACATATCATGGAAGAACCAAACACATTGATGATAAACATCTTTTATACGGGAACAAATTGACGAAGTAAAAATTGTTTTGAAATACTACTGCACTGAAGAAATGACAGCTGATTTGTTGACTAAGGCCCGAAGCTATTTCTTGTTCTTCAGCTCTTGGAATAAGCTTTGGTGTTATCTACTCGTAATTCAGTGAGGGTATTAAAATAAACCTGTTGTTTATTTTACTTTAGAATTAGATTTTCATCAGCTTATCATTTTGTTTGTTTTATTTTTACTTCTAAAATAAATTACTCATTCTTTTCTGAACCTTCAAACTGTTAAAAATATATATCAACTTTTAACAATTTTTGTATCAATTTCTATTGTTTATGGCATACCTCCCTCTTTACAATGAAATAAACATCCCTTTTTTAAAATATCAAAAGGAAATTTTCTTATTAGACAACTCCGTAAAATATGTTTCCAAAAGACTCTAATTTCAATTGGCCAAAATCAAAGAACACTATTTCACTGTTCCTTTCGTTTTCGCCACACCGAAATTGGATTCAGATAATTAGATATACAACTGCTTTAAAATTCTCTTTCAAAAACACTTAAATTAATTTTAAATAAACACCTACCACTTAGTTGCTGCTTTAAGTTTTGTCTGATCGTTTTTCTCTGGAGGATCATAGACCTCGAGAGCTGGAGGTATCTTAATCGGAGGCATTGGATTACCATCAGCTGGCGATACATACTCCAAGCCCCCCAGTTTCCATTCTCCTGACGCATTCACAAACACCGACCACACTGATACGTTGTTGTGCCTTAAGTTGCCATCGTTGTTAAGAAAAGAAAGAGCTCGCTGTAAACAATATCATTTTTTAAATAATTAACTAAATCATTAAGATACATATATCGAAAAGGATTTGTTATACCGTAATTTGAAACACTCCCCAAGCCAAATACAGATCTTTCTGTGGACCATCTGATGCCAATTTGGCTATGTGCGTACCCAATGGTTCTACTGCCTCAGTTGCAACATACAACACTTTGTCAGTTTCCAAACTATCCAAAAATTGCAAAATACTCGGATGACGAAGCGTCTTTAATCGTTTTACCGCGGCCTTGGCCAAATCGAATTTCGCATCGGAACCGTTTTTAATGTCGTACACAAAAACCGATACCTCTTCGTTAGTGGACTTGCGTTTCGCTTTGTGCTGCGACCATATCGAACGCGATTCGTATCCGGGAACTTGTTCCCCAATCTCGTAAGGGAACTCTTTGGAGGAGTCGCGCGAGAAGAACGACCACATCATATGTTTTGCCCGTCGGGTTAATATCTTGTTGGCCAAAGCTAAACAATGTTCGGGGGTTAGACACCAAAAACTTCCTCGCCGTGTCACCTGCCTACACTTTAGCGAGTTTTAGATTCTTCTTTGTCAACGTCGTGGTCGTCCCGTCGTTGTCGTTTACGACTACGACGCAGCAGTCTGTTTCTGTTTGTTTCTGTTTACACCGGACTTTAAGCGAATCCACGAAAACCGAGTATTGAAATGGAATTTTCTATATACCCAGTTAATAGAGGAACAACAAATTCGATATAATCCGTCTTAACAATATCGTATTGTTGTTTAGGCAATAAAATATGTTTGCTACGAATAAACATTAAAAGAAAAAAGGAACAACTATCTACGTAAATATGTTTCTAACTTTGGTATATTTCGATTTGTTCTTTCAACTTTTCTAACAATTAAATCATTTTTTAATACAATAAATAAGATTTTTGATTAATTTTTAACAAGATTTTGTGATTTTTTTCAAAGAATTTTTTAGTTTTTCCGTTTTTTCACAGTTTTCTTTAATGACGTATGACGTTTCTCGTTTGCATAGAATTTTTTTTTGAAAGATGCGAAAAAATTAACTGCGCGAAATGTCACAAATGTCAGTGTCAAATGAGACAAACTGCGCGAATTGAAATGAATCAACAAGACAACAGCTGACAACGGAAATGGAGTAGAGTTTTGTAAACATAATAAATTAGGTAATAGATTATGCTGAGGGTTTAATAATTTTAAAATTAATTGAAACAAAAGAAGAGCATTCTTATATCAAAATGATTTCCAAAAAATGTTTAACAAAATGAACCGGCACGTATATTAGACAACACAAAAGTCTACAGCAAATAAAATAATTGCCAAGTACATTTGCGTATTTGTCTGTTTACAGAGAGGGCATAAAAACATACAAAATTTTGTTTAAAAAAGTGTAAATGTAAAAAAGATCACTAAATTATAAGTTTTGTAAAAAAAATCACTTTTTGTTTAAGAGAAATATGCAACAAGTTGTGCTTCTTCACTATTATTGTTTTGGAAAAATATTCAGAACTAATTAAAATATATTCACTTTTCGCTTCCACTGCCGCTCTACCTGTTAGTATGTTGTAAATTTATTTGATTTATTTTGAAAAGATATGCACATGATATTTACTATATAAATTTGAGTTCAAAAATCGTGTGTGTGATAAAAATTAGTTGGAACTAATTATGCTGCGTTTTATTCACTTTAGAAATGCCACTTAAAAATGGTACACTGGACGTATACGTACTTTTATCATTTTATAGATATTAAAAAAGTGGGTTTTAAGTTTTTTTGTGTATGCGTTTCTTTGCTTTCGACCAACGCCACATTAAATAGAAGAACTATTTAATAGAAGAACTATATAGAACATTTGGACAAATATATATAGGTAAACAAATATTTTTATAGATCTGCCCGAATTTTGAACAAAGGCAATGATGGATGTGGTGGAACTGGGGGCTTTGCACTGTATGTTTTTTTACACATCATAATGCTTACATTACCTCCACGGATACTGGTCTTGGATTTATGACATGATTTGCTTAGCTTTTAAACGTGGGTGTTTGATCAAGGAAACAACAATTTCAACACCAAACTCATATCCCTACAGATTTGGTGGTTAGTGCGGCCGCGGGCTAACGATATAACAATAGTAAAAAAACTCAAATGTTTTGGGAGACACACGTGAAGCCTCGAAAAACGACATCTTTAAAATGGCAACCTGACACGGAATGAAAAAGGATTACGATTTGCGAGTATGCACCTGGATTATAAGAACAAATAATCTATACCTCAGGTGCTACTCAAAAACTTGAATCTGACCTCTAGCGGTACCGCGATCCAGAAGATACCATATCAGGAATGATGAAATGAAATAATTGTGACATTTATGGTACATACAGCTGCCATCAAAGAATGCACATGTAAGGATGCGGAAAGGTCTGAGCCGATTAACGATCACGCTGTGATCGACATCAAAGCTACATTTTAAAACGTTAGTAAAGGGTGATATTTTAAAAGCTATGGGAAAGTTTTTCAAAAAAAAAAAATCAGAAAAATGCATGAAATCTTTTTTGAATCGATAGTACGGTCCATATAATTTAATGTTTGAAGATTATTTCATGCAAATGTTGACCTTGACTGCGCCTTAAATGGTCCATCCGCTTAGTCCAATTTTGGCATACTCTTTCCAACATTTCGGCCGGTATCTCACGAATAAATGCTTTAATGTTGTCTTCCAATGCGTCAATTGAAGCGGGCTTGTCTGTATAGACATACGTTTTAACATAACCCCACAAAAAATAGTCTAAAGGCGTTAAATCGCACGATCAAGGCGGCCAATTGACCGGTCCCGAACGTGAAATAAAATGTTCACCGAACTCGCCTCTCAATAAGTCCATTGTTGTGCGTGCTGTGTGGCATGTGGCACCGTCTTGGTGAAACCACATGTCATGGAAGTCAAGCTCTTGCATTTTGGGCAAACAGAAGTCGGATATCATCTCAAGAAGTACGGTCCAATGATATGCCACCAGCCCATAGACCGCACCAAACTGTAACTTTTTCTGGATGCATTGGTAGCTCTTGCAATGCCTCTGGATGATATTCACTCCAAAATCGACAACTCTGCTTATTTACGTACTCATTGAGTCAAAAATGAGCTTCGTCGCTCGCTGGAAGGGGCGCGCGATGAACTTTATTAACAGAGCACGCATTTTGATAATAAAATTCAATAATTTGCAAGCGTTGATCGTTTATAAGACGATTCAGGGTTAAATTATAGACCAAACTGAAGATGTTTGACAGTGAAACAAAACACGAAACGTGCGTCAGCTGTTTAAACCAGTGTTGCCAAAAAGATAATAGCTAAAAAAATCACCCTGTATAATATGGGCACACACTACTACCGATTAAGCTGATGAGTCTAACAAGGAGAAATTTTACGACCTCCTGGAGAAGTTTTACGACTTCCTGAAGAGGGCCTACGGGGCAACGGCTTCTGAATAATCGATTTTGCTGCAGCTCGTAATACGGTGATAAGTAGCACTAGATTTCACAGACAGAGGATATACTCAGCAACCCGGCGATCTTCAGATGGCCAAACTGAAAACCAAATCGACCACGTGCTAATCAGCGCAAGGCACGCATATAACATCTTGGTCTTGCGAAATTTCAGTGGTGCAAAACTTAGCCTAACTACGATGGCCTATCTGAAGAACTGTTCAAATATGGAGGTGATATAATGGAAGGGTGTATGTACCACCTCATTCAAGTGTGGGAAGAGGAAAGTATGCCCGATGACTGGTCAAATAGCTCAATGTTCCCAATCTACAAAAAACACGATCCTATGTCCTGCAAAAATTACAGAGGCATATCCCTGCTTAATATTGCCTTCAATATCCTATCCAACGTACTTCGTGAGTGTCTTAAACCTTTCTATCATAGCATAATTCACCTTTTTATCATAGCATAATTCACGAAGAGCGCGGGATCCCGAAAAAAACTAATCCAGCAATGATGCCTGACGTTATAAAATACGCAGTGCAACGTGGAAATAGGTAAAAGCTTATTAGAGCTATTCCAACATGTACAGAGTTGGGGCAAAGAGATGCGCTCTCATGTGATTTCTTCAGCATAGCCTTGTGAGCAGATAGTGCGCAAGAGTGGTGTTAACCTGGAAGGCACTATCTTTTAACAGGTCTTCACAATGCTTGGCTATATGGCCGACATCAGGCTAAACGCGTTGGTTTTGAAGTAAATGAGGACAAAAGAAATTATATATTCTATCAAGAAACCTCATCTGTCAACCGTTGGTAGCAGTAATTTCGAGGTAATCAAGAAGTTTATCTATCTCCGAACAAATATCAATTCCACGAACGATACCTTAGTGGAAATTCGACGCAGAATTACTTTTGATTAGCCAAACAAATGGGTTCAAAACTCCTTTCTCTAAAGACAAAGTTCACGTTATACAAAACTCTAATTTTACCAATTCTTCTCTAAAGCTGAACGCTGGCCGATAAGTAAAAAAAGGGGAATTGATACTGGAGAGGAGAAGAACTGTACGAGCTGCATCAAGATTTGGATGTAGTCCAAAGAGCCAAAATACGGCGACTACACTGGCTCGGCCGAATCGAGCGAAATGACAACAACGCTCCAGCAAAGAAAATCTTTGAATTTCTTATCGCTTCCAATAATACTGGTCGACAAAATTACGTCTTCTTTCCAGAAGCACAAATAAACAATAAAGGATTAAGATTTCCTTAATTCGAATCTAGCCTTTAAATTTTTATATCACATCAGGTTTTTTAAAATATGCCTTTAAAAATGCTAAAAACAATCAAAAACAATGTTTTTAAGGCTGAGCAACAACTCAAAATATCTCTTAACAATAAATTGTATGATGATTTTACAAAGTTCAAATATTTCTTTTTTAGATTCAATTTAAATCATTTTAGTATTTTACTACGAGTATATTAATTTTTGAGGAAACCTTGAATTTGATACTTTCATCGTTTTGAAAAATACGTTTTGGAGTTCATTTTTAACTTTAATATTATTTTACTTTTTGCTCAATTTCAAAAAAAAATAAATCAGTTTCCAACATTATTTTTGTATTTTTAAATATATGTATTTCAAAAACTTCATATAATAGAATTGCTAACACAACAGATTCGTTACAAAAACAAAACTTAGTTTCAAAACGTTTTGCCTTTTTGCCGTTTCCTTCAAATTTTTGTAAGATGGGTGAAATCTAACAACGTATGAAGATTTTTCAAATATAATATAAAATAATATACATAATGTACATATTTCAACTAAATACTGATGGAAGAATGAAGATTTGGAAAACCATCAACCATGGTCTTTTTGACAGCTGCCACTTTATGGTTTGCCATATCATAAGAAATAGACTTTCTTCTGAAGAAACTTTATAAATCGTGCATGTTTATAACCAAAATAATGGTTTTTGTTGGCGCGGGGCATAGACAAAATTAAGTTTTTGAAGGAAACTTTTGGTGAGCGCATTATCTCGCGTCAACGTGGGTTTGCGTTAAGTGGTCGGAAATCGGGCATTTTAAAACAAAATGTCAAACCCTTATCTAAAAATAAAACTAAATTCTCGGCCATAATAATCAAAAATGTATATGCGTTTTATTTCTTTTTGAAAACCACACGTCTAAAAACAACACCTTTATTAAAATTTATGCCTCGCATTTCTTTCCTTTAAAGATCAAAAGTCATAATGTTGTCTGAAATAAAGGTAAGCTTAAAGTAATGCAAATATTTTTTGTTTGAAAACCTGAAACTGGTAAGAAAATTCGTTACTTTTTTAATCAAGGGTTAGAACTACAATTCTAAAACAGTTTTTGATGGCAACAACACATTTGACAGGGTAGCCTCTTGATCAGGGCCGGCCCAAGCCAAACTTCCGCCCTGTGCAAGATTTGTAGAAAGCGCCACTTTTTTATATTTTTTTTACACATAAACTGATACACAAGCATAAGCCTTTCCCAGATTACCCAGGAGGTAGACTTTCAATGCGTTTTTTTTTATTGAGGTATCCCCAGGAGGCCTAAACCATTAAACTAAAACGCAGCGAAGAAATGAGCAGAAGGGAAACTTTTAAACTTGGAAACTTACTTTTCTGGCCTTACATTTTGCAAATTCAGAAAAGAGATCATCAAAGTCTAAAGAATTTAATAATTTCTTTTCAATGGATATAATAGATAAACCTACCAATCTCTCTTGAGTCATGGTTGTCCTAAGATAATTTTTAATAATTTTAAGTTTAGAAAAACTACGTTCTCCTGAAGCTACCGTGACCGGGATTGTATTAAAGATCTGGAGAGAAATTTCTAAATTCGGAGCAAAATCTTCAAAGTTTAAACTAAAAACAAAATTTAACACATCTAAACTTGAGCTTTTTGGCGTAACAAGCTGGGATATTACGGTTAACTCTTGAAACAATTCTTCTCCATCTAAATATTTAAAACTACTTTATGTTAAAACATTCTGCAAATTAAGGCATGAAGCACGTACATTTTTATTTTTTAAACATTCGCTTATGTTACTCAAAAATGTAAAATTGATACTATACGTATCAAACCTTTCAAGTATTTGAAAAAAAAAATTCAACTTTGAATCTTTGTTTCGGCTAATATAGTTTCAGGACATTCATCAGCATAAAGTATTTTTCTCCGTTGAGATCGCAATGATGAAGCTACAGGAAACATATTTGGTATTTCTAGGGAACTAGCAATACGCTCGGTTAATTGAACATACTTACTCATTAAATTTTTCATCGGAACGTATTAAAATCAAACTGTTTTTTGTATTTTCTAAAACTGTTATGCCAGTTGACAGATTAACGGACGGACTTTGCAAATATTTACTAGTTTAATTTTTTATTTTCTAAAATATCAAACCAAATTAGCAGGCAGCAAATAAATGTAAAATCAAAAATTTTATTTCCTAACGATTCTGCAATGTTTTTTGCCTCTAGATTTCTTAATTCTATAGGGCTTCATATATTTCTTGAACTTGAAAAAAAGTTAAACAAACATTGAATTGTATCGAAAATTTTAACTGCATAAAATGAGAATGCGGGCAACATGGAACCAAAAATGCTCTTGGTTCCAGGGTTCGAATTCAATTCTGAACACCCGCTTCTTTCCTCTCATATTCGAACCATTATCATAACTTTGGCTTTGACTGTTAATTATTAAAATTTCATGTAATTCAAGCTTGTCTAAAATCAACTGAGTCAGTCACACACATTACGGTCTTGTCATAAAATACGTCACTTCTATTAAAAACTGATAGCTATTTATTTAATATTAATTAACCAACAAAGCGAAAAAACAATTGAAACAATCTGCATTCTGCAACAGAGTAGATATACATTAAAAGTAGCCGTTACAACAGTCATTAACTTTCAAAAAAAAAAAACTGCCTGTGCAAGAACAATTCGACTCCACATAGAATCATCCCTCTTTAACTTTTAAGCTCTATGCTCCTTTCCATTCTATTAAAAATTTCATCTCCTGTAATCAGGCACTTAACTCTTACACAGTGTGCAAGTGCAATAAGAAAACCTGCACGCTCTGACCCATATGATTCCGTATGAATAAGTTTTTTTTTAAATATCTCCCATGTTAGTTTCGATACTCAGTGTGCAAAAAAGAAAACTTGCACATCAATTGACCATACCTACCTACCTACATACATACCTAATTTCCAAATATTTCACCCTGTTCATACAAGAGAAAAAATCTCAACACAAAAAAGTTCCATGCAAGAGAAAAAACGAAAAAATCTCAACACAAAAAAGTTCCATGCCACCTCATCATATGTGCAAGATATATTTCATGCACACCGAGTCCCAAAATTAACATAGAGAGTATGACGAAGCAAAATACTTATTCATATCGAATCGTATGGGCTAGTACGTGCAGGTTTTGTATCACGCACCGTACCTGAATGTGAGTTCTCATCTACAAAAAAAAAACAACAAAAAAAATGCCTCAGAAAAAAGAGCGCAGGTAGGTTGCTCTGCTACCTTCTGCTTCTACTACAAATCAAAGACACTCCATATATTTTTGCTGTTGTTTTCTTTGTAGATGAGAACTCACATTCAGGTACGGTGCGTGATACAAAACCTGCACGTACTAGCCCATAGATTCGCTACATGCAATTATTTTGAGGTAATTTTTAGCCACTTTTTCCCACTTTTCGGTCGGTATCTGGGTCATAACTTGAGTAATTTTAGTTTTTAATTCGTCTAAAGTTATGCCTAGACACGTTCTTTTCTTCCCACCTACAGAAAAAGGGGTATATCTCACTTTAACGATACAAGACAGCATTGCGTTTTCAAAGCATTAAATTCCACGCGGTTTTTTAATCCCCATTGTACAATGCTGTTTAGGTCGGAATTTAATGAGCTTATCATATTTTGTCGTTGCAGTTCCACATCCGAAGAAGAGGGATGTGAATCTGAAAACGAAAAAAGGTAGAGTACTATCGTCAGCGATACAGTGTTCTGGACTAGAAGTTGCAGATAAAAAATCATTAATAAAAATGAGAAAGAGTGGTGGAGATAAAACAGAGCCCTGGGGTACACCAGCATTTATTTTGTGGTTTTCAGACTTGAACCCATCCAATAACTACTTGTATTGAACGATCCAAAAGGTAATTACTAATCCAATGAAGGAGGGATTCATGGAAACTGAAAGCACGCACTTTGGATAAGAAGGCCTGATGCCAAACCCTATCAAATGCTTTAGAAATATCAAGTGCAATAATCTTACTTTCTCCAAAACGATGTAAAGATTTGCTCCACTGTTCGGTGAGATGAACCAAAGATCACCAGTGGATCTATTGCTGCGAATTGAGCTAATAATTTATCAGCGTTTCCCTTTCCTGAGAAGGGACATAAGTGCAATCAGTCGGTAATTAGAGGGTGAGGAAGATTCGCCTTTTTTGGGGATAGGCTGGACAAATGCTGTTTTCCATCCGCTCGGAACGAGACCTGAGGAGTAGTACAGATGGAAAAGCTTACGCAGTGGTTTTGCCAGCGTTGAAGAACACCTCTTTAGAACAATAGCGGGGATACCATCCGAACCAGCGGATTTATGTATGTTGAGATCTTTTAGGACTCTCGCCCCAGTACGAGTGCGAAAAAAGATTCGTCCCATAGAATCATTAACGCGCTTAATGACAGGCGAAGTCATAACACTCACTGGCAGCGTTAAATTGGCGGCGAACTGCCTAGCAAAAAGATTAGCTTTCTCAAGAGAGCTAAAAAAATGGAGTATCATTAACAACGAGTGTGGGAACAGAGGAAGAGGAAGAATTCCTCATGTTTTTTACAAATGACCAAAAATTTTGACTGCCTTTGGGACATTGTAGTATTTTTTGCCGTAATTTTTGGTCATGTAAACATTTGGTCCGTCGAATATTATTCCGGTTTTCCTCAGTTGGATTGGCTTTAAAACAACGGAAACTTTCCCTCTTAACCCTAATAGCCTCTTTACAGCTCTAATCAAACCATGCGTTTTCCTTAGGTCTGATGCTTTTAACCCTGTTCGAGATAAAAGTTCTCATTCCCAAGAGAACCAAACTTCTGATCATAACAGCGCTGACATCAACGTCACTATCGAGGAAGCATAGTGACCAGTTAAAGATCCTGAAGTAATTATTGAGACCGTCCCAGTTGGCTTTCTCGTATTGCCAACGATTCTCTAAATAGCTCTTTCTTTAACTGAAGAATTTTGACACGAGAAATTTGCTGATATAACACAATGATCAGATGCGCCTAGGTGTTAAATAAAGTTTTAATTAAGTTAAGTCTCCGCACAATCAAACAGCAATCTCGCATAACTTCTTGAGATTACAATTTTTTATGTAGAATTATTGCTTGAAGTATTCAATTGTGATACTTACTGTCGCAACAAGAAAACTATTGTTTTGCATACATCATTTGTCAAGGCTTTACTATAGTATAAAAGCTTTAAATGAAATTGGCCCTGATTAATGTCTAAAAGTCAAACAGCACAAATTGGTTTAACAAACAACTTCCTTTTTGACAAAAGTCAGCATATTACATCTAACTCTCTTAAATCGGTCAATTGAACTCTATGACTTCCAGTGATCAGTGATCCCATTGATCACACATTAATTGAGCGCACAGTTGTGGCAAACTTAAACTAAAACTGAAACTGAGGCCATATCTGCGACAACAATACAGCTGCTGGCTATGAAATTCTATAGAACCAAATCAACACTTTAATCGGCCATTGATTGCTTACGGATCGGTTTTGTTTCCTTCCGACGCGAAGCCGACCCGACGATTGAAGGCGACGCGACGTTGGAGGTTTTGAATTGCAATTGGAGATACATTCTCAGGTGTGTATATGCTATAGGTTTGGTGCAACAGAACAAAGTCGATGTCGGACATGGAATCCATTTGCCATTGTTTGGAACGATTTGGCGGTGCAATATCGGATTCGTGATCTTTGACAAAGCATATGGGACGCGTTCAGCGCAGCAGGCGCGATCTCGGCTCTAATTGTCGCTATTATTGATGTTTAAGATGACATTGAATTCATGAATCGGAGGTGGTCGGCCGGAGGCGACTGCGGCAGATACAATTATTAAATGTTTGTTTGTTTTATTTTAGTTTTTGTTTTTTTTTTTTTTTCTATGGAAAGATTTTATTTTAAATACTATTTTAGAAGCAGAACTTAGAAACACTTACAACAATATGGCCTTGCATGTCCACACGTTCGTGAGTTAAAACAATTGTTTTTATTTATTTCTTATTTTAAACTCATGAATTTTAAATATAGGTATGTATAAAATTTTATGATTTCGAGGGTATTGGACTTTTTTATTACATCGATCGCAATGGAGAGATATGATTTATATGTAATAAATGATTTAACAAATATTATAATTTTGGTTAAAATTAAAGTAGGTAGTTTATAATTTTTGATATTTTTGTTTGAACTTTAAAAGATAAATGTTAAAGAGAATCAAGCTAAGTTCATATGTAAATGGAGAGTCTTACGCAAGAAAATTATAATCGAGAATTTTTGAAATATAAAATTTGTGTGTTAAACAACACAATTTACGGGTTTTAAGCCTTGGCCGGCTTACATACTTGTTTTATAGTTTTAGGGTTTAGTTTTAAGTATCTAGAATAGGCATGGTGGCACAAAAAAAATACAAAATATATAAAAAAAAAATACAAAAAAAACACAAACAAAAAATAAATAAATAAAAAAAATACATGGAATAAGAAAAAAAAGACCAAAATATGAAAAACAAAAAATGTTAGATAGTTAGATTTGCTGCTGTGGTTGTTCTAGTTTTAAGCAGTTTATACATAGGTAGAATAGGTAGTTTCAGTTAGCTTTAAGTTTTATATTAAGGACCATATTTTAAGTAGTTTTTAAGTAAAAATAAAAAAGGATATTGATATTAGTTTTTTCAAATTTTCTAATAAATACAAAATAAATAAAATTTAATTGAAGTAAAATAGATCTTAGGGCCGAAAGGCATTAGTATTAAGTGTTATAGTTTAACTTAGAGTGTCCGTATGGGACCAGTAAGTTAGTTGTAAGTTATGTTTAATTAGGCTAGTTTTATGAATTTTTGTCTAGCTTTAAGATAGGTTTAAGATTGAAGTAATAAAAAAGTGTGTTCAGTGAAGCTGTGCTGGACTGTTCTAGACAGAAAAGTACAGCTTTTTGCTGTTCATTGAGGTTTTTTCTGTGCTGAACTGTTCTACTTTCCTGTTCATTGACAAACCTAGAACAGTTTAGAACAGGATTTTCTGTTCTTGCTTTTGAGTCAGATCAGGTTAGAACAGACTCGTGAGAAATGTCAAAATCGAAGTTGTCATTTTTTGTTTACGTTTTGATTTGGCTGTGCTTTGTGTTTTTTTTTTCTCGTGATTTAAAAAAATTAAAATAAAGTTATTTTGCCAATTTGTTTAATTTGTTTAATTAAATAATTGTAAAATATAACAAATTATTATTATATTATATTATAATATATATATAATAATATATATACATATATATAATATATAATATATAATAACTTTCAATGCAATTTCTTTTACATTTCATCAAAGAAAAGGTAATAACATTCGTCACACTTTCATTCCAATCATCTGAAGAGGAATCCGACGAAAAATCACTATCGGTGTCTGAACTGAACCACTAACATTTTCATTTAGTATTATCTTAGCAATCACTTGATTTTCCAATTCAATCATTTTTAATAATATTTTTCACAGTAAAAACACAAAAAATGAAAAAAAAAATAAGCGAGAAACGAAAAATTCACACAATTTGCAATTTGTTTTTTTTTTTTTTTTGACAACTGACGTTTAACTGACTGTTCTAACTTGATCTGACGTTTCTCACGAAACTGTGCTGTCTTGTGCTGTTCTGATCTAGACAAAACCTCAGTGAACACAACTAAAATGAATTTGAAATGAAAATGAAATGACGTAATTAACGGTTACATTTGAAACCGTAGGACTAGCAAAACTCGATTTATATTTGCCTATACAATATCGATAACAAATTTATACTTAAATTTACAAGCTTTTTGTAAAATGACATTTTAAGGGGCGTGTACATAAACCAAACTAAAATATTCACTTTAACTCTTTCATAATTTTGGTATGTTTTCGTTGTACGTTGCAGAATCCCTGCAAATGAAACGCCGCAGATGAGTTATAAGATTTTTTACA
This sequence comes from Eupeodes latifasciatus, assembly GCA_920104205.1. NCBI lineage: Eukaryota > Metazoa > Arthropoda > Insecta > Diptera > Syrphidae > Eupeodes > Eupeodes latifasciatus. The sequence goes on from OV049924.1 coordinate 371,630,116, forward strand.
AAGCACGTTCAGTTTCATTTTTGTCAATGTTAAGTTTTGAAAATCTGTAAAAAAGGTAAGAGTGCTTTTGGTGTAATGATTTTAGTGTTTTTTTTTGTAATTTACTGTTTATTTGACTTATTTATATGTACTCGTAATAATCTAATATATTCCTGTCACAGTGTTAGTTGCCATACTCCTCCGAAACGGCTTTACCAATTTCAATGAAATTTTGCATATACATTCGGTAGATCTGAGAATAGGTTTTTATCTATTTTTTATATTTCTAAGTGCTATGGTTTAATTGCATTAACATCGTATACGGTGCAACGATCTTACGATAGTATTCAGTGACGCTTTGTACAATGAAGCATTGATTGCTATTGAGGATCTTTGCATTATCATTGCCAACTAACCACTCAATCATTTCGGTATGCATTCACCAAATCGAAATGCATCGATTTAATAGAATCTGAATTGAATCGGGGACTACAATACAAAACTGTAGAAATGGCAGCGATTGTTGCTCGCAATGTTCCACTAATGAATGAAGAACTAAGAACCATTTTTGACCACATCATGTTCCCAGTTTCCGCAGGAGAAGGTGGATTGTTTGGATGCACCAGGTAAAACTGGCAAAACATTCCTTATTTCGCTAATTCTTGCTAAAATACAATCAAATAATGGTATCGCATTGGCTGTTGCGGCAACTTTATTGGATGGAGGTAGATGAATGCACTACGGCACACAAACATTCGCTTGAGGCGTTGAACAGGACATTAAAAAAGATATAAAAAAAACAGCGACACACTATTTGCCGGCACTCTGTTACTCCTTTCAGGTAATTTCAGACAAACACTTCCCGTTAATCCACGTTCCACGTACGCTATGAGATCAACGAGTGCTTAAAATCATCGCCACTGCGGCGTAATGTTGAAAGAAATATGCGTAAAGTAAATATGCGTGTTCAAATGCTTCAAGATCCATCCATTGAAACATTCTCAAAACAACTGTTAGATATAGGCGACGGAAAAGTTACTTCAGATGAAACTGGATGCATACAATTACCGGTCGATTTCTGCACGTTTATTGATTCACAAGATGCTCTCATTGACCAGATATTTCCCGATGTACACAGACAATAATACAAATCATGAGTGGCTGGCAGAAAGAGCAATTTTAGCAGCAAAAAATGTGGATGTCAACGAATTAAATCTCAAGATACAACATTTGTTACCAGGAGACTTGGTGTCATACAAATCTATTGATGCAGTTTATGATGCTAACGAAGCTGTAAATTATCCAACTGAGTTTTTGAACTCATTAGATTAACCAGTAATGCCACCTTATAATTTACAATTGGGCCTCCGGTAATTTTGTTTCGTAATTTGAACCCACCACGGTTGTGCAACGGCACACGATTAGTAATTTAAAATTGATGAAAAATGTTATTGAAATCATATTTCTAAATGGAAAATTCTGAGGTGAAAATATATTATTACAGCGAATCCCTGTATTATACCCACAGATGTGCCAATTCAATTCAAACGCCTTCAATTTCCAATTAGATTGGCATTGCAATGACTATCTATCAATAAGTCTCAAGGCCAAACGATGTCTGTCTGCGGCTTAGATTTGAGCACTTCATGCATTTTACACGGACAATTACATATACGTGATGCAAAATAATAATTGTATGAACTATGTGGATAAATTTGACCAACTCAAAAGCACATATGCCATCGACAGGAAGTCCCACAAAAGGTGACATCGAATTTTTTTTCTACTTTTTGGACTGCGCTTTCGTAAATACCTTTTTGCTTTACAAAGAAATCCGAAAGGATCAGCACTCAGAATTTGATTTATTAAATACAAAGACTTCCGCAGAACGGTGTACGAAGAGATCCTATTAACAGCAAAGGCGAAAAGAAATTCTAACTCCAGACGTTCCCGTTCCAGTAATGGGTCTTCATGTCCAGCGCCTGTCTCCATAAAACGCCAAAGCAATTTACACCAACCAGAACGGTATACTTCACCAAGATGTACGAAATGCATCACAAAAACAAATCCTTCACGTAACGTATGGCAATGCAACACTTGTAAAGTCTCGCTTTGTATCCGCAAAGACAAAAAATGTTTCTCGGATTTTCATACAAAATAAGTAGTCCTTTTATTTTCATGTAATGAAATTATCTTTTTCATTCGTATTTACATATGTTTATTTATGTACATGGTTGAGCGCCACGGTGGTTAGTAAAATAACCACCTTATTTCTCAAAAATAGTATGTTAAATTTTCAAATTTTTATTTTTTTCTATAGAATAAAACTTATATTAAGTACAAAATACGTGTATTACTTTTATTAAGTAGTCTTTGTTAATCCGTGGCTGAAAGAGTTTAAACAAGAAAACATATGATACATGATTTCAGGGTAGTTTTGAATGCCCAAACTTATTAAAATATCCTTTCGGATTCATCATAATAGATATACATACTTTTCAATAAATATCAACTTGATTCCCCAAATTTTTGTATCTCTGAGGGTATAAACAGTTATTTCGTCTAAAAATAAAAAAAATGTTCTTCTTTCTACTATGCTAACTTCAAATATCTCACATTTCCCATAAACTGTTATAAAAATTAAACCACTCATAAAACAACCACAAAGTCAATTAAAACAGACATTCTCTTTATTCATTATGAATAAAATAGATATACAAATTTTAACATGATCTTAAAGTCATACAATCAAAAGTTTATTCTCTGGCACACTTGGGCGTATACTTACTTTTTTTTTACAAGAAAGTCGATTTTAAATTTTGTCATAGTGCAAAATTTTAGCTTTGGAATAAGAGTTAAAGTTTACTATTTAAAGAAAAAAAAGTGCAGGAAAGTTGATGAGAATTTAGGTTGAGGGCGCCTCCCTGAACGTCATATCCTTAGGTGGCAAGGATGAGACGTCGCACATCGTTGAAAAAGCATATAGTATCGTCATTCTTCTTTTGGCCAGGCTTGGGCATTCGCAGAGAAAGTGGAAGGTCTTCGCACCCTCTACACAGATCAGATGAACTGATACCCATTCTGCTCATGTGGGCATCCAATGAGTTGTAATCCGTTAGGATACCTATCAATAAGGAGAATTGAGCATTTCCCAGTTCCAATAGGTATTTTGTTTTTCCTTATTTGGCCATAGACTCTTGGCAACTCTGTAAGTCTTAATAGCCTTCCACTTGTTGTTGGAGGTTTCAAGAAAACTTTGGTGGATCAGCCCATAACTTCATATACTCGTATTGGCTTATCTACAAGCAACAATATGACTCGGATGGTCAAGTTGATTATTCTTTTATTTCCGTCAATGTCACAGAGCCCTGGGACCCAACGAAGTGTAACCTTATTGACCTCGCTAAGTAAACGTAGCTACCTTCGGCACTGTCCTACCAGTTTTGAATTTGAGATAGTGGCGGATAAGGCCTTAATTGCTGCTTGCTTATCAATAAAAATGTGTTTGTTTTTGTTAACCAAATTGTGGAAAGAAAGATATTTAGCTGCTTCAGAAACTACAAGTACATATTTATGCTTGAAAGACACTGCAGTAGTCCGGGAGCTTTATTGATCTTTCTAGGGGAGGATTGTATGATAAGATAACAGACCCTACCCTTCCTCCGTTTGGGAGCCGTCCATAAAACCTATGTAAGACTTTAAATAGTCTGTTTATGTTTCTAAGTCGATGTCGAAAGTATTTTGTATGTTTATATGATTAAATGCAGTCCTTTCCCAGTTATTAAACTGTATTAGACGTAGTGCGCTTTTGGTTCTTTCATGAATATATCAAGAGGGGCTAGCGCGAGAGGGGCTGCCTTTTGCGATGAATTGACAAATCCTTCAAGAGTAATTATTGTCATAAAAAGTGCTTTCTCAAATAAGCCGTTCGGATTCGAATTGAAACTGTAGGTCCCCTCCATCCCTGAAAACATAACCCGCACACAGGAATGGTTTAGAGTTGTAAGTCACAAGGCTCTAGTTCTCAACGGACCGTTGTGCCACCTATTTCTTTTTGTATTAGTCTTTTTAAAGTCTTTAGTAGAAGGGAAGATAGGATTATAGGTCTGATGTCTTTCGGCTCCGTGTGTGAGAACTTACCTGCTTTCGGAATGAAGATCACATTGACTACTCTCCAACTCTTAGGAATATAGGTTATGTTTAGACTTCCCCTGAATATATTCATTAGAATAGGAACAGTTGTGTCTTCAGAGCATTGGAGCATTATAGGGATTATTCCAAGAGGCTCTGGAGACTTGTAAGCTAGAAGGAGTTAATCCTCCATGACACTTTCTTGTAATCTTCTTTATGATCACCGATGTATTAGTTTCGTATCCTAGGAAATGAGGAAGCATTTCTAGAGTTTCAGAGTTTGACTGAGTTTGAATTTTTTAAGAAACTTGGAGAAATTTGCATCTCTTTATAATAATTTTTACTGATTTTAAATTGGTCCCAATCAGTAGGTTCGTTGCTGTATTTGGCTCTATTAAATAGCCTTCTTTAATTTTTTCTTTCGATACTTTATTTGACCACTTGAATATAAGACAAAAGCTTCCATAAACAGTTTTAATGACTGGGACTACCTTATTAACTTGTTATTCATTTTCTGAGAAAATATCTCATATCATAGTCGACCGAAGAAACTACCATTCTAGGGATTCTATACGGTTCTGGATTTTCAATTTCATGCTCTATTTAGAATGTTATCATTCTATGGTCTGAGAATGTAACATTGCTTGACATTTTCCAGTTATAGAACTTATAAGATCTAAATATTTGTTAATTAACATTTATTAATTTTGCTGAAAAAAAAATACTAAATTTGTCTTAACCAAAAGCCAATGAATTATTAATTTAAGTTGATATTAGATACTCTTCAAATATAACTCGGAGCTATTTTTTTTATGAATTATTTAAATTAAGCACACGTGCGCCAAAGTCCACTTCGAAATCGGCATCTTCATACCTAGCTACTTTTAAACCCCGTCCTCACGATGTTTAGCATCTCATTAGATCTCATTTAAGTAGGTAAAAACAACTACCAAATATAGGCATACCTTCTAGTTCCTTTTTGTGTAAAATATGTATTGCAATAGTGGTTTCATTTCCGTTTTAGTAATTTTAAAATTTTGATAAATATGTAAAAGGTACTAAAGTACCTATAATATATTTTTTTTAATTAAATATATCTGACCAAACCGCAAAATCGAATATAATATACATAATTCTTAAAGGTAGGTGTGCGCAATCAAGCTCACGTACACACTCCCCACAGCAGCACACTCTTTGATGTTTTTAACGATTATGCTAAACAAAACCAAAAAAACAAAAACAACAAACACTCAAACTAAAACCACATATGTATGTAAATATCTATCTACAATACATGATTTAAACAAGAAACTCAAGTCAGCAAGTCTATAGGTAAACCTACACCTATAACAGGTGACTCATATATTGAGCAATGGTATAGGAAAGCCCCATTATTTCTCTCTTTCTTTTTCATTCATCATTTATGCGCTAAAGAAAAGAAAACAAATAAGAAATGCAAAAATAAGAAAAAAAACTTTAATAGGTATGAATACGGGATTGTATCTGGGTCAAAAGATAAGAAAAACTGACTTCACTGTCACTTTGATTGTCAAACGCCATTAAGGAAGACATAATTCCCTCTAGGTTTGTTTGATTCACACTAAAAGTTAGAATCTGCATTTTACTTTTAAGGAAAACTGTCAAAAAATCTTCTTAAATGTCAAAATCTTCTTAAATGTCATTGTTATCATGAGATGATACATAATGCGTGTACAGTGCTGCCCTCTTTCCTAACTGTCCAGTATTATATCTAATGAGAATCGCTTTCTCTAAAGTCTATTCTTATTTTACAACAAAACCCAAACATTAATTTCAAAAATAGACAATAAACGTTATTTCCTCCAATTTTTCAATGACTTTATTTAGAAATACCCAAAATTAAATTCAAGGAATCAAAAAATGCTAACGTGTGATTTTCTCAAAAGTCGCGAAAAAGTGTCATACCTCGTAGCAGCCTCAAACTTATTTATTTACGCATCACGATTACGGATTCAATTAAAGCTGCGTGCTCTAAAGCCTTCGTTGATCAACCTTCTGTCCATCTCTAACATGGCATAGGGTAGGAACACGATATATCAACTTTCAAAAGCCGTCCGTCCAATTGAGCAACAAACCGTAATCAAAGATGACTCAGCCTGAAGTCTGAACTAAGCTTCGATAACAAATTATGTCTCATCATTCAATAAAAAAAGAAACACGTCAAACATCTGTGTAGAGTACTGACGTCACAGAACAACAAAAAGGTAAGAACAACGATATGCTACCTACATATACCTTATAAAGGCAGGTCTATTGTACATTGCTTGATAGGAGGGAGCATCATCACCAGGGGCTATAAAGATGAAATGGTAGTTAAACTGATTGAAAATTGACCAAAAACCTAAAATCCAAAAAAACTGATTAGCATAATACGAGAAACCTATATCCAAGTTTTGTTTTGTGTGTCGCTCCAAATATTATTCTCGTACCTGCCTAAATACTTCAATTTGATATCTTTTTTTCATCTTCGCATTTTAAGTGTATAGGTACCTTACCTAGGTACGAGACAGACGACACACAATAATATCACAATCACAAACAAATAGGTATAGAGACTTCATTGGAATTCCAACAATTTCCGGAAAGGGAAGAGTGTTTTGTGAGTTCTTTTAAAAATAAAAGATGGTGAATAATAAGAAAACGAACACGCTACCAACAAGTGTTTTACTTTTTTCAATGTCTTGCTCCTCCCTCATTTTCACTTTACGTACTACGGACAAAAAGTGAATTCGATTTGATTGTTTTCTTTTTTTCTTAACTTGCTAATAATCACATCAACAGTTTTGTCTCTTCGCAAAAGACGTTGAATTTTATTTTGTTGAAAAAACAGTGGCATCGATCAGTGCCAAACTTCAAAACATCTTAGAAAAACTTATAACAGTCTTTTGTGAATTAAAACTATGTTGTTTTCGCTTGCTACTTGCAAAACAAATGCATTTGCAGTTCAAAACCAAGAAAATTCAAAAGGAAACGACAGTTGATACCACCCAAATGTCAAATTAGAAATGACATTTGCTGCCATTTGCAAAAAATTAAAGCACCTTCTCAGAAAAACTTCCAACAGTCTTAAGAGGGTTAATGTTCGGTATTTTCTCGTTAAACTTGCGAAAAAATTAATTAGTAGTTCAAAACCAAGTGGAGGCAGACTACATAGAATTCAAAAAGGAAATGACAGTTTATATCTCCTTATACCCAAATGTCAAATTAAAAATAACATTTGCTACCGTTTGCAAAAGTTAAAGCATCTTCTTATAGACCCAAAGTGCGATGACTTTTGCAATTTTATTGTTATAACTGAACTCTAACATTTTATATGAAATTATTTGTACATTTTTATGATAATTCTGAAGGTTTACTTTCGCAGCAAATCTGCTATTTATGTATATAATTATAAAAATGTTTTAGATAAATCGTATATAAAATTTGTTTGTTTGAAAAAAATGGAAAGGTTAAACTCAATCTCAAGAAATTGAAAAATAAATTTAGCAAATTATTGAAAAGTAAAAATTCAAGCAATAATTGCTTGCGTGATTACTTTTGCGTTGTCGTAATGATTATAATGTTTTAAAGAATGTTCTTATCAAGAATATGTTTGAATTGTTGAGCATAAAATAAGGTGTAATCCAAAAGCTTTTGGGACTTTTCTTAATAGGTAAAACAAGAAAAATGATAGACTAGCGCCCAATGAAGAAGAGGTTTGCAATTTGTTCGCTGATTTTTTTTTTCAATCCAATTTTGTTTTTAATTCAACGGGACATTTTGTTAATAATGTTTTTTGACTTTTTAATTTTGAAACTCTTGGTTCTTGAGCCATCTTATAAAACAGGCTAAAAACTTTGCAACGGCATTCCTTAAAAATTATAATGATGGTCTGACCAAACCTCTTATGAAGCTTTTCAATTTGTTCCTTCGGAATAATGAATGTTTCGATGAATGGAAAGTGTCACAAATATTACCAATTCATAAATCTGGCTCTTAATCATTAGGGTCTTAATATCGATCTATTTTAAAACTTAATGTTATTCCTAAATTTTTGAAGCCGTTGTCAAAAACAAACTAAACGATTTATTAAAAAATAGTTACTTAGATGTACAGGGTGGTTTTATTTAATGTAATTCAACTGTTACCAATCTCACCATCTCTTCTATAACTGCCTAAGCAATATAGAAAACTGGTACCAAGTCGATACTATATATACGGATTTTTCCAAAGGCTTTTAACAGAGTTGATTATTATGTGTTCTTTTTCAAAAACTTGAAATTTTCGGTTTTACTTCGATGGATTAAATACTATCTTACGCATCGTAAATGGTCTGTAGCTATTGGTTCGAAAGTTTTTAAAACTATTTTCAATTATTCTCTGGCGTTCTCCTCAAGGTAGTCATTTTGGTCCTCTTCTTTTTCTTATACCCATTAATGTTCTTCCTAATGTTTTTGTATCGTCTTCTTGTTTACTTTAAGCTGATGACTTAAGATTATTTCTTTCAATAAAATCTGTGTTTGATTGTTACAGTCTGATCTAGAACGGCTTTATGATTTGTAGTCAAACACCAAAATTCACCTCAACATCAGCAAATGCCTTTTTAATATCTTATACGAGATATCGCAGTCCTACTTTTTTTGCTTATAAGATTGTCGTATCTATTGTAAAAACAGTTTACTTTCATAAGGACCTCGGGGTTATTTTTGATAGTAAGATGAGTTTTAATATGCACTATGAATATTTAGTACTAGCGGCCCGTCCCGGCTTCGCACGGGTAGACATAAATATGTACAGATATTTAAGTTATAAGCATGCTAATTAAAACGACCATGAATCACTAAATTAGAAAACATTTTTTTGTCATATCATTAATACTGGCTAATTTTTTTACACCTTCGGTTGGTTTTAATAGGAATTTCTAAAGATTTCTATAGTAATCTTACTAAATATAGCCTATGTTACTCAGTGATAATGAAGCTTTCTAATGAAAAAGAATTATTAAAATCGGTCCAGTACTTTTTGAGTTTATTCGTTACATACAAAAATACAAATCTTTCCTCTTTATAATATTAGTGTAGAAGTGTAGATAGTGTAGATATCTAAATCTAATACTTAGCTTAGGTATTAGGCTTTTTAAAAAGGAATTCAAATGAGTTTTCGGATCCGTATACGCTCAAATCGATATACATAATGTATGTTTCTTTGATAAGATTTGTTTTCGAATATGTGTGTTGTATACGTATAGCATCTGTTTAAAGAAAATTTACAAAATACGCGATTTGGAAACTCAATTGTTCAAATGATATAATTCTATCGTATAAAGTGAGATATCAACTCATTGATTTTTGTTCGCTTCGTTTTGAACGTCAGTGTTATTTAATTATGTTTGCTAGAGATGTGATTTATAATTTTATGAACCCACCCAAATTGTACGTCAAACACATTTGCTTTTCTTCAGAAATCTTCTGGATTCACTTGGGAAAATCACATCTCAAATTCTGAAAATTAATTTCCTTCAGGATTTAAAATCATATTGGAAACAATAAGCACTCAGGTATCTCTACCTTAAAGTTTAACTTTGGACAGTTGTTATTTTTTGAAACATTTAACACATAACTTATGAATAGTCAAAATCAAAAAGTATTTAATTGAAATATAGAATTGGAGATAAATTCTGAATTCTGGAACATTTTTGGGTGAGAAATCATCTTTTCCGACGAGGTGTATTTTCATCTCATCATCAACTACTTGAACAACGTTGTGTTTTACTTTTTAAATGCGTATTTTTACTGATAAAGACATAATAAGTCAAAAGAACAAAATTAAAAGAAAATCGTGTTTGGCGTACTTGGCCCACCTTTTGTATTTAAAAAATCAGCTGACGTTCTTTTTCAAACTCGAATATTATTCGGCGTCCTGTGAGGAGTTTGAAAGGGTAGTTTTGTTTTTTTTTTTTTAATTTTTTTTCTACAAGATGGATACGTGTACTCTCAACGGCTAAAAATTGGTCTCTCATTTCGTTATTTTAACCATTGCATCGTGTTTTAGGTGGATCTTTTAGAGATAAAAAAGTCTTGTCTAAAAGATAATATAATATCAACATCTGATATCTGGATTTCAGATAAGCAAGCAGCCTGCTCGCAAATCTTTGTACTCTGTCTTAATAAGCAAACCATTCACTGCTGTTTCCTTTATCGAAGCCCAAATTTAGACAGAGTATCAACTTCTCGTGAATTTGATGCTTTGTCTGATTCCATCCAAAGAATTGTTTCGTCCTATCCTCGCACTGAAATCGTTCTTACGGCATTCAGGCCAGACAACACCCGATGGAGTGTGTGCAGAAATCTTCGCTGACTTGAACCACTTAACTCAGCTGGTCAACGAGCCCACCCGAATATCGGACGTTGAAGGTCGAGCAGAAAACACTCTTGACTTGTTTCTTACCTCTGACCCTAATAAGTACACTGTTAGTGTTCTATCTCCTCTAGGCACATCTGACCATTGTGTTATATCAGCAAATTTCTCGTGTCAAAACTGTTCAGTTAAAGAAAGAGCTCCTAAGAGAACCGTTTGGCAATACGAGAAAGCCAACTGGGACGGTCTCAACAATTACTTCAGGATCTTTAACTGGTCACTATGCTTTCTCGATAGTGAAGTTGACGCCAGCGCTGATTTGATCACAAGTTTTATTCTCCTGGGAATGAGAACTTTTATACCGAACAGGGTTAAAAGTATTAGACCTAGGGAAAACGCATGGTTTGGTGCGAGCTGTAAAGAGGTTATTAGAGCCAAAGAGGTAAGTTTCCGTTGCTATAAAGCCAACCGTACTGAGGAAAGCCGGAAAAAGTTCAAACAAGCCAGGACCTGCAACGCCCATATTCGACGGACCAAATTTTTACATGACCAAAAATTACGACAAAAAATACTACAATGTCCCAAAGGCAGTCAAAGTTTTTGGTCATTTGTAAAAAACATGAGGAATTCTTCCTCTTCATCGGTTCCTACGCTCGTTGTCAATGACACTCCTTTTGTTAGCTCTTTAGAGAAAGCTAATCTCTTTGCTAGGCAGTTCGCCGCCAATTCTACGCTGCCAGCGAGTGTTATGACTAAGCCTGTACTTGAGCGAGTTAGTGATTCTATGGGACCAATCTTTTTTCGCACTCATACTGTGGCAAGAGTCCTTAGAGATCTAAACACACATAAATCCACTGGTCCGGATGGTATCCCCGCTATTGTTCTGAAGAGGTGTTCTTCAACGATGGCAAAACCACTGCGTAAGCTTTTTCATCTGTCCTACTCCTCAGGTCTCGTTCCGAGAGGATGGAAAACTGCATTTGTCCAGCCCATCCCCAAAAAAGACGAATCTTCCTCACCCTCTAATTACCGACCGATTGCACTTACATATGTCCCTTCTCAGGAAAGGGAAACGCTGATGAATTATTAGCTCAATTCGCAGCAATAGATCCACTGGTGATCTCATGGTTCATCTCACCGAACAGTGGAGCAAATCTTTACATCGCTTTGAAGAAAGAAAGATTATTGCACTTGATATTTCAAAAGCATTTGATAGGGTTTGGCATCAAGCTCTCTTATCGAAAATGCTTGCTCTCGGTTTTCATGAATCCCTGCTTCTTTGGATTAGTAATTACCTTTCGGATCGTTCAATACAAGTAGTATTGGATGGATTCAAGTCTGAAAACCTCAAAATAAATGCTGGTGTGCCCAGGGCTCTGTTCTATCTACTACACTCTTTCTCATTTTTATTAATGATCTCCTGTCTGCAACATCTAATCCAATACATTGTTTCGCTGACGATAGTACTCTTAGCTTTTCATATTCGTTTTCAGACTCACATCCCTCTTCTTCGGATGTGGAACTGCAACTACAAAATATGATAAGCTCATTAAATTCCGACCTAAACAGCATTGTTCAATGGGGATTAAGAAACCGCGTGGAATTTAATGCTTCGAAAACGCAATGCTGTCTTGTATCGTTAAAGCGAGATATACCCCCATTGCCATTATCCATGGATGGCACTTGCATCAATGAGACTGAACACCTCGATATTCTCGGTATGTGTGTCACCAACCGCCTCTTGTGGAATGATCACATACGCGATGTCGCCAAAAATGCCGCAAGGTGTTTGGGTTTCCCTAGGCGATGCAAGAAATATTTCACCCCTTCTGGGCCCTATTTCATAAAACTATTAGTCTAATAATTATTAGCGAATTTATTAATAATTATTAGTTTATTAGCAAAAACGTGTTTCATAAAACTTTTTCCGCACTAATAAATTATTTCTCCAGCGCCAATAATATTAGTGGGAAATTATTACTGTAGGAAGATGAAATTTCATATCGACAATTTTATTAGTAAATTTTTCTGCCGGACTAATAAATTAATATTTTATTTTTATTAGTCTACGAACGTAGGTAGAAATACTCTAATAAAAAAATATAGTAGACAAAAACGGTCAATAGCTGAAAACGCTGTCAAAAAAAAATTGCAATAAATTAGTTAAAATTTAACATTTAAATGTTTTCTAATAGTGAAGACGAATGGGAGGAGTACGAACTCATAAGAGCTCGCCGTGTTCGCTTTTTCAAGCCAAGAGTCCCTCGGATCCGGTTCTTCTAGCGTTGTCAACTTTAAACTAAAATTTAATTTGAATTACATTTTGTACAATCATTTCTTTTCACTAATTTCCCTTACTATAGCTGACTTTTTAATATTGGGCCATCCTTATGTAGCCCCAAGGCTTGTCTTGAAACACACCACTCGCAACGGCTTCTTCGTGTATTTTTTGCCATGTTTCGCTTTTATCTTGCTTGGTAATTTTATTTGAAAATGCACCAAACAGAACACTTTTATTTTTCCAAATTAAATTTAGCAAATGCATTTTTAATTCTTTGGAACACATTTTTAATTTGAACTTTCAAAACGCGTCAGAAAAATCAACATTTATATTTATTTTCAAAACATGTCAAAATAATTTTTAAAAATATTTATTATGGGCATACAGTATTTTGTTTGGGAATTCTTTACTAATAATTTCTACACTAATAAAATATTTGATTAGGTATGGGATATATTAGTAGAAAAAGATTTTTCTATGAAACTCAAATTTACTAATCAAATATTTATTAGAACTAATATTCTTGAAATTATTAGTATTAGACTAATAGTTTTATGAAATAGGGCCCATCTGGCTGTTATCTACAAGACTTATATACGTCCAAAGCTTGAGTATAACTCCCATCTCTGGGCTGGTGCTCCTGCAACTTACTTAAGCCTCTTGGATAGTATTGAACGTAGAGCATTTAAATTGATAGGTGATAATATCATCATAAGTTCATTTACTTCGCTTGAACATCGTCGTAAGGTTTCTTGTCTGACCCTTTTTTACCGTTATTTTAACGGCTTATGCTCTTGTGAAATAGCCAGTTGCATTCCTCCCCTTAAACAGTTCAACCGTAATACTCGCGCTTCTAGGAATGCTCATCAGTATACCCTCGAGCCCACCTTCGGCCGTACTGTCAAATACAGAGATTCGTTCTTTAGCAATACTACGCGAATGTGGAATGCCTTACCACACTCTGTCTTTCCTAGTCATTGCAATGTTCAGGAATTCAAAACCAATGTGCACCGACATCTCATTTTAAACCCTCTCTCCTCTTCCTAGTACTCACACTGTGCCTCTGCATAATAAGGGTAGTAATATCCCCTTGAGTGTGTGCTTATTATAAAAAAAAAAATTAAAAAAACAGCAGATGAGCTCGACAAAAATGGTTTAACATTTACCCATTTTGTGGCTAACGATGGTGTACTAATTGTTAAATGTATGCATTTGCTAAAACAATATCAGTTGGAATAACATAACAACCTGATCAGGCAACTAAAAATATTTGGCCTACCTTGGATTTAAAGCGCTCCAGGTGCTTAATATTTCATAACAGATTTCATATAAGCTCATTAAAATAAATAAATTAGGTGGCGCAACAGTCCGTTGAGAACCAGGGCCTAGTGACTTACAACTCTCAACCATTCTTGTGTGCGAGTACTATTGTCAGAGATGGAGGGGACCTACAGTTTTAAGCCGAATCGGAATGGATAATTTGAGAAAGCACTTTTCATGACAAGAATTACTCTTGGAGAATTTGCCAATTCCTCGCAAGAGGCAGTACCCGTGAAAAAAACTTTAGATGGCATAGGCAGGGATCGAACCTCTGGCACGACAGTCCAACGCACTAACCATCATGCCACGGGTACTACTTATTAATTGGTGATAAAACCGGAAACTGCCTAACAAGAAAGCACGCTATGCACGAAAAAACAACCTTTTTATACGTATCATTGTTTATTTATAATTCGTTAAATACTAACGTTAACAATTCTTAATATATGTATACTTAAAATCTAAAAACTTAAACTAGACTATTGAAAAATAATAATTTGCAATTTATACTTTTTATATTATCATTTGGCGAATTAATACAAGAGTAAAATTTATTATAAATGTCAAATAATTGATTTAAAGGGCTATGTACACCATAGTTTGATCTGCTAAAATTAGTATTCAATGGTTTTTGGAGTCTTATACTTGAACGACTAAAACTAAAGTTTAAACTACCAAGAACTGATGGTGATGAAATTTGTCCGTTTATTAATCCAACAATAAAACAAAACTGAAAGTACTTCCTATGATTTGTCAAAGAAGGAAGATTTATGAGAGAAAGTCTTTGTGAATAAGGCGGTAATGTATGAATATCATGAAACCACGGAAGGGATCGTAGACAAAAACGCAAAAATCTTTTCTGAATGGCTTCGAGTCTTGTGACGTTTACGGTGTAGTAAGGTGATCATACTGTACAAGCATATTCCAGGACTGGTCTCACAAATGAAACAAAAAGTAATTTTAAAACATATGGATCTCGGAAATCACGGCCAAATCTCTTAATGAAACCCAGAACTCTGTTTGCTTTTTTAACTATGAAATTAATATGTTCATTAAAAGTTAGTTTCGAATCTAAGACAACACCCAAGTCAGAAAATACATAAACTCTACTTAAAGGGCAAGAATCAAACATGTAACTAAAAACGATTGGAACTTTTTTGCGTGTAAAGCTCATGGTTTTACATTTGTCAACATTTAAAACAAGACGATTATTATTGCACCATTCCCTGAATAATATTAAGTCTTCTTGCAAGAGAAGACAGTCAGACGTAGAGCTAATTTTTTTAAAAATTTTAATGTCATCAATCAGCATATATTAGGACAGACGAATTTTGTATGATCGAAACCAAGTCATTTATAAATAAAACAAATAGAATAGGACCAAGGTGACTACCCTGGGGGACACCAGAATTCACAACAAATGAACTTGAACACTTATTACTAAATTTAACACTATAACGTCTATCTTGCAAATATGAGGAGATCCAGTTTATGAAACAGTCGTTAAAACCTTGCTGTGATAGTTTTAAAAGTAATGTTTTATGACACAATTTATCAAAGGCATTGCTGAAATCAGTAAAGATACAATCTACTTGTTCACGTTTTTCAAAAACATCTAAACAAAAGGACGTAAAGTTAAACAGATTAGTAACAGTTGAACGCTTTTTAACATAACCATGCTGGTTATCACAGATAATTGAACTACAATGAAAAGAAAGGACGCTACATACGATTGGCTCAAACAGTTTAGGTATCACAGATAGTTTTGCAATAGGTCGGTAGTTCATTATTTCCTTTTTAGGACCTTTTTTGTGTACTGGTATTATGAAGGAGCTCTTCCAGATAAGAGGAAACAGCGAGTTACTTAAAAACATGTTAAAAAGAACACATAACGGGTGTACTAAATACGCAGCACATTTCTTTAAAATGGATGATGGTACACCGTCGGGAGCAGGACTAAAACATTCTTCAAGTTGTAGGATACTATTAAGGATAGTATCTTCACTTCACAACCGAATAGTTTTAAGCCTATATAACGCAAGTGTTTCCAAGATTTGGCCTGACAAAGGAAACATTTAAAAGGTTAATTTTGGCAAAACAGCATCAAGGTCAGAAAAACTGGATCGTCTATTCAAACGTGACGAATTCGTTTGCATGTAAAACACATTGTCTTACATTTGTCAATATTTAAAGTCAAACTATTTTTATTGAACCATTCCCAAAATTGATTTAGATTTTCTTGTAGCTCTATTACAATCCTTGATGAAGTTAATAATTCAAAAAAATGTTAACATCATTTGCATAGATTAGCGCGTAATAGAATTATTTAAAACAGAAGGCAAATAATTAAAATAAACAGAAATGGACCTCTTGAGGTACACCAGAATTGATTTTAAAATTACACGAATGTTTAATTCTATGCATTTTTAAGATATGACTAAATAAACAAAACGAAACGGTCGTTAAGACCAATTTTAGTTTATTTATTAAGAAGAATTTCATTTGTCAAATGTCTTCCTTAAAATAATCTGCGAACATGTTCGAAAATGGCTCTGAAAGATGGTTCGAAGAAAGTTCATATACAAGCTAGAAAATGTATGTTTTCTATTAACGGCATCTCCAAAACATATGGGTGTTAATTTTTAGATCTCGCTCAGTATTCGAAATAAATTGAGAATACAAAATGTTTGAATAAGCCACAAGGTCGTATTGCTGTTCTTGTTAAACTCTTTAGCCGTACTAAGCGAATGTGAAACCAAGGAACTAAAACAAATGTTCTCCGAAACCTCCTTTCCAACCATTCCGTTTTTTTCTAACCTTTTGAACACAATGGGAATTCGCTAGTCGCGGTAAAAATCGCTGTAGCACAAGCAGTCACTAAAATCGCTCACTATGTAGCAAAGGTCGCCCACAATGGTGTAGCGCAGGAAGAACGTCAGCTGTCATTTTTTTTTGACATTTATACATTTGTGTTAAGTTTTGTAAAACTATTCATATTTTTGGGCAACTCAATTTTAAATTTTTAAGTTAAAAATGGACCAACGTGATGAAATTGCATTTATTGCAATGATAAAGCAAATGTGCTACTGCGGAATGAAGCTTTTAAAGAAGAGAAAACGAAGGTATGGTGGGTACGTCCTTTGTACCAAGAAAGACCTACGAAAGGTTTCTTTTGAAACAACTTTTCAGGTGGGGTAAAATGTTTAATGGTCTTGCTTTAATTATCCTAAAACCTTTCAGTTTATCAAAAATAATGACGAACAACTATTTTTTAAGGCCACTCGGCTAACCAGGATGCAATATGATTTGTTGTTGTCTCTTATAAATTCAAGCCTACAAAAAAAAATCCATTAGAACTCCAATAAGTCTATAGAGTGTAGCGCAACTAATAGCGGAAAGTAGAAAATTATTCAACAATGGCGACAGCGATCGCCGCAGCAACAGCTTCCCATTGTGGCGCTGTGTACTATTTTCGTATGTTTCAACTTTGACAGCGCGACAAGCGGCCACTACAGCGACTCCATTCTGCTTGGGCAGTAAAGTAAAAGTATGCGAGATCCCAAGTTAAAAAAATCACTTGTTTTCAGGAGCCTTATTCTTATAACAGTCCTTATAGATATAAGACGTGAAAACGTCAATTTTATGTAACTAAAAATTTGTATGATATTTCAAGCATATTCTTTTCACCCGATATGAATTTCACCAAAGAAATCTGATAACAGAAGAAGAATTAATAAATTGAGCTTTTTATGCGTCTATGACACATTTATGAAAATTATTATAAAAATTTCCATCATCATCAAAAACGAGTGAATATAGCTCAGAGTCACTCTATACTCATATAAACAAATTAATTCCATCTAGACATTGTTTTCATCCCCTAATTAGCGATGAGTGTCATTGATCTTGAGGCATCAGAGTATCCACACCCGCACCGCACCCGCATACCTATAACAACAAAACAATAACTTGCTAATATACTCGTACTATCTGTCTAAATTTGTATCATTGTATCGTGCGGCTTAAACTCTTTCAAGAGAGTGATCTCCATTTATTCGGTGGCGCGGCGGCCGGCGGTGACAACGACGAACGACGGCGGCGACACAAGGGCGACCGACCGTCTTAATGTCATGATTACTTTAATTGATGATTGTTTTAATTTTTGTTGTTGTTTTTTTGTATTATTTACAAAAGCCAAAATAAAAAAGAGGTTGGTTTTTCCTCGTGTTGACTTTTTTGTATCTTCCAAATAAAATAAAATAAAAACCTCTCTCGCGTGCAGGTTTATCAAATTTTAGTTACCGCTCGGACTGTCAATTCGATTTTTGCCTTCCACAAGGTAGGAACTACATCAGCAAAAGCAAACCACAGTACGGCACCACCGAACCAAACTGAGCCGACCGGCAGCGGCAGCGGCACCGCAACACCACCAACCAACCAACGACCACATCACGTATTTTCTGACTTCTGATTCTGAGTGTCCCCGGGATGTAGATTGAGTGTACTTCTGTTTTGTACTCATGCTTCTCGTCGTAGCCGTCATCGTCATCGTCGTCGTCGCTTGATCAATTTGGCGCGCGCTATTTTCGAATTTGAATATTCGGTCTCGGAACTTGTCGTAATAGCAATAAACGACTATACGTCGTCCAACAACGACCAACGACACCGACAACACAAAATAAGAGAATTTCAAAATATATAAAATAAACAACAATAACAACAACAAATACAACATCGATGACGTGTGTGATATCGTGCGATGATTCATTGCGTATAGTGTAATTTAATTTTAAAATATTTTATTTTTTTTTTAAATTTAATCTCATTCTAGTATTTTATATTGTAGTAGTTGGAAAAACTTTCTTCACTTAAGTGTTGTGTTATTTGTTTTCTGCGTATGGTTAGCAATATTTATGTATCTAAGTAATTTTTCAAAAATTTGTACCCATTACATTTGAAGGTTTAATTGGGTGGTGATCGGATCGGATCGGATCGGGTTGAATCTCTTAGCCCCTTTATTTGCTTTGTCGGTTTAAAATTTAAAAGTTTTAAAAAAGTGATTAGTGTGAGCGGAGTGTAAGATATAAGTTTTTGTTCTCGAGGGGGGGCGCAAATTAAAGTTAATGATCTATAATCATCATTCATTGGTGGCATTTGAATGTTGAATGAGTGTATAGTATAGTGTAGTGTAAACACACCCTTTAAGCGATCATGCAAAATCCTAGTAATTATTATTCGTGTAATTCGAATGGGGGTGCGGTAATGCTGACTCCATCGAATGCCGCACTTGGCAATGTAAATCAGCAAAACATAAATAGCAATGATCAGTTCCAGCAACATCAACAACAACAACATCAGCAGCAGCAGCAAGTGCAACACTTGTCACAACAGCAGCAACAGCAAAGAAGTCAGCAACAAATTATGATGCAACTGCAACATCAGCAACAGCAACAACAACAACAGCAACAACCTCTTTTGCAACATAATCCACATTTGCAACAGCAACAGCAACATAACTTTCAACAACAACAATATGTCCAGCCATCAAATAGGTTATATCTGCCTTACAATAATGCTGTAGAAATGCAGGCCTACGATAGGAATGTCTATGAAGCACCATCAACTCCGTCGGCGGCGGCGGCAACGGCTGCGGCGCCATACTATCATCAGCAGCAGCACCATCATAATCATCATCATCGGGTGAGTTGTGATTTGATTTAAGGTGGCCATAAAATAAAATACGGAAACGAAAGGACTTCCTTTTCTCTGTTATATATTTGTTTTCCCTTTTTTCTGGATGTCTGTAATGACTTTTCGTTTCCAGGTCATTCATAATATTGATCTTTTGGGCATAATATTGCATAGAGTTTAGGTAGAAACATCAGGCAGACACTTGCCCTCATGCTAATGACCGCAATGATAAAAGGATTTTTAGGTACTTAAGGAAACTTTAAGTAAACACTTTAAACTTGAAATCGAGATTTATGTAACGTTTACATAAATGCTTTAAATATCCGAAAACTATGTGTATTTAGTCATGTAGACAGAAAATTTAAATGAATCTAATGAATTTATTACAAATTTAATAATATTCATCCAACATCACGCCCCTGACGCATTATTTTTAAATAATATTTTTTATCTATTCTTTGTTTAAGAACAAAAACAAAAAATTAAATCAAATAAAAGAGGTAGGTTAGGTAGGTACAGGTAGGTACCTTACCTATACTATATTTGGGCCTCTTATATTTTTAAGTTTTGTGTATCTTTTTTACAATAAATTAACTGGGACACGTTCGATGATCTCGCATAGATCTATACTTTACTTTGCATCTATTTAACAAGAACTTGATCAGTTAAAAAGATCACATGACATTATTTCTTATGAAATTTTTGTTTGTTTAGTCATGATTTTCATTTATATTTTTTTGTTTTGTTATTTTAAATTTAAGATTATTCTCTTATTAATTAAACTTTTTGTTGTTTTTTTTTTATTTGGGTGTGGGGAAAATTATTGTATGTAATATTAATGCAAAATATAAGTGGTGTTTATTTTTGCATATTTATGAATACATGTTTTTAAATGAGAAAACATTCGTGTGAGATATTGGTATACTGCTGGAGAAGACTTTGCTCCACATTGGAGTTTAAATGATAATACTGGTGGACGAAACTACGTTTTTTTTTGCTATCCCATAAACAAAGGAATAATTTTTTTAAATGTTTAAGATGTCCTTAATTAAAATCTCTCACCTTTAAATTTGTGTGACAGACAAGGTTTATAAAATATTTTCCTTTAAAAATGCTTAAAGCAACCAAGAAAGGCTAAGTTAAGACTCAAAATAGCCCTTTAAATAAAATGTATGAAGATTATGCAAAGTAAAAATATTTCTCTTCTAGATATAATTTAAATCATTTTAGTATTTTACTTAGTCTCTTGAAATTCTCATTAGTTATGACTCATGAGTCTTTATTAAGCTCTAGGTGATGGAACCAGTAGTCGGCCATCTAACTTTTTTTTTTACGTCTAACTGTTCCTCAAAATTCAGTTGTTGGAGTTTTGGATTATTTGAAATGTCTAAATTTTTTAAACTCTCGATTTTTTAGTGAATTTGCCATGAAAAAGAAAATATTAAAATATTCTCAAAAATTTAAATAAAACCATGAATCTTGTGAAGTCGGCCCCCTTAAACTCCAGAGGTTGGCCACCTAAGCCTTCAATAGTCGGCCCCAAATTTTAAGTTTTTTATTTTTTATTCTTTTGACCAAGATAATTAAAACTATCATAAACTATTAAACATTTATTACAAAATTGATTGCAACTAACATACATAGTATAGGCAGCACTTTCCAACAAAAAAAAAAAAAAAAAAAAACAAAAAAAAACTTCAATAGTTTTGTATGTTTTGACATACAGGTAGGTACATGTGTAGGTAGTATTAATAAAAGTAAGAATAAATAACTTTAAAAGTAAAAAAAGATATATGTAGATATATATGATGTGATTGCGGGTCTATGAAATAACTCCCACGAAATAAGTCCCACTTTTGAAAACGAAATAAGTCCCACCAAAATGAAATGATTTAAAAATGTACTTGAAATGAAATAACTCCCACTCAAAATAAAATAACTCCCCCTTGAGTAATATATTTTTTAAATTAATTAAGTTCCACTTTCATAAACGAAATAAGTCCCACTAGTAACAACGTTTGGATTCGTAAATGGATTATAAGTACAGATCAATTGTTCTTATTATTAAGATGGAAACCGTTTCGGAAGGACCATCCGATTAAAATTATCGAGCTTTATAAATGGCTTGAAGATCCAGTGCATGGTAGACGGTATTATAGTTTTAACGTGGCATTGGGATTAGTTGTATTTTGTAATGGTGATATTAGAAAACATGGAACACGAATTCCAATTTCCTACTAAAAATATAATAAAACACTTACATACGTAATTACGTCAACAATTTTTTTTAATATTGTTTTTCCAGTAATTAAGTTCGGTACCTATTTGTACACATTTCTTTAAATTTTTTTATTATAGTAAGTATAAAGTAATTAATAACAAAAAAAGGAGAGCCATGAGAGATAAGGACAAAAAATTATTGTTGTCCCTTTTACGAAATGTCCAGTATATAACTTTTTGCATAAGAAAAAAATGAGAAATAAAGTCATAATGGCCTTTTATTCAAAAAAGCTGTTGATATTGGCGCCAGCCTGGCGACTTTACATACCCTAAGCGGAGCAACGGAGTTGCGTGAGCGGTTGTGACCCCGAAAAAGGGAGTTAAAATCCTGAGAACCCGCGAAGCGGGCCACCCACAGGTGCTTTTATTGAAAGAAGTTGTTGATATAGGCGCCTGCCTGGCGACTTTACACACCCTATATATAATTGTTTCTCAAAAAAAATATAAAGAAGCTTGCTGTTATTCCTCTTCCCTGCAATTATTTCGTATGTCACACTCATGTTCACTATTGAAATTCACAAACTTAACTAATCAATATAATGATAAGGTTTTGTAAACTAGCACACTTAACAACAAATTTGAAACAATACCAATTACTTCGTAAAGAGCAAGAAATAACGGAACTTTTCGAAAGCATATTCTACAATACAATAAATTTATTTTAAAAAGCAACAAAAAGAACATTATGAAATTCAATGAGAAACAACGTGAAGAGCAATAAATAACGGCAAAAATTATTAAGCATTCACTTAAAATGCAAAATTATGAAAATGAAATAAGTCCCACTTAAAACGAAATAAATCCCACCAAAATATAAATTTAGGGGTATGAAATAACTCCCACTTTACAAAACGAATTTATTCCCACTCAAAACGAAATAAGTACGCGTAACGAAATAAGTCCCACCAATTGACGAAATAAGTCCCACTTTTAAAAACGAAATAACTCCCACTTTCAAAATAGCAATTTTTGGTGGGACTTATGTATTTCGTTTTTAAAAGTGAGACTTATTTCGTGGGAGTTATTTCAAAGAACCCGTGATTGCACCCGCATCAGCTCGCTGAGTAATGTGTGTTGTATTTGGATAAAGTGCATATAAAATTATCCCATTACTCGCTCAGTTCCATGGTAAGATGGGATTTATGACCATCGACCAAAAATAATACTGGCCGCTTAATATTATTTTCAGAAAGATAGTCAACGAAACTTTTGGCCACATATTCAAAAAAGGTTTCGGATCGCATCCAACCTGTCTCCGATCTTCCCAATACCCATTTGTCCGGTATGCTTTTCACCAAAGCTGGTGGGGGCGCACATAAGGAAACACGCCCAAAGGCGGTAGAGTTTGGGCATCAGCACTGAACAAAAATAGAACGGTTATTGTCTCCTTATCAGTTCCTGCAATAACTTTATAGAGATTTTTCTATTCCTTAGGAGCCAAAACTACACCAGTTTTTGGAGTTAAGCAAAATGACGTCTCGTCTCCATTAAAGATTCTGGAAGGATCTTCCAGAATATCTGCAGCATTTATCTCCTTCAGATATCCCTGTAAATCTCGAAACCATTTTCGAAGTAGTTCCTGCGTAACGATTGCTCGTCCTTTTGACAGTCCCTCTGGAGTTCTGAGGGACAATTGAGGATGCCGCTTTAAAAATGCATAATACCAAGTTTTTCCCGGAAGGCCGTCTTTAAATTGAGTCGGTCTTTTGTCCTCTAATATATTTTTTTGAACGGTGTTCAGAAGGTAAGATGGCTTAAGTGGAAATCCACATTTTGCCAGGTTGATTATCCAATCTTCTAAGCACTTTTCCTCATCTTTGCTAAAAACCGTGTCGGGGCCCATACGCCTAGGCTTATCAGCAACTTGACCATGAAGTCTGTCCTGCAGTGTTGTTCTTGGGACTTTATACTGTTGGCTTGCCTTTCGGATTGCCCATTTTTCTTCCCGAATTTTTTTAAGAGCTTCACACTTAGGGCCTCTTCAGAATATTTATTAAAAACGCGCTTAGAACCATCCATTTATTGTTTGTATTCAAAACCTAAAATATTTTTTGGGAAATTTTTAATAAGGGTTTCTTCATAAATTGTGTTCTTTTTCATCTTAAATATACATTCGGCCTTCTAATTTATCATTACTAAAAAAAGGGGCCGACTACTGAAGATAGGAAAAAGACTCGAAAATTGTGTTAAAAATTAAGAGAGACTAAGGTATGCCAGGGTGGCCGACTATAGAAGAACTGTACAAAAAATGTCTTTTAAGGTCGGCCCACTCTATTTATTAAAAAATAAATAATTTTTCATATTTTTATGCAAAAAACGTAAAAAAACAAGCAATAAACAACATAAAAACACTTAAATTACTTACCCTCACTTTTTGCAGACCACTTTCACTATTTTTTCCTTAACTAAATTTACATGTACAGTTCCTGCAAGAACTTGATCACAAATGACAATTTTTTACAAATTTGTTGCCTAAATTTGTTTGCGACCCGTCAAAGAACCGTTAACATAAAAAAAACAGTATTTTCCTATGAATTCTATGTATGCGTTTAAATTTAAGAGTTGGTGGCCGACTACTGGAGGTGGCCGACCTCACATGCTATATGAAGTTTTGAGCAAACCTTGAATTGAATACCTTAATAGTTTTGAAAAAATAAGTTTTGGAGATAATTTTTAGCGTTGATTTTGAAATCAAACTTTAGTCTATTTGGTCAACATTATTTTTAAAATAATAACTTTCAAAACGTTTTGCTTTTATCTTTTGATAACCGTTTTAGCATAAATGATTTTGCCTTTCTTTCAGATTTTTTGAAGACAGATAAAATCTAACAACTTATTAAGATTTTTCAAATAATATACCATCGTCGTTCTTTGAAAACTCCCTTTTCCGAAAAATGAAATAAATACACCATCCAAATGACAAAATGTATGTATGTTTTCTCAAAACTCCCTAAGCTCTACGATGCGCCATTTTTAAATTAAAAAAAGAACTAAAACTCCCAAAATCTATTAATTTACATATTTTATTTCAAACTTTAAATGCATATATCTAAAAATACAGAAAATGGATAATAATATGAATATATCAACTGAATATTAAAGAAAAAAATATAGTTTTGGAGATTACAGATTTTATTGAACAAAAGCTACTTCATAAATTTAGATAGCCTCAAAAATCCTTATGCACTTATTTTGTTCGAATTTTAAAAAGTAATATCTCAAAAACCTAACGTGATACATTAATTTGAAAGTCGGATTTAAATTCAGAAAGAAAACCTTACTATCCAGTGTAATATAACGTTTGAATCTATTAACTATCACGTCTTAATTAGAAAATAGTTCAAGGGCTTCATAAAGTTTATAGGTTCTTGAATAATTAATTTTTTAATAGAATCAAAACACTCATAGGTTTGTCAAACGTATCAATCCCAAGAAAAGTTAGGCCATTTAAATATATTAAGCTTTTTTACTTAAGTACCACAAAAATGGTGCAATGTTTAATTCTTGGTGTTTTTATTATGAACGCTTAAATTAGAATCGCATTCTTATTCATTTTTTCTAATTTTCACGAACAGGTGCGGTCAGTGTAAGAACGGATTTTTACAACTGATTTAAATCAACTTTTAACCATTTTTTTGGAAACGGTTCTTGGTAGAAGTTTAACAGTTCAATACCCACTAAGAAAACACTCTAGACTGTTTTTATGGTAGTTTCTTTTACTTAATGTCATTTTAAGAAGGTAGTTTGAAATATTTTAAAGAGTGGCTTTCAGAGAATTATCTTAATTTTTATTATGATAGAATCTATACATTAATTTTTTGTTTTATCTGAAAAGGAATTTAAATTCATCGATTCTCTTCTTGCTTTAAATTTAATACAAACTTATTTTGCGCCACCTAATTTATTTATTTATTTAAAGGAGGCGGTGAAATGGTATGGCAATCGCCTATTACGGGACCGTGGAGCTATATTTCCAAAGCTCTAAAACGACGGCAATCACTTAAAGATCGATTCTGGAACAAGAACTGTTTTAACTTTTTAACCGTTTATCGAGTCTTATAATCTTTGATTATAATATCAATGGAAACCATTTGTACAGAGTTAGTGAAAGAAAGGACTTAAGTCTTATATTTGATTTTAAGATAACTTTTGAGTCTTGAAATTCTTCCGATTTTAAGGATCAATATGAACTTTAAGCTTTGTTTTGTTCTTAAGTTCGTCCACTGCTAGAATACAATAATTGTATTATATGGAGTCCAGATTAAAACAAAAAATTAACTGAAAGGATTGAGAAGATTCAAAACAACTTTTAGAGGTACATATGTTTTGAAGAAATTTTCTTTGATTGGTAATATTAATCTTAAATACAATAAAAGATGTTTGTAGCTAAGAATGCAAACTCTTCAGTCAAGGCGCAGAGTATATAGCGTTTTGTTAGTTCGAGACATTCTTTGTAACGATATTGATTCTGGAGATTTACTTTCATCATTGAACATTTATGCAACAATTTATTTTTGAAAAACCTCATTCTACTAAGTATGGACAGTGTGAGCAAATTTCTCATTGTTGTAGACTTTTTAATGACTATAATAATGATCTGGATATTTTTCAACCTAGTTTATTGCAATTTAAAACGAATGTTACATAACTTATTCAAAATTTGTTGTAATTCATTATTAATTATATATACGTTATTTAATATTTTGTAATTTTTATTTATTTATTTTTTTTTATTTATTTATTTATTCATCTAACAAGTATAATAGACTTTAGTAGATAACGCAATATAATATTTTACATAACTATACTAAATTTATATATGTATATATATAATATTTACACAACATTTAAAATAATAGCCTTGCATTCATTCCTACTCATATTGAAATCTAACAACTCTTCAAATTGATTGTAACATACTGCGGCAATATCTAAAGGATTATTCGGACCATAATTAGTAGAGTGTCTTGGTATATAAAAGAAGGCGTTATGTCTAAGTCTTAGGGAGCGAGATGGAGCATAAAAATTGAACAAAGAAAGTAAGTGTGAACTATCAATATGTCCACAAATTAAATCGTTTGCGAAAGTTGTAAAATAGTAAACTCTTCTTTTGTGAAGAGGCAATAAACCAATCAGTTGGCATCTTATCTCATAAGTTGGCATATCTGGTTTAGAGTAAATTTTGCGAAGAGCACGCTTGGTAAATCTCTTTTGAATTCTTTTAATGCGTAAAGAACTTTTGTTATAATAAGGTGACCAGATTATGCAACAATATTCGAGATTCGAGCGAACCAAAGAGAAAAACAAGGATTTTAGGGTAAAGGGATCATTAAACTCTTTAGAGTTGCGAAAAAGAAACCCGAGCATAGCATTTGCTTTAGAGATTACAAAATCCATATGCAAGGCAAAATTTAACTGGGAATCGGAAACCACTCCCAGATCTTTTTTGACCGAAACACGCAAAAGATCATTGCTAGATATTTTATACTGAAATGTTATAGGATTCTTTGAACTTGTAAAGGACATGATGGAGCATTTGTGGATATTAAGGTGTAAGCAATTGAGTTCACACCATTCCGATAATCTATCAATATCTGCTTGTAGTAGCATACAATCAGACAGTGATTTAACTAACCGATAAATTTTTAAATCATCTGCAAATAATAAGCCAGAAGAATCAAAAATACAACTAGGCAAATCGTTAATAAATAAAAGGAAAAGTAGTGGCCCAAGGTGGCTACCTTGTGGCACTCCTGAGTGATTTACAAATACTTTAGAAACATGTGACCCAATTTTAACATACTGTTTTCTATTTGTTAAGTAACTCATTATCCATTTCAACAAGGTAGAGTTAAACCCAAGACTTGCTAATTTTCGTTCCAAAATATGGAATTGAACGCGATCAAAAGCTTTGGCAAAATCTGTATAAACAGTGTCAATTTGATTGTGTTGCTCCATGTTACAAAGGCAGTAGTTAGTAAAGATGGCTAAATTAGTTACGGTGGACCTTCCACTTACAAACCCGTGTTGTGACTCAGATATCAAACTCCGTACAACAGAGTAAATTTTTCTTTTCACAATAGCTTCGAAAATTTTGGGGAGCAACTGAAGTTTGGCAATGGGCCTGTAGTTTTCGACAGTTTGCTTTGAACCGGACTTATGAATTGGAGTTACAAAAGAGTACTTCCAGTTATCCAAAAACACACCAATTGACAAAGAAAGATTAAATATTATACGAAGGGGAGTGAGCAAATTAGATCTACAATTTTTGAAGAAAGCAGCCGGGATGT
Organism: Eupeodes latifasciatus; assembly: GCA_920104205.1. NCBI lineage: Eukaryota > Metazoa > Arthropoda > Insecta > Diptera > Syrphidae > Eupeodes > Eupeodes latifasciatus. The sequence continues at coordinate 371,658,463 of OV049924.1, forward strand.
TATCAGGTGCTAGGCTATTAGACCCTTGAAGATTAGAAAGCTCAACTAGAATATCGTCTTCTGTGATATGCAGGCTTCTTAGGTTGAGTATAGAATTATCTATACAAAATTTAAGCAATATCTGTGGATGTTATATTGTAGATCGAATAAATAAATAAATAAAATAATGAATCTATCTATGATAATCAAGTGTGAAACAAAATATCGGCTAAATGCTCGCCACGGTTTCAATAACATATATTTATATGACGGCCTATATTTTCAATAACATTAAGGCAAAAATAAACTTTTGAGTTGTTCATGTTATCATGTTATTAATGTACACTTTTTTCTTTCAAATATCCTCAAAGTCATGATGGCTAATTGAAATCCCCACCGCCGCGACGTTCGTTGTTGCACCGACCTGTTCGAACCACATGCACATCCAGCTTAATATCCTCAAATTCTTACCACAAAAAGTACGTTATTATGTAGCTCCAAATCATTTTTGGTAATTGTTTGTTCGGCCTCATTTTCGAAGAAGTTCGGGCCGATAACGCCTCCAGATTTAAAGTGCACGAAAAACTCACTCTTTGTGGATGCATCTGCTTTTCAACTATATCACATGGGTTCTCATGGGATCGAATGCGGCAATTCTGCTTTTCAACAAATCCACTGAGGTGAAATTGAGTGACTCATCGCAAAAGATGATTTTCTTCACAAGGGCATAGTAACGCTTGAATTTCTGAAATAAATCACACAATTAAAATCTTAAAAATGAAATAAAGTTTTAGACAAAACTTTTTATTAAAGTGCGAATCCTAATCAACATCTTAATATTTGGACTACCCTTAACTTGTTGCCTACCTAAAAAGCAAATCATTTCAATAGATTTTTAATAATTAAAAAAAAATATATTCAATTGCCGGCGGCGAAAATAATGCAATCCTTTGGGAATGCAATATTTTATGACTTCAATGTAAAAATTGCATTCATTGAATTCCCCTAAAGATTGAGACTTAATAATCTTGCAATCTCCAAATATTTGACATTAAAAAGACTGCAATAATTTTTTGGTCATAGATTGCATTCACTTGAAGTCTTTGCGTTCACTTGAAATCTTTGCTTCCTTTTTGCTTTCTTAATTGAAATTTCACCTTTGAAATGTTTTTAATCTCTTGGTGTCAGACACCGAAAATTTATGTGCAAGGTGTATGGGTCACTTTAGAATATTTTCACTTAAAAATGCAAAAACTTCAAAAGAATGCTAAGACTTCGAGTGTGTGCATGAATTGTTAAATGATAGCAATCAATTGATTGCAGTCAATTTATTGGAGAAAAAATGATTGCAGTCCTTCTAAGGTCAAATGATTGGTGATTGTAGATTTCAAGTCCCAATCCTAAGTTGAAATCAATGAATGCAATCTTTAATAATGATCTTATTTCCTTAACTTTATACGGTTTTTGATCTAGATGTGGCTTTTTTAACTTCCCAAATTGTCAAATTGAAAATTTTGACATTTCTCGACGTTTCAAGGTCCCTAGAGTCGAAATAAAAGATTTTTAGAAAGATGTCTGTACGTGCGTGTGTACGTACGTCCGTACGTTCGCAGCGTTTTTTTCGTCGTCCATAGCTCAAGAACCAGAAGAGATATCAACTTCAAATAAATTTTGTTATACAGATAATAAGGCAGAAAGATGCAGATGCATCAGTAAAATTTTGAGAAAAATCGAATTGACAGTTTTTTTACAAAAAAATAAAAACTGAAAAAAAAATTAACAAAAGTTGGTAAAAATTGATTTTCAACTCAAATATCTTTTCAAAAATTTGAGATTATGGCTACCAACTAATTTAAACTTATAAAAAATATTGTTTTCGAGAACAGGAAAAATTTTGAGAAAAATCGAATTGACAGTTTTTTTACAAAAAATAAAAACCTAAACAAAAAAATTAATAAAAGTTGATAAAAATTGATTTTCGGCTCAGATATCTTTTCAAAACTTTGAGATATTGGCTTCAAACTAATTTTATCTTATAAATAATATTGTTTTCAACATTCGGTAAAATTTTGAGAAATGTTAGATTGACAGTTTTTTTTCAAAAAATAAAAACCTAAAAAAAAACAATACTAAAACTTGGTAAAAATTTACTTTCGACTCAAATAGCTTTTCAAAAATTAAAATATTGGCTTCAAACTTATTTTATTTCACAGAAAATATTGTTTTCGATATTCAGTAATTTTTTTTATAAAAATCCAACAGTCCGTTTTTTCATAAAAAAATAAAATCTACAAAAAATAGAACGCAAATTTGGTAAGAATTGATACATTTAGACAAACTTTTAAGCAAGACAAATCGATAGACGGGATGGGAAGTTATCAGTGTGGGTCGCATCCCAGCCTCTTTTTCTGATTTACTTAAGCATTTAGTTCAGATAAAGAAAATGATAGTTTTACACTACACAAATATGTTTATAAATGACATCGGTCCATATTTACATAATTAAAATTAACAAATTGTAATTTAAAACAAAAGTAATGGGTGATTTTTTTGAGGTTAGGATTTTCATGCATTAGTATTTGACAGATCACGCGGGATTTCAGACATGGTGTCAAAGAGAAAGTTGCTCAGTATGCTTTGACATTTCATCATGAATAGACTTACTAACGAGCAACGCTTGCAAATCATTGAATTTTATTACCAAAATCAGTGTTCGGTTCGAAATGTGTTTCGCGCTTTACGTCCGATTTATGGTCTACATAATCGACCAAGTGAGCAAACAATTAATGCGATTGTGACCAAGTTTCGCACTCAGTTTACTTTATTGGACATTAAACCAACCACACGAATGCGTACAGTGCGTACAGAAGAGAATATTGCGTCTGTTTCTGAGAGTGTTGCTGAAGACCGTGAAATGTCGATTCGTCGCCGTTCGCAGCAATTGGGTTTGTGTTATTCGACCACATGGAAGATTTTACGCAAAGATCTTGGTGTAAAACCGTATAAAATACAGCTCGTGCAAGAACTGAAGCCGAACGATCTGCCACAACGTCGAATTTTCAGTGAATGGGCCCTAGAAAAGTTGGCAGAAAATCCGCTTTTTTATCGACAAATTTTGTTCAGCGATGAGGCTCATTTCTGGTTGAATGGCTACGTAAATAAGCAAAATTGCCGCATTTGGAGTGAAGAGCAACCAGAAGCCCATGCATCCCGAAAAATGCACTGTTTGGTGTGGTTTGTACGCTGGTGGAATCATTGGAATGGCGATCGCTATCGTTCAATGCTAACAAACTTTTTGTTGCCAAAAATGGAAGAACTGAACTTGGTTGACATGTGGTTTCAACAAGATGGCGCTACATGCCACACAGCTCGCGATTCTATGGCCATTTTGAGGGAAAACTTCGGAGAACAATTCATCTCAAGGAATGGACCGGTAAGTTGGCCACCAAGATCATGCGATTTGACGCCTTTAGACTATTTTTTGTGGGGCTACGTCAAGTCTAAAGTCTACACAAATAAGCCAGCAACTATTCCAGCTTTGGAAGACAACATTTCCGAAGAAATTCGGGCTATTCCGGCCGAAATGCTCGAAAAAGTTACCCAAAATTGGACTTTCCGAATGGACCACCTAATACGCAGCCGCGGTCAACATTTAAATGAAATTATCTTCAAAAAGTAAATGTCATGGACCAATCTAACGTTTCAAATAAAGAATCGATGAGATTTTAAAAAGTTCTCAAGCTCTTAAAAAATCACCCGATACATGAAGCAATCGAAGCAGACGCACGCAACGATAAGCTCAACATTACAATGGTAAAGACAAAAAACTTCCACTAAACTATTTTATATGCTTTACATAATTTTCCAACGACTGGCCAAAATATAAAATAACCCAAAATGTTACATTGTACATAAAGTGTCATTTCAAGTAATAAATCTGTCATTCTTTTGTTGGAGACTATTTTATCTTTGAGTTGGGAATATTTTAACTAGCTCGGATACTTGTATAGTATTCTATTTATGTCAGTAAGGTAAATTTGTATATATACAGATACGAGTAATGGGTACACTAGATACTCTAACTGGAAAGATTTTCCTAGCATAGGTTATTCATCTTACGAAATTTAACAACGTAATTCTTTTTCCAACAGAGGTACATACATACGTTCTTTTTTTGGGAGCAGAACATGTAAGTTTTGTGATATGATTTTTATCTTTGGCGCACCGGGTTCAGGGTCAAAATAAAATCAGATTGTACTATATCTAGATGTTTACTTAATAAAGTGTCTTTATTTTAAAGTACTTAAGTAAGGAATAGTAATGTGTTTTGCAATAAGAAGTTAAGTTTTGATATTTATATAATAATAATATTTTTTAGCAATAACAATATATTCATTATGAAGAGAAAAGTAGTACCCGTTGCGCGATGGTTAGTGATTAGAACTGTCATTCTGGAGGTCTTAGGTTCAGTCCCTGCCTGTGCCACCTAAGTTATTTTACGGGTAATATCTCTTGCGTTAAATTGACATATCCTCCAATTCTTGTCGTAAAATTTCTTTCTCAAATTAGAAGTTCAGATTCGGCATAAGACAGTAGGTCCCCTCCATCCCTGACATGACTCGCACACAGAAATGGTTGAGAGTTGTAAGAAACTAGGCCCTTGTTTTCTAAGGACTGTTGCGCCACTTAATTGTTAACCAGTAAAACAAAAACAATTTTAATGTATCAAAAACCACCTACAAATATCCAGAAATAAAAAGCTTGATCCTGACCATGTTGTTCTCTTACTTTGTTTAGAGTTTTAAATGATAACGGAGGAACATGTAACTCATAAATTGTTTGATAAAACAAAAATTCTTAAATGATGAATGCTTATATTTTTTTATTTTATCAGTAGAGTGTAAATTATATTCCAAATGATTCAGTAGCATTTGAATTTCATTTCTTTTTTAAATTAGCAAAAATAACATGGACCAAGTTATTTGGTAAAAAGTAAAAAAATATGAACTTAAGTTGTGTATTACATTAAACAACAAAGAAATAGTTGATAAATACACTGCCGGTCATAAGGTTAGAAGCAGGCATTTTCGAAAAGTAAAATTGATACTTCTCCCGTTACATGATGGATAAGAAAAAAACAACTATGGTAAATGAGGGAACATTTTTTTAACACCAAAATATAAAATTTGGTTATATGAGAGATTTAGCTCACGGAACTTTCATGACAAAATTGTCAATTGAGTCAAGAATATGCGAAAATAAATCGGGTTTTTAGATTAGAAGCAGTGAATAAATCAACGTTGTTTTGTGAAGTGTTAGTGCATACATTTTTCTTTCGGAAAAATGGTACAATTTATAAATTAATTGTTCTTGATTGAGTGTTAACAGAAATGGGCAACAAAAAATGTTTGACAGTGGAGGAAAGGACAAGAAAAGATGTTTATTGCTCTAAAGGTCTTTAATGCTTTGCTATAGCCTGAAAAAAAAATCGAAGTGATCATTGTGTCAGCAATTATTTAAAAAACCATTGACTTAGTCGAAAAATTATAAAAAAAACACTTCCTCTGCCTTAAGACTTCGCGAAACGCCAAATGTCCTTAGAATAGCGCCAAATTCAGCTTTATCGGCAGTTAAAACTAGGGAGAAAGCTAATGTTAAGGCCAGCTTATCCACTGTTAAATGCACAATACATAAATAAATAAAAATGATGGGCCAGATGGTTATAATTATTATTTCCATCACCTGAGGAGAGAGTAGTGATTTTTAAACCGTCACCATAGCAAAGAAGGAGGCGTTATGATCTGAAGCTCAATTTTATTGTATGGCGCTTTAGACTTGGTAGCCCAAAATACCAAATGACTAGGAAAACAAACAAGGCCTTGCTAAAATCAGTGTTCCCCAATATTAGCGAGCTCTTTGGACCAATTTCATGGATTTTTCAGCAGGAAAACGCTCCCATACACAAAGCCCGAGAGGTAAAATCCCTTATTGCGAACCAAAACTTCCACTTGCTGCCTTGGCCACCATATTCCTTGGACCTTAACATAAATGAAAATGTGTGGGGCTAGCTTACAAGTAAGCTACATGAAGGAGGAAAGTAATACGATGACAAGGAAGCGCTAATTCATGGTATTAAATTGGCCTGGAGTGAGATTTCTTTGGTCTACTTGGAATCTCTTTATAAATCCTCAAAAGATAGAATTTTTGAAGTTATTTTGAAGGCTGGTGGTAGCACACATTATTAAAAACCTAATAAAAACTAAAAAACATAACAAAATACAAATACTTGCATTTTATTTCCATTTATTTCATGTGCTTCTAATCTAATGACCCGATTTATTTTCGCATATTCTTGACTCAATTAACAATTTGCCATGAAAGTTCCGTAAGCTAAATCTCTCCTTTACCCAAATTTTATATTTTGTTGTTAACAAAATGGTCCCTCATTTACCATAGTTATTTTTTTCTAATCCATCATATAACGGGAGAAATATCGATTTTACTTCTCGAAAATGCCTGCTTCTAATCTTATGACCGGCAGTGTTTGTGTTAAAGTAAAAAGCACATTATTTTAGCGTAATGCTTACGTACATTTTTATTAAATTACACACAAACTTTTCAAATGAAAAAAGATAGAGCTCTTTGGAAGTAACATTTAAAAATGAGTCGCAAACAATTGACCAAACATTCTGTTTTTTAGCTTTCGCTACTGAGAAATCTTTCTATTTATATGTATATGTACATTCAGTTTATACGTAAATATCTACATTTGTACGTAACTTCAATGTATAAATACATTAAATGCCAGTGTCAATATTGATAGATAAACGAATTGCCGTCGCACAGTCTGTATCATCGATTGTTTTGATTGTGAGAAACTTCCCTTGATAAGATTGTTATTTCCATTGATTTCGATTGATTTCAATTGAAAAAAATAAAGCCTCGTTTTTAATGTTGATTGTATTCGGAATTGTCTATATCATCGTGATTATTCAACAAATTCTATTTAATTTTCTTGTCTTTTTTGTTGTTGTTCTTAGTTTTGTAAGAAAGATTAGTTACACATAATAATTTTTAGGGATATGGAAAAACTACAATAGTTAAGCCTATTTAAAAGGCTAAGAATTTTAGACTTTATTTAAAAACCAACAAAACAGCAAGGTCATTTTGTTCAAGTAGATACCTATCAGGGTGGGAAAGATAGGGTTTGATGTTCAAATAAATTAATTCATAAAATTTTGTGATTGAAATCAACGCACTCTGATTAACGTATCTAAATTCCCCCAAAACAAATTCTTTTGGCTTTTTTCCAGATAGAAGTTATGAATATAGAGAGGTGCAAGTAATGGGTGATTTTATCGCTATTTTCTTTTTGGAAACATTAAGTTTTGACAGCTCACGCACGTTTAGTGTTTTTTTTTTAGATGTATCGGCCAGTGTAAGTAATGATCTTAAATTATCGATTCGATGCATGCCGTTCGCAGAAATTGGGTTTCTGTTATTGTTGTTGTAACTTAATTCTGTTGAAGAATTTAGTTGTGAAGCCTTTCTAAATACAGCTAGTGCACGAGTGGAAGTCAAACGACCTGCTGAACTTCCTAATGACATCGTTGAAATTTTTTTGACAGATTTACTAGACCGTTCTTTGGTCATCGTAGATCGATGGTAATTTTTTAAAAGTTTCAACTTTGAAAAACTACTTTAATATGATGCCACGGAGACGCAAATGGTCAACAAATATATTATACAAAAATAAAACAATGATTCGTTAAAGTGTCAATAAGTTATGAACTGTAGATTTCCTTGAGCTGTCCCTATCAGAGCAACGTCTACACTCTACACTCATTTCAGTTACATACAAATGTCTACGATACGTGAATATTGTCAAATGCAAGTGCCAAATGTAGCCAAACTGTAGGTCCCCTCGATCCCTGACATTACTAGCTCACAGTTGTAAGTCACTAAGCATTGGTTCTCTCCGGACTGTTCCGCCATCTAATTTATTTAGTAGCCAAATCGTAGTCAGATTTTTCCAGCATAAACTTTGTTTGAATGATTCATAAAATGTTGTTTATTTCCTTTACAGCTATACATCTCTTGGGCAATTTTAGCTTAAATCGGTCAAGACATTAAAATATTGTTCAATGAATTTCTTCTTTATTTGATTGGCCAAATTTTTGTTTTTTGAGACATTTGCATTTAATATACAAATTATGACATTTCGGGAGTTTTTTACTTTTTATTTTATTAATAGATGAACGTAGAGTTTAGGCAGTCTTAAAAGTCTTGAAAATATATATGTATGTATGTAGATTTTGTTATTTGCATAAAATGTGTGTTATTGATAGAAGCTGATAGTTATTCGTCCTTCTAATTTGGGACTTCAGGAACTTATAATTCCATTTAGCAATAATTTAACTTCTATAAACGAATTGACGTTTAGTTAATTGTTTTTATTTTATTTAATACCACCAGAATTGTTAATGTGCAATGATAATAAATTTCATATTTCATTATTTCTATGAACATTACCTTAACTAACATCGTGATTTGTTTACCGAATCAATTTTAAGGCATCAAACCTTTGGACATTAGAAGTAAGACATGATGTTAATGGGCCCTGTGTCAATTTGTGCAACCTATCGGGTGCTATAAACTAATTAAATTATTCGTTTGAACTTTTATAAAACCTAGATCTAAGTCCTTAAAACTCAATCATAAATTTACTCTGAGTTCTAAGGAAATTATAGAGGGAAAAAAATATTTCTAAATATTGTCCATCGCTGGCGTCTACTTTCTACGCAGCGTACGAATTTCGCGTCTTTGTAGGCGATCTACGAATCAATCCACTTTTTGACTTCTTCATAAGTTTGGAAGTGTTGGTCAGCCAGGTCATGGTAAATTGATAAAAAAAGTGATAATCAGAGGGAGAAATGTCTGGAGAATACGGAGGGTGTGAGGATTTCCCATCTTAACGTTTTCAAGTACGTTTTGGACACTTTTGCAACGTGGGATCGAGCGTTGTTGTGCTGAAAATCACTTTGTCGTCCCCCTCACTGTATAGTTGGCGTTTGTCTTTTAATTCTCGGCTCAAAGGCATTAATTGCTTTTGATAACGGTCATCTGTGATTGTTGCACTTGGTTTTAACAGATCATAATACACGACTCCGAGCTAGTCCCACCAAATGCAGAGCATGATTTTCGACTTATGAATATTCGGTTTGGGCGTCGAAGTGGAAGCATTATAGGTACTTACTATGATTTTTGCGTTTAGGGTTATCGTTATTAACCCATTTTTCGTCTCCGGTCACAATGCAATGCAAAAATCTCTTCTTTTTTGCCTCTAAAGCTACTGATCAAAAATACTATAACGCAGCTCAATGTCTCTTGGTTTCAAATTATACGGAACCCAAGTTCCTTCTCTATGAATCATACCTCTGGCTTTCTTGTGTCACTCCCAATGAACTTGCCAATTCTTTTTGATTTTCCGCCACTATGCCTGTTTTCCAGAATAAAGTCACGATTGTTGAAGCGTTGAAACCACTCACGACAAGTTCTCTCACTAATAGCATCCTCACCTTATGTACTTGATAGCATTCGATGAGACTCAGCAGCAATTTCTTTCATTTTATTGACGGAAGTCTAAGCTAACTCCCTCGCATCTGTGAACTGTTTATTTTGACCGCTACTTCCCGTTGTAGTCACCTATTGGAAAACGGCAGAAATAAAGTTGTACACCATTGTAGAAAAAACTGTGATAAATAAGTTTTGGAGTTAGTACCAACATGTAACTAATAAAGGGTGATTTCTTAAAAGCTATAAGAAAGTTTTTCAAAAAAAAAAAACACATACAATTCAGAAAAATTCATGAAATCTTTATTTTAATCGATAGTACGGTCCATATAATTTAATGTTTGAAGATTATTTCATGCAAATGTTGACCTTGACTGCGCCTCAAATGGTCCATCCGCTTAGTCCAATTTTGGCATACTCTTTCCAACATTTCGTCCGGTATCTCACGAATAAATGCTTCAATGTTGTCTTCCAATCCGTCAATTGAAGCGGGTTTGTCTATATAGCCATGAGCTTTAACATAGCTCCACAAAAAATAGTCTAAAGGCGTTAATTCGCATGATCTAGGCTGCCAATTGACCGGTTCAGAACGTGAAATAAAATGTTCACCGAACTCGCTTCTCAATAAGTCCATTGTTGCGCATGCTGTGAGGCAGGTTGCACCGTTTTGTTGAAACCACATGTCATGCAAGTCAAGCTCTTACATTTTGGGCAAAAAAAAGTTGGATATCATCTCACGGTAGCGCTCACGATTCACATTTACGTTACGATTCGCATCATCTTTGAAGAAGTACGGTCCAATTATGCCACCAGCCCATAAACCGCACCAAACTGTAACTTTTTCTGGATGCATTGTTAGCTCTTGCAATGCCTCTGACTGATATTCACTCCAAAATCGACAATTCTGCTTATTTACGTGCCCATTGAGACAAAAATGAGGTTCGTCGCTGAACACAATTTTTCGGTAAAAAAGTGGATCTTCGGACAACTTTCGAAGAGACCATTCACCAAAAATTTTACGTTGCAGTAGGTCGTTCGGCTTCAATTCTTGCACCAGATGTATTTTGAAAGGTATCACACCTAAATCCTTCCGCAAAATTTTCCACGTTGTTGAGTAACAGATGCCCAATTGCTGCGATCGGCGACGAATCGATATTTGATGGTCATCATTAACACTGGCCGATACAGCTGCGATATTTTCTTCAGTTCGCACTCTACGTAAGCATGTTGGTGGTGTAATATCCAACAATGTAAATTTGGTGCGAAATTTAGTCACAATACCCCGAATAGCCGCTTCAGTGGGTCGATTAAACTTACAATAAAATGAAAGAAGCGCGCGATGAACTTTCTTAACAGAGCACGCATTTTGATAATAAAATTCAATGATTTGCAAGCGTTTTTCGTTTGTAAGACGATTAATGATGATGTTTGACAATGAAAAGAATACTGAAGATGTTTGACAGTGAAACAAAACACGAATCGTGCGTCAGCTGTTTAAACCAGTCAGTGTTGCCAAAAAGATAATAGCTAAAAAATCAGCCCATATTTTCGCTAAGTTTTATTAAATTTACTTTATTCTGTCTTATAATAACTTTATACCCTTTTGTCTTCAGGCAGTTTTATCAAAATATCAAGCATTTTTTTTACTAATCCCAAATTTGCCCTAAATTCATTCCAAGTTAAAAACAAAAGCCAATAACGTTTAACCAAGGTTTTTTTTTAAACTTCAATAAGCATCTATCTTAAATAAATATAGTATTTCATTTTAAAGTGGTTATAAGAACTGTAGTGCCCTTGTAACTCAAAATATTCATTATTTATAATTAAGTTAATTATAATGCAATACACAAAAGTTCCTATTGGGATTTACCCAATATGGGTTTTTTCTGTGACGTATAATAATTTACATATCTAAATAGAAAATGCAATGAAACACTTAAAAAAAAAAACTAAACAAGCTATAAAGCTTTTGACCACAAATGAATGTTTGTTTTAACGGAAATTGTTTATTTAAAATGTACACAAAATAAATACCACGTAGTTATAAAACTAACCTACCTCTCTATTTTAATTGACTTCTGAATTTATAGCTATGGAAGAAGATAGAAAATTACTCATATTATCACTTCTGTTCAGGTGTACTTTATTTTTGTCCATGTAAATATTATATTACTTATAGTTTGGATTATCTTTGATATTTATATAAAGTGTTAGAGAAGGCTTAAGAAGGTGTATCCAAATTTTAAAATTTATAAAACTTATATTTAATTGTCCTTGCAGCAAATAAACTGTGTCTTGTCCCACAAAACGGCGGCGCAAGTAAGGTCAATTTAATAATATTAAAGTATCTACGAGTTATAAGACACAAATTTCGAATTTATGAGTACTAAGTACATAATCTCGAAAAAGTACTTTAATTCGACATATTCTTTGCATATTATTTCTTATGTCTGTCTGTCTAAACATTCGACGTATAAATTTAAATACTTTAATGAATTTACTCCTCCAAAGAGACAATTCAAAATTTAACCCCCGAGACTGAACAGTATCTTAATTATACATATTTATTTATATGTACAGATCCCCATACAACAATGGCCACTCCCATTCATGTTATAAGCATCAGTCTCAAAATAACTTCACACAGTCTTAATTTTTGTATTTTTTAATGCAACTCCATCTCGAAAATTATAACAAAAAAAAAGTTAAATAAAAATAAAATAAAGTAAAAAAAAAATTAAAAAAAAAACATATCTTCTCGCATGACCGTTGAGTTAAGTAGCTACGGTTGGATTGGAAATGCTGTTTTTTTTTTTTGTTTAGCCTTGAACTTTTGCAACCATTTTAAATGACCTCATAAATGCTTTTGAGATATTCTCTAGAGTTTGACTCTGACATTGAAGTATATCTCATTAAGATTTTGCATTGGTACATTATGTGCATGAATATATTTGTTTAAAATTGTGTTTATTGTTACATTATTTTTTCTTACCTGCAACTGCAATATACTTAAGTATAACCTTTATTGTTTATTTTTAACTTTTGGCTTATTTAAATAATCTTTAATCCATAGTTCTAAGAGATAAAGTAACGTTAACGCCGTCGGCCGCGACAGCTTTGGCGACACCAAGCGGCGGAAAATCTTTAAACAACTAAAATGAAAATGTAGTTTCCTTAACTTGCATTTACTTAAATTCCAAAGGATTTAAATAAGTTTATTAAGTTCACCTATAGGTAGTACCCTTGTCGTGATGGTTAGTGGGAAGGACTGTCATGCTAGAGGTCTTGGGTTCAATACCTGCCTGTGCCAACTAAAAGTTTTTTTTCACGGCTACTGCTTTCAAGGGTAGTTCTTGTTTTAAAAAGGGCTTCATTAAATTGACCGTTCGGATTCGACATACAAACTGTAAAGGACCTCCATCCCTGACATTCCTTTCACACAGGAATGGCTGAGAGGTGTAAAGTCACTAGGCCTTGGTTCTTTAGGAGCTGTTGTGCCACCTAACTTATTTTTAATTAAGCTAAAGACCTTTTCTTATAACAACAAATTGACAGCTGATGAGTGATTAAATAATAAGAAAATCTATCCTTGGTCGCATATAGGTCGGTGAAACATCAATTATCCTTAATTCAATGCAACCCATTGCGTAAAGTTTTCCATTTTTCAACTCTAGAGGTCTTTTTCCGAACAGATGGAAAACAGCATTTGCCTATCGTAAAAAAAACAAACCCTCCTCCCCCTCTATACTAAAGTATAGTCCAAATTACTCACGTCCATTCTTTTCAAGGTTATAGAAACGCTGATTAAGCATCAGCTTAAGAAATATCCTAGAAAAACGCAAGCTTCTTAATGACGGGCAGTATGGCTTTCGTAGCAACAGGTCCACCGTCGTTTTGATATTTTATCTAACCGAACACTGGAACAAATCTTTACATCGTTTTGGAGAAAGTAAGATTATTGGACTTGACATTTCAAAAGCATTAGATAGAGTTTGCATTCAAGCTTTCTTATCAAAAATTCTTGCTTTTGGTATTGATGAATCTCTTCATCTTTGGATAAGAAACTAACTTTCTAATCCTTCAATACAAGTTGTTTCGGATAGTTTCAAGTCTGAAATTCATAATAAATGCTGGTGTTACTCAGTGCTCCGTTTTGTCTCCGAATCTCTTCCTTATATTCAAAAACGATCTCTTCTCTGCCACTTCTAATTCATTAAACTGTTTCGCTGATGACAGTACCCTCAGCTTTTCATATTCGTTTCAAGATTCATACCCTTGTCCTTCGGATGTGGAACATTAACAGCAACGTATGATAAGCTCATTAAATTCCGATCTCGACAGCTTTGTCCTATAGGGTTTTAATTACCGTGTAGGACTTAATGTCAAAAACTGAACGCTGTTCCCTGTCGTTAAACCGTAACCCACCCACAATGCTACTAGCCATAAGTGGCCATTGAATTAAAAAAACTAATCAACTTTCAGTGTTCAGTATTTGTATGACAGGGGTTAGGTACCCTAACCCCAAAACAAAAATCCCCAAAACAAAATCCCCAAGGGTTGGGGTCGAAATACTGTATGGATCAAAATACTGTATCTCAAAATACTGTATTTCAAAATACTGAATGTATAAAATACTGCATGATCAAAATGCTGTATCTCAAAATTCTGTATTATAAAATTCTGTATATCAAAATTCTGTATTTCAAAATGCTGTAAATAAGGCTAAAAAATAAAAATTGTTTTGACAATGTAAAAAAGTGCGCACTTTTTTACGTTATCAAATCGATTTTTATTTTTTAGTGCGCACTTTTTTGCATTATCAAAACGATTTTTATTTTTTAGCCTTATTTACAGCATTTTGAAATACAGAATTTTGAAAACAGAATACTTTTTTTTGGAAAACATCATAATAATTTTTTATTAGCTTAATGGTCTAATATACTTCCTCTGAACAATAACATATACTCGTACATATAAATAAATAAAAAAATTAGGTGGCGCAACAGTCCTTTGAGAACTAGGGCCTAGTGACTTACAACTCTCAACCATTCCTGTGTGCGAGTAATGTTGTCAGGGATGGAGGGGACCTACAGTTTCAAGCCGATTCCGAACAGCTAATTTGAGAAAGCACTTTTCATGACGAGAATTACTCTTGGAGGATTTGTCAATTCCTCGCAAGAGGCAGTACCCGTGAAAAAAAAAAACTTTAGATGGCACAGGCAGGGTTTGAACCCAACATATGTACCTATGATAATTCATAAGTCTTTGAAATAATAAAAACAAAAACAATATAAATGGTATCTTCTTCTTAATATTTCTCTTTGCCATTTTTTTCTTCTTAGTTATTTGTATTTCTCATATTTTTACATGAATTGTTAATATCATAATCAACAATTGCATAAACATTTGCACCAAACTAGTTGATCTGTCAAAACTTCCAGTGTTATACAGTATTATGAGATACAGTATTTTGACAATACAGCATTTTGAGACACAGTATTTTAAATTTACAGTATTTTGAAATACAGAATATTAACCGTACAGTATTTGACCATACAGTATAGTACAGTATTATACAGAATTTTGAACATACAGTATTTTAAAATACAGCATTTCGACCCGCTCCCAATCCCCAAAACATAATCCCCAAATCTAAAATCTCCCAGACCAAAATCCCCAAAACCAGAATCCCCAAATCCAGAATTCCCAAAATCAAAATCCTTAAGCACAGATTCATAATATTTTAAGTATACATATCTAATAATTTATGTTTGGCGCCAAACATAATTTCTTAGATATACTCGAAATATGGTGAATCTGTGCTTAAGGATTTTGATTTTGGGAATAATTCAGAACAAAGTTAAGTTGTGTTTATCTTTTTATTCAACAAAAACATAAGAAATTAATACTACTCGTATCTATGTTTTTCAAAAATAAGAAATACATTTTGAATTCATGGTATTAAATAAACAAATGAAACAAATAATCTTTCATAGAAGATAATATGATATAAATTTTAAAATTCAATTTTTTCAACTTTTGACCGCCTTGTTTTTTATTTTTAACTTCTTGTATGTTTTCGATTTTTCCAATTGACGTTTTTCACCGCTGCTTATTTTCTCAATTGTGGTAACAACATCTATCATTTCCGATTGTAGGACAAAATTCCCATTCCGTGTGTCTCAATGTCCATTTTTACAAAAAATGTAATGTCCCAATTTTTGTCATTCCCAAGGCAATGGTTTCCAATCATTTATTTATCCCAATGCCAAGTTTTTCCAATAATAATGTTTTGAATTGATAGTACGTCAGACTAACAGCTAGATATGTAAGGGGGGGACACCCCCTGTTTGGAATCACTATAGGATTTGGGGTGGGTGCGAGTTTGGGTACATGCAAAGTACTTTTTGCATTAGAGCACTAAAATCAAAGAAATCCCCAACAAAAAAATCAAGTATGGCAACACTGAACAAAAAACTGGGAAGAAATGTCAAAATCAACCATTTTTGCGTGTGTTGTATGTGAAAAAGTGGACTTTGAAAATTAATTTAGAATAGAAATAAATGTTTCCTCGCTCTAAAATTGCTATAATTATTATTAAAAAAAAACCGCGTGTCGCGGTGGAAAGTTGAGCCAAAAAATTTATTGGGAAACCAATTTTTTGGGAAAAAAATTGGGAAAATTATCTTGTTTGGAGCCTTGGATTTTGGGAAAAATAATTTTGGAAACTTGACCTCCTACGATCATTTCCTTTGATAAATCTCTTATTAGTGCATATTATAATCCTGAGTTTTTTATCCCTACAATGCACTTGAGGCGGGGATGCCAAGCTTCTACTACATTTTGTATGCGAGGAAAATTAGTTTTTAAACAATCGGCAACTAACTTTGACTCGGGTTCATGTTTTCTTTTTGACGCATCCAGTAAATTGGTTTTGAACCAAAAGTAAAGTTTTGAAATGTTTTAATCTTCTGAACTTTTGCTTAGCTCCGAAAAGTACACTCAAATGATGAAAACCAACATGCATTGACGGAGTTTGAAAAAATTGGATTTGGGGATTTCGTTTGTGGATTAAGGGCATAGGGATTTAGATCCTGGAGATTTTATTTTTGGAGATTTTGTTCTTGGGGATAATGATTTTGTGGATTTTCTAAAATGTGGGGATTTTGTTTTTGGAGATTTTGCACTTGGGCATTATGTCGGTATACCGTATGACAGATTATATCTTATGGAATGATTACATATTCGTCATTGTCAAAAATGCGGTTAGGTGATTAGGACACATGGTGCAAGAAATTTGTCACTTTGTAAATTACAGCCAGATCAGAAGGTCTGGTTGTAATTTACAAAGCCTTTGTCAAAAACTGAATATATAACTCGCATATTTGGGCAGGTACCATTAAAACAAGTTTATGTCTTTTGGATAGAATACCAAAAAGAGTTTGGCAAATGTTAGGAGAAAGAACTTTAACTAAAACATTTGCATTACTCGAACACCGCCGAAATGTATTATGACTTTCGCTTTTTTACCGTAATTTTCTCAAACAACTCAGCCTTACTGTTACTACTCGCACTTCCAGAAATGCTAATGAGTTTACACTTGAGCTCAATTTCAAACATACTGTCAAGTATAGAGAATCTTTTTTTAATCCAACATGGAGAATGTAGAATACTTTACCCAACTCTGTCTTCCCCTCCCATTTTGATATTCAAAACTTTAAGACCAATGTGCACCGGTATCTCCTCTTAAGTTCTTTCCTATTTTCCTAAAGCTCCCGTTGTGTTTAAACTAAAAACCCTTTTTTTAAACTTAAATTCATAATATTCTTAAAAGAAAGCGTTTTTAAGGAAAATAACTCTATTAGTAAGATACAAATGTTATTATTTAAGGTGAAAGTTGTAAAAATGCAACGTGAAGTGCTTTTCAACTCAACGTTTTCAAATACTGAAATACAAAACACGCATTGATTACTCCAACATTGTGCTCTTAAAAATGTGCAAGTCGTGTTTTTTGAAAGCCGATTTATCATTAAAAGAACTTTAAAAAATATGTAATGTAACATTAAAGTATTAGCTGTTTTCTGTTCAGATATTTGAGATGCCCAATCAATTTAATTGAAATGGTGGTTGAACTTTAATTAATTTTTGAATACTTCAACAACCTCTTGATTGTGCTACCAGAAGGCTGAAATTACATTTGTTTCAAGGGTGCCAACCGATCATCAGATTCCTTTGTTTGTGGTACTTAGTCTTGGGTTTGTTAATAGTAATTGAACAATTTTCTACCTTGACCAAGTAGCCGATGCACTATTCATCACGCTACCGCAGCTGAATGATTGAGGTCCTCCCAAGTCGCAAGCAAGCTTTGTAAGTTTATCAATTGAAATGACAGATTAGCATTTTTATTAGCTCGCCCAAATTGTGCATCGGTTCCGTAAGCTACTTGATCAAAGTACAAGACGAAATTAGTTTTAGTTTATTTCGAAGATATTTGCGGTGAAAATCAGTCAGTATTTATTTTTGGAAGGATTTTAAGTTTTGTAAAAAATACACTGTCAATTTGATTTATCTAAAATTTACACCAAATGTCAAAACGTTATTCTTCGTAGAATGAAATACATATATATGTATTTTGAAAATAACATCATTTTTTGTTCGTCTGCTGGCATTTTTTCTGTTTTTTTTTTTGATTTATTTAAAAAAGAAAAACCTTTTATAATAACTTCTAGCTGAATTAGATTATTATTTAACTTTCATTAACAATTAAGCTCGCATTCGCAACGTTAGCTGGACATTTGTCTTGAAGGTGATATTATGAAAATATTTTACCTGATTAACTTTGTCATGTTTGTTTTTAAACAAAATTATGTTAAAGTGCAATAAACCCAAAAAATTGCGTATCCGCCTTTGTGTACCTTTTTAAGGTTGTTTTTAAGGAACATCTAAACTATCTGAGACACAAGTACAGCTCGCATACAAATTTGTATCGGTTTTTTTTCAATTGTGTGTATTATCCTTTTGCTAGAACACACATAAATGTATAGTATTTTTATAATTTTTAGTGAAAATTAAGGTGTAGACTTGAAACATTAATTTTTTAGTTCAAGCTACTCGTAAATGCAGGATAGAAATATAAATAAAAATGTATCATTTAAAATGGCTTAAAAATTATATACTTAGCACAATTTAGTTCAATCGCTATCTCATTTCAATGATATTATAATTCTCGTGAACAGAAGCCTTAAAACGAACAAAAGGAAATTATATTTCCATACAACAAAAACAAAAAAGACTTTTTATATTACCTTAGCTTAATATAACCTTTAACTAAACCCTTTGTAAACTTGATGTACTAAAAAATCGTGTGAACTTTGTGTTTTGCTGCTGCTAATTAGTTTAACACTTTTAACAAAGCTGTCGTCGCTTTGGTCGCCTGCTTTGTTAAGGCAAAATGTTAAACTAAACATGTGTCGCCATCTACCAAACAAAGAATTTTGTTGTTGTTCTTGCTCTTTGTTGTATCGTCGTATGTATGTCGTGAGGAAGATTTCTTCCTTTTTCTTTATTAAAAAAAAAATCACACACACAAAATTAAAGCCATTGTCTGTCTTTGTCAAGCTTCATTTTCTGCATCGTATCGCTGCTCTTGACATTGAAATAAATTGAAAACTTTTCAGTTCAACTTAAAAGGTCATCACAAAATCAAGTCTAAATTTTCAAACACACACCTAAGTCTGTATTATGACAAAGGGTTTTCATTAGGAGGTTCCATTTTTAATAGCCCGCTATTTGAGCAGCTGTCATCTTTTGACATTTGACAACTAAAAACTGTGCCATTACTAAAAATTTAAGCAAACTTTAACGCTTAAACAGCATGTACAATTTTTTTAAATGTACTACAAAAATCATACAAATCTTGCAAAACTAATACACTTTTGTGTCGACTGAAGCTTATTATTAGCCGGCAATAGTATAGAATTCGTGGAAAATATTGCTGCTTTATGCCCATACTGTTGACGAAAACCCTGGTTTGTCGATCTTTGGAATATGAATGGAAAATATATAGATATGGTTCTGCAGCCAAAGCCGCTGTGCCAGCCTTTTGGCTGATGTGTTTTTTTTTTAGGTACGAGTATAAAACAACCGTATTGGAAAACGCAATAGAATAAAAGTTCTATCGAAAAAATTTGGAATGCTTTAGGGTCATTCACTACCTGTGTGGCTTGAAATAATCATAAGCTGTTCAAATGACAGATAAACCCTGAACTCGTTTATGATGTGACGCGTCGTCATATGTAAAAGATTTTAAATGAAATTGCAAAATTTTAAACAGCCTTTTGTTGTTAACTATTAGTAAGAAATTCTTTAAATATTTAAGGATTTACTAGCCATTCCAAAGGTATAATCTTTTGCTAACTTTTATTAATAAATAGTAACAGTTCGTAAAAAAAAAAAAACAAAGCAAACAAACCTAAATTTGACATTTAATTGTGAAAAGCCAAAAGTTATAGTTGAAATCTGCCGGATTTTTCGATAAAGCAAACACTCAATTCTTAAATAAATCTCAAATATGTTTTATTCAAAGTTTTGACCATTGGATTGATAAAACCATTCCAAAAAAATATGTTCTCTTTAGAGGCAAACCATTGTACAAGCCATTTTCGACTTCATTAATATTGGTGAAGCACTGCTCTGTGAGTGAGTGTCTTTATACTATGGCGGCTTTTGAGGTAATTTTCGACCACTTTTCGACACTTATTGTGTCTCAGCCATAACATGACGAATGTTTGTTTTTAAGTGCTCAAGAGTTAAAGGTGTATGTGCATAAACACGGTCTTTCACGTAGCCCCACAAAAAAAGTCACAACAACGAGAAATTACGCGGCCAGGAAATGTCTCTTGAAATAAAGCCATATTCGCTCTAGTTGTGTGGCTTGTGGCAGCGTCTTGTTGAAACCACATATTTTTCAACTCATATTCTTCAACAGCAAACAAAAGTCGATTATCATATGACCATAACGCTCCGAATTGACAGTGACAGTCGTTCCATCGTCGTTTTCGAAGAAGTAAGGTCCAATCACACCTCCGTACCAAAGAGCGCACCAAACAGTGACTTTTTGTGGATGTAATGACCCTTCTTCAATTACTTGAGAATTCTCAGAAACTGAAATATGAAAATTTTGTTTATTAACATACCCACCGAGTTAGAAATGTGCTTCGACGCTTGTTCAAGCACCCATTCGACGTATCTACGACGTTGTGAATGGTCAGCTGGCTTCAGTTTTTGTGTGAGTTGGACTTTATATGGGTGAAGGCAGCGTTGCCGTTCGATCCCCGTGGCCCCGACTTTTTTAGAAATTGACCAATTGGCCCCTTTTTACGATTTTACTAGTAATAAAATAATTTTCAAGGATAAATTAAGATATTTTTTATCTTATCCATTCTTTAAGTAAATTAATTAAAAATCGGTAACGAAGTTTCATACTGAACTTGAACTGAACTCTGTAGACTGAATTTGAAAACGTACAATTCGATGATGTCAGCTCTTAATTTAATTGAAAACAAAAATAAGTTGGAAAATTGGGTTCCAAAACAAATCTTGTTTATTTATACAGAAAGACAATATTAAAAAAATGAAAGACTTAACTTCCATTAATTTATTTATGTATTTGTTGTTATTAACAACTGACTTTTTGTTACTGTTTTGTTTTTTAAATGAATTTAAGTTTTTATTTTAATGTTATTGAAATAAAATTGTTTTTTTAAGTTTTTGAATACATTTTTGTTTTACTCCTGAATACAGTTTTGTCTTATTTGTACTCTATGGTGTCCAATTTTCGTATGTTGGTCCCTTTTTTGTACCCTTTTTGATTTTTTTCAGCGGCAACACTGGGTGAAGGTATAGATCCAAATTCAAAATACGCCATAATGTGCCGTAAGACAGTCCTAACTCCTGAGAACGACGAGGAATCGACACATTCCGGTCTTCGGCAACACTTTCGCTTACAGCAGCGATATTTTTAGTGGTACGAGTGAAACGATGATGCAAAGGCCTTACATTATCTGTAACCAATCCGGTCTCTTAAAATTTCTTCACATTAGGACGATTATCGTAAATGTCAGACTTTCAAATAAAAAAAAAAATTCATAACTTAGTTTGACAAATGTCAAATTCCAGCCCTATACTTTTGAAGCCGCTAAATGGATAAACCGTTATTTCCCAATTCAATGATTTTATGAGATGGTGCGTTTTCATGTTTTAGGATAATTTGTCCATGTTTTTGGGCCGCTTCCAGCCGTTTTTTGATCAACGCATGGTTCGAATAAACAATTTGTTGTCGGTAACGATCCGTATTCCACGTCTCTCCAGGTTTCAAAAACTCGAAGTTCACCATTCCACAATGGTCTAACCAAACACAGAGTCGATGGCCAGTGACGAAACCCCGCCTCACATGTTGAAAGGAACGAATTCCGCAAATGCTATTTACTTGGAAAAAATGTCGACATATTTACTGAGGTGAACAACTATTGGCGTTTTTCTTTTTTAGTTCAGAGCTGAGCACTGAGCAGAGTCTGAGCAAAGAGAGTAGAGTAGAGTAGAGTAGAGTTCTGAGCAGAGTATGTTCAGAGCTCTCTGATTTAATTATGAAACAACTTGAGCACTAAACTGTCATGATTTGAATTGTCGTCCGTTTGAAGGCGTTCAAAATTTTCTTTAATAAAATTAATTAAAAAAACAGTCATAGCGTTGGTCCATTTGACGCCTGAAATAAATTTGATACATAAAAATGCTATATGCAATTAGTTTTTTCTAAATTATCTTTCCTTCTGCACTAGAGCGACCATCCTCTTCTGCCATTTTTATTGTTTTGACGATGATTTTTTTTAATTTCCCGGCTTTCAAATATCAAATTTTTTATGTTCAGCATTTTACTCCGTTTACTCTGTTATTTTATTCTGTGCTCACAGAGCGCGCTCTGAACATGTTCAGAACTAAAAAAGAAACACGAATTTGAAGCTCTGAACGATCAGAGCTCAAAAAGAAACACAATTATTTTTTTGACAGTTCGAGCTCTGCTCTGAACTAAAAAAGAAAAACGCCATATGACGCTATTATTTTGACAAAATTTAACTTGTGTATTTTTGAAGGCGGCAGGTGATAATTCGTATTTTCAAGTGATAGTGATGGCAATTCTAAATTGTGTCTCCGTGTAATACGTCACCGGCGGCGGCGGCGCCCTCGGATTTCGAATGTTTACATAATATCTCGAAGGTGCTTTCAGTCCTTGCTTGAATCCATTGCGTTGAGACCTTTTGCCTGCTATGCAATATACAATATACATATGTATGTATGTACTTCCATTTATTAACCTTCAAATCATAGCTTAATGTTTCACTAATTTTTGCTAATAAAATATCGACGGAAAATTGGTCGAGGAACGATAAAAATTGAAACACAATGCAAAAGTTTTGTTCCATATTTCATCGTTTTTCGATCATAACACATTTCAAGATAATACAATGAAATTGTCAAATTTGTCAGTGAGTATAAGTAAGTATGGCACTGAGAAAGTTAACTGTCTCGACAAATGTGTCAGTATATGACAATGACAATATTGTATTTTTCTGACAAATTTGTCAACTGTCATATGTTTTATGAAATACAAATTTGTCAGACAAGCGTGATAAATTTATAGAATTGTCACCTGTCAATTTTTATAAAGTAGAGCGCTTAAGTGACATTGGAAAAGTTAAGGTGGACTTTTGGTGATTCTAACTTAAGTTAAATGTCAAAATTAAATTAGTAAATTGTTATAGTCTTAAACTACAGGGTCCGGCAAAAAAACCTCCCGTATTTTTAGACGTTTATATTTAAAGCTATTTATAGATAAAATGGTATTCCGGGAATAGATAGATAGAGGTCTACGTGCCGTTTTTAGTAATCAATCATAATGGCGTGGCATGGTGAGCATCGCGCATTTGTCGTTTAGGAATATATCCGTAATGATGGTTCTGCGATTACTACTCAGCGAGCATTTCGCATTCGATTTCAACTTGGACGACATAATTCTGTTCCGGATAGAAAAACAATTCAAGTTTGGTTATCAAACTTTAGAGCAACGGGTTCTGCGCTAAAGAGAAAATCGTCTGGCCGACCTTTAACCGCAACAACCGCCCTTATGTGACAGTTTGGTGTGCTGTTGCTGAATTTGGTGTGTTAGGTCCGTATTTTTTCGAAGAAAATGGGCAAAAAGTTATAGTTAATGCGGATCGCATTAACTATAACATGATTGAGACCTTCCTCCAACCAAACTTAAATCAGTTTACTAGGAACCACAAAGAAGTCTGGTTCCAACAAGATGGAGCCACAGCACACACTTCACGGCGTTCACTAACCATTTTGAGAGAGATGTTTCGAGGGCATCTTCTTTCTTTACGAGGAGACATTCATTACCTGGTCACCAAGGTCCCCTGATTTATCACCTTGTGATTTTTTTCTTTTGGGGACATTTAAAGGCCCAAGTCTACACTCATCGCCCAACATTTTTGGAAGCACTTAAGGAGGCAATCACTCAGGAAGTGGAAGCCATTACACCACAAACGACTCGACGAGCAAAAAAACTTCCGGGAAAGGCTTCGTAAATGTATTAATAATGGAGTTTAAAACTAAGTAATTATTTTATTTAATGTAAAATGGCATAGTATTTAATTTAAAAAATTCAATAAAATTTGTCTGGTAAATTGTTTAATTATTTGTCATTGCCTTTTAAGATATGGGAGATCTTTTTGCCGGATATCATTTCACGTTGCAAATCATATTAAATTATTTATTCTTTCGTGTTTCAAATCACGTTAAAATTGAAAAAACATTTATTTTAACTGTTTAAAATTTGTAATGCTCATAATTTTTTGTAGTTTTCATTCAAATTATTTTCTTTAAAATATTTGTGTACATTATTGTATATTTTAACTTTCATTTTAAATTATAATGTGGAAATGTCATTTCAGGCAGTTATTGCCATGTCTATATTCTTTGGAAAACAAATTTTTAAAATTTGTGAAGAAGAAACAAAGAACCTATCTATTTATCTTTCTCTTGAATGTTAAGATATAATTTAAAAAAAAATCCCCAATAGTTTGTTTTATCGCTTAGTGAAAGTGGAAATAACCAAATGCTCATATTTTCCCAAACACACCTTATAACCTCAAAAGCACCTCTTCTTTATAACTCTACCTTAATAAATAACATACATTAACTATACCTACCAAGCTTGATAATTTGTTTTTCAATTCGAAAAAGATAAATAGTAATTTCTAACTCGCGCTTTTAACCTCCCACACACCTTCATTACTATACTTGCAAACCTAATTGCTGCTATTTAAAAAAATTAACAAAAATAAAACAACAATCAAACGAAGATCAATCTTTTATTTTCAAAGATTTGAATTGGATTAATATGCAACCAAGTGAATAACTTGCGGTCGTCGTTTTTGAATAAATGTATACCTAGTCAGGGCAATTGCCCCCCAAGTCAGGAAATACCAACTTTGTCATTCTCTTTGAACGTGAAGCTCAATTTGTTTCACTCTGAAATTGTTGTAAACAAATTAAATATTATACCTTTTTTTTAAAGTATTTTGAGTGAGTGAAATTGATGTGTATGTAAGCTTTCCTAAAGTTGAGTTCAATTGAAAATGTGAAAATTTTAACTCAAAGGAAAAAACAAAAAAAGTTAACGTGACGTAGCCCATATGTCATATCCATATAGCCATAGGTACCTATTGTCTAGCCGACTGCCGACTTGATTTCGTTTAGTCACCATCAGAGGATGTTGGTGATAAGGAGGGAGGAGGTATTGAATATTTGTGACATCCGAAATCACGAATGAGCGCAAACGCCATTTCCAGTTGGTGATTTCATTCAGAATTCTTGGAAAAGCTCTAAAATTCGTTCATATCTATAGGTATAACTACAAGCACAGGGTGTAAGAGTAGGAAGGTAAAAACTTATTGTGACTGATAAGTTTCACTCTTCGCAGATAATACGACTTTAAGCGACTGGTACGAAAATCTCTGTGCTTTTCAAATCGTAGGCGGAGTAGCGCCAACATCAATTCAGCACGTACCTAGTACGGAATCAAAAAGAACGTGTGTCTGATATTAAACAAGACCAAATAAGGTTATAAATTTTCAAAACAAAAGTACACATTTTAACAAATGGAGGTTAAGTGAGTACATTAGAAACAGTAAAGTACAAACATTATTTGACCTATAGCAGTGGAGTTAGTTGGAAACGAGGACATTCCATAAGGTATTGTAAAGGATTGTAAGAGATCAACATACAAATTCCAATTGAACCAAGATGATATGGACAAAAACACAAGTCAGCTGAAACAATATCCCCAGAAAACAGAACAGTTTTAGCCAATTCTGGATCTAAAACATTAGAACTTTGACGACACACAAAACAAAACTTTTTATTTAGGTATGAATAATGCTTCGGATATCGCGAGTCAGGGGCGAACGCATGTAGGGGTTTTGGGGATAAAACCCCCTCCGAAATATCAGAATATGTGCAGTAATCAAATATCCATTATTGTCCAAAAAAAGAAAAACAGAAATGGTACAAAATTAATTTCCAACTCAAATTCTAAAACTACATACAGTAGAATCTCGAAAACATGAACGGTTCTATAACATGAACAGTTCGGAAAGATGAACGCTTTTTTCCTCACCATTGCAGTGTTCCAAAAGATGAACGGGTTGAAATCTGGGTACTCGAAAAGATGAACGCTTTATTTTGTATACGATTTTTTTCTACTTCTCACCCTTTATTTCGTCGTCACATTGTTTAGTAACTGTATTAAATTTTGGTAACGGTTCTTTTGGGCGTGGTTTGCTCACAGTTTGTGTAAATTCTTCAGTTAAAAGTGAATTTTGAAGAGGAAAGATGCCTCCCGTGAAAGGTAGAGTTAAGTTTTTAAACCTCAAACAAAAGTGTGCTGTGTTAGATGACATAAAAAATGGAATATCTTATCGAAGCATTGCAACAAAATATGGAATCGCTATATCCACGATTGTTGGAATAAAAAAAAAGGTAAGGCAATCACTTCGAGAGTGTGTAAAACATCAATTTCTGGAGCGGAAAAACGCAAAACATTGCATAAATCAGAAATGCCGAAAATGGAAGCGGCTTTATATAGATGGTTCCTGAAGCTACGAGACCGACATGTTCCCGTGTCAGGGATAATAATGAAAACCAAGGCCAAAAAATTGCACGCTATTTTCAAGGAGACAAATTCATTTAACGCGAGTGATGGATGGATTAATAATTTCAAAGCTAGATTTGGAGTTCGGCTTCTAGCAATCAGTGGAGAAAAACTGAGCTCTAATAAAGACGCTGTCCTGCCCTTTAAACAGAAATTAAAGAAGACTATGGCCGACTTCGGTATCAGCCGACAACAATTGTATAATGCCGATGAAAGTGGCCTATTTTGAAGAATGATCCCAAGCAAAACATTTGTCCACTCTGGTGAAAGATCAGCTCCCGGACGAAAAATTGCAAAAGATCGCTTTACATTTTTGGTATGCACGAACAGCACTGGTGAGCACAAGTTAAAACTTCTGACCATTGGAAAGGCAAAAAATCCCAGGTGCTTCAAGAATTTTAGGCCTCCAATGACATACACCAACTCAAAGACTGCATGGATGACGAAACAAATTTTTAAAAACTGGTTTCATTCAGAATTTGTTCCACAGGTACTAGTTATGATTTAAAAACTAAGTTTGCGATCTTAGATCTCTTTTAAAGGTACGGGAGTTTATGAAGAATAATAACCTTTCAGAAAAGGCATTGCTTATTCTTGATAATGCCCCAAGTCATCCACCTGAAAATGAACTTCAAAGCGATGATGGCTGCATTCGGACAATGTTCATGCCTCCAAATGCAACACCACTTATTCAACCAATGGATCAAAATGTAATAAGGCTCACAAAGTTGCACTACCGAACAAGCCTTTTGTCAGATGTTATCTCTAAAGGGCGAGATGTTAAAAAGATGTTGAAAAAATTTAATTTACGTGACGCTCTGACATGCCTTCAAGGAGCTTGGGACAAACTTACACCGGAAGTTATTGAAAAGTGTTGGCATGAACTGTTTGCATATGAAACTGTTTCTAGTGACGAGGACGAAGATGTCCCTCTTGCTGTACTACAACAAAGAATGCAACTGGAGGAAATAAACCAGGTTTCAACCACAGCACTGAGTATGCTACAAGAAGTTTTTCCTGACGTAAGTCAATAATTTTTTATTTATTGAAACAACTGTCAACATTTAAATTTATTTAAAGGTTCCATGTTCCTCTAACGATATAAGAGAATGGAATGAAGATGTAGTTCAGCTGCCTTCTGATGAAGAAGAACTTTCCTCAGAAGATAGTGTAGTCGAGGTTATAGAAGCAATTAAACCAGCAGAGGCCATTTCAGCTATCAACACCAGCCTGAAGTTTTCAGAGCAATGTGAGGCCGATGTATCGACACTTTTAAGCTTAAGAAATTTACGAGAGAAAGCAATAACGAGACTTCTTTCTTCCGGGCGACAGTCTACTATAGAGCAGTTTTTTAAGAAAAAGGTCTAAATAAGTCCGTTTTGTTTAACTCCTATGAACAACTTTTTTATTTTTGTTATGCTTTCATGTTTTTTAAAGATAAAATAAATTGTTATTTTGTTAGATGCAATGTTTTTATGTAAAGCTATATATTTTTCTTAAAATAACTCTCAATGCTTGGAAAGATGAACAATTCGAAAAGATGAACGGGGCCTGTTTCATATCTGTTCATCTTTTCGAGATTCTACTGTATGTTAAACAAAAAATTTTAATAAATTTGCTACGGTGATAGAAATTGTGCACAAAACACAAACACGCTAAATTAGAACAATAAATTTCTGTATTTTTTGGTAAGGAAAGACAAATATTTTTCTTGTTTTCATTCATACTAACAATTAAAATGTTTAGTATTTTTATTTTCAAACACTAAGGTAGAAGATGAAGGGTTTTTAACTTTTTGTATAAAGCTAAATATTATTATTAACACAGAGATGCTCCCTTTCGCCATGTTTCTTATGGCTAAAAATGAAAAATTGAAAACAGAAAATGACGATCTCACGGCCACTTATGACATATGTATTTAAATGTCAAACCACCGAAAAATTGTTCGGTTCATTTATGTTACTTTTAACTGTAAATTAAAAAAAAAATGTTTAACTTAACTTTTTTCACTTCTTGAATTGTGACACAAGAATATTTTAAAACAAAAACAGCAACCCTGTTTGCCTTTGTCGCGTTTTTTCCCTATTTTTCAAGAACAAGAATCAAACTAATAATGAAAGTTACGTGATGTCACCTAAATTCAATATTTTTAAACATTTGAATGCGTTTCTGCATTTAAACATACCTTAATGTAAGACACAAAACAATATGGGGCATATTCATAGTCATATTTTAAACCCGAGTGTATTTGAACTGGAGTCTAAATTTAACATACATATATGTAGGTTAGACACAGCTGCTATTCATAAAGAATTTTCCAGCTCTGTTTAGTTAGAAACATGTTTAAGGCATATATTCTACTACAATTTTGAAAAATTTCACTTAAACCTATACAAAATAGCTTGTAGAGGGTAACAAAATAAATTGCGTTAGCTGGAGAGCCAAAATCTTTGAAACCCTTTAAACTATTTTGTTTGCTCTTAGTTGAGAAATTTTAGAAGATCAATTATAAACTTGACAATTTTTTTTCTCGAATCGATACCTTTCACACGAATGGTCTTCATCTATTTCAAAGGGGTCCCATCGGGTTAAGTAGAGCTTTCGTTTTTTGTAAGTTGGTAGCATTCCAGCATCCAGCAAAAAATATCAAAATATTGATATATGCTTAAGTCTTTTTACATTTTAGTTTTTGTTTTTAAATTTTCAAATAAAATGCCTCGTAACTTAATTTTCTCAATCAGTTTGTTTATTTTTGACGTTAAATAGATTTAGAAACAGCTTCAACATAGGTTCCGTCGTGTTTATTTTTAGACTCCAGATTATCGTTTTAAAATGGGTTTAAATTGTCTATGAAGAACATAAACTGTAGTTTAATTTAGCAAAGACAAAATCAGAACTTATCAATGAACTATGAATATGACCCTATGTCTTCGGTCTAAAGTTTCGGAGCGCATTCAAAGTCATTACTTCTAGTATTTTCATGGTGAGAACTGTGAAAATAGAAAAATCTCACCTCATCACGGCAACTAGAAAAAAAGGCATACAAACTTATACTATAGATACTTATACATGCATAATGCATATAAAAATTAAGTTTTAGCTTTGAAGTCAAAGTCAAACTGTTTTGCCAATCGTGAAAGCAAGTCATATATGTGTATATGTATATGTAATTTTTATTCATACATGTTTCTTAGTACCTATATAAAATAGTGTCAAAAAAGAAAAAAAAAACACTTGACATTTAAAATAAAAAAATAATATAATATATATTTTTTGAAACCCCCCCCCCCCCCCGAAATTTTTTTCTGCGTTCGCCCCTGTCGCGAGTACTTAATTTTTTCGGACGACCAGATCGGGGCTTATTTGCTACATGCCCCCTTTCATTATAATTTTTTATTATTGTTTGTACAGTTAGGGAACTTTTACCCACGATTTTTCCAATAGCACCATAACTTTTCCTTTCGTTTCTATGCTTTATAATTAAATTTTTGATTTTAATTGAGGTTTCACTACTTTTTTCCATTTTCAACAATATTATTCAAATATCACACACGAAATAAATAAGATTATGAAAGATAACTGATCACCAATGGTGATAAACCCAAATTTTATGATTAAAAAAACGGTTAAATGTACAGTGTATCAGAACAAAGTTTCATATGTACACTTTCGTGACTTACATTTTTAACCGTTTTCTGATCACTTTGGAATATTATGAAAAAAAATACCGTTAGTGCCTCAATTTATATCTTTTAAATATTTAAATCAAACAAATATATTTGTATTTTGGTTAAAACCATTGATATACCATTTTTCATAGCTATGTGTAGACTTTTGTGACTGACTGTACGTGTTTTTTAGAATTATAAAAAGTTATATCTTAAAAACCTGACGTGATACAATAATTTTGAAGTCGGATTTAAATTAAGGCCACCAAAAGCCATTGAAAATATGCAATTTTATTCCCAGTAAGAAAACCTTGTCGACCAGTGTTATATTTGGAATGCTTCTGCAGATACTGCATAGGCGAAGTATAGGAGAATTCCTTATCAACTAGTTTCAAGAAGAAAGGAGAAATTTCCTAGATTTATGTGATATTTCTTTCGGCCAATTTAATGCCTATAGTTGTGCCTCTTGGCAGGCACCTAATATTCTAAGAGCTTGCAGCAAAAATTGATTAACGTAGGGTTGTAGGGATTAGCATTTTGATATGGAATACCTGGTATTGTTTGCCGATGATGCCCTTCTTTTTGCTTCAGGAAACACTGCTGAGGAATGCATTATAAAGATAAATAATGATTTAAAAAATTTGCAATGATGGTTCAATATGAACAAATTGAAACTTAATATCAATAAAACAAAAGCAATGGTTTTAAATGGCGAATCAAACAGTGATATTTGCATAAATAATCAAAAAATTGAAATAGTAAGTGAGATTAAATACTTAGGAGTCTTGATTGATAATGGTTTAAGTTTTAAATCTCATATTGATTATATTTGTAAGAAAATTGCCAACAAAAATTCACTTTTTTGGTAGAATCAGAAAAAGAATTGCAAAATCAACTGCGCTATAAATGTTTATAATACTAATATACTAATATAATGTTCTAGCATCTTATTTATGTGCAATAACACAATGATGAATCGCTTGCAAAAACTTCAAAATAAAGGAATGAGAGTAATTTTGCTGTGCAATAGACTGATACACATAGAAGACATGTTAAGACAATTATATTGGCTCAGTAATAAACAAAGAATTATATTTAATGTTTTGTTATTTGTTTATAAAATGAAGTTTAACCTCTTGCCAAATTATCTATGTGACAATTTAACTTATGTAAATGAAATCCATTCTTATCAACTAAGAAATGCAAATAATTTTAGATTATTAAACTATAGAAACCAAAGAAAAAGGAATATGGTAATGCATAAGGGATTATCTAAGTATGTTTAATAGCTTACCAAATGAAATGAAGAATGAATTCAATATAGATAAATTTAAAAGTATATGTATGTTAAAAATAGATTTTAAGATAAAAATATGTATTTTTAAATAGCTTTTTTTAGCTAAATAAAGTTTAATAAAAGAAAAAAAAAAAAAAAAAGTCTGGTAGGTTATTTTTCTGTGTTTGGCGGGGGTGAGGCTTGAAAATAGGAGTTTTTATCGTTGAAGTTTTATTTTTGTTAGGCTTGTAAAAGGATGCAATAATTATGAATCATTTTATCTTAAGATTTAGACTTAAGACTTTACAAAAAAGACTTTAAGTAAATGCAAAGACTTTAAGTGAATATACAAACTTCAAGCGAATGATTGGAGAAAAAATGATTAAAGTCTCTTTAAGGTCAAATGATTTGTGATTTAAAAAAAAAGTCCCAATCCTCAAGGAAATTCAATAAATTTATTGAAGTCATAAAAAATTACATTTACAAAAGATTGCATTATTTTTAACTTCCCATAGGAAGTTATTGTAATGGGTCCGATTTGTCAAATTGAAAATGTTGACATTTCTCGACATTTCAAGGTCCCTAGAGTCGGAATAAAAGATTTTTAGAAAGATGTCTGTGCGTGCGTGTTTACGTACGTTCGTACGTCCGTACGTCCGTATGTCCGTACGTCCGTACGTTCGTGACGTTTTTTTCGTCGTCCATAGCTCAAGAACCAGAAGAGATATCGACTTCAAGTAAATTTTGTTATACAGGTAATAAGGCAGAAAGATGCAGAAAAGGCTCTCGAGAAAATTGCGTGGGTGTTTTTTTTTTACCATAGCAGTTTAAAAAAAGGTGAAAATTTTGGTTAACCCTAAATATCTCATGAACCAATGACGCTAGAGACTTGAATTAAATTTTATATTATATATTGTAACGTGATACAAAACAATTACATTTTTGGAAAAAAAATCCAATTAACGGTTTTTTTATAAAAAATAAAAACCTAAAAAAACATTAATCGAAGTTGGTAAAAATTGAATTTCGACTCAAATATCTTTTCAAAAACTTGAGATTAAGGCTTCAAACTTATTTTATCTTATAACAAATATTGTTTTCAACATTCTGAAAAATATTGTGAAAAATCGAATTGACAATTTTTTTACAAAAAAAAAAAAAAACAAAAAAAAATTATAAAAGATTGTAAAAAATTGATTTTCGACTCAAATATCTTTTCAAAACTTTGAGATATTGGCTTTAAACTACTTTAATCTTTCAAAAAATATTGTTGTCAACATTCTGTAAAATTTTGAAAAAAATCGAATTGACAGTTTTTTTACAAAAAATTAAAAACCGAAAAAAAATTTAACAAAAATTGTTAAAAATTGATTTTGACTCAAATATCTTTTCAAAAATTTAAGATAATGGCTTCTAACTAATTTTAAATTATAAGAAATATTGTTATCAAGAATAGAAAAAAATTTGAGAAAAATCGAATTGAGAGTTTTTTTACAAAAAATAAAAAACCTAAAAAAAAATTTATAAAAGTTGGTAAAAATTGTTTTTCGACGTGAATATCTTTTTAAATTTTTGAGATATTGGCTTAAAACTAATTTTATCTTTTAAGAAATATAGTGTTTTCAACATTCTATAAAATTTTGAGAAAAATCGAATAGATAGTTTTTTTTTACCAAAAATAAAAACCTAAAAAAAAAAACAATACTAAAACTTGTAAAAATTTACTTTCGACTCAAATAGCTTTTCAAAAATTACAAACATTGGCTTCAAACTTATTTTATTTCACAGAAAATATTGTTTTCTATTTTCAGTAATTTTTTTATAAAAATCCAACAGTCCATTTTTTTATAAAAAAATAAAATCTACAAAAAATAGTACGCAAATTTGGTAAAAGTGATAAATATAGACAAACTTTTAGGCAAGACAAATCGACAGACGGGATGGGAAGTTATCAGTGTGGGTCGCATCCCAACCTCTTTTTTAATAATGGATCAGTCAATTTAGAGCCATTTAGAGCCAAGTTTAGCCTACTTCAGATCATGCTGTATTGCGAGGAACGTGTTTTCGGTTTGTTCTCTCAAGGAATCCATTAAACGTTGTTTCATAACACTTTAGTGATTATTTCGGACGAAATTTTTGAGGTTTCTCCCAGTGCATTTGCCAGCTCCACCCACTTCATAATTAAATTTCCCCCTAGCAGTTAGGGTATGCTTCAGCACTTGCCTTGATAACCTTCTCTTATCCATTTCTAAAACTTTAATAATATATTTAAAGTGTAACTAAAGGTTGTCGAAATATAATGGTAGAACGGATGTTTCTAAATACACCTTGTAATTTGTCGTAATTTAACTTCTTTGAATTCGTCATAACCCCAAATTCGTTTTAAATGAAACTATAATTTTAGCCAACGTTCCTAATGTATACAGTTTATATCAAACGCAGAATGAAAGTCGACGAAGGATGCGTGTAGTTTTCTTCCTACGCTTAAAGCTTTGTACTGCATTCATAACAATGAATATTTGATCCAAGGTCGAGTAGTTTCACCTCTTATTTTAAATATACCACTTTGACAACTTATTTTTTTTTTAGCCATAATAATGAATAACGGCGACGACGAACCAAATTCCGCTGTCAGGCAGGATGATCCATTCAACATAGACGACAAAAGCCAACAATCCCGTCCTCCCGACTTAGACGAAGTAAAGATTGCCATATCTAAGCTGAAGTCTAACAAAGCCGCTGGAGCAGATAGCTTGAATGCCGAGCTCTATTTAAAGCAGTTGGAAATAATTTGGTTAGGAGCATGCACCAACTTATAGAGGCATCAGCCTACTTAGCATCGCTTACAAAATCTTCTCTGCCGTAATATGTAAACGTCTAAAGCCCATCGTCAACAACCTGATAGGTGTTTATCAGTGTGGTTTTAGACGAGGAAAGTCCAGAGTCGATCAAATATTCACATTACGGCAGATCCTGGAAAAAACCCAAGAACATCAAATCGACACCCACCATCTTTTCATCGATTTTAAGGCCGCATATGACAGCATCTACAGGGGCGAGCTGTATAGATGCATGTCTGGTTTTGGCATCCCTGCCAAACTCGTCCGTTTGTGCAGGATGACCATGAAGAATTCACGCTCCTCCATAAAGGTTGGAAACAACAACAGAACCTTTCGATGTCAAAAAAGGTTTTGGACAGGGTGATGCGCTGTCATGCGATTTTTTTAACATCGTACTTGAAATAATAGTGCAGAGCTCCCACGTCAACACTAGAGGCACTATCTTTCAAAAGTCTGTCCAATTACTAGCATATGCTGATGACATTGACAAAATCGGAAGAACTCAGCGTGATGTCAATGGGGCTTTTGTGAGTAATGAAGCAGAGGGGGCAAAAATGGGTTTAACGGGTAATATACTGTACATGCTGTCATCAAGAAAAGATTTACAACACCGACGTCTCGGTCAAAACGTCACCATCGACAGACGTAACTTTGAGGTAGTCAAGGACTTCGTCTACCTAGACTCCGCTATAAACGCAGAAAACAACACCAGCGCGGAGATAAAACGAAGAATAACTCTTGCTAACCGCTGTTTCTTTGGGCTAAGAAAGCAATTGAGTGGAAAAGTCCTCTCTCGAAGGACCAAAGTGTCGCTATATAATACTCTCATCATCCTCGTCCTGCTATACGGTGCAGAAGCATGGATTAAAACAAAAGCGGATGAAAGCACCTTGGGTCGTTTCGAGAGAAAAGTTCTTCGTGTGATCTATGGTCCCGTATGCATCGAAGGGGAGTGGAGGAGAAGATGGAACGACGAGCTGTACGGGCTGTACAGCGACGTAGACTTAGCCAGAAGAGTAAAAGTTCAACGACTAAGATGGCTGGGTCATGTAGAGTGAATGGAAACCAATGCTACGGCCCGGAAAGTCTTCGAATCCACACCCACAGGAAAGCGCAGTAGAGGAAGACCGTGAATCAGATGGTGCGCACAAGTGGAAAGTGTCCTCACCCAACTTGAAGCGCGAAACTTGAGACATCTAGCTAGGGACCAAGCTAGATGGAGAAGTTTATTGGGTAAGACCCTAGTTCACACAGGACTGTAGCGCCACCTTATGTAAGTAAGTAATGAATAAATCAAAAAAAAATTCGGAACTTTAATTTTGAACCTTCATCAACAATAGCACAAAATCAATTAAAATCTAAAGTTAAAACATACTTATCAGTCAAAAATATTCCAGTTGAATATTTAAAAACACAAGTAAGCTTACAGTTAGATTTTAACTCTTGAGTTGAGATTTTAAAAAGTGAAAAAGAAAATCAACTTGTCTCTCAATTCTCAAGTTTGTGGTAACTTTTTATAAACTTGTACTCAATTCAATGATCAGCTTATGGTATTACAAACGAAAAGAACGTTTCTCTCCCTACCCTAGTCACTGCCGCCACAATATCTATGTAAATAATATCTCAATGAATCTTAATTAAAAATAAAAAAAAAAAAACGTTCAAAAAATAAGTTCAAAACATTCACTTTGAAAATTATATTGGTTTAATTGCACAGAGCTATAAATGATTATTGTGTCAACTAAAGATGACCCGGATTTTGTGAACTCTAACATGATACTTTTCCAATTGTGTATTTTGAGTCTTTATGAATTGGCATTTCCGTTGCAAAGTAACATATTATAATGTTTGATTTTAGGAAGAGACATTTTTGCATACATAAGAAGATAAGACGTAAACAAATTCAATGGTCTTTAATTAACTTTTTTTATTTTAAATAAAGAAATATTGAATAAAATTATTTGAGATTAATTAAGATTTGAAGTGCTAAAGTTGTTTTACTGTTTGACTTTCAGAATTACAAATAACATAGGTACAATTAAAAGAGGGTTTGAGAACTGTTTTTTTTAACATTCAACAACAAATTCTTGTTAACCACCTTGTCAATTTTTTAATTTTGTGTGTAAAACCTTTTTACTCTATCTTTACAAATAAAGTCATTAAAAAAAATACAAATATATGTATATTTTTTAATTGCTTTGGTCTTCATATTGTCCATAAAACTTTACGCTAACACCGTTAAGGTGCAATTAAAAGACGAGAAGTTTTATTATTTTTATTTTTATTTTTCCTACACATATATTTTGGAGTTAAGAAGTTAAATTAAAATTGGCATTAAATATCAAAGCTAAATATTAAAAGTGATCATAAAAACACCACCAAATAATAACAACAAAAATAATACAAACTACAATAAACAAATAAAATACCACATCAACAGATATAAATTCCATTAAAATAAATTCTTTGCTTTTTGTTTGTTACTTTTGTTTTATAAAGCCATTTACATTCCAAATCCAACGACGACGAAGCAACGATCAACGTGCTTTATTTGTTTATCTCTTTGTAAAAACTTTCAAAACCATAAAAGATTTAACAGATTTTTGTAAAAGATAAAGAAAAAACAATTTTTAATTGTTTCTCTTATAAGGAGTTATTACTGTGGTTTTATATAAATATATGTACAAACGAAAATAATTTTATTCTGTAAGCTTAAACCATTGACCTCCTACTTTTCTGGTGTGATAAAAACATCGTATCTAAAGAATAAAAGCATTGCTTGGTAAAAAAAGATGCAATATTTGTAATTCGTTCCGAAGTTTTAAAAATAAATAAATTGGGTGGCACAACTAGGGCTTAGTGACTTACAACTCTCAACCATTCCTGTGTGCGAGTACTGTTGTCAGGGATGGAGGGGTCCTACACAGTGTTGCCGAATCTCATGATTTATCATGATTCTCATGATTTTTCACCCCCATCTCATGATCTCATGAATTTATGGAAAATCTCATGATTTTTCAAATCTTCCTTCAAAAAAGAATAAGGAAACATTTTTATTCGCCCATTATAATCAGCACATGCAACTTTCTTGTTATAATTTTAAAAGATTCAGAAAATGACCCATCTAGCCTCTACGTGTTTATGTGTTGTTGTTAGAATGTCTAACAATTTTAAGATTCTAGATTTCTTTTATAGTCTATTTACACTGGATAAATCTGATTCTAAAACAATTTATGATATTTTAGTAACTAGTTTCAATAAAAACGAAATTGATTATAAATCCAATTTAATAGGTTTTGGTGCCGATGGAGCTGAAGTGATGATGGGAGTGAACTCATCAGTTCG
Organism: Eupeodes latifasciatus; assembly: GCA_920104205.1. Classification (NCBI taxonomy): domain Eukaryota; kingdom Metazoa; phylum Arthropoda; class Insecta; order Diptera; family Syrphidae; genus Eupeodes; species Eupeodes latifasciatus. The sequence goes on from OV049924.1 coordinate 371,696,413, forward strand.
CACTTATTTACAAGCTGATGTCCCAAACTTATTTATAATGAAGTGTATTTGTCACTCCTTTCATCTCTGCGCTTCATATGCATGTTCCAATTTGCCCTCAAGTATTGAAGACTTATGTCGAGATGTTTATAATAATTATATTCAGAACAGTGAGAATTGCAGCATTTAAAACTTTTCAAGCTATTTTGGAGATAAAGCCAAATAAAATTTTACATTATTCACAGACACGGTGGTTTTCGAGGTTAGAAGTAGTAAATTGAATTCTTGTGCAATGTGATGCCTTAAAAGCATATTTTAACTACGTAACAAAAAGTGACAACTTACTGTCAAGCAAAACTATTCTAAATATGCTCAATGAACTTGTTCATTATATGTATTTATCTTTTCTTAGTTTTGTGCTACCGATTTTACTAAACTTAACAAATGCATGCAATCCGAAAAGCCCAAAATTCAAGACATGTATAAGGAAGTGACTACAGCCTTGAAGTCACTGTTGAGTTGCAATATTAAAAAAAGTCATATCGACAGTACAAATATTAAAAATATAGATTATATAAACCCCAGAAATCAACTTTCGTATGGGAATATGTATAACGGCGCGGCAGCGCTTTTATTGTAAAATTTTCCGATTGACAAACAAATTGTTCAAGGCTTTCAATGCCGTTGTTTGTCCTTTTTAGTTGAAGGTGCTAAGCAAATATATTACAGATTCAACTTCAACAACAGTGTGTTCATAGATGTGGAATCTTTTTTTTTTTAAATTACTAAATGTTATGTTAAAACTTAATAAAATGAAATCTCATATGTATTTTTTTATTTAAAATTTTTGTGTTGAATTAATAAGCTAATATTTATTATTAAGGGCCCAATGAAGAATAAGCAATCTCATGATTTTTTTGAGGATCTCATGATAAAAAATCATGATAAATTTTTGTTTGAATCGGCAACACTGGTCCTACAGTTTTAAGCCGAATCCGAACGGAAAATTTGAGAAACCACTATTCATGACAAGAATTACTCTTGGAGGTTTTGGCAATTCCTCGCAAGATGCAGTACCCGTGAAAAAAACTTTAGATAGCATAGGCGGTGATCGAACCTAAGACCTCTGACATGACAACGCACTAACCATCAAGCCACGGGCACTACTTCGAAGTTTTACTTATTTGAAAATATTTTTCCAAATCTTAAAAATTCTATGTTTCTTTCAACAAAAAATAAATTAGTAGTTCGACACAAATTCAAAGTTTGTTTTCCAAAAGTCTTGAGGTTTGAACACAATTGCCACTCTTGCTTTTGGAAAATATGAATTATTATTAAAATGTTGACAAAAGTTAAAAAATAATTACTATATAATTTTTGCAGATTTAAAAACAAAATATCAAAACCATATATGTATGTTATGTCATTATCTGAAAAAGCGTCAAAGCTAGAAATGCATATTAGCTTAGAAGTCGATATTTTCTGTATGTGACGTGATATTTTTTAAATTTTAAACATTTGCAACCATTTATTTTTGATAGTAGTCAAATCAAAATTGTGTTTAAATTTTAACAAATCAATTGATATCTTCGATAAAAATAGAGTCTTCACATTCGCCTTAAGCTGTCCTAGTACCCAGTCTAGCTAGGCCAGTTACAGCGCCTGATACGTAGAGTCCTGACAAAAAAATCCCTTTGTTTCTTTACATCACTCATACCCAGGGGCGAACGCAGGTAGGGGTTTTGGGGGTTAAAACCACCCCCGAAATATCAGAATATGTGCAGTTAGTTATCAAATATCCATTATTGTTCAAAAAAAAAAACAGAAATGGTGCAAAATTAATTTCTCAAACTATGTTAAACGAAAAATTTTAATAAATTTGCTACAATGATAGAAATTGTGCACAAAACACAAACACGCTAAATCAGAACAATATATGTATTTCTGTATTTTTTGGTAAAGAAAGAAAAATATTTTTCTTGTTTTCATTTTTCATTCACAATTAAAATGTTTAGTATTTTTATTTTCCAACACTGAGGTAGAATATGAAGTTTTTAACTTTTTGTATGAAACTAAGTATTATTATTAACATAGAGATGCTCTCTTTCGTCATGTTTCTTATGGTTAAAAATGAAAAATTGAAAACAGAAAATGACCTTATTGTACTCGTTTTTGAAACGATCTCACAGCCACTTACATATGACGCTTTAAAAAAAAAATAATATATCAAAACACCGAAAAATTGTTCGGTTCATTTATGTTAGTTTTAACTGTAAATGAAAAAAAAATCTTTTAACTTAACTTTTTTCACTTCTTAAATTGTGACACATAAATATTTAAAAACAAAAACAGCAACCCTGTTTCTTTAACGTGTTTTTTCCCTATTTTTCAAGAACAAGAATCAAATAAATAAAGAAAGATACGTGATGTCTCTTAAATTCAATATTTTTAAACATTTGAATGCGTTTCTGCATTTAAACATACCTTAATGTAAGACACAAAAACTCATAGTCATATTTTAAACCCGAGTCTATTTGAACTGGAGTCTAAATTTAACATATAGGTTAGACACAGCTGCTATTCATAAAGGGCCTTAACAATAATTATTGACTAAACAAGCGTTTAGTTTATCTAAACGCTTGTTAAACTTTAGAGACGAGTTTATTTGTGTGTTAACCAATAACCAAATTAAACACGTCTTTAACTAAACTGTGCTCTATTACATTATCTACTACATTTGTTGCCAAACAGACAGCTGCTGTTGAAATGACATATCCCACGTTCAGGATGCTAACAGATACGTATCCGAATCCAAAAAAATTTCACTGCTTCAACCAGCAACTCCTTCATTTCTGGTGTCCAGTTAACGGACCGACTTCGCCTTGTTGCCATTGGAATAAATTGAAATGTTACTTATATATTTAAATAAAAAGAAATTAATCTATTTGTTTATTTTAATTACCTTTTTTTAGTTTTGTCAATTTTTATGAGCTCACGGTCACGGCCAAAAATAAATTTGCAACAGATAAAAGAAACATACGAAAAATTTCTTTTGCTACCAACTGTCAGAATGACAGCACAAACATGACGTTTACACTTAATCACGAAGTTAAACACGCGTTTCTCTACTCTAAAATTTAGAGTGACGTTTAGCGTTAAGCTGACTATTAAATTGATTTATTGGTATGGTTCATTATTTGGAGTCCACTTAAATATTTAAGTCGGCACTAAATTTTATCATTGGTAAGGCCCAAAGAATTTGCCAGCTCTGTATATGTAGTTAGAAACAGGTTTAAGGCATATTCTACTACAATTCTGAAAAATTTCACTTAAAGCCTAGTACGCTGCTGATGCGAAACGAAATTTTTCGGCGGTGTCCAAGTGCAGAGCGAAATTAAAACGAAAACCACAGCGGAAAAATATTTGTGGAGAGTTCTGTCTGGAAGTTGAATTTCACTGCTTGTCTTCATCACTTCTTGCACATCACCAATAACATCCTTAGTTTCCGATTCAGAAATGCAATGTTGGAACACATTAGACAAATCCATTTTATTTTAAATTTTAAATCAAATATAAATCAAAGTCAAAACACCGAAAGTCACGAGTAAGCAATTTTTTTTTTCAATAAAAAAATTAAACGTCAAAATTTCGCAAGCAATTAATGTGCTGGGCAATTAAATTGAGAACGAAAAGAGTGGAGAATTGTACTAAGAAATCTAGTACAGCTATCCACTAAAATGTCACATTTCGTCGTTCAGCATCGTACTGAAAAACGAAAAGCACAGCGAAATTTTTCGTTTATGATTTCGTCATGTCATTTTTGCATGGGAATTTTCGTTTGGCATCAGCAGCGTACTAGGCTTAAAACGAAAAGCACAGCGAAATTTTTCGTTCATGATTTCGTCATGTCATTTTTGTATGGGAATTTTCGTTTTGCATCAGCAGTGTACTAGGCACCTATACAAAATGGCTTGTAGAGGGCAACAAAATAAATTACGTTAGCTGGAGAGCCAAAATCTTTGAAACCTTTTAAACTATTTTGTTTACTGTTAGTTAATAAATTTCATGAAGTCGGGCTGGTGGTTTTAGACTTTGAAGCACGCAGATATTAGCAAACATTTCATTGAATTTCGATCTATAATATTTAGAAGGTCAATCATAAACTTGACAATTTTTTTCTCGAATCGAAACCTTTCATACAAATCGTCTTCATCTATTTCAAAGGGGTCCAATCGGGTTAAGTAGAGCTTTCGTTTTCTGTTAGTTGGTAGCATTCCAACATCCAGCAAAATATCAAAATATTGATATATGTATGCTTAAGTCTTTTGACATTTTAATTTTTAAATAAAATTTTTTAAATAAAATGTCTCGTAACTTAATTTTCTCCATCAGTTTGTTTATTTTTAGATTTAGAAACATCTTAAACATATGTACATAGGTTCCGTCGTGTTCATTTTTAGACTCCACATTATCGTTTTAAAATAGGTTTAAATTTTCTATGAATAACATAAACTGAAGTTTAATTTAGCAAAGACAAAATCCGAACTTATCAATTAACTATAAATAGGACCCTATGTCTTCGGTCTAAAGGTTCGGAACGCGTCCAAAATCATTACTTCTAGTATTTTCATGGTGAGTTTAAGAAAACAACGTGTTTGACAATTTCAAAATTCAATCTAGAAATCTACGGTAAATTTGAATATGTGAGAATAAACAAAAGAGAACTGTGAAAATAGAAAAATCTCACCTCATCTCTTTGTTTCTGTAACTCACATTTATTTATTATTATAAAATAAAAAATAATATAATATTAATTTTTTGAAACCCCCCCGAAATTTTTTTCCGCGTTCGGCCCTGCTCATACCCAATCTAATTCCACAACCCAGTCCTAGTCCTAGAAATTAAATCTTCTGTTATATTCCAGGTCCATATAGCTTCTTGCTATGCATTATGGCAACGCACTTATTCTAACTTTTTTTCCTAACAAGGTTATAATTCTGAAGTAATACCATCAGAACCAAGTCTGTCGATTTTGTTTTTCATCCGCTACTAAATGAAGAACAAATTGTAAAAGTAACGTCAAAAAAAAAAGCACGTCGAGAAACTCGACAAATTAACTCCTTTTCTTCATCGTTCACGACATTTTTTAAACAAATTTTCGCCAACAAAAACTAAATATATATTTGGAACACACATAAATGAGCAGCTGAAAATACTGAACTGTAGATACCAAAACTCAAAATAAAATAAACAGCAATAAAATAAAAATTACTTATTTCTAAAAAATTGTTAAACCAAATTAAATTTGTTGTAGGACCTATTTTTTTTTTTTTTTGCGGAGTTGCCTATGAACGATTCCTTAAAAATATTTGGTTCCAAATTGATAGGACTAGGTCCTAGTACTCGTGTGAAGGAATGAGTTGATACAGGTTTGAGTACTTATTCTGGACCTAACGTTAGGAATCTGTGAAGAAATTGACAGTTAAAAAAGATAAAGATAAAGATAAAAAGATACGAACTTTTTCAAGAAAGTGGTCAAAGTTTATGTATGTATAACTATTTTTTTTTGTACTTATTAACTTGCCATAGGAAGTTATTGTAATCGGTCCGATTTGTCGAATTGAAAATTTTGACATTTCTCGACGTTTCAAGGACCCTAGAGTCTAAATAAAAGATTTTTAGAGAGATGTCTGTGCGTGTGTGTGTACGTACGTTCAGGAAGCTTTTTTCGTCATCCATATCTCAAGAACCAGTGGAGATATCGACTTCAAATAAATTTTGTTCAAAAAATCGGTCTTGAATCCAAATATCGTGTTTTAAAAGCAACTGTGAACTGCTGCATGTGCTACGGTACCCAAGTTTTTGGATATTTACAACTGGAGGAGTTTGAAGCCGTGCAAAGGTATTTCTTCAAACGCTTGTTCAGATTGCCTTCTTCATACCCAATTATGCTGTATATGTAGAGTCTGGCATAACACCTCTTTACATTACAAACCTTAAAACCAATTCAGACTACATATTAAAAGTTATGAGGAGGGATGAAAGAAGCCTTTACAAATCCATTTTGACAAAGCTTATGCAAACAAATGCCTTCCCATTTAAGGAATGGAACCAGATAGCTTCTTCAAATGGCATTAATCTAGTCTTTTTGGAGTCCAATTTGAATCAAGGGCACACCATGTTCAATGATCTGATCGCCAGAACTTCAGTGAACATTTTTCAAGAGCTTCAGCAACTTTATAAAGAAATGTATATAGAAACCTCAACCACCAAATAACATTACATGCTAATTATTTCAGTAACGAGTTTTTTTTTTCTGAGGCTAGTAATTATTATTAACTTCCCATAGGAAGTTATTGTAACGGGTCCGATTTGTCAAATTGAAAATTTTGACATTTCTCGACGTTTCAAGGTCCCTAGAGTCGAAATAAAACATTTTTAGAAAGATGTCTGTGCGTGCGTGTGAACGTACGTTCGTTCGTCCGTATGTCCGTACGTCCGTACGTCCGTACGTCCGTACGTCTGTACGTTCGCGACGTTTTTTTCGTCGTCCATAGCTCAATAACAAGAAGAGATATCGACTTCAAATAAATTTTGTTATACAGATAATAAAACAGAAAGGTACAGAAAGGGTTTTTTACCATAGCAGTTTAAAGAAAAGGTGAACATTTTGGTTAATCCTAGATATCTCATGAACCAATGACGCTAGAGACTTGAATTAAATTTTATATTATATATTGTAACGTAATACAAAACAAGTATATTTTTTGAAAAAATCCAAGTAACGGTTTTTTTTTATAAATCAAAAAAACTGAAAAAAAAATTTGTCACCTCGAAAATTTTACGACTATAATATGATTTCATCTCCAAAACAATTTTGTGCAACGAAGAATAATGTTTTTGACATTTGATAAAATTTTGAGAAAAATCTAATTGACAGTTTTTTTATAAAAAATAAAAACCTAAAAAAACATTACTCAAAGTTAGTAAAAACTGAATTTCGACTCAAATATCTTTTCAAAAACTTGAAATGAAGACTTCAAACTTATTTTATCTTAAAAGAAATATTGTTTTCAACATTAGGAAAGATTTTTAGAAAAATCGAATCGACAGTTTTTTTTCCAACAGTCCATTTTTTCATAAACAAATAAAATCTACAAAAAATAGTACGCAAATTTGGTAAACATTGATACATATACACAAACTTTTAAGCAAGACAAATCGATAGACGGCATGGGAAGTTATCAGTGTGGGTCGCATCCCAGCCTCTTTTTCTTCAATTTTTCAAATTTATATACTTTTCTAGTATTATGCCAAAGAGCTGGCCAAAGCTGCAAAAACATTTTTTTAAATAAATTTTATATAAATTTTATTAAGCGATAATATTCGATCTCCTGACAAATGTTAACATATTTTGATCTTAAAAAAAAAGATGCTGGGATGCGACCCACACTTATAACTTCCCATCCCGTCTGCCGATTTGTCTTGCTTAAATGGTTGCAGGCTTTCGTGTTTTGTTAAAAAAGTTGTCAGTTGAATTATTCTTACAAATTTAAAAACTACCAACAATATTTTAAATATGATGAAATAGTTTGATTTCGAAACCTATTTTTGTTAACGAAATTTTTTAGAAAACCAATTTTAGTAGCATTTACGTTCTATTTTTTGTAGATTTAAATTATTTATGAAAAAACTGACTTTTGGAATTTTATAAAAAAAATTACGGAATGTCGGAAACAATATTTTTTAAATAAATTAGTTTGAAGTCAATATTTTTTTTTTTTAATTTTTGAAAAATATTTGAGTCTAAAGTAAATTTTTACCAACTTTTAGTAATTTTTTTTTAGGTTTTTATATTTTATAAAAAAAAAACTATAAATTCGATTTTTCTTAAAATTTTACCAGATGTTCTTCGTTGTATACAATTATTTCAGAGATATAACCATTTTTTTTTTTCGTTAAATGTTCGAGGTGACAATTATTTTTTTTGTCAGTTTTTTTTTTATTTATAAAAAAAAAAACCGTAAATTGGATTTTTTCCAAAAAATATTTGTTTATCATCACGTTACAATATATTTTATAATATAAAATTTATTTCAAGTCGCTAGCGTTATTGGTTCGTAAGTTATTTTGGGTTAACCAATTTTTTTTTAATTGCTGCGGTTAAGAAAACACCCACTCAATTTCTTTGAGAGTCCTTTTTGTATTTTTCTGCATTATTATCTGTATAACAAAATTTATTTGAAGTCCACATCTCTACTGGTTCTTGAGCTATGGACTACGAAAAAAAACTTCCTTAACGTACGGACTTATGAATGTACGCACACACACATGCAAAGATATTTCACTAAAAATCTTTTATTTAGACTCTAGAAACAATGAAACGTCGAGAAATGTCAAAATGTTCAATTCGACAAATCGGACCGATTACAATAACTTCTTATGGGAAGTTAAAAATCGTTGCAGACAAAAATTATGTTGGGCCTTTTTGTGGTACGATTCGTCATTTTTATTTTCAGCTTTGGTCATGCAAATTTTTTTTAAGTGGCAACCGTGTTCTTGAGATGTTTAGGGTGAACTAAAATTTGTACTTTCTTTTAAAATTGCTATTGTAAAAACACCCACTAAATTTTTTTGAAAGCAGAAATGCACCTTTCTGTGTTAATATCTACGAATAAAAATTATTTGAAATTTATTTTATATCCTCACTGGTTCGAACGTACACACGCACACACAGACATTTCTCTAAAAATCTTTGATTTAGATTTTAAGGACCTTGAAACGAGAAATGTCAACATTTTAAATTCGAAAAATTGAACCGATGACAATATGTAGTTTTCTATGGGAAGTTAAAAGTACATACATACATATGTAAACTCTGCATTTATAGTATTTATTTATGATTACATATTTTGTTACCTTTCTTCCTATAAAAGTACACGGAAATCTTGATTAGATCTTATCCCGCCAAATAAAAATTATAGCATCATAAGTTCATCATCCCATTAACAGCACACACCTGAGAATGAGAAAAGTCCCCTTACCTACCTGAACCAAATTAACAATGCATCCTCTCATCTTAATCACCTTTCCCATTTATCTTAACATCGAATTCTCATCATCATCCCTATAAAAATAAAAAAAGAAATCAAAACCACTCAAATAACCACCACGAACTCCACTCCATTAAATAACTCAATTTGTTTTCCATCCCACCATCCGCAATCATCTCATCTGTGCACTTTCAAAAAACTACAATATCCAAAAGATATCAAAATACTTGCAGTTTGGGTAAAAACCCGATGAGTCATCATTTAATTTAGGATTGTTTGCTAGATATTATTGCTTTTGCTTTTGCGTTTTCCATTGGATTGGATTTCGGATTGAAATGGAAAATGGAAGAAATATGCATTCTCCTTTTTTATTTCAAATTCTCCTCTATTCTCAATCTCAACATTTTTATTCGTTCTACTGTCATCGGTCTTCTCCACTCAAGTTCCACACGTTGACGTTGTTTCTCCATTCTCTGAATATTCGTAATGTGTTAAAGTTGTGTGAGTGTGATTTTTGTATGAGTATGAGTGTGACATTGACAGTTGTTGCATTTGTATTTGTGACTACTATCGCTGCTTCGTTCCATCTCCGGGGATTTCCAGACTTGGACAGAAAAAGAAGAGTATAGTTATTTTGTGTCTTTCGCTGGCTGGCGACGAAGATTGCGATTGCGACGTGTTTTGTTGTCACCTATAAAACAAAGTAAAGAAAAAAGAAAACCTTCCTACAAAAAATTTCCAATCCAAATTCGATAAACTATTTCGTTATTCCAACAAACGAAAGAAAATCGAAACCCTTACGAGTTTCAAAACTTCCTAACGCTTAATAATTCTGCTTAAAACAATTACTAAATATAAAACATTTTAATCAAACCTTACGAACGAAAAACGAAATCGACCATTTTAAGGCGTGTTCCTACATTTTTGAAAAAGGGGGTTGAGTGAAGACGTGTACACTATACTATACTGCAGGGTTATTGAGTCCAATGTGCAAGTGCAACACTTCCATTTCCATATAACAAAATAAGCGAAATTTTCTTTTTCTGTTAATTGTTTTCTTTTGGTTTTTTGAAAATCCAAACGGGTGTGGTTCTTTTATGTCAAACATCAGATAATTTTAAAATATCATTTACGTGGAAAAGTGCGCGATTATCGATAAACATTCGACTAAAAAAAACATAGAATTACCTTTACGTAGTTTATACGTAACGAGAACGTCGCGGTCGGTAAAGACGACGACGAGCGACGTAGTATAGCACAATTTTGACATAATTTTCTTGTTGTTTTTGTTGGGTTTGGGTGTTGGGTCATTGGACAGCCACAACGGCCATCACACTATAGTGGAGCAACAAAAACAACAACAACACAACCCAAGGACAGAACGGTTCCAACTTCCAAAAGTGATAATTTGCAAATATTCATTTTGACAATCGGTGTCAGCAGCAGTGCAGTGACACAAAACGAAAGAGTTGCCAAAGTTTGTGTTTTTGGTGGTTTTTGTTGTGGGTAAATTTAGTGTAATCTGTGCTTAATATTGTCTGTCAGCAGCTGTCAAAATGAAGGTGAAGGTCGAATTAGCTGAGAGTACATCAAATACAAATTCAAATGCTTCATTTGCAAGTGAAGAACTAGAAAATAGTCAAAATTCAATTGATTTTAGTATTGGCGGTGCTGCGCAACAAAGGAATAATCTTATCGTAAGTTTTGTTTTTTTTTTTTTAACTTCATAAAGTAGATAAGTAAGTTTCCCCCTGTCTGCTTATTTCTAATCAGAAAATAAAGAAAAAACAACATTCGAATGACCTTTGTTCGGAAGAGGGAACAATAGAAGATAAAATGACATTTAAAGACTAAACAAAAACTTCACAACATACATTGACATCGATTTCAAATGAATGCCGCGTTTATTGTGATTATTGCGAGGGTTGTTCAATGTTCATGTTTCTTTCAGTGTGACATTTTGTATACGAATTACGAAGATTTGTATGACCAGAGGTCATATTGCCTGCCAAAAATAAGAAGGGGATAGTTTTGTAGTTTTTGTGAAGTGAGAACAAATTTGGTGTTTGGAATGGCAAAAGGCGAAGGCAATGGCAAGGCGAAGTTTTTTGATGTCTTTCTTTTGGTTTTCTGTTGACAGCACGCATACTCTGTTAATCCTACACCGATACTATCCATGTAATCATGTTTACGATATAAAGGCGATTTTGTGGGATTTACATGAGAGTGTAGAGGTCCTTGGAATTTGACTGACATGACGGATAGAAAAAGAAAAGATATCGACAGAAAGACTGTGTGTAGTGCAGTTAGTCGCAGTTGGTTTGTTTGCAAAACTTTTTTTTGTTTTTTTTTTTTTAAATTTAACACACTTTATAAACATAATGTCAGGATTTAAAACAAATGCGTAATGTAAACTTGTTGCAATATTAAATTTAATTTATTTTTGTAAAGATATTTATGATACCAATTTTTTTAAGATATCTAGGTACTTAATAAAAAATACATTCATCTAGGAAATAATATAAAATAATAATAAACAAATAAATTGTCAAATTATTTTAGGCTGTGGTTTACATAAAATTAATAATATTTTTTTGTTCGGAAACCAACAAAATTAAGTTCCAATTCTGCCTTCACTTCCAAAAGTAAAACTTAGTTAGGTCTCGCTTATTAATGCAAATTTTTAGGCAAACTTTTCTTCGTTCTGTGTAAAGTGAATTTAAGATTACTTGGTAGCACCTACACAAGTTTCAGAAGCTGAGTATAAATTTTAACTTGAAAGTAAGGCTCAAACTCCACCAGAATTTTATATTTTTAAAAAGAATAGAAACGACTAAATTCTTGTGATAACTGAATGCTTTATTTCAGCTACAGTACTTGGACCCATATTAGTGCAGCCCACTAATTTTGCTTTTGCTTCCACTAATCAGCCCCAACTTGTCATTTATAACCACAAATTCCAAGAAGATTTAAAGTTGCACCTTGTTTTTCTTTTCAAATTTGATGTTTGTTTCTTTTTTCACTTTTCACAATTTATCAGTCTTAAATAAAACTATGTGAATTTGACAGCTAGCTGTCATGAACAAATCATAGCAGAAAAGTGATATCAAATTTGATAATCACCTACATGGAGCAAAAGTATAAATTTTGATGGACGCATTGCCCGATTGAACCCGAAATTTTTTACAATTTTGGAAATACAGAACCAAATAACTACTTTTGGGCTGAAAACCTATTAATTTTCTTGCCCAAAGGAAGGTATATATAATAGGGACCTAAATGTATGCGATACTTTTAAAAGCATTAAGTTGAAATCGTAAAGATCTGGCAGCTGAGTCCGGGCCAGTTGTAGAACTGACACCAAACCAACTGCCGAATTAGACTCCCCTGTATGTATGACAGAGTTTAGCCTTAGCCTTATTAAGTTGGCGACTTAAAGTCCAACTAAAAAGAGGTATATATTACTTGCATACTTGTAGGCGTGTTGAATAGTTTGTTAATGTTTTTAAGTTCTAGGTTCCTTATTTCCATTAATAACATATTAATCTTATTTTACCATTTAACGACAGCACTCGAGTCAAATAAGATACAGGAATCGAGAAGTGCATTGTATTTATGCATTTCCGATATGTTGTAGGGGTCATTTAAAATTACTTGACTCCCAAGTTGAAGCTATCAAAAACCAGTCCTTGCTGCACTGTATGGAATAATACGAAGATTTTACTAACGGGTTGAAGTATACCAAAAACTGGTGTGAGTTTTTTTAAGGGTTTCACATTACAAGCATTTCTTCCTAAAGGGTGAAACATAAACACACAAATATCAAAGGAAATACTCACAAGAAAGTATAATATCATTTCTGAAAGAAAAACTCCAGTTTTTAGAAAAATAATAAAAAGGTGCTTTTTAGATGTGTGATTTTTTAAGAAAAATCAAAACGCATATACGCAGATTAATAAAATGGCGAAGAACTTATCTTTATTAGAAAGATAAGGGTTTGCTATTATGTTTTACAAATAATTGTGTGCAAGTGGCCGCTCTGGCTGGCTCGAATAAATTCCAAACGATAGGCCCCATTTTCGACGACTTTTTGCAACAATTGGGGGCGTATGTATGTCAGCCATAATGTCCCGAATAATATCTTCCAAGGTGTCAATCTTCTCGGGTGTTCTTGCGTAGACAAGCGACTTCACAAAACCGCACAAAAATAGTCCAGCGGTGTTAAATCGCGCGATCTTAGAGGCCACGCTATAGGCCCATAATAATGCGCTCACAAAAAGTATTCTTTAAAAAATTGATTTCTTCTTTGATACTGTATGGCACAAGGCACCATGTTATTGGAGCCTAAGGTCGTCCAACTGATTTTATGAGGCAAAATCAATCTCTCAACATCAGAGTGTCATATAAACTCCCAGCTGACTGTAGTGTCTTTCAGGCCGAGATCTTTGCCATTGGAAAAGCAGCTGAATTGGCACATCACGAAAAGCTAAGCTCTTTGGAGATTACTTTTTTCGTGGACAGCCAGGCTGCTATCAAAGCCTTAGCCAGTGAGAACATAAGATCAAAAGCAGTTTTTAAACTATAGGAAGGAATTAAACAAAATCTGCCACACTAACCAGGTAAAGCTCTGCTGGGTTCCTGGACATAGCAATATAGAAGGGAATGATATAGTAGATGAACTAACCAGGAAAGGGTCAGAAGCAGACACAAGTAGTTACGACCATTCAGTTAGGGGACCACTCGTCCCGATTGGGGTACTCAAGAGGAAGATAGACCTTAAACTAAAAGAGAAAATAAATAACTCGTGGAAATCCAGGGACGATTGCGCAATCTCTAGAAGTTTATGGCCTAACACAAATGAAATCACAATGGACCATACTTTGGTCTAAGTGTGTTGGATGTCCCAACCAACAGCCACTTTAACCTAACACAAATGAAATGGAAACTCGGTATATTCTATCGCTGAGTAAAAAGAACATTAACATCTTGATAGGTGTACTAACAGGTCATTGCGCCATTGGCACAATGGCTAACAGGATAGGGGCATTTGCACCCGATTTTTGTAGGAGCTGTCAGGATGAGGAGGAAATAGAAACCATTAAACACCTGCTATGTGACTGTCCGCACCTCCAAACCAGCTGACTCCGTCATTTCGGAAACAGGTTTGTTGAAGAACTGGATGATCTAGCACAGGTCTCAATGGCAAACATGAGGAAATTTATAGATAGCACAGGCTGGTTCGTTAACGAGCCAGTCTACGTTAATCGACAAAATTGAGGAGCATCGATGCTAACTTTTCCTTTTTTACAGGGGATCACAATGGACCAGTAGGCCCCCGTGTACGCAACAGCTTCATACTGTGCACACCCCTTATAACCTAACCTAACCTAACCTAACCTAAGGTCGTCCACATCAACATTTTCTAATTCAGGCACTTAAAAGTCATTAATCGTGGTTCTAAAGCGTTCCACATTGACACTGTTACATTATGGACGGCTTCATTTTTGAAACATTATCGACCAATGATTCCCTCCGCCCACACATCACACTAAACAGTGAATTTATGGGGATGTAACTGCGCGGCCGGCCTGCGTTGGCGTCTCAGCAATGGCTTATGTATTACGATCACTCCAAATACGAACATTTCGCTTACTGATGTTTAAGAAAAAAAATGAGCTCCGTCGCTGACAAAAATTTCCTTCTAAAAGTAGTGATGGGTAGTCATAGTCATTTCGCTTTGGGCCCATTCACCAAATGTGCGAAGGGTTTGATGCCCATTTGGGCTTAACTCTTAAAATAGCAAACCAATCTGAGTGACAGCTATCAAAAAGAACAACCCCGAAAAAAGTATTGCCAGATCGAAAACCACAAGTCTTCAAAAAAAAACACTTGTTTTTAGAAAATAATAAAATGATGTTGGCGAGAGTACAAAAACTTGGCCCCCGGTTTTAAGGGGTCAAAAACAAATATTTTTTTTTTAAGAAAGACTTTAATTTTAAAAGAATGATTAAACAACTAAAACGCATATTTTTTCAAGAGATTATCTTCCATGTAAGCTTTGAAAACATTATCGGGTAATTCTTCAGCAGAAATAAGCTCTCAAGTGTTCGTCCTACTTCGACACTTCAACACCTATTATCCATGGTTTTTATGTTCTGGTGAAAATATTCTCCTTGTTATATGCACCAAAATGTGGAGTATGGGTATGGGGTATGCACTGCATGTACGATTTTTATTTATAAATTAAGCACGTTCATTGTACTAGGTCAACATCAAACCATAACATCGACATCTGTCATGATTTCAAGTCTTACATAAGCATACCAAAATAAAAATTACAGCTTTAATTTTAATATGTATCGCTCTATGTTTCTAATACCGCATTTTACCTGCAAGGTCAACAAAGTTGTATGGACAATTCTAGTGCCACATAAATCTCAAGTGGCTCCCTACTTTACAAATAGGTTGATTTGTTTAAGATTGTTGACTTTTTCTAGAGTTCTTATGTCCCATTAATTAATGTGCATAATATTTTTAACAACAAAAGGCGTTTACGAAAATTAATGTACATATGTATGTAATAATATAAATACAATTATGAAATTTTAAAATTAATTACAATAAAAAAGTGCGTATACGCCCCAGTGAATCAAATTATGTTAATCGTTTTTTTAATAATAAAACTTAGAAATTGAGAAAACAAATTACTGATAAACTATACTAAGACTAAGCATAGGGTTTTCCAATAAAAGGTTTGGTTTTGATTTTAAAAAAAAAGGATATTTTTTAAGAAAAAGTGATGTTGAAATAATAGCCACCGTCACCTTATTTTTCAATTTCTGAAGGTGTTAAATCACAAGATCTTGGTGTCCAATTGTAAATAAGGAAATATTTTATGCAAATTTACTACTATTTTGTTGCTTATGCGGTACGTAGATCCGTCTTGTTGAAAATAAAGTTACCGTCGTCCACATCGATATCTTCCAAGTCTGGGCTAAAAAACAAAATAATAACTCGAAAGCCCAATCCATTGTTACAGTTGAACCAGTTTCGTTTTCGAATCACACCGCTTGCACATAAGGTTGCTGAAATTCTTGCATATCTGAGCCCCAAATACGACATTTCTGTAAAACATAGAGGTAACAATGGGCTTTATCGCTGAAGATGCTTTTTTATGGAAACCCACATCATTTTGATGCATTTCAATGACCCAATTAGCGAAGTCACGTTGTGGTTTTTGATCGAGGAGCGCCTTGAGTTCTAGTGTTTAACTGAACTTTAAAAGGCTAAAGAACTTCGAAAGGTCCAGTTTTCGATGGCTTTGACTCATAAATCAGGCTGAATTTTTCCGATGGCATAGATAATGTTGTCTTTGAGGGGCGCGGTAGTTTTGCGGCTTATTCGCATAGACCTGCGATTTAGAAGAGCCCCACAAGAAAAAGGGTCAATCACACGATCTTGTTGACCAATTCACGTGTCACTTCAGCTCGAGATAACCATGCTATGAAAACGCTCGCGCAGTATATCGATTGCATGTTGAAACCATATGTCTTCGGTTTTTATATCATGCAATTAAGGCCACAAGAAGTGTTTTACCATCGAACTAAAGCATTTACGAAATAGCACTGACCAATTACTTCTACAGCCCAATATCCACACCAAACAGTAACTTTATTTGGATGCATTGATTTATCGTGATTCTCGCGTGGATTGGTTTCGTGTCAAATCCGGCAATTTCTTTTATTTATGTACCTATTCATCCAAAAATGGGCCTCATCGCTAAAGATGATTTTTCGACCAAAATTGCGATCAACTTCCGAATACTCGAAAATCGAATTAGTTTGATCATTTGCACGTCTTGCTCAATGCTGCAACTTTCCATGATGATTTGTCTTTATAGTGATTGATTAAAAGAAAATATTCTGTCAGAAAGTAAAAAAAAAAACAACATGGCCGATACGAGCTGTTAAAATCAACCCGTCCCTATTGGAAAACCCTTTAGAATGAATAATTGCAAAGATCGACTAGGAATCGACACACATGCGTTTTCCTTAATACAACAGGCTACAGTATAGCAATGTTCTCAGTTATTCTTAAGCAATAAACACGGTTTTGATTCTTCACATCAATAACTTGTCTCGACGACGGCTCAAATTTCTCCACACCTGCACTACTGCCGGCCAAAAAGATTCTGCACGATACGACAAAAAGTGATTAGGTTTTGCGAACTTTGACTTCCAAATATTCACTATTTTTGTACTGAGTTTTATCAGTAGTACCCGTAGCGTGATGGTTAGTGCGTTGGACTGTCATGCAAGGGGTCTTGGGTTCAATCCCTGCCTGTGTCACCTAACTTTTTTCACGGGTACTGCCTCTTGCGAGGAATTGACAAATCCTCCAAGAGTAATTCTTGTCATGAAAAGTGCTTTCTCAAATTAGCCGTTCGGATTCGGCATATAAACTGTAGGTCCCTTCCATCTCTGACAACATTACTCGCACACAGGGATGGTTGAGAGTTGTAAGTCACTAGGCCCTGGTTGTTCATGGACTGTTGCGCCACCTAATTTTTATTTATTTTTTTATCAGTTTCAATGAGTGTTTTTTTAACAAAGCAAAGGCGAGATTTGTCAAATGTCAAAAGATGACAGCTGCCCAACTATTCGGTCATTCTAAATGAAACCTCTAATTGAAAAACAATTTAAAACAATCTAATTAATTATACACAACAAATCAGGAGCAGTTTTATTTATTCCATTACAAGTGTGGACATAGCTTTATAAAGCACATTCATAGAAATGCATTTGGCTTTAAACCCGATGAATAAATTGATCTTCTTCTTCACTCTTGACCTAGAATTAGAAGGACTGAAAACCATAATTATGTATATCGTAGGAGATTTAAGCTTTATCCCGCATACCCAAGATATATGCATGATCGCCATTGTTTCAATAAATCAGAACACATGAATCTCAAAGTTCAATCACCAGGTATGCTTCATTTTAACTGATAAGCCATTAAAACCGTCGGCTTTTAAAAAAAAGCTTCAAAAAAGAGATTTATTTCATTAAAAATAATTTAATTTAAACGTCAAATACTCTTATACGTAAAACCTGTTTTGTGTAATTTTATTTCAAAGTTTCAATATGTTTAATAAAATAAGAAAAAATCCCTCCAAGTTTTAACAAACATCTGTAACCCAACTGGGCGTGGACTTTGAAAATACACTTTTTTCCTGTTTTTTTTTAAAAAAGAATTTTCATAAGCGTGTACGCCCACTTAACGACAACGCGATCATAACAAATCGAAAAGAAAGAAAAGGAAACAAAAACAACTAAAATGCAAAACCTCGCGGCTTATCGCAGAGTCTGCTTTGTGCGTTGTTAATGCAACAATAAACCACAACTATATGGCGACATTAAGACGAGTATCGTGCTTATAACAAAAATTGTTGTTGTCATGTCATAAAAACGTCAAATAAAACAAACAAACAAAAAAATATATATATAAAACACCAAAATGCGGATTTAAATGCACAAAAGATTTAAATAGGTAGGTATAAGAAGAACATATATGTAGGTATAAAAATGTGAAACAATAAAAACATCGAACAACAAAACTCTGTCCATTAAGCAAATCGGTTTTTATATAGTAATTCGATGCACTGTCATTATCGGTTTAGTAGTGCGCTGCAATCGTATAAGTCTATGTCTACCTGTGACATAAACGTAACAAAACGCCATTGACCTGACTACGTTTGCATTATTTAAAAGTCACTTTAGCAGCCGGCGGCGACAGTAGCGATATCGGCGACAACCAGAACCAGCGTCGTCGTCGACAACAATGACAACGACTACAATCGTTTGCATCCCGCAAGCGGGGGTGTTGATGCGTAGTAAACTTTCTGTTTCAACCAAGATACCTACTTTTTAAGCTGCTACGCGAGTAGGTATATGCCTTGAGTGAACATGCTGCAACACGTTCGCTACTACTTGACATTATTCTATTGTGTATTCAACTTAAATATAATGACGTTTTTGTGAAGAATATGAGACTTGTGCGAGCATGTGCGAAATTTAAAAGAAGCCAATATAACAGGCCGTCTCCACTTGATATCTGTATCGCCAACTAGATGTCTGACATTAAAATTAGAAGTTTTTTTTTTTTCTTTGCTGGGCAGTTTATGTCTTGACATCTCATTTGAGCAAAAGAGGTTGAAGTGAATTCATCTCTGAAAAAGGATTTGTCAAAAACGCATTTCGTATAAAAATGTGTTATTACCTGATTTAATCCTTTTAAATATATGAATCTAATAAAAAAAACTGCAAATGCCGACTTTTTTTAACACATTAATTTTTTTTTGTTCGCGCCAAATGAATACTTGTCGGTTTGAGACACACAAAATAATGAAATTGAGATGTCATCCACACACAAAAAAGGAAAAAAAAACTCAAACGTCAAATTTGATATCAGACATCGATGTCAAGACAAAATAGCAGACAGAGATCGCTAACATCATATCACAAGATGAAACAACGCGACTCCATTAGACTTTTCATGTCAGGATGAGTATTATGAGAGAAATTATCTCTAGTGGAGACGGCCTGTAAAAATTCTAACAAAATAAAAGTTTTTGAACGCTTTTCTTCTTCCATATTTCATTGTTGGATGACGTCATCTTTCATAAATGTCAAGTGAGACAATCAAATGGCGTTGCGTGTGGAAATGGAAATCCCCAACTCTCCATAAACACGATTTTTGTTTGCCGAGTTCCGTCAACGTCAAGTCGTTGCTCGTCGCCGTCGTCCGTCTTTATTTGTACCTTTTTTATTGTTCTCTTTTTATTTCTTTTTTTTCCTCCATCGTTGTGTTCTTTTTTTTCTTTGCAATTTAATTCTTTCTCTGTGTAAATTACCGAGAAATTCTTGCAATTCTTGGAGCATGAATAACTCAGCAAATTGTATGAAACACCGGTACCGGTTGCATTTTCGTATTCGTATGAAGGTAGTGTGGTGTGCACTCGGATTAAGAGCGATGGAAGAAAATTTTAAGCATCGTTCACCTTTTATTAGGAAGTGCTAATTGTTTTATATTTTTTTCGTTACACTAGCTGCTAAAAATGTTCAAACAAATTATAAAAAAGAGACCTAAAAATGCATTTCAATAAAATCCGTAAAGGACTATTCACACAAGAGTGACCAACGACCGCCAATGAATAAGTACCTAAATGTGATTTCAAATAATTTAAAAACCTAATTTCTGTGTAAATTTTATAAATATAGCTCAATTTAATCTTTGGGGCCTAGGATTAGTTTTTTATTGTCAAGAAAAGAAAAATTTAAGAAAACAAATTGTTCGTCGCGAATTTCAATCTGATTGTAACGAACTGTCAAACTCCATGTCAAAAAATGTCATAATGTTGGTCGTTGCTCATGTGAAAATTAAACAAGGCTAACGGTTTAATGATGGAGTGCGAAGTTAAGTAAAAAATTTTCTCCGAGGCTTTAAATGTTTCGTAAGTCTTTTCTAACTGATTTACTAACAATTAGAGAAGCATGCAAAATATACTCAAATCGAACTCAAACCAAAATAGAAAGACGGCTATCTGCACTGACGACAGCCAGGTGGCTATTATGGCTATGATGTCAGCCGGTGCAGGAAATTAACTTCACGGGAACTACCTTCACATGGGAACTAACTTCACCACTAGTGGGAATTAATTTAACCTTTTTTTGGTGAAGTTATTTCCCACTGAAGGTGGGAGATAATTTCACTTTTTTGTGGGAATCAATTTCACTTTCATGTGAAGTTAACATAAGTTGAAGTTGAAAAATGACAGATACTTGTTGCTCGATTGAAATTTTTGAAATTGGAGCCTAAAACAAGTTTTTTTTGAATTGATACCACGGCGTACTAACAGCTAGGTATGTAAGGGGGGGCATGCTGCCCCCCTGCAACCCCCCTGCAACCCCCCTGCTTGGGATCACTATAGGATTTGGGGTGGGTGCGAGTTTGGGTATATGCAAAGAACACGAATGCGTTGTGATTCTTTCATAACTGTGAGCCATACTTGCTTTTTTTTTTGTTGGGAATTTCTTTGATTTTAGTGCTCAAATGCAAAAGTTCTTTGCATATACCCAAACTCGCACCCACGCCAAATCCTATAGTGATCCCAAGCAGGGGGGTTGCAGGGGGGCAGCATGCCCCCCCTTACATACCTAGTTGTTAGTACGCCGCCGTGCTATCAATTCAAAAAAAAACTTTTTAGCAAAAGTAGCTATTCTAGACAATAAATCAACCATTTTTGCGTGTTTTGTATGTAAAAAAGTGAACTTTAAAAATTCGGCGTTGTTTCTATTATTTTTTTTGGCCTTATTTCTTTTTATAAATCAAAATAAAGCCAAATTGGTTTTATTTCGTTTTGAACAACGAAATTTGAAATTTGGTGTTATTTCATTTGGTACTATTTCACGTCACCAATTCAACGCTTGATAATTTTTCAGATATTTCAATCGTAGGTGGGAAGTTACTTCACACAATTTTCTGATGAAATTATCTCCCGCCTTCAGTGGGAGATAACTTCACAAAAAAAAAGTAAAATTAATTCCCACTAGTGGTGAAGTTAGTTCCCATGTGAAGGTAGTTCCCGTGAAGTTAATTCCCTGCACCGATGTCAGCCACAACATTCTCTTTACTGGTCAAATAATGGGTGCAGGGAACTAACTTCACGGGAACTACCTTCAAATGGGAACTAACTTCACCACTAGTGGGAATTAATTTCCCTTTTTTTTTTGTGAAGTTATCTCCCACTGAAGGCGGGAGATAATTTCATCAGAAAATTATGTGAAGTAACTTCCCACCTACGATTGAAATATCTGAAAAAATATCAAGCGTTGAATTGTAAATCAAAACAAAAATATGTAAGTTTTAAGCAATAAAAGCTCCTGTGGGTGGCCCGCTTCGCGAGTTATCAGGATTTTAACTCCCTTTTTCGGGGTCACACCCGCTCACGCAACTCCGTTGCTCCGCTTAGGGTATGTAAGGTCGCCAGGCAGGCGCCTATATCAACAACTTCTTTCAATAAAAGCACCTTTGGGTGGCCCGCTTCGCGGGTTCTCAGGATTTTAACTCCCTTTTTCGGGGTCACACCCGCTCACGCAACTCCGTTGCTCCGCTTAGGGTATGCAAAGTCGCCAGGCAGGCGCCAATATCAACAGCTTTTTTGAATAAAAGCACCTGTGGGTGGCCCGCTTCGCGAGATCTCAGGATTTAAACTCCATAAAACAAAGTCTTGTGGTATTGAAGTGCTCCAAGTTTTGTCATTTGGTGATTCTTATTAAGTGGGACATTAGCCCCAACATTTTTATTTGGGGCTTCGGTCTTACTTGGGTGGGACTTAATACCCAAATTCAATTTCGGTTTTATGTCCCACCGTAGTGAGACATAAGCCCCAAAAAGAAAGTTGGGCGTTATGTCCCTGGCCCCTATGTCCCTGCGCCGCCCGCCTATGCATTAAAGATTTTCTTAGATTAGCGTATGCGAGAATAAAAATAACATAACATGTTAATTTACTTTAACTGTACTGAAGAGTGAAGTTAGGTCCCACCTTCCGTGGGAAACAGTTACACATGAAAGTGAAATTCATTCCCACAAAAAAGTGAAATTATCTCCCACCTTCAGTGGGAAATAACTTCACCAAAAAAAGGTTAAATTAATTCTCACTAGTGGTGAAGTTAGTTCCCTGCACCCAAATAATGTAGGAATAAACTATTTAGCCTAAACATTAATCTCCGTGTCAATCTTATTTGGGTTTCAGGTTGTAGAAGCATTGATGGAAATGTACAAGCTGATAAGTTCGACCGTCAAGGATAGGCCCTTCATATTCAAAAACATTTCTCTTGAAGATATGGTGTAAATTCACAAACGCATCACTGATTTGCGATCATCTCTTTAGCACGTTCATAAACGCAAATAATTAGCATCACTTAAAATGTAAATTGTTCATTATTGCAAAGTTCCATAAACTGATGCGCAAATATAAAGAAATAAAGCATCAAGAATTTTCTTGATAAGTTGTTGATGCGGAAGCGATTTGGAGCAAAAATGACGGAAAAAGACAATGAAAAGTATTTAATCAAATTTTAAATTGTTTATACATTAATTAATTTGATACATTTTAGAGATTATTTTACCGGCGCACAAATTAAACTATTAATAGAAACCAGATTAAAATAAAAAGGTGAATTTATTGCCGGCAGAAAATCAAAGTCAGTATTGTGGAGAAAAGTTTTAAAGGCGATAAAATGTGTGACTCCAGATTTTAATTACAATGAGAGTTTGTATTAGTATCACATCCATAGGTTAGGTTAGGTTGGAGTGGCTGTCTAGATGTCATTGACTCACTTAGACCTCAAGGGTCCATTGTGATACCACTAATAAGGTTACTCATGGGAGAGTAATGAAAATTAAACAAACCATTTTGTGCTTTTAATAAAGTTAGAGAGACACTTTGTGTCAGTCATTGCCAGTTCACTGGTATTGTCGAAGAAGGGATTACCGAGAAAGTTATTCCTTCTAGTGGAGAGTGCAGGTGTTGGACTGTTTCCTCTTCCTCCTCGTCCATGCAGCTTCTACAGAAGTCATTTGTGTAGACTCCTAGCTTTAGAGCATGTCTTCCTATGAGGCAGTGTCCTGTTATTACTCCAATTGTAGAGCTTATATTTTGTCTGCTCAAGGATATCAAGCCTTTTGACCGATTTAAGTCTATGCTTGGCCATGGCCATATTTGCTTGGTTGTTAGGCAGGTGGTGCTCTGTGACCATCTAGCATTTGTTGCTTCTAGAGCATATTGTTTGAGAAGATATTTGCATGTAGCAAGTGGTGTTCCTATGTTATGTTTTTGACTAACATTTGGCAGAAGTGTTCCGTTTTTGGCGAGCTCATCGGCTTTGCAATTTCCCGGAATGTCTCTGTGGCCCGGCACCCAAATGAGGTGAATATTAAACTGTTCTGTCATCTCATTCAGAGATGATCGACAGTCGTGGACTAATTGAGAGTTTGTAGAGACAGACGCGAGAGATTTAAGAGCGGCTTGGCTGTCCGAGAAAATTCGTATATCTTTGCAAGATATAACGTTTTCTTTGAGCCAGGATAGTGCCTCTTTAATCGCCATTACTTCTGCCTGGAATACACTACATTGATTGGGAAGTCTATATGATAGACTTAGATTCAGTTGTTCCGAATAGATACCACTTCCAACTCCGTAATCGGTCTTTGAACTGTCTGTATAGAAGTGTATCGCATTGTCTTCCAGGGGTCTCTCTTCTTCCCAGGAGGATCTTGAAGGGATGGACACATGGAAGCTTTTACCGAATACCATTTTAGGGGTGGTATAGTCTAGGCGATCTGGGATAGATCTAAAATTATCTAGGATAGTAGTATGTCCAGTATTGTTACTGTTCCATTGAGAGGTGGCTCTAAGCCTCACACATGAGTTAGCTGCCACCGTTTTGGAGAAGATGTCAAGAGGTGTTAGGCTTAAAAGCACTTCCAGGGCTGCGGTTGGTGTTGAGCGAAGTGCTCCTGTGATGCACATACCTGCTGACCGCTGGACTTTGATGAACTTATTTAGATTTACCATCTTGTCCAGTGCGGTCCACCATACGACAACTCCATAAATGAGTATCGGTCTAATTACCGAAGTGTATAGCCAGTGGGTTATTTTTGGGGAGAAGCCCCATTTTGATCCTATGGCCTTTTTACAAGTAAAAAGCGCTACAGTAGCCTTTTTTACTCTTTCATCAATATTTGCCTTCCAATTTAGTTTTTTGTCTAAAATGAGGCCTAAATATTTAGCTTGGTCGGAAAACCTTAATGGTATTCCTTTAATCTTGGGTGGGCTGAGCTGAGGAATTTTGTACCTTCTTGAAAAGAGTACTAGTTCTGTTTTATGTGGATTGACGTCCAGGCCACATTGCTTAGCCCATTTTGTTAGCCTATTCAAGGCATTTTGTAGGAGTTCCGGGAGAACTTGGGAGTGTTTTCCAGATACAGATATTGCAACGTCGTCAGCATAGGCAATCACCCTGAAACCCTCTGCTTCTAATGATGTTAGAAGGTCGTTTACTACCATGTTCCATAAGAGAGGCGAAAGGACCCCTCCTTGGGGGGTACCTTGATGCACCGATCTGGTGGTAGTAAAGCTTCTCATGCTTGAAGTTATTGTCCTGCTTTTGAGCATGAGACTAATAAAATCTATGAGTGGTTTCTTTAATTGCAGCTTTTCCATTGCTGTCGTGATCGCCTGGTAACTGACGTTGTTGAAAGCTCCTTCAATATCTAGGAAAGCTACTAGGTTATATTCTTTGTATTCGAGGGATAGTATTCAATACTGCGAACCAGCGCATGAAGTGCTATTTCTACTGATTTTCCCTTAGAGTAAGCATGTTGAGCTGTGGAAATGAGACATGGTCACATCCATCATAAAGCAAAAGTTGTTTTTAAACGTAAAACTTTTTATCAATCAACATCGCATCGTAATCAGCTGAGCAACGATCAGCATCGCAAAAAAATCAGTGATGCCTAATCACTACCAACAAATTTGACGATTGTGAATTTACTCATGAAGGGCAAACTCTTCTCAATTTTTCCGATAGAATTTAACCGCAGGTGGAAGAGTCTAACATTATATTCTAGGAAGATATAGTCCACCTACACATAACAAAAACCGTTCGATTGATCTTTTATACAGACTCTGGCTATACATATATAGCCAGGGTCACTGTAATATGTATGTACCGGACATTGGCTGATAGGCAAGCATGCAGCATAGTTCGGCATCCCTCACAATACTCATTGCCATAGTTGCGGAGAACATAAAACTATGATTCACTTGTTCTATAAATGTCCTGTCCTGGCCAGTTCTAGAATGTCAACTTTCGGAAAAGTATTCTTTTACGATCCTGATGAAATGAAAATTGAAGACCTGATTTCGTTTCTGAACGCTAAGACATGGCTCAAGCATCGTTGGACTAACTTTACTCAATCCACAGGTCTAACAAGTTTATATGATATCAAAACGGCACTTTCCAGAGCTAATTTTCCAGTTTTTTATTTTAAAATTTCAAAACAATATTAAACGTAAGCGCAAAATAATAATCAACTTTCAGCTTAACGTTTGCTTAAACGGTTTTTGTGAACTTATAGACGCCAATGTCGTTCATTGATTGTCCTTCATAATTATCCGTTAACACTTCTTGGAAGTTGATTTAAATTTCTTCTTCAAGCACCACTCCATATTAAATAAAAGAATCCTGTTTAGGAGGATAGGATACACTTATTCAGTTTAAAGTTCAATTAGTTTGGGCTGCAAATCAATAAAATGATTTTTTTTTGGTTCAGGAATTTCAAAAACTACTAAACTGGGCCAAAACAATGTATTAGTTTTTAGTTTTGACACATGCACTGTTTAAAAATTTTAGCATTAACAAATTTTGTTAGGAGTTTATCATCACTGTGGCACGAGTACGATAACTTTGGCGCCAAGATATAATAACGGTTTTTGGTAGAGTGGCTTAATACAAGCATTTTTTACTATGGGAGGAGGGGGTCTATCTCCCCCGTTTAGGCGGTAGGGGCAATTTTAAAAAAATTATTATTTAAAATGGAAAAAATAACGGTGATACTTACAATTAAGTTTTATACATTTTTTTAAAGCCAACATTCTGTTTTATTAGCCAGTTTTTAATTAAAGTCAAAACTATGCGTAGTTTTTGAAAAATTTAATTTTAAACTCAAAATTTGAGTAAAAAAAAGTTAAAAAAAAAGGTTTAAAATGTAATTTTTCAATACTTTAAGATTATCTACCATTGTTTTTATTTCAGAATTTATTGCTCTTATTTGTTTTTGATCAAATACTGAAAACTAGATGATTTTATGTCTTTTAGTTTTTGAGAAAATTGAAAATAACCACAACTATACTATTTTAATTTAATTCTTTTTTTTTTTTTTGCTTCAGTGGTCTTTTTTGATAGTAGGTGCGAGTTTGGGTGTATGCAACAGTGGGATCTGTAACGGAGGGCATGTTGCCCCCCCGCAACCCCCCTGCTTGGGAACACTATAAGATTTTGGGGTGGGTGCAAGTTGGAGTGCGTGCAAGGTGGGGAGGGGCAAGGTTCGATGGGTGCAAGATGGGGTGCATGCAAAGTTTCTTTTGCATTTAAATAAGCTGGATTTAAGAAAAATTAATTTACCCTAGGTGTATCTTAATCCATATTCGATTATTACTATCAAAATAAGACTACGTTAATTCTTAAGCAAGGAAAAAGTAATTTAATTAAAATATTTTTTTTTTGGTAATTTTCAATTTTCTCAAAAACTAGAAGACATAAAGTCAGTTTTCAGTTTTTGATCAAAAACAAATAAGAGCAATGAATTTAAAAAAAAAACAGTAGATAATTTGAAAGTTTTGAAAAACTACACTTTAAACCTTTTTTTAATTTTTTTTGCATACTATTTAGTTTAAAACAATTTTTTTCAAAAACTATGCATAGTTTTGACTTGATTTAAAAAACAAGCTAACAGACAAAAATGTTGGCTTTAAAAAAAAGGTATGTTTTATACCTTATTATTAGTTGTAAGTATTACCGTTATTTTTTAATTATTTTTTTTCCATTTAATGTACATATTTTTTTAAATTGCCCCTACCGCCTAAACGGGGGGAGATAGACCCCACTACCATAGTAAAAAAATGCTTGTTTTTAACTGTTCTATACAAATCTGTCATTAAACTTTGTCGCCAAAGTTATCGTACTCTCCCCATCACTGTTTTGTATTTTGTATTAAAAACTTAAAAACCATTTAGGCAAAAAAACTTATAAATTAAAAACCTTACAAAAATGATCCCATATATCATATCGAATCAAGTTTTAAGTATATGTATGTTATATATATATATATGTTTTTTTTTCAAATTAAGAAATTTATATAATATATATATGTATATATAATATGTAAAACGATTATCGTCAGATGATAGCGTTTCGACGATATCGTCAAAACGATAGCGTTTGCACGATAGCTAAATAGCTATCGTCTGTCATTAATTTCAAAACAACAAATTTACATTTGTTACAAATTAAAAATGAAAACTAAAAATTAAGATATGAATCAGACCCTCTATCTCTTTTAACCAATATGTAAGCATTTTGTATTATATATAATTCATAAATATGAACATATTTAATGTTTAATTATTGTTGTAAAATAATTTTAACAATTATAGATTTGTTTAACGTTTTTAAGTTTGAAAAGAATCCTTTTTAATGATACTGGAAACAATAACTTGCCAGACGGCTGTCGTTCTGCATATATATCTCCAATACTAAGATCGGGTGGCGAAGAGTACCAATGCAATGGTTGACAGCCAACGATTTTTGACTCGGTTTTGCACAAATCACATTATCCTAAATAATTTCGGAAACAAAAAATATTTTGGAAGTGATAAGTTATGTCTCTTGTGAATAAAATGGAGTCTTTCTAGGGAAAGTCGGAAATTTCTTGCAAATTTTCACAATTTCCCCTAAGAAAAAATAACAAGCATTATATTTCATTTTGACATTTCAGTTACAGTATCAGATGAGTGAACAATCTTGTACTGAAAACGATTGACGAGACGATAGTGATAAAGTTATGAGAATCAAATTTATAGAAGATAATGTTAATGATAATTGTTTTGACGATTATCGTTTTCAAAATTACGGAATAACTCTCCAGATTTTGTAAGGAAATTTAAATCCCGATCTTGAAACATTCAACTTTTCAAACTGTAATCACCATTAAATTTGAAAAGAACCCATTTCCTACTCGATGGAACAATTTAATATTTATAACGTAATTAAACAAACTAAGGCTCGCCTAAAATCTTTTTGACTAACCTCAGTTTTACAAGTTTCCGAAAGTGGTCAATGGCTCGATTATACAAACTCATAAAAAAAAAACTGTAAGAAAAGTAAGTATACGCCGTAGGACACAGTTAAATATCAGCAATACATATTATTATTTCAATCTACTTTTGATTTGATGTTTTAAGTAAATTTTAAAATTGATCTTCACAAAATTCATGAGAAAATATAAACTAATATAAACTAAAATCGAATGGGACTTTAAATGTTTCAAATACTAAACATTTGACCTTAAAAGGGCTTCAATAATTTGACTGCAATCAATTGATTGCAAAGACTTGAAGTCTTTTTATTCACTTGAAATCTTGGCATTCTTTTCCATTCTTAAATGAAATTTCACTACTAAGAATTTTAAGACTTCAATCGAATGATTGGAGAAAAATGGTTACAGTGTTTTCAAAGTCAAGTAATTAGCGATTGCAAAATTTGAAGTCTCAATATTTAGGTAAAATGAGTTTAATTCAATATATGATCTATAAGAATTGCATTCCCAAAAGATTGCATTCTTATACAATCCTGCTGTGGAACACAACGTCTAGTAAATGATAAATAAATAAAAATTCGGTGTCGCAACCAAAAATACTCCATTACCAAGATCGGAATTTCAGACTGACATTTCGGTTTGCCTACAAGCTACGTAGTCGGACTAAATGTGAGAAAGTGTGCGTGAAATGATGCAAAAAACTAAACACATTCTCACATTTAGTCTTACAGCCCATCAAAACGCTTCATTATAGTAATCAGCCCCATCTAAATGCTTCATTTTGAATGTTTCATGGCCTCATTCAAAAACCAAACAATCCTAACCAACAGAATCTGAAGTGCTGACATGGTCTTAAATTGGAAGATTTGTATAGCTTTTTAATTTCCATCCAAATAAATGTTGTAAATGTATATTAAATAAAATAAAATTGACCAAATACATATTATTTAATGATTTATTAGTTTATTATTATTTATTTTGTTTACTTAAATAATTTGCGAACGCAACATGCGCTGCAACCGGTTAAGTATAGTTATTGCAAATGGACAAAAGTGTAACTCAATACTTTGTAAAACAACAAAACAGACAATTTTTTCAGGTGTAGTTTGTTTAGAGCATTTTCTTGGCGACGTTAGAAGTTCAGGTGGAAACAATAGGCGGATGCCTCCGTATTTTTTTGTACAGACAATGCTACGAGAAGCATACTTGTGAAGTTCCATTGCCAACTTTAGCTAGTTCAGATTCCTCAATTAGATTAGTATTTTCATCATTTAAGCAGTTCGATAATTGCAAGACCAAATTTTAGTTTTGTTTGTTGCAGAAATATTACTGAAAATTTCTTTTTAAGGTACTATGTTAGAGTTAGAATTTTGTTTGTAGTTAGATTTTGGAATACAAATTTGAGGGAACCATGTTTTAAAAATAACTTGCTTTTTGTAAAGCATCTTTAAGGAATAGAAATAGGTAATATGTTTACACACAATACCAACTAAATGAGTGCAATAAATAGATTTAAGTAACTTTTTTTTATTCCAGTATGGGGAAACCGAACATCCAATAGAGAAAAACCGGTATACGCGCCAAAATCCATACTTCTTGACTAAATAATGTTATCTTCTATGTTTACGCATATAAAATTACGAATTTTGTAGCGTATGAAAATTTCTAGACATTTTACAATCTGAAAAATTAATTATGCTATGAAATAATTGGCTGCTATTAATGCTTAATTTTTTTCTAAAAAGTTGATGAAGGTTAGCCGAAGCGGAAATTTCTTTAATGAACATACCTAAAATATTATTGGCTTTCTCAAAAATATTTTTCTACACTAACCTCTGCTTTATACCTGAAAATATGTATATTTTTTCTATGTTCTGCATTTATAAAATGTAATCTATGGTAGTATTTACTATATTAAGAAAAACATGTACGTAAAACTCATTAATTTGTTTCATTTTTAGCAGCACTTTTACTAAACATACTTTTCAAACAATAATAAGTAAGCTTGAACTTTGGTAACTAAACATTTTTAAGGAATGAATGAAAATTATATTTTGCGTTAAACTGTGGAAATTCACTAAAAAAAACTTCTGTACGTCAACAATAAACATTCATGACGATTACATGTTCTATTGAATTAGTTGTGCATGAATTCAGAACGATTTTAAGACGTTTTCATTTTGTGATATATGTCAAAATTTGCATTTTATTTGCTCTGCATTTATTCAACAGGTTCGCTATAATCGTTCTGATTACTTTTTTAAAACATTGGTGTTTTTTTGATGCATAGTTTTTTTTTTTTGATAGCAAATACATGTATGCTTCCATCAATCAAGAATGTTATGGATAAGATATTTTTCGATTATAACTCTTTTTTTAAATTTAATATTTATTAATCATAATGGAATTGAAAAATAGTTGCAAGCTTAAATCATTAAAAATAAACTATAAATATACTTTGATTAATTAAATTGATACAGATTTTAATTACTTGCAAAAAAAATATTTGGGCCGTTCGTTAACGAAAATTTATTAGAATTTAATACAAAAATTGCGCTCGCACCCTTAACTTGATGGTTCTTCGAACGCATCTTTGATACAAAAATCCAAGGTTTATTATGAAATTTAAAGAATTTCGTAGTGATAACTGTAAATTAGTGAATTAATTATAATAAACTGATGTTGAACATGCTTTTTTCAAAACAAAAAGGTACATTGGTTCACTATCCACAAAATGCCTGCAAAATTAAAGCTTAAAACTGACTTTTTCATCGAAAAAAGTAAAAGGAAAAACCTGAAAAAAAAACTTATTAACCCCTCCATTTTGTTTTTGCTATGCAAAGTGCCGCTAGCCCACGGCATCGTTTTTTTTTTTTTGTTTGTGCTCACATCTATTCATGGACTAATTGTCAAAATTACAAATACAACAATTTAAACAAACGGGTTTTGGACAGTGAAACGTACGAAAGATTCCGATCTTGGTAAATGGAGTATTTTTGGTCGCAACATTCCATTGCGAACTAGGACATACAACTCCAACCATTTCTGTGTGGGAGTAATTTTGTCAGGAATGGAGGGGACCTACAGTTCAAAGCGGAATCCGAACGGCTTATTTGAGAAAGCACTTTTCATGACAAGAATTACTCTTGGAGGAGTTGTCAATTCCTCGCAAGAGGCAGTACCTGTGAAAAAAATTTTAGATGTCACAAGCAGGTATCAAACCCAAGACCTTTGGCATGACAGTTCTACGAACTAATTATTATACCACGGGTACGGGTACTATACAATCCCTAGTAAATACATATTATTATTTTTAAAACACACAAATAAGCTTTCACTTCTAGATTTTTCCTACATAATTGATTTTTTAAACATCAAATAAATAATCAGAAATTATTATCAGTAGCTGCTTCCACACTTTCTCTCTTCTTTTTATTGATCTACTCAATTTAACTATGACCTTCGCCTGCCACTGTATCCCTCCAAAGATTACCATAAGCTTTGACCGGGAAAAAATAATACTTATGAATATATAAAAGCCGGAATAAAAACTTCATGCGCAAACTCCATTTCTCAATATCCACACAAGACACTAAACTCCCCAATGTTGCAGCATAATAATCAAAAATTTCCAGCATCCACAAAAAGACGACGGACCACCTTTTTTAATATGTTATATACCTACCTTCCTTGCCATATCATGTTTATCTTATTTTTATATGCATACATATTTCATCATCATTTCTCTTATTCTTAGAAATCGTAAACATTCCGAAGGTTACAGTTCCATTTGTATCGGAATTCCAATCGAATTTTCATGTTTCATCTTGTTTTTTTTCTTCTTCTTATTTTTTCGTTCTTCCAACTCAAAGCACGGGTAAAATTATGAAGGAAGGTAAACCTTATCTACCTTCCCAATTCTTACAATGGTGGGTTTTACGACTTTTAGTCCAATGCGTTTCGCCCAGCTACTGTAGTTGGGCTCATCAGTTCCCAATTCTTAGCAATTTCACAAAATGATTTCACTCATAAAAATGGTTGTTGAATCTTTGAATGCTTGAATGAAAGCGTAAATGAACGGTTGTCTCGTCTTTCGTCTTTACTTGGAGGTTCTTCACTTTTTAACTCACCGGACGGATGGCGGAGCAGTGGTGGTGGCGGACATCACACCGGAGATATAGCCGCAGCCTCAGATATAAAGGTGCTAATAAGAATCACGCGCTCGAAGAAGGTTGCCTTCGCCTTCGCCTTCGCCTTGAAGATTCTTCTTATTTCACTCAATATATTTTATGTTGGGAATTTCCGATTGTAAATTGCGTGTTATTTGATACTCGACTCTCTTCTTAAGAGAGAAATCTCAAAACGCTTGTTTTTATTTGTTTGTTCCTCTTCTTCTTCCGCTTCCAAGTTCCATCATGACTTGGTCTTGGTCTTCTTTCTTAAAGACAGGTAAATTTAAGGTTTTGGATTTTGTTTGCATTTTTAAAATGACGAACAGTTTTGGCCAATTGTCCGTCTTCGTGAATCGTGAGTTGTTTTCATTTCATTTTGAGTGATTTTCTTACATTTGCTTGCGTGCAAAATGTTAAAAGAAAGCAAACAAAAAGAATTAAAAATGGTTGGTTAATTGGATGAGTCAGCAAATTTTTTCGGGGATACACTTCTTCTTTTAGCCTGGTATAAATGCCTGCCTCTTCCAGTTCTGTCAAATCGGAAGAAAGAAACTTACAGCAGTGGAATGGAAACGAAGATTTCTTGAAAATCCAACAAAAATAAAATAAAATAAAATAAAATAAAAATTGCTAAATAGGTTTTGAGTTTTCGTTCCGCAAAGAGAAAGAGATAAATCGAGCGAACAAGAGACTGGATAAAGGTGGTCTTTGGTAGGTTTGGTCGTGGGTCTCGGGGAAATGTAAAAGATTTACTTTATTCAAAATGTTTCATAAAATTTCTTGGAAAACTTAAATTGATTACAAAAATAAAGGTGCCTATGTAGGTACATGCGTTTACCCATAGTTTTTGGATAGTGCTGCAACTGGAAATGATAACATTTGGATTTTCCCAACTTAAAATGTGATAATGAACATTAAAGGAAAAAGATAAAGTAGGAATTG
Organism: Eupeodes latifasciatus; assembly: GCA_920104205.1. Taxonomy (NCBI): domain Eukaryota; kingdom Metazoa; phylum Arthropoda; class Insecta; order Diptera; family Syrphidae; genus Eupeodes; species Eupeodes latifasciatus. The sequence continues at coordinate 371,730,500 of OV049924.1, forward strand.
ACTTCCTTCTTTGTATGTACTAAAATTACCAAGAAACTGCATACGTAAGAAAGATACGAATACGCAATTATTGGCGCGTATATCATTTTTGTGTGTGTCGCCAATATGTCTCTTTCATTGCTTATTTTTATGTCAATGGCACAACGACATCAGGTAGGTAGGTAGGCGTGATTGGTATTTCCGATAGAGTTCCAACTTCCAACAGTGTTGTGTAGGTATAAAGTTCCTATCTTATATTGACTTCCGTTTTTCTTGGAAGTATAGGTAGGTAAGGTATGTAAGACCTTATTTTACTTAAAACTTGTAAAAAGGGTGAATTTAATCGGATTAAGTTGCAATAGTAGCGAAATTTAACTATAGTTACTAGGTATAAGATATAGAACTTTAGTTTGATTTTGTTTAACCTTGAACACACCTTTGAAATTTTTTAGATTTACACCATATTCATATTTTTAACTTCCCATAGGAAGTTATTATAATCGGTACGATTTGTCGAATTGAAAATTTTAACATTTCTCGACGTTTTAAGGTCCCTAGAGTCGAAATATAAGATTTTTTGAAAAGATGTCCGTACGTTCGCGGCGTTTTTTTCGTCGTCGGGGAGAGTACGATAACTTTGGCGACAAAGTTTAATGACGGCTTTGTATAAAACAGCTAAAAACAAGCATTTTTTACTATGGGAGGAGGGGTCTATCTCCCCCCGTTTACGCGGTAGGGGCAATTTTAAAAAATACGTACATTAAATGGAAAAAAAATAATTAAAAAATAACGGTAATACTTACAATTAAGTATTATACCTTTTTTTAAAGCCAACATTTTTGTCTATTAGTTTGTTTTTAAATCAAGTCAAAACTATGCATAGTTTTTGAAAAAAATTGTTTTAAACTAAAAATTTATGCAAAAAAAATTTAAAAAAAAAGGTTTAAAGTGTAGTTTTTCAAAACCTTCGAATTATTTACTGTTTTTTTTAGAATTCATTGCTCTTATTTGTTTTTGATCAAAAACTGAAAACTAGATGACTTGATGTCTTCTAGTTCTTGAGAAAATTGACAAAACAAAATATTTTAATTAAATTACTTTTTCCTTACTTAAGTATTAACGTAGTCTTATTTTGATAGTAATAATCGAATATGGATTAAGAGGTAAATTAATTTTTCTTAAATCCAGCTTATTTAAATGCAAAAGAAACTGCATGCACCCCATCTTGCACCCACCGAACCTTGCCCCCTCCCCACCTTGCACGCACTCCAACTTGCACCCACCCCAAATCCTATAGTGTTCCCAAGCAGGGGGGTTGCAGGGGGGCAGCGTGCCCCCCTTACAGATCCTCGTCGTCCATAGCTCAAGAACCAGAAGAGATATCAACTTCAAATAAATTTTGTTATACAGATAATAGTGCAGAAAGATGCAGAAAGGGCTCTCAAGAAAATTGCGTGGGTGGTTTTTTTACCAGAGCAATTTCAAAAAAAAAAGTGAAAATTTTGATTAACCTTAAATATCTCACGAACCAATAACGCTAGAGATTTGAATTAAATTTTATATTATATATTGTAACAAGTATATTTTGAAAAAAAATCCAATTAACGGTATTTTTTATAAATCAAAAAGAACTGAAAAAAAAAATTGTCACCTCGAAAATTTTACGAATAAAAAATGGTTTTCTAAAACAATTTTGTGCAACAAAAAATAACGTTGTTGACAGTTTTTTTTATAAAAAAATAAAATCCTTAAAAAAAATAGTACACAAAGTTGATAAAAATTGAATTTCGACTCAAATATATTTTCAAAAATTTGAGATATGGCGTCCAACTAATTTTATCTTATAAGAAATATTGTTTTCAATATTCGATAAAATTTTGAGAAAAATCGAATTGACAGTTTTTTTTTACAAAAAATGAAGACCTAATAAAAAATTAATAAAAGTTGGTAAAAATTGATTTTCGACTCAAATATCTTTTCAAAACTTTGAGATATTCGCTTTAAACTAATTTTATGTTTAAGAAAATATTATTGTTAACAATCAGTAACATTTTGAAAAAAATCGAATTGACAGTTTTTTTTTACAAAAAACTAAAAACCTACAAAAAAATTTACAAAAGTTAGTAAAAATTGATTTTAAACTCAAATATCTTTTCAAAAATTAATAATATTGGCTTCGAACTTATTTTATAACACATACAATATTGTTTTCGACATTCAGTAATTTTTTTTATAAAAATCTAACCAAAATGCTATACTAAAATTGATAAAAATTGGTTTTCGACAAAAATAGATTTTGAAATCGAACTATTTCATCATATGCAAAATATTGTTGGTTATTTTTAATTTTCATCGCATCCCGGCCTCTTTTTTAAAAATAAAATGTGCTCTCATTGAAAATAGACGACCAACGTATGACAAATGTGAGACAGCCTTACTGGTTGAACAATTGGTTGGAATAACTGTCAAAATATGGAATACATACAAATTAAATGTTGTGTACACAATGCAACTTTTTCGTGCAGAAATTTTGACATTTGAAAATGTATGGTGAAATATGGTATCTGTCAGTGTTTTGATTTGATTTGTACAACAAAAGATTCATCAGCTGGTCCCAACAAATGGAAGCAAAACATAAAATGTCAAAAAGCTGCTTGCTTTGTTGTGGGAACGTAGAAAATAGTACGTTCGTAAATTTTTGACAGTTCCATCTCCAGTTGCATTGTGTTCATAGTCTTTTCAGTTAAATTAACTTTGAAGAACAAGTTCATAAAATACTACCCCTTAGTCTGATCTTTATAATAAATACTAAACATGCTGCCTTAAAACATTTTTAAAATTCACAAAATTGCAGTCTTGTTAGAAATTCTTGGCTTAGATTGGATCTTTTTTTCAAATTTCTTCCTAATTATTGGATAAATTCTATCGTTATGTATTTGAAAAATCTGATCGTTAAATCGTGATATTACCCGTTTATAAATTTCTGAGTTGTTTTTTAACGAAAGCAAAATCGGAGCCGAGTGTCTTGGAAACTGTACAAAAATGTTCGATGCAAGACAATATTCGCGTTCTTGGATAAAAGTATAATTGACTTTAGCTTACTGAACGGCCGGACGAAAATATGTGAATGGAGAACTTGGTGTGTATGAAGACTCAGTTCTGATTTTGACATTTCAGAAACATACTTTTCATGGTTTATAAATAATGACATCTACTTCTTTGAAATGAACGAACAATTTGATTGTTAAAGTGACACGCCTCAAACCTTTCCTTTTTTATTTTTTGTTCTATATCAGTTTTGTTTTCATACTAAAATGTATGTACATTTCTTATTGAAATAAGTTCCATGTTCATTTATACAATTTTTAGAATAATTTAAAATAAATGTATATTTATTTTATTTTATAGCACTTTAATATCTATCAAAATTTATTTCGTATTTATTTATCAACTTTTTTTTCTTTATTTTCAGGTAAGTTTCTGTTAACTTTGAAACAATTTATAAAATTTTATTTTATATCGTTGACCAGTTAGTCGTGAGTATAAATACCATGAAATATATATTTTGTAATAAAATCTAAAATTACTTAAAAGAGAAATGGTCAATAAGATAAGAAGTAAAGAAATTTTAGTATTGGAAAAAAATCGTATTTCAGATAACATTAAACGATTAATTAAATGCACGACTGATTTGAACAATGTAGTCTTTGAAACACATGGTTATTTGTTTGAAACTAACGCATTTTTAACATACATATGTATGTACCTAACAATCACATTGTTATCGTTATTTTTTCTTTCCGTTGACTTATGAAAAAAAGTAATTTTCAACAAAGTATTGGCATGATAACTTTTTTAAATTTTTGTAGGCCGAAAATACAATCGAATAATATGACAACTTTTTTGTATTGACTAAAATTAACTCAGTTTTTTCTAGTATCAAACATGATTAGTTTTATTGATAAATATCAACTGAACACGTCCAACACAGTTTGTAAACGAACCTTTTTTGGCATAAATAAATGTCAAATTGACGTTTGTTTAACGCTTAAGGATCCATTTTCTTATTATTTAAAAGAAATTTAAAAAAAACTGCAAAACTATTTGTAAATTGGAATACACTTTTAAGCCTTAGTATCAAGAAAAATCATTTTTACATCGTAATTTATGGATTTGAGCAATCAAGTCCGGAACAAGCCAGCAGGCAGCGTTTACACAACACCATGTTACAATTTCTAATTTCCCATACTTTTCCAATAAGAAGTTAAGTTTAAGTTTCTTAATTACTTCTCTCGCGAAAAAGTATAATTGACTCAAAAAGTGAATACGACTTTTTTGACTCAAAAGTTGACACTAATCTGAAACAAACTCTGACTTTGAATAGTGCATTTCAAGGGTTTTATTTGTATCTTAGAGCAGGGTGTAGGTTTTCAAATACAAATTGGTTTTTCTTTAAAGGTTCAAAGCGTTCAAAACTTATGAAACTATGAGTTCAAACACACAAAAAAAAACTGAGCAGACCGAATGAAATTTCTAAACACAAGAATTTGATAGTTGAAAATAATGAACAACGAAGATAAAGTCCCTAACTATCTCAAATTATGTCTGTAGATGGTGACGTTTTGACGGAGACGTTCGGTGTTGTAGGACCTTTCCTGATAATAGCATGTACTTTGTTTTGCTCTCATTAACCGCTTAACCTAATTTTTCCATCCCTGCCTCATTACTGACAAAAGCGTCATTGACATTACGGTGAGTTCTTCCGATTATGTCAATGCCCTCAGCATATGCGAGTATAACTGAATAGACTTTTGAAAGATAGCGTGCCTCTAGTGTTTTTTTTTTCCAGGATCTGTCGTAGAATATTAGATCGACTTTGGGTCAGAGAGAAAAAACTAAATGAGAGAGCCAAATTTCCTCGTCTCCGTCCCTTCGAAACCTCTTACTCTCATTTTTTATAGCGTGTTGAATTCGTATCGGTGTATACATGTTTTCACCTCGGAGAAGAGTACACAAAAAAACATCATTTCCGGGAAATGCGACATTTCTCATTTTTGTTTATTGATATCCAAGAAGGCTATGTTTTTTAAAGTCTCATTATAATATTTGTAATTCTCATGAATTTCTTTTTTTTTAATTTTGCTAACATCTTGTCGTTTTTATATCTACAAAAATACTCCTATAATTCAAATTAATTCTAGCAAAACATTTTTGTTTGTCAATAAATAACGGAAGAAGTTATACCGGTAGTTCGTGGTGAATTTGTTTTTCTCTTCTTTTTCTCTAAGTTACAGATAGATGGCAGGAACAACCAAAACAAGAAAGGATGTGTGCAGAAAGTGTTTAACAAGGTTAAGGCTTTTTAGATTAGACTTTATTTGTATATATGAACGAGTACATGTTTTTTTTATAAATGAATGTTATGTTTATTTCAATAGTAATAATAAAATAATAAAGTTCAACGGTTTACCGGGAATATTTATATAAAATATCCATATCTTCTGCAATTGCCGTATCAATCGATATTTTCTGGAACTTAGTTTTAACGTAACATTTATTTGTCATGAATTACTTTTTCAACTTTTTTATACACCATAAAAATCAATTATAAAATTTGGCTGTGATAATAATTACTGAACACAGCATTTTCTATGTTTATAGTTATTCAGGTTTAGCCCTTAACTTTGATTTGCATTTATTTATGAATAGCCTAAAAAGTTTAGCAAACATCTATGAATAAGCCACAATGCACTTTCAGAAAAACTGTAGTTAGAACTTTCCCTGACAGATTTTTCCTTGTCGCTATATAACTGAAAGATAAGATATAAATAGTTAGAACTGGAAAACTTATAAAAATGATGCATAAGACTTAAATTTTGGTTGAAGAACAAATTTGTATATTCTTTTCACAAAACCACTGAACTAGCGAGAATACAAATATTTTTACTTTTGCACAAAAGTACTTTTAAGCTTATGTACATAAGCCTTTAAAAGCAACACACTACCTTAGGGGAAAGCAGTAAGAATAGCTTATCACCTATTCACAAATCTTATGCAATGAAAATTGGCAACAGAAGTAACAAGTTGACGGTCTTTTTGTTTAGTGTCTACTTAAATCACTTATTTTCAGCATTTTGGAAATGTCGTGAGTAATGTAAAGAAAATAAACAACGAGTACACACAAATAAAATAGGAATGGAAAAAGGAGATGAGTATATAAAAATGTTTTCAATGTTCCATGTTTACATTCTGTAACTCTCGTTTTCAATGTTACTGCAATTCTCGCATCGACAAAATTAAGTCGATAAACTCTGAAAATTGAAACAAGTCTGAGTTTTTTTTGCATCTTTCAACGGTCTGAGCGAAAATTAAACGCATAAACGCAGCTAATAATACAAATAATAGTAGTAGTGCTTTCAGAGTTTTATGTTTCTAGGTCCTAACTCTCATTGGACTGTTGCACCACCTAATTTATTTTACTTACTTAATGATTAAAACTGGCTTCAAATAACTAACTAATATTTATCTAAATGCGTAATTTAGAATTGTTTCTAAATCTTCATTGTTCTGGCACCTAACAAGAGTAATTAATTTCACTTCATATTCGAATGATATTACTCTCAAACGATCACAATGAGAGTACCAAAAAGTTGTTCATACACAATTTTGAATTTTCTTTGAACACCTCTGAACAGCATACTACATCCGCCATTTTTCAAAGGTGGTCGCCATTTTTAAAAGGTGGTGAGCAGAGAGAAAAGAGAGAAAAGTTTTTTCTCTCTCGTGGTGAGTATGTACATAAACTTGCATAAGTATTTGTTCCCCACATTTTTTTGTACGGAGTTAATACATATGCAAGTTGGTGGCCAAATCACAGCTTGTAGGCAAAAAGAGAGCAACCGTCGAAGTTGGTTCTCTCTATTAGTTCTTTCTCGATGCTTTGGGTTTCCCTGATCTAAAGCCACACTGATAAGGACCTATCAGGTTGTTGACGATGGGTTTTAGACGTTCATGTATCCGGTGATTTTTTTGAGGTTAGGATTTTCATGCATTAGTATTTGACAGATCACGCGGGATTTCAGACATGGTGTCAAAGAGAAAGATGCTCAGTATGCTTTGACATTTCATCATGAATAGACTTACTAACGAGCAACGCTTGCAAATCATTGAATTTTATTACCAAAATCAGTGTTCGGTTCGAAATGTGTTTCGCGCTTTACGCAAATTTTATGCGTTTTTTTTTTAAAAAAAGTTCTCAAGCTCTTAAAAAATCACCAATTATATTAAACAATGTCCTCTTTTCAATGGAGGACAATAAATACATAATGGGTGATTTTTTAAGAGCTTGAGAACTTTTTTTAAAAAAAAAAACGCATAAAATTTGCGTAAAGCGCGAAACACATTTCGAACCGAACACTGATTTTGGTAATAAAATTCAATGATTTGCAAGCGTTGCTCGTTAGTAAGTCTATTCATGATGAAATGTCAAAGCATACTGAGCATCTTTCTCTTTGACACCATGTCTGAAATCCCGCGTGATCTGTCAAATACTAATGCATGAAAATCTTAACCTCAAAAAAATCACCCGATATTACGGCAAAGAAGATTTTGTAAGCGATGTTAAGGATACTGATTCCTTTTTAGTTGGTGCAGTTTAAAGGGTTCCTGAGGTTCCATTCATCGAACATACTTTCTTCTGACTATATTTTTAGAGATTAGTTGGTGCATGCTTCTAACTAAATTATCTCCAGCTGCCTTGAAAAACTTGGCATTCAAGCTATCTGCTCCAGCGGTCAGTCAAAGTCGGGAAGACGGGATTGTTGGATTTCGTCGTCTATATTGAATGGACCAACTTACCTGACACCGGAATTCCTAATGGACCTTCCATATCATCAGCATTGAATGCTGTTCTACTCTATGATGTTTCCATTTTCGTTTTTCGACCTTCGGTTCGAGGTTTGTGCACTTGTGAATTTCGTTTCCTGCTTCTGAACCTCTCAACATCTTCGACCGCTCTTATGCTCTTTTTTTTTACTTTCTGAGAAGTCAGTGTTCCTCTATCTTCTTCTGCTCATAAAAGCTCGCTCGATTGACATCTGGTTGACGGTAGATTGATCTGGAGAACTCGCAAATTTTAATTGTAAATGTTGAAGTCTGGAAAACGCAGCAAAATCGATAAGGCTAAATCCGTTATGTGTTGTCGTGTAGGCTATCTTCCCGATTATTTTACCAAAGATATCTTCCCCTCCTATATCTTGACATTAAAATCTCCCAAAACAATTTTAATATCGTAGCTAGGGCACTGCTCATACACTTGTCCAAGAGCTCAAAGAACATACCTACACTTGTTGGTGTTTTCATCCTTCTCTTTTGTGGGGAAATTAAATAAACATTTATGTAAAAAAACAATAATTTCAAGTTTAAGAATTTCCCTACATTTACCGTTAAAATCAATAAAACCAACCCAAAATAATTTTGGCGCCAAATTCTTTTCATAGGTTATATGAACTATCATCATCATGCAACATTCATAGCACATTCCCCTTTATGGTGCTGCTTCTAAAGCAATCAACCTAATTCAAACGCATTTAAATGATATTTTCCTAGAAAAACAAAACAGCTTCTTTTAACCTTCATAATTCCTACACATTTAGCGAAAATTCTCAGAATTCACCTCATTCCCATCCCACCCCAGTACCACCAATATAACTAATGTTGTATTATACGAATAGATATGATTTTCAACGAATTTTGTTGTTTTCAATTAGTAGCTTATAAAGTTTATAAACTCGTGTGTGACGTTAAACACTGCAAAACACGAGAAAACAAAACAAAACTACTCAACAAAAAGAGTACTTTATCAAAAACGCTCTCCAACAAAAAACTCATAAAACTTACTTAAATGCTTTTGCTTATGGCTTTTATTATTTTTCTTATCTCAAATAGTTATCTTAACTATTTTTATATGGTATAAATTTTATTTTTGAAACTTTTATTTTCGATAAAATGTGCAATGCACAATAAATTGAACTAATAATTTTCCACTCATGAGTGTTTTTTTCGTTCTTCTTTCTTTTCTTCTTCAGACTTAATTTACAAACTCAAAATTGAGTCTGAATTATTTTTTATTTTAATTTGTATTTTCAACGAACAAGAAAACAAAAATTAACTTGAGTGAGAAACTAAAAATTCTCGTTTTATTTTTGTATCTCACTCAAAAATTTTAAATTGAGTGAAATATATATAAAAACCTGGCTAAGGATGACGCATTCAGTCATTGTACAATTACGGTTCGCGCCGATAACATAGTCTCTGTATTTTATATCCAAAGTGATATTGTGATAAATCCAATATTTTTTAAAACAAAAGAAAATAACTGAAAATTTAAAAAATAAATATTGTTTTGAGTGATTTTTGTCTATAATTAAATTCAATAAAACTCGTTTTATAACAAACATAAAATATTTCATTAATTTTATAAAATTACAAAAAGAAAAGAACCGGGAAATTCCGTTGCACAGATACAGATAGTGTATCTATATATCTACCTGTGTCTCTATATACCTACATATTTATAATGTCATTGAATTTTCATTCATAAACGAAACAAACAATTCCTAAGAAATCCGTTCACCGCACTGACTCATTGTTTATATTCTGTTCTGTGATATAATTTGTTGTCAATTGTGTTTTGTTTTTTTCCTCTTGATTTTAAATTAAATAAAACAAATATAATTTGGGGCTGGTAAATCAAGAAGACCCCTTTCTTAAAAGTAATTTTGAGCAAGCAAAAGTAGAAAACAATAATTTAGCGGTTATGACGTTGGATAATTATATATTTAACGACGATTATTTGAATTTACCGTTCAATATGCCACTGTCTCCAGTGCCAAAATTGGTAAGTTTTAAGTTTTATTATTAATAAATGGAATCTTCTAGAATCAAAGTGAAGTTATTTAATAATAATTTTAATTTTTTTTTTTTTGAGTTTATGGTTAAAATTGTATCAAACTTTTATTAACTTATGTCTGTCTTTATCGATTTCGATTCAAAATTATTTTTAACGAATTAACTGACACGTGTTAACCTAGGAATTTAAATGGGTTGAATTTCATGTCAAGGGTGAAGTGTTTTTAATTAAGGTGGTTAAGTTTTTATTTTGTGTACGTTTTGATTCCTATTTTTAACGCAAATATGAAATATAAAGGTCGATACCTGTTTAAGTATCATATGGGTAACTTTTGAGAAAGGGTTAAATATAGGAAGGTAACTGCATATGCTTTAAACAAAGCCTTTTGGTGGTTAATTTTAGAATGTGTGGTGCTTTATTTTAAGAATGTTGTTAATTGTGTTCATTGGGTGCGTTTTATGTTGAAGGAAACACAAACCAGTTGGGTTTTTGCAGAAGAATGATATTATGTTCAATAGCTCCTATAAATTTAAATCAATAGTGAACGTATGACCTGATTAAATAAAGTTTAAAGAAAAATAAAAACGAATATGAATTACTATGTCCAGAAATATTCAAAATAAGTAAAAGAAAAGAAGTATAATTTCAATTTGTTTCCTCATTTTATCAAATTAATAGTCTGTCTCAACACGATGGATAAGTGGAAATCTTGCCATAATTTGGTACACTTGGGTATGGACAGGACACTCTTTGAAAATTTCAGCATTTGAAATTTATAGCTAAACCACAATCACGCGTTGGGTCGTGCCGACTTTGACATATTGAATAGAAACAATGGAATCTTATGAGGCAATCTGAAATGTTACCTCAAGCTTTGTGTTCACATAAGATCGTAAATATCGTAAACTCGAGTTCAACGCCTGAACAGATATACATATTTTCTATTTCGTTGCGCTTTGACAGCTAACATCTGTATTTGAATTCAAAATTCTTGAAAAATGACATCCATAATATTGTGGAACACATTCAAGCCAAATGCCAAGTTAAGTCCATAGAAATTTTTGTTTAAATCCGAAACCTAATGGCGGTACTTTATATGGAGTTTGACAGTTTACATTTTGACATATGAACATCAACTTTGACATTAAAAAAAGAGCAATTTGTTTAAAAGGAATTCAATGGATTTTAATTTTATTGTACATATGTCATTATTGAACACGATATCAGCCAAATTGCCTCCTTAGATATGATTGCAGCGCCATATATATCCCTTTCAAGAACTTTTCCATGCATAATTTGCTGCACATTGCTAAAATATGATAACTTCACGAGATCCATCTTAAATTGGTTGTGAGGCATTGTCATAGACCATATCTTTTACGTGGCCCGAAAGTGTCTAAATGTGTTAATACCTTTCTTGTTGTTATAACCTTTCCGAGAAATAACACTGACCGAATGCTATTCTTGAAAAATTGCGATTGTTTCGTTGCTTTTACAAAATGTCCACCATTTTTGTACCGAATTTTAAACATTTCAACGCATTGTTGAAGCGTGTATATCTTTCCATTCATAGTAATAACATGGTTTCTACTTGGCAAATGTCAAAAGTGACAGCTACCCTTTGGTTTTATTTTATTTTGTACACATGTGGTTGAAAAAGTTAATTTGATACAAAAAAAATTGTGTGAATAAAACGTCAACAAGGCATATGAATCGTTGAAGACTCCTTACAAAATTGTTTGACCTACTTGTATAATATACTTTATGAATGTCCCAAAATGACTTTAAATCCTATTTTTTGGAAAAAAGGCAGAGAGTTTTGAACACATGAAAGTCGATTAATACGATCGAAGGGCATCACTAAGCTTCGTGCGTTTGATGGTTTATATAATTGGGACACGTCTTTAGTATTTGACGTTTATACGTGGGACATGTCTAAGGTATGAAGGTAAACATTTTGCTGATGTCAAGCCATTAAGCAATTTGTTGTGGATTTACATCATTACTAAACAAATTAATTGATTCAATTCAAGTTTTAATATATTATCTGACGTAAGACTTCCTAAAACTTATGATATTATGGTTCAGGTATTTTCTAATCACCTCATTTTTCAATCTCTCTGTGTTCTTCCTACTCACTTATAACAATAAATATATGTATCAAAGATACCAAAGTATGTGGATAGGTAAAAATCAATTTATTTGCTAATAGGTTAAGTGCCTTCTGGGCTTAAATTTCTATCTTCAATATAAACTTTCGGATTAATCTAGTTTATTCAATTTCAAATCTATCATAATTATTTTAAAATTTAAAACGAAAAAAATACAATAAAAAGTTAGGAACAAAAGTAAGTGTAGCGCGGGTGTTGTTGTTCATTTGTTTCTTTTGTTTTTGACGTTAGGTGAAAACAAAGAAGAAAGTTGTTGTGTTTTTTGTTTGGTTCTCAAATATAATGTTGGCATACATTTTTAAAATAAATGTCGCCTGAGGGTAAATAGAAATATAAAAATCGAAGGTTGAAGAGTACTTTTTTTTGTTCAAATGAAATCCGGGGGTTGGCTTTAACATTATAGAGTAGGAGGAAATGGCGAGTACTTTTCTTTTTTTTTTTTGGAAGTGACCCGATTATTACTTCCTACAATATAGCAAAAGAAAAGTGATTCTTTTTTTACAATCAATCAATATGAAGTATGATTGTGGGATGGCCTTAATTTTTTCTTACTTCATATTTCATTCTTATTTTTCTACGTTCGTTTCTTGGTTCATTTTAAATCCTTGGATCATAATTTCAATTTAAAACAGGTAAGAGTAGGTACATAAGTTTGTTCTTTTATCTTTTATCTAATTTGTTGCCACCCGAGCGTTAGGTGAACAGTAAGTTATGCTCTAGTACATCTTCATTAAGAAATATCAATATTTGGTATTGTTCGCTCTTCATTTTCCATTGACATTGACACTTTCCATATTGACAACAAATATTGATTCGCACCCTTGGATTCAATGTCCAATGTCAGTTTTCAATATTTTGCCTATGTTCAACTGTCACTCTCTTTGACAATACTAAAACTTTCCATGTTGACAGTCTATTTATCGTTGAAAAGATATTCTAAACATTTATCATGAAATACATCTTAAAATTGATATTTATAAAGGTTCTTTTGTATTATTTTACTACGGCAAAAGAAATTTTCAAACCAAACATGTTCAAATATACAAACAAGTTTAATCATAACATCAAACAACCAAGTGTGAAACAACCTTTAAAAGCACATTTCAAACTGTGTGGGCATGTTTGGCATGTTGCTGTACTCCTTAAAAAAGTGTGTTGAAGGGCCTTTAAGGGCAGCCATTTTTAATGTTGTGAGCTTGTTTACCGGAAGTAGTGTAAGGAAGACAAAAAGTTATTTTTTAAATTGAACCAGGAGCAAATATGTACGTTGTTATCAGTATTAGACATTTTGCATTTTAACCACAAAATTGAAGATAAAATAAAAAAGTAACACGCCTACATTCATTTTTATAAATTAAAATAAAAAATAAATTTAACTAATTTAATTTACATCACAAATTAAAACTTCCTTCATTTTATTTTTGTTTTCGTTATGTTTTCATTAGAAGTATTGAAGGTTTTTCAATGTCGTGCATCACCAAATTTTCCATGAATGTATACATTTTTTTTTTATTGCAATTATAATATTTTTTCAAAATAAACCATAATATCTTACTTCCATTAAAACCAGTTTAACGCAGTAAACAAAAGATACCTAATTTATATTTACAACAGTTTATCACAACAACAAAAAAAAACAGAGATCCGGTTTTAAAAATATAATACTTAGCAACTTTTCATACTTACCTAATTTTGTTTTTCTTTCTTTTAAAACATTTAATTCACCTTGAATATTATTTGGCAGCTTATAGCTTAATTGTGACTTAATTAAGTATACTTATATAACTTACGCACACATTAAGCATTAATAAATAATTTGAACTTTAAAATTCTTGGAACTTTATGATTTAAGACTTCAAAAGACCCCCCATAAATGCAATTTAAATTAAAAAAAAAAACTAACTGTGATTCCCCTCCCTAAAAAACCTTTTTGTCTGCAACTACACAATATGTTAAGTATACGAGTATAGCATATTTCAATTGCCGTCTTCTATGAAAAAGTTAAACAAAATTATGTTGTCCAAAGACTTTTGAAGACAAATTTAAAAAAAAAATCATAAGCAACGAACAATTGAAATTGAAAGCGAAGCCAACCGTAAAAAGGAAAAGCAGCAGCCAACAAACGCGTTAACGACTTCAAAACCAAAAACAAAAAAAACAACAACAACATCCACTACAAAAAACCTTCTGTTGACAGAATATTTACGAACTTTTCCAACGAAAAGGAAAATTCGTTAACTTCATGGTCAATTGTTTGCTCTATAGAGTCGTTGTATTTTTTTTTTGTCTACGATAAGTTAAAGTGGTACAAACATAAACTATGTGCATTTAACTTAGTAGGAGGGGCTGAAATTTGAAAAAGAGGGAAGGAAGGTAAGAGACGGTCTACAATCGAATCTACAGACTTTAAACTGGTCTCGATATTTTGGGATTTTTTGTGTTGTTGGTACTTTGCCCAGTTATATAGACACAGATCTATTTCTTCAATGCAAGAATTTTTTGTTTGCACCACGGTTGGACTTGGTCAGTCACACAAAAGTCCTAGTGTAAACAGTCCATAAAAACTTTGTTTAATAATGCTGTTGTCCTGTTCAATTGGTAATACTGTTCCTTGTGAAACTGCATTTGACAGTTTAAAATGTATGACACATCATTGGCTTTGTTCTGCAGACATAAAGGCGAATGCACATGCTATCAACTGCATTCAAGTATCTATCTTTTTACTTATCATTAATCTAAAATTTAAGACTGGGCCACAATTTTCTATGCCTTTACTGACTGGTGTTCCTTTATATTGTCTACATGGCAGCATTTTTTCATCTGACAGTTCAGTTCTGAACCGTCACACTCCAAGTTGAGTTTCCTTTTTTGTTGAGTGCGTTCAGAGCTTTAGGGATGTGTTAATTTTTCTGAACTCAACTCAAAACTGTGTTTCTTTAATTTTTGAGTTCGTTCAGAGCTTTGAAGTTGTGTTAATTTGTTCAGTGCAGAGTTCAACATGCTTAGAAGAAACAACGTTCAGAGCTCTGAACAAAAAAAGGAATACTCTTTAGGCTGCGTTCAATAATGTTTAGCTAACCGTTCAATATTTTATATGTTAATATTTTGGATCACATTGACATATAGCTAAGAGCCCCTCTTATAGGTTCATGTCAATTCCGTCACTGTCTTGAAGTCACATTAAATTAATTCGGAACATTGCCAAGAAAATCTGTAATATATAATAATAATGTAATAATGTAAGTAATATATTTCATTTGTTTTTCGTTTAGTTTCCATTGAAAAAATATAAATCACAATTCGTTACCGATATATATTTTCCTTTCCTTCACTTTTGTCGTCGTTAGGTCGGTCTGTCGGTTAGTTGGTTGGGTCGATTGAATGCTGTACTGCGATATCTTTTTTCCATGCTATTCAGCGGCTTGTGATATCAATATTGTAAAATTAAACATATGCTTTTCTTTGGTACTTTGTTTTTAATGTTTTTTTGCGAGATAAGATAAAATAAAACACGAAACAAAAATCTATTTATTTCGACAGAAAAAAAAGCAATTAAATATACAAAAATTGCGCTTAAAAAGTTTGTTTGCGATAACATTGACATTGTTGTTTTTCTTATTATTTTATTTTATTAACTTTTTATTTAATGTAGTTCTCAACAAGGTGTATAGTCAGAGGCATATGTATATAAACTTGTTTTGAAATTTTACAGGGGCTTCCCCTTTTTGACAATTACCAACAATTATCTCTACTTGTTAATTCAGAAAAATAAAATTAAAAATATTCATTTAAGTTTCTTTGCACGTTTCACTGCAAAATAAAATTAAATATTTACTATAAATTCACAATAATTAAACTAAAATACACTTAAATAAAGAGGAAAAACTTAAAATACAATTTAACCATTTGGAAAGAAAGAAAATAATAATAAATTCGTTTGTTAAATTTCTCAAAAAATAAAGAATTTAATTTTTGTTTCTTCTCTTTAAATGCTTCACATTTAGTTTAAAATAAGTTAAGTGTGATTGTGTGTGCACTTTTTTGAATTATTTTTTTTTTCTGATTAAATTAAAATTCAACCTCATGGATCATTTTAAATTGTATATTATATAGATTTATATGTGCATTTAAGTATTTTATAATTTATTTTATTGGAAATTCAGTGAACAGGAAATAATTATTATGAGAGAATTATACGAGAGCATTTTTAAGTTAATTGTAGTTAGTGTATTTTTGTTTCGTTTAATCGTAATGAAATGGCATTGGTTTTGTTTCTAGTTCAAAAATGTAATTAGAAATGAAAATAAATCTAGGATAAGTTTAATTTTATGCGTATACGTTTGTGTAGATGCCATGAAGATTTCCCGGGGAAAATTTATGAAACAAACGGAAGTCTGATATTGTTCCAATTTATAATAAGATTGATCGATGTGAGATGTGAATGAAGCTTAAATGTCAAATGATTGTTGACGTTTAAATAAAGCGAGTTTCACACCGGACCCAGCAAGACAACTCATCTTGAGGTCTCTCCATTTTTTCTCGCTCTCACTAAATAGTTAAAAAGAAAAGAGGCATAGGAAATGAGAAAGATAATCAAAATTTTTGTTTTAACTGGTCAGAGAGGGATAAAAAATCAGGTCAAAAGAGTCCAATGTCAACTGCCGATTGATTTTAGCTTAAATGTCAAATTATTGTTGACGTTTCACACGGAACACCTCAAGATAACTCATCCTTATGTCTCTCCATCTCCGTTAAAAAGAGATAAAGCATATGGAAATTATTTGAAAATAGTCTGTCTTCAAGGCTTTTTGTTGTTTGTGTAAGTGCATGCCTATATTGTGATATTAAATACTTTAAAAGCTAGGGACACGTTGTGGCTGGATATTCAGTACCTGAAATATGACAATTCTGCTTATTAAGGTAGCATTTTGTAGTTCCATTTAGCCGATCAGAATGACTTCACTACGTTGCCACTAGCTTATTGAATGCCCTCAAGGATCCTCATCTCTGAAAATGAAAAGCCGGATCATTTTGCCGCATTTCAAATATCCAATCAGTGATGATACGAATTTGCTGGTGATCTGCGGGTTTTGTTTCTTGTGATAACTTTACTTTAAAAGTCCTAAGACCCAGTTCTTTGTAAAAAATACTATGTACCTAATGTCATTTGCAGAATACCTAATTCCAAAAATCAACGAGGTATTGACGAACCAAGGTTTTTGGTCAACACTACGGGCTACAGCAGCAATATTCTCAATTGTTTTTAAACGATCGAACACGGTCTCGATTCTTTACATCACTTACTTGTCTAAAAGAATTATTTACATGAGAGCGACCAATTAACGAATGTTCGTCCATTACGACATTTCTTTCACCTGGCTTGTTTTTATTCGTCATTACAGATGCACAACAAAGACTAGAATACATTTTTTGGGTTAAGATTCGCGAACATTTTAAGTGTGGATTGTATGTGGAATGCGAATTAAGTTTGACAGTTCGTTACAATCAGATTTTAATTCCTGCCGGGCAATTTGTTTTCTTACATGTCTCTTATTATTGCAAT
This sequence comes from Eupeodes latifasciatus, assembly GCA_920104205.1. Classification (NCBI taxonomy): domain Eukaryota; kingdom Metazoa; phylum Arthropoda; class Insecta; order Diptera; family Syrphidae; genus Eupeodes; species Eupeodes latifasciatus. The sequence goes on from OV049924.1 coordinate 371,748,123, forward strand.
TAAAAAGCTAAGTTTACTGCCATAAGATTTATATAACCTATTTTTCTACGTTTACATCTAAAATTTGCACAGAACTTGATATAAATTGTGTTAAATCACATTTATTCATTCATTCGTCGGTCGTTAGTCGCTTTCATGTGAATAGTCCTTAACAGCTCAAGTTTTTCCAATAGTTTAGTTCCACTATTTCCGGATAAAAAGGTGCTTCGCGACTACCTTGGCCGCCTGAACAAAATGGGCTGTCATTAAAAATGCGCACTTTGAAACAAATCCACAATAGTGAAGGACAGCATCAAGTCAAAAGTTTTCAACGTGATCATCTCTCAACCATCCATATACATAAATCAAACAAATGTCAAAAATCTGCGCAGCATGAAATCAAAACTAAAAGTTCACCCAAATTGCGCTTGGTTGTTTTCGTACTTTTTAACTTTGACAGTAGCACAAGCTTCAATTTCAGCTTCACCATTATGTTCAGCCAGTAAAGTGTTTTAGTTTTGAAAACTTGAATTACAAAATGTTCACCATTTTACATCGTTGAAACGTGTGTCGTTCGACTTTTAAGATGAAATTTTTGTGGTTTACTTATCAAATGTTACAAGATGAAAGCTTGACAGCTTGACAGCTGCCTAAATAGCAGGCTGTACGAAATGAAACTGGAAGTTCTTAATCAATGCTCGTAATTTAAACAATAATTATTAAGATTTATGAGATTCCCCTGATTTTAAGTCATATACCTAATGCATTAATTGAATTTACGAAAAATGACAAAGCACCACATAAAGTCCTCTGTCAATACCGGCATTTCAATCGCCACCGCTAGTCGCATATTTTGGTATCAAATCAATCAATTTAATAGAACGGTTTTAGATATTCGATAAAAACAAAGTTTTATATGAAGAAAATCGAATCCAATTTAAAATATTAATTAAACAAAACTGTATCCGTTCCGAAAGTCTTTTTTTTAAATTTAAAATGTCTGGATTCAGCATTATGGTTTAATGAACTTTGATTGAATTTTTATTTTGAAAAAGGAAACAAAAAAATTACAACAAATAAAAATATAAATTTAACAACCAGAAAATAAATTTCAAAAAAAAGTAAGACAGCCAAAAAATACCCCTACCCATATGAATAAAAGGATTGTCTTATTTATTTTTTGTTGTCCGTTTTTGGGAACCACACCTTTCATTTTAAAAAAGAGAGTTTCCTTTTATATTTTGTGTTGTTGTTGTTTTTTCGCACTTGTATATACCGCTTCCACATGAGATATAAAATGTATATGTGTATGTACCTATCTACATTTCTGTATGCCAATGCCAAACAAAGGCTCATAAATTAAGTATAAAAGTTTTCATATATCTTTTTTTTTTGCAAAAACAACAATACAAAAAAAGTTATAATGAATAAAGAGTTGAGTTTTGTCGCGACAAAATTTTACCCTTCACCGCACTTAACAAGATTCACCATCGACCACCCGTCTACTGACTGCTTTAACGCGCAATACATCAAAGCGATTTCTGGAATATTTTTGGGGGCTAAGCTACGATGTATACATTTCTACAACCCACGAAAAAAAGAGCAACCCCTTTGTTTGAATATTAAATAATTAGTTATTACAAAATAAATAAAAAAATATATTAGACTTTGAACAACAAAGTTTTTTAAACTCTAACCTACTCTACAGTTTTTTGTTGTATGTCCCAGTGTAACTAACAATGGGTCCCGTCCAGTCCACTAATATTTGACAGCAACCCCTCTTAAAGTTTTATTTTTAACCTTTTTTCGTTTGAAATTTCGAAATCCCCAAAATAAGTAATTGTAAGGTTGATTTATTTAAATGTGTTACTCTCTTTTATTATCCAAATGTCCATTATGTATTTATGTATGTATGTATATGAAGCTAAGCGGCTAACAAAGAAAAAATTAAGCGCCCGGCTGCGGCTGGTGGCAACATCAACAGAAACAAAAACACAACAAGCCAACAGGCTCGTGCGCTTGCTTTTGTGTTATTTGCGTGATCACGCAAGTAACGTGAGAAATGTGCTCATAAAAAAGTGTTATAATACAGTTGTGATGAAAAGCTACATATATGATGGAAAATTTTATTTCAGTTTAAAAAGTTTCTATATTAATGAATCCGTCATCTTTTGACATATGACAATTGAAAAATAATGTCATCCTAAAAATGAAACGATACACGTTTCAACGATGCAGTAAACATTTTTAAATTCTCTACAAAAATACTGAACATATTAGAGAGATGCGAGATGATGAACTGCGCACCTGTTTTAGGCATTTTTAGTAAAAAAACCAAAATTCAAATAAAGCATCATGCACATGAATTACAAAATGTGAGTTTATATACGTTTAAAGACATATTTCCACACAAATTATTAACCAAACGATTGCAATATAGTTTCTATTTGATTTATGATGCATACTTTTACCTTTTAATATCATATATTAATAAATTTAAGAAAACAAATTTATTCGTCGCGAAAAAAATTATAGTTGATACGAACTGTCAAACTTTATTCGCGTTCCACATTATCCACACTCGCAACGAATAAAAAAATCGCGCGTACTTAACCTAAAAAAATCGTTCTTGTTTTGGTTTCGGTGGTGAATGTCAAACTTCATTCGCGACGAATTAAAAACTCTCATGTGAAAGAAATGTCAAAATCGACGAATATTCTTTCATTCGTTGGTCGTTGGTCGTGCTCATGTGAATATTGCTTAACACATAACTTTATGGGATCAGAATTTATGGCATGTCTCCATTCTTTCCTGCAAACAAAAAGCACAAATAATTGGAGACGTTACTGATCTTAAAACTTCTAAAACATAAATTGTATTCTCTTTATTGGCTTAACAAAATGGATACTTATGTATCTGTAACTAAATCTGCAACTGGAATAGCTGTCAAAATGTTGAATACACTCAAATTCAATGTCACGAACACATCGCATGGCAACTGCAGTCGGTACTGCAGACGGTTGGGCAATCGTTCACCAACTTTTAACTTTTTTTTGCAGCAATTTTGGTATTTCAAAATGTATGGAAAATGATGGTATCCGTCAGTGTTTTTTTATTATGATTTCGTGGTTAAGGATGAAAATAAAAAAAAAACATTCAATTGTTTAGCGAACGTAAGGCTTTGTGGAACTTGTCTAACAAAAGTTTCAACAGCTGACCCCATATCAATCTTGCAAACTTTCAACTTTAATTTTATGTCATATTACATCAAACAAATTATTTGTAATTTAAATTTCCTTATGAATTGTGAACTTTTGACTAACTTACAAGATAAGAAATTTAAAATTTCCGGGGTCCTATAACTGTTAATAGTTTCAAAATGGTTACTTTGGACGTTTGCGCTTGAAATTATTTTAATCAAATCCACATATATATTCTCTAGTTTCTACTTAATTATTTACTTTTAAAGTCCTTAAAGCCTATCATATGACATCCACTGTTTATTTATATTAAAACCGATGCTTGGATGGTTGCTGTACTTTGATAGCTGGCATGAGAAGTTTCGATGGTTGCTGTCAATAGTTTGACAGTTGAAAACGTCAAACTTTGTTCACATTTGTGTTTAGTAAAGTTTGTCAATTCAAGCCTAGTACGCTGCTGATGCGAAACGAAATTTTTCGGCAGTCTCCAAGTGCAAAGCGAAATTAAAACGTTTTCGTTTTGAACACAGCGGAAAAATATTTGTGGAGAGTTCTGTCTGGAAGTTGAAGTTCAATTTTAAGCCTAGTACGCTGCTGATGCGAAACGAAAATTCCCATACAAAAATGACATGACGAAATCATAAACGAAAATATTCGAAAAATTTTTCAATAAATAAATAAAACGTCAAAATTTCGCAAGCAATTAATATACCGGGCAATTAAATTGAGAACGAAAAGAGTGGAGAATTGTACTACGAAATCTAGTACAGCTATCCACTAAAATGACACATTTCGTCGTTCAGCAGCGTACTGAAAAACGAAAAGCACAGCGAAATTTTTCGTTTATGATTTCGTCATGTCATTTTTGTATGGGAAATTTCGTTACGCATCAGCAGCGTACTAGGCTTCATAATAAATTTTTGAAATCCGTAACAACGCTTCCAAATTTTCAAAATTTACTTTGAAAACAAAATATACTAGCTTTCCGCCTCACACTCAAAATCAATTTCAATAGAATCAAGTGACAAAGTGAAAGAAGTAACATATACTACAATCATTTCTTGACGACAAACGATGCTTGTTTTTTTTATGTTTTTGTTTGACATTCAAACATTTAACAAAGTAAAAAATAATAAGCGCAAATAGCAAGTGCCAAAAATGGGCGCAATTACTAAGCTATTGACAACGTCGTGAAGTCATTTTGATTGGCTACATGCAACTAAAAAATGAGTTCAAGTTTATAAATCTCATCTACAAAGTTAGTGAAAACTGACGTTTGACGTTTCACAAACAGATGCTCGGTAAAGACACAAAAATTCTTAATAATCAAAATCGTTCAGCATTTAAATATAACTCACTTATATTATAATATTATTCTTAATTTTATTTAATTTAAAAACAAAAAAGATTATTTAAAGTTCTAAAACACACAACTGTTTACATTTGTCATTAATATAACAGTTCCGGATTGAATATATTTATATGTAGTGACTACATTACTGAACGCACCCAATGTTACATTCAGCTTTCCGCATTCGTCGGCAGGGTTAGTGTCACAAAAGAGACAAATTCAATCAGCGTGAAGTTGGCTCCTAGCAGTCTATGTATAAAAAGTCAATCGTTTCACCGAAACACATCCTCAGCTTTAAGTTACGCAACCTAAGTCCACTAGGTGGCATCTTGTAAAATAAAGAGAATTCTTTTGAAAATGACATTTGTTTGCTTATACATTCGAAAATAAAATCACAATGAACATTTTCCTTATGTCATGTTGTTCGTGGAACATTTTGTTCCAAAGCAATATCTTATTTTTCATCTAAAGCAATACTTTCAACCGCTACTGTTTTTATTTTTGCACTGTTTCTGCTAATTTTTCAAACAGAAAAACACTCGTTTAAAATCAGCAAAGTAACATTTATTTAAAACCAAGAGGGACACGTGCGTTAAGGCTGATATGGATATCTACTTTAAAAAGAGTTTTTATTTTAGTATTTGGTGTTCAGCGTTTGTTGTTGTTGTTTTTGTTTTTGTGTCAAAAAAGGAGTTCGTTTTTAAGTTAACTTTTCTTGCTGATTGTTTTATGATTTTTATTTTTAGTTCTGTTTTCCTTTCTTTTCACTTTAGCCTATCTTTTTATATCTGTTTTGCATACATATACATATGTATGTATCTTAGGTAGTTGTACTCATATGAAACTTCTTAAAAAAGGGGCAGCCATTATAATTAGGACACAAGTCCAACACAACAATAAAACATGTATTTTCTTTATAGTTTTAGTGTTACCATGTTTTTGTTCTTCATCTGGTGGGTGGTTTGTTTTTGAAGTATAATTTAATTTCTTTTGGGGAAGTGGTGTTCTTTGTTGGCTGAAAATTAACAAACTGGAAGTGCGAAGAAAAAAATAAAATAAAATTGAAAAATGATTGACATCTTTGCGTGGGGTTGGTTTTGTTAATTATTTTTATTTTCATAAGTACTTACGAAAATATGTGGTGTGGTTTGGTGTAGTTTCTAAAGTCATTGACTTGTGGGAGATAGGTACATACATATAAGTAAATATGTTATTTTGTTATCTGATTCAAGTCACGTCTCGAATTTCTTTTTATTTCATAAATTAACTTAAAAGAAATAAAATAATGACGCACATAATTGCACAATATTACGTTTGTACCTATGTACCTACTGCAAATTAACTATAGTCAATATAAGTACACTCGTATGTATATGGCTACAATACTTTCTGCCATCCCTGTATTCAACTTGACAAAAAGATAAAACGTTAAGTCCTATCGTTCGTCCGTCGCGTCAGTTTAAAAGTTTTATATTTATTTTATTTCCACAACGATTTATTTCATCATTCCGGTTAAATGACGTTGATGGGATATTTTATTGCATTTAATTCTTTCTCGTGTACACTATACACTATACCTACCTACCTACCTACCTACTCAATGGAAATTAGCTTGAATCGCAGATTATAACTAGAAAATAAAATTAAAATTAAAATAAAACTAAAACACTTGATAAAAAAAAGCAGGTTCAAAAGCAAATTAAAAAAAGAGATCTTAACTCTAAATGATACTATACTGTAAATGCTTTGTGGAGTGGAATGTAGAGGGGGTAATACTGTTAATATGTAATTAACGCGCATGTGCAAATAGATTTGACCACGTAAAATATTTAGCATATACCTACATATTATTTGTTTGTTTTGTTTTATATATACAAAAACAAAAAAACATTAAGTTTTTAATTGTTTTGATACTTTGACCACATTTTTAAGTGTAATGAACTGTTACATGGATGAAATAATATGTCTAAAATGTTGTTTGTTTTTCTGTGTTTTCGAAATTTTGAACATTTTTAAATTTTACAGTTAAATAATTGGTTTAAGGTTGATCATTCATTTCACGATTTAAATAGGTAATAGCTTTGGAATTTGACAGCTGTCAAACTTAACGGTCATTTGAAGTGTCATAATATTAAATAAACTGAAAATATTACATAACACATGACACAACCATTGGGCGCATTCACTAATGCAGTCACTACGTAGTGAAGTCATTCTGATTGGCTACTTCCAACTAAAAAATGAGTTTAAATTTCCCCTCCGACGTAGTGAAAAAATTTCGGCTACAAAGTTAGTGGAGAATAATCAAATCAAAAATGGTTTTATTTTATATATTTGCATTTGTCAGTAATATGATAGTTTTATAGTGCAATTTTGCATTCACAAAGATAGTTAAATTTTGACTACGTAGTCACTAGATTTATGAATGCGTCCATTGCATACACATATAAAGATGCCAAGCAAATGTATGTATATGGTTTAGCTTTTCCCATTCACCAGTTTTCAATTGATAGTGACTTTTCACAGAATATGTCATATAGCGAGGTGAAATTTAAACACTAATTCTTTTTCTACCTTTACTGAGTTTAGGTATCAATCTGGTGTACAATAAAATGAAAGCATTTCCAAAAGCGGTTAGTACTTCGAGTACAGGACCGTCTCGTAATTTTTGGGTCCTCAAATACCTTTTTCCGTCCTCCCATATATCATATATTCCGCCATCCAGTTCTTCTAAGTGTATAACAAAGAGGCTTACCTAACCATTTATTCTCTAGTTTGCTGCTAGGGACAGGAAGCTTCTCTTCCAATCCATTATTCTGTGGTTTCCTTTTTTCAAAAGCGCCACGGACATAACTTGTTCTGTGAGGTGAAGGCAAAGCACCGATTATCTTCTGGTTTGCTTCGAAGGACACGAAAGGAATTTTAGCCCTGTTCTATTACGCTATCGATTCCTGTGTATACGACGCGACGGGCTGGGCTTAGGCCGACCGATTGTTCTCTAGTTTTTTGCTAGAGAGAGGGAACGCAATGCCAACCCAATTCCCAACCGTTTATTGCGTTGTCACTATCTAAGAGAACTTCGGACAAGCCTAGCTACAGTCTTGTGTAAACTAGGGCCTCACCCAACAAACTTCTCCATCTAGCTCCGTCCCTAGAGAGATGTCTTCAGTTGCACACTTCAAGTTGAGTGAGGCGACCACGACCTTTTTCTACTGCGCTGTATTTAGGACGTGGATTCGAAGACTTTCCGGACCAGAGCATTGGTTTTCATGCGCTCTACGTAACCCAGTCATCTCAGGCGTTGGACTTTTATCCTTTTGGCTCAGTTTACGTAGCTGCACAACCCGTACGGCTCGTCTTTCCATCTTCTCCTCCACCCACCTTCGATGCATGCGGGACCGTACATCAGGTGAGAAACTTCCCTTTCGCTTTTGTCATAGTCCAATCTTCTGCACTGTATGGCAGGACGGGGATGCTAAAAGTCTTATATAGCAACACTGGTTGCTCGAAAGAGGGCTTTACTACTCAATTGCTTTCTTAAGGCCCAACTATAATAGACTTAACCGAGCTTAAGCCAGCTTAAGGAAACGAACCAATACGCAGTCTTATATGTCACTAACCAAACCATAATAGACGTTCTGCTCAATTTCGTTAAATTTCGGTAACTTTCGCGCAATTACGCAAGAGTCATTTAAATGGCTCGAGCTTAAGCAAATGGCAAATTTGAAACGCATTTGCTTAAGTTACTTGAATCCATTATGGTTACTTTTTGTTTTGACGATAACTTCTGATAACTTTTCGTTCGGTTTTGACATTAGCTTACTTTCGGTTAAGTCTATTATAGTTGGGCCTTTAGTCTAAAGAAACTGCGGTTAGCAAGAGGAACTCTTCATTTGATCTTACAAAGCGGGACAAAGCTAACTACCTCAAAGTAGTATCTGTCAATTGTGCCATTTTGACTGAGATGTCAGTGTTGCAGGTCCTTTCCTGATGACAGCATATGTACTTTGTTTTGCTTTTACTTAATAACCTCTAAACACATTTTTGCCACCACTGCTTCAATACTCACAAAAGTTGTTGTCAATGTCATCAGCATATGCCAGTAATTGGACAGACTTTAAAAAGATTGTGCCTCTAGCGTTGACGTGGGAGCTCTGTACTATTCTTTCAAGGACGATGTTAAAGAGATTGCATGACAGCGAATCACCTTGTCTAAAGCCTTTTTTGACATCGAAAGGTTCTGTTAAGTTATTCCTAACTTTTATGGAGCAGCGCTGATTCTCTCAATGGTCGGCCTGGACAAACGGACGAATATGGCAGGGATGCCAAAACTAGACATGGTGAAATCGGTAAAAAGATGGTGAGTGTCGATTTGATGTTCTTGGCTTTTTTTTAGGATCTATCGAAATGTGAATATTTGATCGACTAAGGGCTTTCCTGGTCTAAAGCCACACTGATAAGGACCTATCAGATTGTTGAAGATGTGCTTTAAACGTTCACATATTACGGTAGATAAGATTTTGTAAGCGATGTAAAGTAGACTGATGCCTCTATAGTTGGTGCAGCTTGGCTAAACAATACTGAGGTTCCATTCATCGGGCATGCTTTCTTCCGACCATATCTTACAGATAAGTTGGTGCATACTCCTAATCAAATTATCTCCAGCTGCTTTGAAAAGCATTGGCATTTAAACCATCTGCTCAAGCAGCTTTGTTAGACTTTACTTCGTAATAGTAATCTTTGGTAATCTTTAAATCATCTAAGTCAAGAAGACGGGATTGTTGGCTTTCATTGTGAATATTTAATTGATCGTCCTGTCCGACAGTACCTATACAGTATACAGAAGTAATCATTCCATATCTTCAGCATTGACTGTTCTCATGATCTCTTTTTTTTCAACCATTTTACTCGTTCATAAAAATTTATCATTCATAGATAAAACTGTCTTAAATCAATTTTCAATAAACTTTATCAATAATCTTCATTGTATATGAACTTCAAATCTAAAACGCAGTTTTACCATTCAAATAAATTTATAAAAGACCCCATATTAGTTAAGTATTGAATAGTTTACTAAAAATACAAAAAAAAGTCATTGTTATCAATATTATCGTAGAACCTATGTATCTCTTATAGCAAATACCCAACCTTTGCTAACTATCCAAAGTATATGTAACTACATATGTATATGTACATATATATTTCACAATATTGTAAACACAATATTTAACCTTTATTACTCGAACATTTTAGCCTTTACTAAGTTATCTTATCTTATATAATATACATATGTGACACCGGAAGAAGATATACAACAACACCAAAAAAGGTATCTATAGAAAGCTTATTTAAATAAACAAACATAAATAAGATATTTAGGTAAGCAAATCACAGATGTACATATCGTATAAATGGTATTCTTTCAGAATTTAAAATAGTAATTTTAGGTAAATACATAAATGCTTAAACTTTAAAATTTAGATAAGTTTAATGCTAAAGGCCTTTTTAGTGACACACCTTGGTGGCTTAATGCTCCACAAAACCCTTCACAGGCAAAATCTTTATCTCTTGGCTCCGAAGAAAAAAAATTCTAAGCATAATCAGAAACAGAGTAAAAGACTTATGTATATAAACAATTTCATAAAAACATAAAACATGTATCTAAACATTCTTATTTCGTTTATCAAAATATTTTGTTGTTTTGATTAAACTCAAGTTTAAACCGGTTATTTTGCGTATGGTTGGAATTAGCGCAAATAAATTTAAAAAAACATAACGAATCATATGTTAAAAATAAATTTTATTTAACATAGATAAAATACTTCAAGCATTCTCAAGCCTTCCAGTGACTGTTTTATTTTTAAATTTGTATCTCTGATTCGAATTTACTGATACATTTTTTGGTACCAATTTATTTTGAAAAGTAAGCAGAGTTTTGTTGTAAATTTTGTTTACCATTTAAGGCAAGAGCGATGTTTGTCTATCTTTTCGCCGATTGACTCTACAAAATCCTATCGACCTATTTCTTACGTAAAACTCGATAAACCCCATCACACCACAACCAACATCAGTTACCAATAACAAAATAAGTCGGTAACTTTATTCAAAAGAAACTAACTTAAAAATTCAAACTGCGAAAGTTGGGCTTAATAAAAAGCTATCTGTGAGTCCATATTTAACAACAACAACAAAATCAAAACACAAAAATATCCGACTCAATTGAACACTCCAATGGAAATTAAAAACAAAAAAGCACAAAATCATGCTCGATTGAGTCTGATCTTTGATCTAACTTACGAATAAAAAAATAGTGACGACGAAATACCGACAACGAGTACGACGACGAGCGACGACGGTGCTTTAGGGGTCTAAGCTTTCAGCGCACTCTTGAGGCATTAGTAAGCGTTTGACTTTTTACTATATTAGAAGCGTGAGTTATACGTCGCGTCGTCGTCGTCGTTGTACTCTAATCGTATATTGTTTTTGTGCCTTGCCTACGCCAAAAAGAGCACGTTTTTTGTTGTTGTTTTAATTTTTCCAACTCGCTTATAAAGATACAAATATAGACAACAAATAGAAATACAAAATAAAAAGAATAAAGAAACAACTCGAACAATACAAAAATCAACAGTATTAAGTGTGATCGGAGTGTAACGTCATTTCATTAGAAATCAGTTTAAAAATAACCTAACACGTATGCGATGTCGGTATGGTAACTTTTTCTTCTTCTTCTTCTTGTTAATCTTTCATAATCGTTATTTTTGTTTTATTTTAATTTAAGATAGATTTTTAAAATTTGTTTTGCAATTATTTAGAGCAGTAAGAGGAAGTTTGAGGATAACTTTAAACCACATTTTGGAAAATGTTTAAGTTTTTTGATGGTTTTGACATTTGATTGAGTTCAAGTTTTTTGATATTTTACTTAAGCTTATCATAGCGATATAAGCAGCGAGATGTGGTTATTTTTTGATTTCAGATTTAAAGAACACTGTCTTTTCCTCCAAAAAAAACAACAACAACAACAAAAACAAAATTTAGTTAAACGTATAATGAGATTATGACGTAAATAGATTTGTTGTTGTTGTTGTTGTTGGAAAGACAACTTGTTGTGTTTCTGTTAAGTTTATTAATGAGCTACATACAATGAAAGACCTTCTGATAAATCCAAATCAAGTCGTGTTTTGTGGTTGGGTTTTCTTGTGTCGTCATCAGCATAAAGTTGTTTTCTGATACAACAAAAACAAAAAAAAAACATTAACTTGAATTATACTGCATTTTAGCTTTCTAGGTCATTAGCAGGAATCGTGTGTCTAGGAGAGAATATCAATATCTTTGAAATTCTTAGCAAATTCTTAGAACGCATTCAAAGCTTGTTTTTCGAAGTCGTTTTAATATCTTGTTAATAGATTATTACAATGGCGACGACAAGGCTTTGTTTTGATAGATTGTTTTTTAAAAGCTTTTGTATGTGTGAAGACATCAATGAGGAATTTCATTGTTTTCTGAGAAACAAAAAGTTAATTATAGATAAATTATAAGTCTTTTTTTTATAAAGCTTTATAATTTAAAATGTTAAGTTTAAATTTTGTGTAAGTTTTAACTTAGCTTATAAATTCAAAGTCAAGGCTTACAAGCTTCACACATGCCAGATTTAATTATATTTATTTAGTATCATCGACATTGATACGTACATATATTTTCTAACTAATAAAATATTTAATTTAAAGAAATGTTATTTTATGTAAGTTTTGGGTGGGCTCCTATAAGTTGTTGTATGCTTTTAAGTTAGTATGTGTATAGCAATTTAATACTAAATAAGAGCAAGAAAATTCATGTTAAATTTAGTTACCTAGGGCGTATACTTAATACCGGGTGATTTTTTAAGAGCTTGAGAACTTTTTTAAAAAAAAAAACGCATAAAATTTGCAAAATCTCATCGATTCTTTATTTGAAACGTTAGATTGGTCCATGACATTTACTTTTTGAAGATAATTTCATTTAAATGTTGACCGCGGCTGCGTCTTAGGTGGTCCATTCGGAAAGTCCAATTTTGGGTAACTTTTTCGAGCATTTCGGCCGGAATAGCCCGAATTTCTTCGGAAATGTTGTCTTCCAAAGCTGGAATAGTTGCTGGCTTATTTGTGTAGACTTTAGACTTGACGTAGCCCCACAAAAAATAGTCTAAAGGCGTCAAATCGCATGATCTTGGTGGCCAACTTACCGGTCCATTCCTTGAGATGAATTGTTCTCCGAAGTTTTCCCTCAAAATGGCCATAGAATCGCGAGCTGTGTGGCATGTAGCGCCATCTTGTTGAAACCACATGTCAACCAAGTTCAGTTCTTCCATTTTTGGCAACAAAAAGTTTGTTAGCATTGAACGATAGCGATCGCCATTCACCGTAACGTTGCGTCCAACAGCATCTTTGAAAAAATACGGTCCAATGACTCCACCAGCGTACAAAACACACCAAACAGTGCATTTTTCGGGATGCATGGGCAGTTCTTGAACGGCTTTTGGTTGCTCTTCACTCCAAATGCGGCAATTTTGCTTATTTACGTAGCCATTCAACCAGAAATGAGCCTCATCGCTGAACAAAATTTGTCGATAAAAAAGCGCGAAACACATTTCGAACCGAACACTGATTTTGGTAATAAAATTCAATGATTTGCAAGCGTTGCTCGTTAGTAAGTCTATTCATGATGAAATGTCAAAGCATACTGAGCATCTTTCTCTTTGACACCATGTCTGAAATCCCGCGTGATCTGTCAAATACTAATGCATGAAAATCCTAACCTCAAAAAAATCACCCATTATTTGCTTATTTTTCTTAAAATTAAGAAGAAGAAAAAAGTAAGTATACGCCCCAGCAGCCAAACCTTAATGGTTCCAAGAAATTCATAATTTATGAGTATTCAATTTTTTTCTTTACTGTTTCTTTTATCAAAAATAAAAAAAAAATATTTTCCATTTTTATCAAAACAAAATTATTCTCAAGGGAACCGAGTAAATTAAAATTATCTGAACTTGAATTTTTCCGGGAAAAGATATCTTTTTTCTTTTATTGTTATCAAAATTACAAACTTCAAGGTAAAGAATTTTTGAAGGTAGTATATGTACTTTCAATTTCATTTGGCACATAGTTAACATCGTTCCCATGTACATATATACATAAACATAGATATGGGTTCCAAGTCAGGGAAAAACAAAACTATTCATTTTATCGGGAAAGGCCAAACAATCTTAACCCCAAGAAATAAATGAGATATTGTATTTTTCTTTTCTGACTTTTTACTCTGCTTGGGAACTTAGTATGTATGTATGATGTTGGTGTAGGAACAACTACATACATAGATACATAATTTTTCAATTTGGCAAAAGTTCAAAATCTCAAAATGATAAATACTAAAATGTTGTTTTGTTATTATTTTGAAATTAGTAGAAAGAAGAGTGAATACAAAAAAAAAAAAAACATTTTCACATACAATCAATTTGCAACTTCTGTTATTAAATTTTCTTAAATCACAGGTGTAAAAATTTTAAAAAGAAACAACATACATAAATGTTACACAAACAAATGAAAAAAAAAACAAATAGAATTCAACATTTGATTTAAAAATATAAAACGAATTATTTATGGGTAAAAACTGATTGTTATATAGGAACGTTAAGGTGTTTTTCATAATATAAAGTCTTAAATTTATGTCTTTTTCGTTATTTCCTGATAATACATTTTGTTTCTATTGCGATTTAAGAAGTGATATACATATTTACTTAAATTGTAATAACTTATGGAAATATGATTTGCTCATCTTGTATCTTTGTTTCATATTTGAAATACATTTAGTAAATTAAATTAACTCACCTTAGCTCTAACACTGAAACTGATTTAACGAAAATTTGATTACAATAGGACAATTGGATACTTTCAGCCATCATTGTCTTTATTCTTACAGCGACAAAATGAAATGTCAAATTTGTTAAAAACAAAAACAAGCAGGATTAATAGGTACTTGGGGGAGAGTACGATAACTTTGGCGACAAAGTTTAATGACGGATTTGTATAGAACAGTTAAAAACAAGCATTTTTTACTATGGGAAAGGGGGTCTATCTCCCCCCGTTTAGGCGGTAGGGGCAATTTAAAAAAATATGTACATTAAATGAAAAAAAAAATAATTAAAAAATTACGGTAACACTTACAATTAAGTATTATACCTTTTTTTAAAGCCAACATTTTTGTCTATTAGCTTGTTTTTAAATCAAGTCAAAACTATGCATAGTTTTTGAAAAAAATTGTTTTAAACTAAAAATTTACGCAAAAAAAATTTAAAAAAAAGGTTTAAAGTGTAGTGTTTCAAAACTTTCAAATTATCTACTGTTTTTTTTTAGAATTCATTGCTCTTATTTGTTTTTGATCAAAAACTGAAAACTAGATGACTTTATGTCTTCTAGTTCTTGAGAAAATTGAAAAATTGTTTTGTTTCAAACGCACATTAAGAATGTAAAATAAACTGTTTAAAGTTTAAACATACCAAAAATATTTATCGCCATTTTTATGTACCGGTTAATATAAAAAACGAAGATTTTACTTAAAATATATACTGGAAATAAATGTAGTTTAAATAGAGCCGACATAATCAGCATTTGTTACATTTAAGGACTATTCACATAAGAGTGACCAAAGAATGAACGAATATTCATTCATTATGACATTTCGTTCACATGATTTGTTTTTATTCATCATTACAGACTAGAATGAAATTTTTAGGTTAAGAAGCGCGCGAACATTTTATTCATTGAAGTGTGGATCGTATGTGGAACGCGAATTAAGTGTGACAGTTCGTTACAATCAGATTGCAATTCGAGACGAATAATTTGATAAACGATTACCTCTTAAATCTCTCTTAATTTGGCAATGAAAAAGCTATTTTAATTAACTTTTGATTAATTTAAGCTATATTGCTTAAATGCACATAATGTGGGTTTATAAATTGTTTAAAATAACATTTTCTCATGGTTGCTCTCATGTGAATAGTCCTTTACACACTCAATTATTGTCACATATCTGAAATTAAAATTAAACGTCAAATTTCTGCAGTTTTAAAACAATTTTCTCTAATTTGAACATTCAGCGTGTTTATTTTAGAATAGATTTGGACAACCAACTTTAGTGTCTAAATAAAGGAATCGATAAATATATTTATCAATAAAGTTTTTTAATTGAACAACTGTCTAAAATAAGACACTTATGAGAATGAGTTCTAACTTTATGTCTACAGTGTTAGGAACGCTGACAAACTAAACGAAACTTTTTTCATCGAACGACGCTTGACGTGAGAGTTACAGAACACAGACACAGTTCTCAAATCATAAATGTAAACAAACAGCACTTTAAAAAAAGAAAGTACAAATTCCGCTCGACGTAACTTACCGAATGTCATGTCCCAAAGAAATCAACACGCTTTTGAAAGTTAAATAATCTGACAGAACTAAAAGTGAAAGTTTTCTCCCTCTTATTCTATTATTATAATATAGGGGTTGCTCAGAATTGATAAGAATATATTATTTCAAATACAAGTTCTATAGAAATTAATTAATTATTTCGCAATTTCGTTGGAACTATTTCAAAGCAAACAAGTACTGGGTACAATTTAAAAATGTAAAATAATATTTTAATGGCTTAAATACACCAAAAAGGAACATGTTATTTCATCATCATCAAATATGGTGTCACTTTGATCATATCTATTTAACTAAGGGGCTTCTTTTATATATACATAATGTTTGTTTGATGTATACATAATAAATAATATATACCACATCTAAAGCAACAAAATTAATTTAAAATACTAAATTCTCACTCACAGACATGATGCAGGTGTGGCAATTTAAACTATGTCCGCGCATATAATCACCATATACATTTTTAACCATGACAATTGCCATCAACAACAAACGGTTGATCGTGCCGGCTAAATTAAATGTATCTTTTATTTTTCCAAAACAGACAACAACAATTATTTATTTAATTTTTTTTTTTTTAGTGGAATGAACTCGAAACTACATTAATATATTATATTTTTTCTTCGAATCATTACTTTTATTTTAAAAAAAGAGAAAAAACAAAATAAGTACGGGAAAGTATAAACATACCATAAAGTGATGGCAAGAGTGTTGCTATTTAAAAAGTTTTTATTATTTGGTGTTAAAACGAAGTGACACACTTGCATTTTTAATTAGAAAAATAAAACAAAAAGTAATTTTTATTTGCTTTTTTGTGGTTGTTGTTGTTTGTCTTTAAAGACTTACTATATTTGGAGAAGTTAAAGTTAAAAAAAAGAGTTGTTTTTTTATTTTGTTTAACCACAAATCAAGGCAGTTATTGACGTCATAAATTGGCAAAAAAGAGTATAGATAGACGATTACGTCAAGTTTATAATTAATAAGATAAATGTATGTATATAGTTCAGTATTATTCATACCCAAATGGTTATAATAATTATGTATCAACAACAAATTTAAATATCTGTATCGTAAATATATTTTTAGGGGAAAAACGTGCTGATTAATAAGCAACTTGTTTATTGAAACTTCTTGTGTAATTGACCAAATTTATTTCTTCACGAAAGTAAATCACACTTTTTTTTATTTTACGTTTTAAGTATTATTGTAATAGATGAAACTTCATGTTTATGGGGTTTTCCATTGGTAAATTGAATCAATTTATTTTTGATCTAGATCTGCCAAAACACAAATTTCTCTTGATTTTGCATTCCATGGGGCAAAATAAATTGATTTATTTTGTATGTAAGATAAAATCTGCGGTTCTAGAATTTTCGGAAGATTTACCCCTCTTTAAAATACACTAATACAATGACAACAAAAAAATTTCAATCGTGGTCCATGCGCCACGAAAAAGAAATCGAATTTTGACGGAAATCGGAATTTACCCATTGAAAGCGCCATTAGAAATGTCATATACCTCAAATTTTTGTTCAATCACATATAGAAAAATCATTTTCTATGAAGAAATAATACTACCTATATAGATATTCTTTGAAAGACGCAGTTTATATAAAAGTTTCATTTTGAATGTCCCACTATTTAGGTAGCTGTCACTTTTGAAGCTGTCATTTTTTTGACATTTATCGAGTCAAAACTACGTCATGTGCGAGAACTTTCAATTAGAGATAGATTTTATTTCAATTTTACGTTCAACCTGTTTCCCATAAGATAAAAGTAAATAGTGATTAATAAATGTCAACGGGCATTAATATTATGATTATTTAAATCAGGTGGGAAATATATCAAAAAAAAAAAATTCACGTTGTTTAGTTTGTTCTCAAAATTATTTGGTAAAATTAATTTTTTTTTACTTTTATCATATGAGAAATACATTTAGCGGCAAATCAAAAAAAGATCTATCTCCAACTGTAAGTACACGCACTGACTTTCAGGTGGTGTGAAAAGCAATTTACCAGGTGTCAATAAATGAAAGAATAAACGTTTACACAACTTCGCATTGAAATTGTAAGAACTCACTACTCTGTGGCGCTACGTGTCACACATTTAACTAAACAATCGCAATTCTGCAAGACAAATTTTCTGGCCATGTGATTTCGTGAAGAGGCTATCGCAATTGGCTACCGAAATCTGTTGATTTTACGCTCTATGATTTCTTTCTTCTTTAAGGGCACACTAATGAGATAGTCACTCTGTGTAAGGGCATAATTTTCAACTCAAATTTTGGCTAATTTAATTCACTAATTGAAGTGTAACCGAGGTTTAAACTGATATTTACATGAAACTGAAACCACGAAAGTTCAAATTCTCCACGTAGCTCTTAATATGTATATGTTCACTTGGCAACTGTTATAAATATGCCACTTCCATTATTTTATGCAAATTAGTGCAAACAACATACCCTTGTGGTACTCTCTGAATCTACTACTTTTGACTGTATAAGTATTTTTTCATTTAATTTTATTTTATTTTTAATTAAATTTGTGTGTTCTTGTTAACAAACAAATCCATTAATTTGTGCGTTTATTTCTTTTCTTGAATCATCATCATCATCATTTTCACACTTTTAAAATGTTCAAAAATTGCATAAGATGTGGATTTTGGCAAAGAATATAACAAACAAGTAGTCAATTAATAATACTCTTATGTCAAGCAATTAAACTTACATTTAAAGCGAAAAATTACCTCACATCAAAGAACAATGTGTGTAATTTTTAAACGTACATATATACACACATTATTCTCTCTCTTTTATAATTAGGTAAAATTCAATCTTATATATCGTCATCATGTCATATCATCATTTTAATATTATAAAAGATTTCATTACAAAAATAGCTATTATCCTTTACTACAGCAGATGTTTCAAAAACTAACTTAAACAAAAAATATCCATATATCTTAAAATACCTCCAACTTCTTAAAACACAAAAACGCATCAATCATTTTCTTGTAAATTCAAATGCATTTTTATTTTGTTTAATTGTTTTATACTCTTGACGTATCTAATGGGCTAAAAATAAACAAAACTCATAATATTTGTGCATTGGTTTTGGCAATTTTTTTAAATATCTGTTCAACACAATTTACGATTAAGAATGACGAATTATTTGAAACACCTGTTATTTTTTTGCCAAATGAAAATGAATTTATTTTAAATTGTGACACGAGACAAAAATTTGTATACCTTCCTCTCTCATAAGCACCACAATAAGCAGCACCATCTAGTATTTAGATTGAAATTAAACAATGTGTATCCACGCACGAAGAAAATAAACAAAATTCTACTAAAAAAATCGAAAATGTATATTTTTGCAAATAAAATAAGAAACCCTCTCTCTACACCCCAAAACAATAAAATAAAAATGCTGTTTTGGCACAAAATTGAAAATTCAGCAACACGATCATGCCAAGAGGTTAAGAACTCAAAAAACAAAAAAAAAATAAACGAACAGAGAACAAACAAATTCAAATTAAAAATATAAAATAAAATTCTAAATGTATCTAAACATTGCATCTATTTATCTTTTGGATTGATATACTCAAAGATACATCACATCAGAGCGATTGAAACAAGAAGAAAAGACAAACACATGACATTAAAACAAGAGACAAGACAGGAAGGGGAGCAGAAGGGGGAAAGAAAAGTATCTAATAGATGCGATCGCAAAACTCACCATCACCATCATCGCCACCACAAAATAAAACGAAAAAAAAAGATACAAATGAAATAGAAGAAAGAAAAAAAAAAGAGCGCGGCAAAGAAATTTTCCTCTTCGCAAATATCGCAGAAAATCTATCTCGATTAGTCGAATCCGAGTCCGAGCCCCTGAAGCTTGAAAAGCTCTCACTCTTCAGCGGGTAGAAAATTTAATAAAAAAATATATATAATATTTTGAACTGAAAATAAAATTCAAAAAAATATCGCGTGAATTTATTTTAGACAAACATTCAACAATACAAAAATTATACGAACGAACGAAACTTAAAGAAAACCAAAAAGATACAAGATAAAAAAAGAACTATCTTAAAACAAAAAAACTGTACATCGATTTATACGATTTTTGAAAACGCGAAAATATTTTTTTAATTCAAACAACAAACAAAATAACACCGTTAGTTCAAATATTCAAATGCGAATAATTATATAATTTGTTTACGCTGCGCTCTGCATTCGAGATACAAAACAAAAAATAATTATAACATCAGTAAATTAAAACCAAATTAAAGTTTTATTATGTTCTCGGTAAAAACCAAGTGCAACGAGCTCAAAAATATCAACGAAAACAATAATTTCGAATCACAACTATTTATGCTAAATAAACAGCAGCAACATTATCACAGAATAAACGAAAGGAAAAAATTTATTTCACACAAATCTGAAGAGTCTAATTTTGAATTTGAATTTATCAAATTTAAAAGACCACCAGCAATTTTAAAAAACGACCAAATCAACCAAAGAAGCGGTATTTTTACATGAATACCCTCAATCATATACTTATTGACTTTTTGTAATAAGAAAATATACATACATACATATATACACACGTATATTTTCAATATAAAAATAAAACTCTCATCAACTGAAATAAACTTTTATAACAAATATATATATAAATTAAACGAACTAATCTTGTAACGAGAATAAGCTAAAAATACATTTTTAATATTTAATTTACAAACAAACTTTATACATACATACATATAATTTCATTCGTGGGAAATTATAGATAAATTAAAAGAAAAAAATAAACAATTAATTTTAAATTCTTTTCTAAGAAAAGTTAAATTATATTTTTTAAAATATTTTTTTAAATAAAAAATAAAAAAAAATAATAATATTTAACGCGTGTGTGAAATAAAAATAAAAATTATTTATTATATTTATTTAAAATAAACTCTCTAGTCGATTGAAGTTTGTTTTTTTTCGAACGTGTTTTTTTTTATATAAATGATTATATTTAATAGAAATAAGTTAAATATAATAACGAATTAAATAAATTTATTTAAACCTACCCCATATACTCATATAACGAACATCAATCCTTATAATTTAAAAATAATAATAATTTAACTAAATATTATACTACAAACAAAAACGAAAAACGATAAAAATGGATGCTTGCGAAATTGCAAACTTTTTGGCCAATGAGCTTTTTATGCATCAGGTAAAAATATTTAATAGAAAAATATATAAAATATATAAATTTTAATAAATAAGAAAGGTTTTTAGGAAGCATCAATAATTTTAAGTTATTTAAGTTTCATCAATTTTCAAATTTAAAATTACTTCTATGTTAATTGTCAAGTCTGTCTGCTATAGTTGAAAATAATTTTGAGCGGGGGAATTATTCCATATACCATTTATGACAAAGGTTGAATGTCAGTTCAACTTTTAGACTATTTCACCACACACTATACGCATGTTTCTTTTTCATTTTTCTTTTTTTCTTTGCTATTCAAATTAATTAGTTTTAATTTAATTCAATTGAACGTGATTGTTATTAAGAATGTAGGCGGCAAAATGCGAAGAAACAGCGGGAAGTGTGGAGGTTTAATACTACTCGTATATTTATTATTTTTACTTCTAAGAATCGCTTACATGTCTCTAAATGGAATTTCATTTATGTACATACAATAAATGTTTAAGTTTTAAAGATTATTATTTTATAGGTATACCTACATTTTAACTACAATAAGTGTTTTTAGTGTAGGTTGGAATTAGTAGGTTTTTAAATAATAATTTTAGACAGTTTGTTAGGAGCAAAATAAAAATTAGAAGAAGTTTGAAGTTAGATTTATATGAAATTTCTGCAACTATTTCGATTAAAATTATCAAAACTGTGCTATATTGGTATTGTTGATCCTTGATTCTTCTTTATTACCTCCCAACTATTATTCTAATTTTGTATAGAATTAGTTCACATTATTTTACAGCCATTTCAAATTAATGACCACTAAAATCTTAAAATTGTCAAATTTGTTATGTTTGGTGGCAATTTCAAGCTGATGAGTTGTAAATTTTGTTCTACTAAAAAAACACATAATTTAACTCAGAACTTTTCTTTTAGTTAGGGGCCAGTTATAGCTATCATTGAAATCGACCCGGAAAAATGTTTGAATCGATATTTGACGGTGTTTCCCTATGATTAGAAATGAAAATTATATACTGATCGATCGGAAATTACACAAAGAATTGTTTTTGAGAAAAAAAAGTGTAAATGCTCATTTATTTTTCTCCAAAAACGTATTTTTGTTTTTTTCAGACGGAAATTTATTTTCCTGAATAGCTGATACCTTTATGTTCAAAAGTAAAACAAATTGTTCCACTGATTTGTGTTCTAATTCCACACAATTCCAATGAACAGATTTCTGTCAGTTAAAATTTGTCAGTGGATTTCAATTAGGAAATTTTGTTCAATGAGAGACATTTCTAATGATAGCTGTCAATTCCAACGTTTGTTTTCAATGATGAAAACCAATGATAGCTATAACTGGCGCCTTCATTTTTAATTTCTCAATGATGACATCGTTTTTAATGAATAACTTATGTTGTTGATTTTACATTTCGAAACATAATCGTTCCACTGAATGCGCTCCATTTTCTTTGTCTTCCCACCTGTCAATTTTCAATGATAAACTCTAACCTCAAATGCTTGATTCCAATTAGGAAATTACCATCCAATGACAGAAATTTTCAATTAAAGCTATAACCAACCTGTCAAAAAAAATCCAATGATTGGTTTCAATGATAACTATAACTGGCTCATAATAAAATCACACAGAAAAAAAACTTATGCCATGCTTATTTCATCTAACAATTTTGGACTCACATAACTTTTCAAGATTTTTACATCCGGCATCTTACACCTTAATACTATTTTTGTTTTTGTTAATTTAAAAAATTTAGATAATTACAAATATTTTCTCAATCAGACCCATCAATTTCCTTAATGACATTCAAAGACTCACAACGAAAATACAGGAAAAATAGAAACTTTTCTTTTATGTTATTGTGTTTTTCATCCAATAATTCTAGAATTAGAATAATCATAGTGTTCGAACTATGTATCTTTACAAATGAGAAAATTTAGTTTGACAGTTTCTGTGAAGTGAAAATAAGGATAATTATTTGGGTGTCTTCCAATGAAGATTATTAATGATTCCCAGTGAAATATTTTATTTTACTTTTCAGCAATAAATATTTTAAAATTATAGTTTATTGGAAATTAAAGAAAAAACTGTATTACGAGTACAAGTGTCAAAACATAATTGACAAATTCTTTTGAAAAGATCTTTTTATTTACTTTAGCGAGGAACTGATACTCGTATAAACTCTTTAGTATTTCCTTTGCGTTTAAACTGTTTTTGTACGCTTTTGTACTGAAACTTTGTATCTACCTACATACGTTTACTTTGTGAATTTTTGGTCTACTTAGTCTTACACCATTTGAAAAATTAGAACAAACGCTCGGTGCAATGATTTATTTCAGTACATTTTCTTTTTGTTTAAACGTCACTTTGTGATCTCCTAAGCACCCATTTTTAATTTCTAAAACTTTACCTCATATACATAACCTCAGATACTTGAACTGTCGAACACAAACGATCTGTAAAATAATACTATGTTTACACCGAATAACTTAATCGTGAATTTTCTTCAAATTAATTTCGTTAATGTTGCAGATATAAAATATTTGTTTCTTAAAGTAAATTTACATGTATCATCGTCTGCATAATGCAAAAAAGTAGATGGAGGCAGATATATCGGGTGATTTTTTAAGAGCTTGAGAACTTTTTTTAAAAAAAAAAACGCATAAAATTTGCAAAATCTCATCGATTCTTTATTTGAAACGTTAGATTGGTCCATGACATTTACTTTTTGAAGATAATTTCATTTAAATGTTGACCGCGGCTGCGTCTTAGGTGGTCCATTCGGAAAGTCCATTTTTGGTAACTTTTTCGAGCATTTCGGCCGGAATAGCCCGAATTTCTTCGGAAATGTTGTCTTCCAAAGCTGGAATAGTTGCTGGCTTATTTGTGTAGACTTTAGACTTGACGTAGCCCCACAAAAAATAGTCTAAAGGCGTCAAATCGCATGATCTTGGTGGCCAACTTACCGGTCCATTCCTTGAGATGAATTGTTCTCCGAAGTTTTCCCTCAAAATGGCCATAGAATCGCGAGCTGTGTGGCATGTAGCGCCATCTTGTTGAAACCACATGTCAACCAAGTTCAGTTCTTCCATTTTTGGCAACAAAAAGTTTGTTAGCATTGAACGATAGCGATCGCCATTCACCGTAACGTTGCGTCCAACAGCATCTTTAAAAAAATACGGTCCAATGATTCCACCAGCGTACAAACCACATCAAACAGTGCATTTTTCGGGATGCATGGGCAGTTCTTGAACGGCTTCTGGTTGCTCTTCACTCCAAATGCGGCAATTTTGCTTATTTACGTAGCCATTCAACCAGAAATGAGCCTCATCGCTGAACAAAATTTGTCGATAACACATTTCGAACCGAACACTGATTTTGGTAATAAAATTCAATGATTTGCAAGCGTTGCTCGTTAGTAAGTCTATTCATGATGAAATGTCAAAGCATACTGAGCATCTTTCTCTTTGACACCATGTCTGAAATCCCGCGTGATCTGTCAAATACTAATGCATGAAAATCCTAACCTCAAAAAAATCACCCATTACATATATATGAAAACCTGAAAGTGGAAGAGAATACACCACCACCATATTTGACAGTATAGTGCTGTTGCAAGCCTTAACGAAATTGTAATAAAATAAAATGAAAAAAAATTAACAAAAGCTATAAAACTGTAAGAAAATATTTTCTTACAACCAACATACTTTCCTATAGAAGCAAAAAGGTGGCTATAATTATGTAAGCAGTGTTTTCCCAAAGTCTTAAAATAAGAAAATTAAATTCTTTATATAGTAAAAACGCAATACAATTCAGAAAAGTATTTCACTAATGTAAGAAAAATATTACAATTAGTTGCATGAACCTAACAATTAAAAAGAAATTTAAATGAAATTTAAATGAAATTTAAATGAAATTCTTGAAAAAGGTGCTATAAAACGTTAAAAGTATCACAGTAACAAAATTTAAAAATAAAGAAGAAATTTCAACACTTTGTTCCACTTGCAACATTGTGGCAACACTGATGCAGACGAAGATAAAGATGAATAATCTTCATCCAATTTCCTATAATCTGTATTTTTGAAGATGTCGACATTTTTGATCTTCTCTCTCTCTCTATCCAACCAGTGTGACTTCATTCTGTTGCATCTCCTTTGTTTGCAGACTTCAAAGTGCAGATAAATGTTAATCCACCATTAACTTTCAACAGAAAACAAGAAGTGCAGAAATTTGAACTAGCCCAAATGTTCTTTATTTCTGTTCAAATGTATAACAGTTATAATAGGATAGTTCAAATTTCTGATTGTTTTCCTTAAATCCCTAAATTGAAACAATTTTCTTTAACAATATAGAACTTGTTTTAATTCAATTTCTAAATTATTAAACATCGCACACTTTAAATAAGGAGAAAATATATACAGAAGTCATTTGTCTTAAATTCTGTTTATATTTAATTCTCCTCCTTAGAAATCTTCAAAATATGGACTAGCCAATTGTTGCCTATCACTTTTGTTAGAAACCTTAAAAAATATTAAATTTTGTTTATATTTTCTTTCAAAAATTTAGTCATTAATATGTTTATGTTTGTGACTTTAGTTGCAATCTCTGTCAATTGGATTTTTAATGAACTTTTATAAAATTTGGAAATTGAGAATGTATGGGTTTGAATATTGTTCAATAATTAAAAGGCCCTTCTTCAGTTCATGACACGGATATTATTTATGACTTGATTAATCAATAATCAATAAAGTAAAAAATATCTCACAAATAACCTTATTATTTGGTTGATTGTATATTATTTACCTTGCTATCTGTTTGTCTCGTTTAAAAGAAACTGATGCATTTAAATCCGGACGCACCTTTTTCCTATGTAACAAAAATACTATGTTGTTAGGCCTGTTTGATTCTTTCTTTTATAATTTCGATTGGTATCATTTCTATAAACGTATTTTAAATAGTAACAAAAAAGCAACCTTCATTCTTTAAATGCTTTTTTTAAAATTCAAACACGATTTAAAAACATAGAAAGCTAAAAAACTAAAATATTAACCTTAAATATACTCAGACCAGTAACAATTAGATCAGACCCACATATTACAGCAACATATACATATATAAAACAAACAGCAGTAGTACAAGTTCACAACTTCAATAATATTGTGTATTATATGTAATAACCCCTATCATTAAATTGTTATTTGAAAATTTTAATTGGCAATAGGAAGTGTAGACGTAGAGGTACAAACAAACAGTCCTAACCGAATCCCATCTGAACAGAAAATAATAGTTGTAACAAAAAGAAAAACTAATATCGCATGTCAATGGTTGGTTGTTGTTTTTCTTTTTTAATTTTGTAATAACTTTTATAAAGGATTTCTTACTTTGATAACAACAAATAGTGATGTGAACAAAAAAAAAAAAAAACTATATAATAATAATTTATCAAAGCAAAATCAACAATTAAAATCAACATCAATAGAAGTACATATCGTATTTATAACAACAAAAGAGTACCTATATAGCAATAAAAAAAAACGAAAAATACATAATACTCGTACCTACATTATCTAGAATTATTTTCAATTTAATTCTTTAGAATTCAAAGAAACGAACGAGTTCATCGTTAAAAATAGAATCAGGGTGAAAAACTAGGAAGCACCAGAGTTTTGCGAATGCGGACTCTCACATCTCACAAAACAAAAATCACAATTCACCACGAATAAAACAGTCAGCATCTCGCAACATTATTCAAATATACACACAACACAACAATGTATCTAAACAACACGACATGAGTTGAGTTTTTAATAAATATAAAAAAAACTTTTTGTTTATTCTTTTTGCAAAAAGAACAATTTTATATTATTTTTTTTCTCATCATAATGTAGATAAAGAGGAAAAGAGGCGTCTTTTGCCATTGCTCGTTTATGCCGCCAAAGCCAAAGCATGAATACAATTTTACAATCTTATAAGAGCTTTGGAGTGGGATTTTATAATATCTCTAAGATAGCAAACGTGATAAAGGGTGTTTTTCTTTGTCTTAAGTGCGCTACTAGATGACTTTTTGTGTTTATAAATGGAATGTCATCTTCACTTAATGTCCCATGTATAACAATATTATAGCAGTTTAAAGGTCTGCTTTCATTATCTCTTCAACAAGATTCATTACACTACGATTTCATTAAATGACACAACGGCGAAACTCTCGGGGAGTATACAATATCGAAATTCAAATCTGTTTATTAGATAAGATGTTTATCGTCATTACAAAGCAGATTTGATATTGTACTTTCTGCTTTTTGACACTTGGATTAATACTATTCACATAAGAGCTACCAACGAATGATTGAATAAATTTGATTTAAAACAATTTATTAACCTAATTTCTGTGCAAATTGTAAGCACAAAATTAAAAATATTGCTTTAGTTTATCTTAAGGTTTTAAAATTATTTCATTATTGCCAAAAGAAGAGAAATTTAGGAAAACAAATTGTTCATCGCGAATTGCAATCTGATTGTTACGAACTGTCAAACTAAATTCGCGTTCCACATATGTATGATCCGCACTTTAACGAATAAATTGTTCGCGCGCGTCTTAAACTAATAACTTTATACTAGTCTTTGTTAGACATCTGTAATGACGAATATAAACACGCCATGTGAAAGAAATATCATTATGGACGAATGTTCGTTCATTCGTTGGTCGTTCCTCCTCTAAAGCACTATTCACATGAGCACGACCAACGAATGAACGAATATTCGTCGATTTTGACATTTCTTTCACATGAGAGTTTTTAATTCTTCGCACAGCCGAACACCATTCACTACCGAAACCAAAACAAGAATGATTTTTTTAGGTTAAGTACGCGCGATTATTTTATTCGTTGCGAGTGTGGATAATGTGGAACGCGAATAAAGTTTGACAGTTCGTACCAACTAAAAAAATTTTCGCGACGAATAAATTTGTTTTTTTAAATTTATTAATGAAAATTTGGAAATAGATGTCACTTAGTAGTTGACATATTTCACTTTAGTCGTTGAAAGATTTTAAAAATGATAAGAGTAAGATAACGTTCATTTGGGACGTTTTTGAATAGTCGTCGAGAAGTCTTCGTCCAGTTTTCAAACGAACCCCCGTTTTTTAATGAATATAAGATCTGTTTGAAACGGTTTATTGGTATTTCTTTTTTTTTGGGATTAACAATCCTCCATTTTATTTTTTAAATCATAACTGTCATTTTGATATACACTTTCATTACTGTCTTTAAAGACAAATTAGAATTTGCTCGACCAAAACGTTTTACCGTAAAAGGTCACTGATATCATAAAATTTACAGAATGAATACAGGAAGTTTAATAACATAAAAGTTTAATTATAAACTTTTAAACAGAAACAAAAAGAACACCCTACATAACATTGTCTGACACAACAGCACGCCCGCTGCTGTTGTTAGATTTCAATTTATTGTAAATATTTTGCCATCCAACCACGTGGGTTGAAAGTGATAAAATAAAAGTAAAGAATAAACGAACAAGAAAGAACAAAAAAACATTGTTTATTGCTATTACATATGTACTGCGTATTGGTTTGGTTTGGTTGTTTCTTTTTTATTTTATTTTTTTACCACCTACGTCAGAGATACCACCTATAAGAGTATTATGTGAATTTAATTAAGCCACCCACTTTTGTTTTGGAATTAAGGTAGATGGTGAAAGCTTTTATAGATTTGTGCTGAATACATTTTTATATAAAGATTCCACTCAAAATATACATATGTAGATACCTGTTACTTTTCGCTCAAAGATCAAACAAATTTAAAATAATTATGTATGCACATATATCGATTTTATTTAAACATGTCTAAATTTATGTACGTCAATGCAAAATGAAATCAAAATTAAAAATAGCGTACCTACATACATATGTACATAATTACACGAGATATTGCTTTTTTGACAATGATACTAATTAACAGTCTGCTTGTCAAAATCACAATATGTCTGCTTTAGTTATTAGAATATTTGACATTTATAAATGGCGGACAGTTTAAGGCATGTTCAGATGATGTTCATGTAGAACATAATAAGGAAAAAGATATCATTTAAATGTCATTTGAACATAGCGTATGGTCTTTTAACATTTATAAATGGCGAAAAAGGTTCGTTTACTGTATGTTCCGCTTAAGGCATGTTCAGATGATGTTTCTGTAATTTTTTTAGTATTTATTACATGAACATCATGAATGCCTTAAACATTTCATAAGCGAGTCTTTTCCGCTATTTATAGATGTCAAAGTTTCATACGCTTATACATACATACATGCATATATGTAATTAAAGTAGCCATTTTGTTATTTAAACTTAAGACAAAGGACGATGTTAAAAATGTTAAAAATTAGCAAGAACACAGTTCTAAACTAGAATAATAGGCTAAATTTTTAAAAACTCACTTAAAATGTTAAAATAGTTTTAACTATTTCTTGCTCTTATAAAATTTATTAATGATTTTTATTTCTAATTACAGCTTGTCTCATTAGATGGCATACAAAGTGGTGTACCCACACTCACCACATCAACATTAACGCCAACAACATTACGCAATATCGAACAAACATTCATTGAACTAACAGCTGATACACCAAATACTGCACCCTATCAAGCTGGTTTTGTTCCGCCACGGGCGCCATTTAATTTGCCCGAATTCCAAAATGAAACCAACAGTATGTCATCGTCGGAAGATTCACAAAATTCTTGGCCTACAACCCCGATGATAAATGAAGAGAATTCTTTGGCCACAACAGATACATGTAAGTTTAAAAAAAAATAAAATAATTTTTAAAGAAACTCTGGAACTCATATGCTTTCTTTTTTCTTAATCTTATAGCAAGTGTAGCCACTGCAAATAATGACAGTCCGTCCTTTCAAAGTAATGGCACTGGCGGCGGTTGCAGTAATGCCGCATCTACCTCAAATGCTGTCAATGATTTCACAGGGGCTCTGGCACGTGAAGTTACAAGAGGTAAAAACTCTTCCACAACGAACACAAACACTCCGTCCCGTCGTAATCAAGGTGGTCGTCGTCCGACTAAAGCAACAAACATGTCCCCCGAAGAAGAAGAAAAGCGACGAGTTCGGCGAGAACGCAACAAATTGGCAGCGGCGCGCTGTCGAAAACGTCGTGTCGATCAAACAAATGAACTCCTCGAGGAAGTTGGCCTCCTTGAGAAACGTAAAAACAGTCTCAACAAGGAATTGCAGAATTATGTCGACACCAAAGAACAACTGCAAAAAATTCTAGCGGAACACAATCTATTGTGCCGTAAAATACGGCCAAACAACAACAACATTCTAATGGATACTTTTAACGCTTGCGACACCGGCCGCGGTTCCCCACTCGATCTCAAGCCCATTGTACCAGACTTCGATTTGAAGTGCGTCAAAAGCGAACCAAATGACCAATTCGATAACATCGACGGACCCGCATCACCAAATCCAAACCAAATCATGCTATCGCAATCCTCTTCAGCCATGGTGCCGCCATTACCGAATGTATCAACAATTTCGTCGTCCATACCCTCAGTCGCTTCTTTGAACACACCTACCATCACAAATTCACCACCGCCCATGTTAAAACCCGGCGGTCCTGCAAAACAACGACCCAGCTCACTTAATGTTCCCCTCCAAATGATGCCCGGCATTGGTAAAACCGTCACCGATATAAACGGTGTTGCGATAACAACGCCATCTAGTGGAGTCATGTTCAATTTTGACAGTCTTATGGACGGTGGCACCGGTCTAACTCCGGTTTCTGGTCCCCTAATTCCAACGTGCTCGTCGCAAAACAAGCATCCCCTTGAGCTGTCCACACCCACCAGCGAACCATCAAAGCTGGTCAGTTTATAATAGTTAAACGAATATTATTTGTAAAAATTTTTATTTAAAAAATATTCTGACAGGATAAGAAAAATGTTATTTAGAAAAACATTAATTTTGTGAAAAGATGTCAAAAGGAAAATGGGGGTTGGAATAAATAACCTTTTCTTTTTCTTACGAGGAGAACTTATATTTTAAGGCAAATGATTTATTTTTACTGTCCTAAAAATTCTTTTGTATTATTTTTTTAAAATATTATATTATTATGTTTGTTTTATTTATATATCTAGCGAAAAGAAAAACAAAATATGTTAAAAAAGAGCATTGTAATTTAATTTTTTGTAGAAGATTTAAAAACGTTTAAAAAGTTAAACCAACAAAAGAGAAGGCGTTGTGATATTTAAAAATAAAATAAAACTATATAAAAATTTAAAATATAAAAAGTCGATTATAAAAAAAAAAACTTAAATATTAAATATTTCCTTAGCGCAAATTCTATAGCTAAAATAGAAAAGAAAAACAAAAACAAAAACAAAGGAAATCGAGTTTAATGATTTTGTTTTCATTTAATTCTTTTATAAAGAAACACAAAAAATAAAGGTTTTAGAGAAATAAAAGTTGAAACTTAAATGTTAACTCTCAATTTCTAGTTTTAGCATTGAAGGAAGTTAAAATATTTTCTTTCTTTCTTTTTTTATTAATTTTAAGCTTAATCAATCATAAAAATTATAATAATTTAAAAAAAAAAAAAACAAATTTATAAAAAAAGGCCTTTTTGTCGATCGTTTAAAAAACAATTTTAGAAGTGAAAGAAAAAATATTACACAAAATCACATCTTTAAGATATAAAAAAATATGAAAACAAAAATTCTCTATTTATATAAAAATAAAATATGCATTAAGAAAACCTTTGTCGCCTTGTGTTTTTTGTGCAAAAGCAATAATTAATTAAAATGTGTATTACTTTTTTTTTTAATAGCATATTATTGTATTACTGTTTCTATGACTTTTGAACAAAAATGAAAACAAATTAAACAGAAAATAACTACATTTTGTATATTTAAATAAACCAAATAATAAATTGAAACTGTAGATTAAAAACAATAAAATAATTTGCATGTATAACTACATAAATAAGGTTATTTGATGAACACATAAAAATAAAAATAAATATTATATTTTTTGACAAAAGCATAAACTATATTTTAAAATTTAAAAAGAAGAATTGTAAAGCCTAATCAATTTTAACAAAATCAAGATAACAAAACATAAAAAACAAATTTAAATAAAACCAAAACAGTTGTTAGTTTTTCTATTCGATCAAAAAAAGGAAAATAATGTTGTAAATCAAAAAAAAAAAACTTTAAAGTTAATCAAAAAACAAAAGCAATAAATTCAAAATGCTACTCTTTACCAAATTCAAAACAAAAATAAAGAACAATAGCAGAGCAAAAGCAACCATATTGCAAATTTTATTGTATCGATAATCTTTAAAAAACAAAAAAAAATAAAACAATTGCAATATATACCATCTTAAGACAAAATAATCAAGTTGTTTTATTTTGAGAAAAATAATCTTATCTAGAAGTTAGATGGAGAGGTCCAAAGATATCTTGTTTACGTCCTTTCTTTCCACACAATGCTGGTGTGCTACAAGACTTTCTACCGGTTGACTAAAAGCAGATTACCTTTTTCAATTATTTCAACAGTCAAACTAGGGGCCCTGCTATGCAACTCGATTCTACTTTTGATTCTATTCGAAACTCATTTCCGATTCTACTTTCAAATCGTACTACGTATGAAAGTAGAATCGAATGACGGTTATACCAACTTGTTTTCAAAAAAATTTCTACTTTCGAACGAGTATCCAGTTGTTTGACAGTTTTAAAAACAAAAAAAAAAGAGGCTGGGTAGCGAACCACACTGATAACTTCCCATCCCGTCTGTCGATTTGTCTTGCTTGAAAGTTTGTCTATATGTATCAATTTTTACCAAATTTGCGTACTAGTTTTTGTAGATTTTATTTTTTTATGAAAAAACGGACTGTTGGATTTTTATAAGAAAATTACTGAATATCGAAAACAATATGTTCTGTGAAATAAAATAAGTTTGAAGCCAATATTTGTAATTTTTGAAAAGCTATTTGAGTCGAAAGTAAATTTTTACCAAGTTTTAGTATTGTTTTTTTTTTTTTTTAGGTTTTTATTTTTTGTAAAAAAAAACTGTCGATTCGATTTTTCTCAAAATTTTATCGAATGTTGAAAACAATATTTTTTAAAAGTTTAAATTAGTTGGAAGCCATTATCTCAAATTTTTGAAAAGATATTTGAGTCGAAAATCAATTTTTACCAACTTTTGTTAATTTTTTTTTAGGTTTTAAAATTTTTGTACAAAAGCTGTCAATTCGATTTTTTTCAAAATTTTACTGAATGTTGACAACAATATTTTTTGAAAGATTAAAGTAGTTTAAGGCCAATATCTCAAAGTTTTAAAAAGATATTTGAGTCGAAAATCAATTTTTACCAACTTTTATTAATTTTTTTTTAGGTTTTTATTTTTTGTAAAAAAACTGTCAATTCGATTTTTCTCAATATTTTTCAGAATATTGACAACAATATTTTTGAAAGATAAAAGTAGTTTAAAGCCAATATCTACAAGTTTTGAAAAGATATTTGAGTCGAAATTCAATTTTTACCAACTTCGAGTAATGTTTTTTTTTGGTTTTTATTTTTTATAAAAAAAACTGTCAATTCGATTTTTCTCAAAATTTTATCAGATGTCAAAAACATTATTCTTCGTTGCACAAAATTGTTTTGAAGATGAAATCATATTTTAGTCGTACAATTTTCGAGGTGACAATTTTTTTTTTTCAGTTTTTTTGATTTATAAAAAAAAACGTTAATTGGATTTTTTCCAAAAATATAATTTTTTGTATCACGTTACAATATATAATATAAAATTTAATTCAAGTCTCTAACGTCATTGGTTCATGAGATATTTAGGTTTAACCAAAGTTTTCACCTTTTTTTAAACTGCTATGGTAAAAAAACCACCCATGCAATTTTCTTGAGAGCCCTTTTTGCATCTTTCTGCCTTATTATCTGTATAACAAAATTTATTTGAAGTCCATATCTCTTCTGGTTCTTGAGCTATGGACGACGAAAAAAATGTCGCGAACGTACGGACGTACGGAAGTTCGAACGTACGTACACACGCACGCACAGACATCTTACTAAAAATCATTTATTTCGACTCTAGGGACCTTGAAATGTCGAGAAATGTCAAAATTTTCAATTCGACAAATCGGACCCATTACAATAACTTGGGTTGGCTACGAAATCCCGCGTAACGAAATCCCGCAAAACGAAATCCCGCCGTTTCGCCTTTTCAAATTATTTCGACACAGCTGTTTTCATAGGAAAGGAGACACTCTTCGATGAGAATCATGGATACTTTTTAGATTGTTTGGAAGACAGCACTGTATTGGTTTTGGTGTATCAAATCGCGAGAATCTGTGGAACGAAGGAAAAAAATTTGTCGTTTCAAAATTGTACTTAAGCAAGAATATTTTTGGAAATTAACGCATTGCTTAGGATGTTCTCAATCTCAGCATTCAGGAATAGCAATAGCAAGATTCCTTGGATTCTTAAAGGACATTTTAAGCATGCCTAGGAGTTCGGTTAAGGACGCTTAAAATGGTGTTTAAGCGTTTTAGAGTTCCGTGGGATGGAATTATCTTTTTCGCTTGGATACCATTTTAAGCGTTTTGTGGGGTTTGGGGTTGAGAACGCTTAAAATGGTGTTTAAGCGTTTTAGAATTCCGTGGGATGGAATTCTCTTTTTCGCTTGAATATCATTTTAAGCGTTTTTTGGCGATTGGGTTTGGGGTTGAGAACGCATAAAATGGTGTTTAAGTGTTTAAGAACTTCCGAAATTCAAATTTTCTTTTTCGCTAGTTTTTGAGGTTGAAAACGCTTAAAATTTTGTTTAAGCGTTTAAGAACTTCAGAAATGGAGTGAAATGTTCTTTTTAGGACTAAAAATAAATGGAAAAGAGTGGAACTAATTTCAAAAAACTTTTGTTAAAAAAAAACTTTCAAAAAGTGAAAATCTTTTTTGAACAAAAGCACCTGCGGATGGCCCGTTTCGCGGGATCTCAGGATTTAAACTCCACTTTTCGGGGTTCACACCCGCTCACGCAACTCCGTTGCTTCGCTTAGGGTATGTAAAGTCGCCAGGCAGGCGCCTATATCAACAACTTCTTTCAATAAAAGCACCTGTGGGTGGCCGCTTCGCGGGATATCAGGATTTTACCTCCCTTTTTCGGGGTCACACCCGCTCACGCAACTCCGTTGCTCCGCTTAGGGTATGTAAGATCGCCAGGCAGGCGCCTATATCAACAACTTCTTTCAATAAAAGCACCTGTGGGTGGCCGCTTCGCGGGATATCAGGATTTTACCTCCCTTTTTCGGGGTCACACCCGCTCACGCAACTCCGTTGCTCCGCTTAGGGTATGTAAAGTCTCCGAGCAGGCGCCTATGTCAACAACTTTCTTAAACAAAAGTAATTGACTGTAATCCTATATGATTATAAAATAAAAAATTGGGTGGCGCAACAGTCCGTTGAGAACTAGGCCCTAGTGACTTACAACTCTCAACCTTTCCTGTGTGCGAGTAAAGTTGTCAGGGATGGAGGGGACCTACAGTTTTAAGCCGAATCCGAACGGCCAATTTGAGAAAGCACTTTTCATGACAAGAATTACTCTTGGAGAATTTGTCAATTCCTCGCAAGAGGCAGTACCCGTGAAACTTTTTTTTTTTTTTTTTAATTTAGGTGGCACAGGCAAGGATCGAACCCAAGACCTCTGGCATGACAGTCCAACGCACTAACCATCATGCCACGGGTATCCTATATGATTGCTATCGCAAAATTTTCTACCTCACTCTCAATCATGAGAATCAACACGTACGAAGGAGGCGTATCCAAAGCCAATTGAAAAAACAGCCATGCATCCTTTGAAAAGAGTATAAAAGTAGTGCTCATTTCGCATTATTTTCAGTTCTTCTTAGAACTCCGTTAGGTAAACACCTCACCAGAGATGTGGACTTGATGTTCAACCAGCGCTCTATTGAGAGTGGCGACAGCGCTCGAAGTGCTTTTTGGCGTTTTGGTTGATTCGATATGTGAATCTTCCTTTACGCTTAAAAAGCATTTTTAGCGTGTTGAGTTCGCTGCCCATTAATAGGCGTTTTTATTTTTTAAGCGTTTTAGAACGTTCATTATGGGAATGTTCTTAAGTGCTTAAAAATTGGAGCTATACGTTTACTAGCTTAAAACGCTGTTTAAGCGTTTTGAAAGTTCTTTTTAGAGCTACAAAAAATATTCAAAGAGATGAAAACAAGATTTCTAGCTTTTGGAGCGTTTTTTCCAAAAAAATCGGTTTTAGCTTAAATACGACTAAAAATCAATTTATTCCATACAAATACCCTGAAGAAAGCTAATTTAGCCGGAATAAGTTTTAAAATCAAATTTGCCATACGAATAGCCTAACAAAAAAAAGACTACTCCATAGAACTAAATTTTCAATGAAAATAATAAGCGAGAAGAAGGAAAAAATATTTTTTCAGAGCAAAATATTTTTCACTACTTTTCCAGAAAATATTTTTTCAAAAGTACTATCTTATGCCGTACTAGAAATCCTGCCAAAAAGGAGTAGAAAAATATTTTGTTTTGCGGGATTTCGTAACGATCCCCAATAACTTCCTATGGGAAGTTAAAAAAAAAAAAAAAAAAAAACATCAAATTTTTCGACAAGAATAATTATAACAAAAATGGACACCGTTGGAATTTGGAGAGATAATTCCAAAATAATGGAGCTGAGTGAGAAAAGGTTTGCACATATAGGGTCCGCAATCGAACGTTTTTTTTTCAACTAGTGCTTATTTCGTGAATGGTTACACTCAGCGTTGCCGCTGGGCTTCACGAAAGTGTAACACATTTTTTTAAAAAACGTAACAAAAGCGAAAAAAATGTAACAAATTGAAAAAAATGATTTAAATCAAAGAATGCTCTTGAACTCAATTTTTTATTTTTAATAGGAACATAATGTAAGTTTTCTTCATCAAAGTTTTAAATTTCATTACAAAACTATACATTAAATAATAAGTTAATACATTATTATAAGTAAGACACATTTTAAGTTTTACATAAAACAATAAAACATGTTTAGGCAAATTAAGAGAATTGATCTTTTATTTGATTTGCAAACATTATTGATTCAATGGTATTCAAGTGATACCTATTGGTTAAATTGGTTCGATCAAGTCGAATGAAGGTGATTTCAACTCAATTTAGGACGTAGATCTACAAATAGGTGGAAGTGTTGTTTAAGCGCACTTCACACTGATTAAAAAAATCATAAAGTAAATTTTTAAAGAAAAAAAAAGTTTGGAGAAAAAAGTGCAACAAAAAGAAAAAAAAAAGTAACATAGTAACAAATACAAAAAAATTAAGAAAAGTGTAACACTTTTGTTACGCTTTTAACATTGTGGCAACGCTGGTTACAATTAGCTCATGTCTGATTTCACAGATAATTAGTTTTATCTTTCCGCTGAACGAATATGGTTGTTTATACGCTTCATCATCTTTTCAGATGAAGCTCATTTTGATCTTGGCGGGTATGTAAACAAGCAAAATTGTCGCATTTGGGGCACAGAAAACCCGTACACATACATTGAATAACCGATACACCCAAAACGAATCAATGTTTGGTGCGGATTTTGGTCCAGAGGCATAATTGGGTCATTTTTCTTCGAAAATGAGCAAGGAGTGGCCGTTACAGTCAATGGCGATCGTTATCGGGCCATGTTGAACGAATTTTTGTTCACAAAAGGAGAAGGATATTGGAAAAATTTGGTTTCAACAGGACGGCGCTACGTGCCACACAGCCGAAGCTACACTCGATGTTTTTATAGCATTTTCAAACAAAAAAAAGTTATTTGGCGGACCCTTTATATATACGCATTCATTGAAGTTTTTGGCAACAAGAGGTTACCAAAATCAAATCGGTGGTGACAAGAACGCTGGACGTGCACAGCAAACCATGTCAAAAATACTTGCCTAAGTTTTGACTTCAATCGAAAGAGTCATGTACCCGCTAAATGAATTTTGAAATGAATGAGGAAGAGGAACGAAAGTCCAAATGCTATTTTTGGCAAAAATCACGAATTCCCGTTGTAATTGGGGTGGTAAAATAATAAAGCACAAAAAGTTGCATGAAAAACTTTCAAATTCAAATTGCATATTAATAATAATTTATAACATTTTACTTACATACACTTTGACAAAAAAAACTTCTTTCGCAAACACATTTTATGTACATAGAGTGATTACACTGGTTAACAAGGTTTTCTTCCTGGCAATAAAATTGCAATTTTCCAATGGATTTCGATGGTCTTAATTCAAGTCCAAATTTTTAAATTAATCTATCACGTCAGGTTTTTGAGATATTACTTTTTTAAACTGAAAAAAAAAAACACGTCTATAAGTCTTTTTGAGGCTAACTAAATTTATGAAGTAGCTTTTGTACAATAAAATCCTTGATGGAAATAGGTGATGGAAATATTTATATTACTTATTATTAGAATTCACCCGTCATTTTTATTATCAAAAAAGAAACGCTGAACCATTTATGCTTAAATGGTTTTAAAAAGAAAAAAACGGTTTGATGGAAAGTTTTATTTTTGGCATCAAATTCTCGGAATATATATAAAAATAATGTTGAAAACGGGTATTTTTTAAGCTTTAGCAAATAGTTAAAATTATAGTTTAAATTTCAAATCAGTACTAAAATTTAACTCCAAAACGTATTTCTTAAAACCATAAAAGTATTAAATTCAAGGTTTGCACAAAATTTCATACCAGAGTCAAGTAAAGACTCATAATCATAACCAATGACAATTTCCAGAAACTGAGCAAGATTCTAAAATAATTTAAATTGTATCTGGAAGAGAAAGATTTGTACTTTATAAAATCATCATTTAATTTATTTTTAAGAGATATTTTGGGTTTTAACTTAGCCTTAAAGACCCTGTTTTTGGTTGTTTTTAGCATTTTTAAATGGGCATATTTTAAAAACCTGATGTGATAGCAAAATGTAAAGGCGAGATTCGAATTTAGGACATCTTTATCATTTCAAAAAGTATTGTTTTGTTTGTGGGACAGAAAAAGAAATGTAATTTTGTAGACCGGTGATATTTTCGATTTTGCCTTGTTTTGAATTCTACTTTCGAGTTACGTAGTTCCTCGTTTATTCGAAAGTTCATAAGAATATAGTTGGCACTACTAGAACTATTCGATTTTCGTTTGCTCGAAAGTAGTCAAATAGATACATAGTACCAATTTTTCGAATTCGAAC
This sequence comes from Eupeodes latifasciatus, assembly GCA_920104205.1. Lineage (NCBI taxonomy): Eukaryota > Metazoa > Arthropoda > Insecta > Diptera > Syrphidae > Eupeodes > Eupeodes latifasciatus. The sequence goes on from OV049924.1 coordinate 371,787,617, forward strand.
AATTTCATTGTAGAATCGAGTTACATAGTAGGGCCCCAGGTGATTCTTCAAAATAATAGCTAAGGTATTTAAAGAAAAACAGATTTTCAACCATTCTTTTTTCAATTTTGGTATTGTTTATTATATGAGGATTAAAAACAAAACAAAAAAAGAGGCTGGGATGCGACCCACACTGATAACTTCCCATCCCGTCTATCGATTTGTCTTGCTTAAAAGTTTGTCTAAATGTATCAATTCTTACCAAATTTGCGTTCTATTTTTTGTAGATTTTATTTTTTTTTTTATGAAAAAACGGACTGTTGGATTTTTATAAAAAAATTATTGAATATAAAAAACAATATTTTCTGTGAAATAAAATAAGTTTGAAGCCAATATTTTTAATTTTTGAAAAGCTATTTGAGCCGAAAATCAATTTTTACCAACTTTTATTAATTTTTTTGTTTAGGTTTTTATTTTTTGTAAAAAAACTGTCAATTCGATTTTTCTCAAAATTTGTCCTAATGTTGAAAACAATATTTCTTATAAGTTAAAATTAGTTAGAAGCCATAATCTCAAATTTTTGAAAAGATATTTAAGTCGAAAATCAATTTTTACCAACTTTTGTTAAATTTTTTTTTCGGTTTTTAATTTTTTGTAAAAAAACTGTCAATTCTATTTTTTTCAAAATATTACTGAATGTTGAAACCAATATTTTTTGAAAGATAAAAGTAGTTTAAAGCCAATATCTCAAAGTTTTGAAAAGATATTTGAGTCAAAACTCAATTTTTACCAACTTTTTTTTATTTTTTTTTAGGTTATTATTTTTTGTAAAAAAACTGTCAATTCGATTTTTCTCAAAATTTTATCGGATGTCAAAAACATTATTCTTCGTTGCACAAAATTGTTTTGGAGATGAAATCATATTTTAGTCGTAAAATTTTCGAAGTGACAAATTTTTTTTTTCAGTTTTTTTGATTTATAAAAAAAACCGTTAATTGAATTTTTTTCCAAAAATATAATTGTTTTGTATCACGTTACAATATATAATACAAAATTTAATTCAAGTCTCTAGCGTCATTGGTTCATGAGATATTTAGGGTTAACCAAAATTTTCACCTTTTTTTTAAACTGCTATGGTAAAAAACCACCCACGCAATTTTCTTGAGAGCCCTTTCTGCATCTTTCTGCCTTATTATCTGTATAACAAAATTTATTTGAAGTCGATATCTCTTCTGGTTCTTGAGCTATGGACGACGAAAAAAACGTCGCGAACATACGGACGTACGGACGTACGTACACACCGCACGCACAGACATCTTTCTAAAAATCTTTTATTTCGACTTGAAACGTCGAGAAATGTCAAAATTTTCAAATTGTCAAATCGGACGACCCATTACAATAACTTCCTATGGGGAGTTAATAAATTAGTACAAACTTCATGAAGAAAAAAAAATGCAACAAATTAGGCAAAGTAGGAAATCAAAGGTCAAAAAATTGCACGTACAGTGATACAAAACTTAATTATATATCGGGTGATTTTTTTGAGGTTAGGATTTTCATGCATTAGTATTTGACAGATCACGCGGGATTTCAGACATGGTGTCAAAGAGAAAGATGCTCAGTATGCTTTGACATTTCATCATGAATAGACTTACTAACGAGCAACGCTTGCAAATCATTTAATTTTATTACCAAAATCAGTGTTCGGTTCGAAATGTGTTTCGCGCTTTACGCAAATTTTATGCGTTTTTTTTAAAAAAAAAGTTCTCAAGCTCTTAAAAAATCACCCATTATATTAAACAATGTCCTCTTTTCAGTGGAGGACAATAAATACATAATGGGTGATTTTTTAAGAGCTTGAGAACTTTTTTTTAAAAAAAAACGCATAAAATTTGCGTAAAGCGCGAAACACATTTCGAACCGAACACTGATTTTGGTAATAAAATTAAATGATTTGCAAGCGTTGCTCGTTAGTAAGTCTATTCATGATGAAATGTCAAAGCATACTGAGCATCTTTCTCTTTGACACCATGTCTGAAATCCCGCGTGATCTGTCAAATACTAATGCATGAAAATCCTAACCTCAAAAAAATCACCCGATATAAGTTTTAGTAGCGAGTGTGATAACCTTTCGCTTTTATAACATCCTGAACGCGATTCTTCATAGAGAGAACTAGTTTTGAAGTGACTTACTTTGTTCCATTCTTCGAATATAACGGCTTTTAGCTGGTTTTTTTAAAGCGCTGGCTTTCAAATTTTCTTTTAAAATTTGTAAATATTTGTTTTTATCCATTGTTGTTTCTATAAAAACCATTATATCCCTTTGAATGCAGAATGTTCCGAACAGTTTGAGGGTTAAGCGATATTACATCATTCGCTTGAATGTCAGCAGCTATTTTAGGAGCACTTAACTTGGGATCAGCCTTTACCATTCTTTTAATTTTTCGTTCCATATGAGCGTCTATTATTTTTTTCGACCTCTTCCTGGGGCCACTTCAAAGCTTTTATTTTCCAAATTATTTTTTTAATACATATTGAACTGTAGACCGTGGGCTACCATTAGTTGACGATATCTCAGTATAACTTTTTCCGTCGTTTCTTAGTTTAAAAAACAGTTTTCTTCCTTCAAGAGGTACTTTTTTATGAGAAGCCTCCATTTTCAAAATAAACTTCCCAAAATTAAAAAAAAAAAAACAATTGAAAAGATCAATACACCACGGCATACTGAGCCTAGATCTCTCAATATCATTACAGTACACAATTTACATTTCAAAAAGAACCGTTATTTCCATTTTGTTAGAGAAGAGAGCAGTGTACGAACATTTGTTTGATGTACGAGCAATTTTTTGACATTCCTGGTAAAATTCTACTAACGGTTTAAAAAAAAACTTGAGGAAAAGCTCGAACATTTTGTTGCAGTTTTGTTGCATTTCCTATTATACATTATAATTTTATCAAATAAAGTCAATAAGCTCAGATTTATGGTAGGAAGTTCATAGTGTAAGGGAAACCCATTTATTTTCAATTGCTGTATGTATGTTGTACGTGCAATTTTTTGATGTAGTGTACGCTACTCAGGGTTAACTTCGTTGTAGATTCAAACCAAAAAATTTCATGACTTCATTATTTGGAACTACCGGTTGTATTTAAGCTATAATTTTTATCATCATCCATCATAAAATGTAAGCCTTCTAAGCCCATCCACTAAGAATATTAAAATTGACGCAAATCGTTAAAAAAAAACATCTTATTACCATAGAATAGTCAGTCACATATGTATGTACCTTTCTTTAATGCACTTTAAGCATTTGCTAAAAGAAAGAAACCGGGTTAAACATACGATTAATTTAGTAACAGATTCATTGTATATCAAAGTTAAAAGGCTTACATTATTGCATATTAATTAAACTAAACATCATGACATAAGAAATATAATCGCTGATTACTTTCTTTACAGCTAAAATAAAAACCCAAAAATGAAACACGTTGTAATATAATAATATGTTTTAGTAAACCTTAAAAAAAGAATGAGTACCTGCTTGCAATCTAGGAGTACCTTTAATAAAACATCAACTTCAAAAATGATCTTTATTTCCAAATCCAAAAATGCAAAAGACACTTTTTCAGTTCTCATAAAGAGAATACTACACGTACTTGAAAATCTTCACTGTACAGTGTACAGTACATGTGCTAGAACTTATCAAAATGTACATATAAACATAACCTTCATGTATTGCTGGCTTGTAGACGATTATAAAATATACCCAAATGTTTATTCTCTCTTGCATTACAATCAATCCTATACCTACAGACCCAATTCACACTCTGAGATACACTATCTTCACTTTCTGTTCCTTCCAATCCAAACATTCCTACAGAACCAGAATTTAGTATTTTTATTAACACCGGCCTGATGGGAATGGGATCGTGCTCTTAAAAGTCTGCTCGAAATTTCTTTCAATATAATTAAACAATAACAAATAAAAAGACCATACACGCATATTTATTAAATTAATAAAAATACAAACAAAAATAAAACAATCTACCAAAATAATGATGATTCGACAATTATTTTCAATGATCGGCTACGGCAGGAAATTGAAGACTTTCTCACCCAAAAATGTCGTCTTTATAACCGGCTGTGATTCTGGTTTAGGGTATATCTTTTGTTTTATATCTTAAGATATTATTTTAAATAAATATTTTATTTCAGTTTCACATTAGCCCTATTTTGTCATTCCTTAAATATGACCGTAATCTCTGGTTGCCATAGTTGTAAGTCCGAAGGTGCTAAACTATTGCAAAGTGTATCCGATCCTAAGCGAATGATAACAGTGGAATTGGACCTTCTGAAACAGGATACAATAATTAAGGCACATAAATTGATTCGTGAAATAGTTGAAAACGAAAACAACTATAATTTCACAGCCTTGGTTAATAATGCTGGTGTTATGTGCTTTGGTGAATTCGAATGGCAAACAAATAATCTATTTGAATCTCAAATTAATGTTAATGTTTTGGGAACGATGCGAATGACCAAAGAATTGCTGCCATTGATAAGACAACATCGTGGAAGAATCATTAATATCACAAGCCATTGTGGTCTTCAGGTAAGAATTTTGGTTTCCTTTTTCTGTTTTGCTTTTGTCATCAATATTCTACCTAAGAGGTTTGCTTATACAATAGAAGATAAAAATAAAATAAAAACCTATAAGATAACAAAAAAAGTGAATTACTTGGATATGGAAATCCCTAACTTGACTCTGATTGAAATTCATGTGATGTTTCTTTCTACCTACCTTCATTTAAAACAAAAATAGAAATAACCAATCGTAAGATATTCTCAAGCGTTTTTTGAATACAGTTCTCTCAGACCTTCAAATGTTTAATTGTTTTAAGGGGCCGCCTGCCGGTTATAGCTATCAGTAAAATCCATCAGTAAAATGTTTGTTTTTAGTTTTTGAACATGTTACAGATATATTTCTAGCAAAATATTGATGCAATAAGATGAATCCTATATTCAAGTATTTTTTTTTTTCAAAAAGAAACAACGCATTTAAAGTTTTATTTAATTTATAAATCCATTTTTTTTTTTTTAATGATGAAATTTCATTTTACTGAACACCTCACTGCCAAAAGCCAAACAAAATTCCATTTTGTTTTACTGTTGGTGTTCCAATTTTTTACTGTTCCGATCACATTATTTAAAATTTTACTAATGAAAGCAACAGTAAACAAATTGTCTGAGGCGCGAAGCCTCTAAGGCGCCAGTTATAGCTATCATTGGTTTTCATCATTGAAAACAAACATTGGAATTTTTTTGGCAGGTCGTTTCTATCATTAAAAATTTGTGTCATTGAAAAATATTTCCTGATTGGAAGCCACCGAAAAATTTTTACGGACAGAAATCTGTCATTGGAATTGTGTGAAATTGGAACACTTTTGAACGTAAAAGTATCAGCTGTTCAGGAAAATGAGTTTCCGTCCGGAAATCGCTCTTACGTTTTTTTTTTATCAAGGTCATGGAAACGCTAAATTATCATCAGCTTAATAAATATCTTGAAGAACAAAAGCTATTTAATGGCTTTCGTAGCAATAGGTTCACCGGTGATTTGATGGTTTATCTAACCGAATAGTGGATCATAGCACTTCATATTTCAAAAGCATTTAATAGAGTTTGGCACCAAGGTCTCTTATCGAAAATATGTTCTTTTGGTATTGATGAATCTGTTCTTCGTTGGATTAGAAACTACCTTTATAGACGCTAGTTATAGCTATCATTGGTTTTCATCATTGAAAACAAACATTGGAGTTTTTTTGGCAGGTCGTTTATAGCTATCATTAAAAATTTCTGTTATTGAAAAAAATTTCCTGATTGAAAGCCACCGAAAAATGTTTACTGACAGAAATCTGTCATTGGAATTGTGTGAAATTGGAACACAAATCAGTGGAACGATTCGTTTCACTTTTGAACGTAAAAGTATCAGCTGTTCAGGAAAATGAATTTCCGTCCGGAATATAGAAAAATACAATTTTTGAGAAAAATAAATACGTAATTATACTTTTTTTCTCAAAAAAACTTTTTGTGTGATTTCCGATCGATGAGTATATAATTTTTATTTCTAATCAAAGGGAAACTCCGTCAAATATCGATTCAAAAATTTTTCCGTTTCGATTTCAATGATAGCTATAACTGGCGCCTAAGTGACATTTAATTTAATGACGTACATTTACTGATTGCTATAAATGCTCATCAGTAAAACATTTCAGATTTCTCCTGTTTCAAATTTTACTGATAGCTTAATCGGCCGGCCGGCCCCTAAAATAGCCACCAATTTTGTTTTTAAAATATGTTCTTTTCTATTGCATATCTTCTTCCCTCTCTAACTTTCGTACGCTGATTTATCATCACTCATCAGCTTAAGAAATATCTTGAAGAACAAAAGCTTCTAAATGGCTTTCGTAGCAATAGGTCCACCGGTGATTTGATGGTTTATCTAACCGAATAGTGGATTATAGCACTTGATATTTCAAAAGCATTTAATAGAGTTTGGCACCAAGCTCTCTTATCGAAAATATGTATGTTCTTTTGGTATTGATGAATCTCTTCTTCGTTGGATTAGAAACTACCTTTCTAACCTTTCAATACAAATAATATTGGATAGTCTGTCTGAAATTCATAAAACAAATAGTGGTATCCCCCAGGGCTCTGTTTTATCTCCGACTCTTTTTCTTTTATTCATAAACGATCTATGCCACAGCTTTTCATATTAGTTTCTAAATTCACATCCTTGTCTTTCGGGTGTGGAACTTCAACAGCAGCGTATGATAAGCTCATTTAATTTCAATCTCGGTAGCATTGTCCAATGAGGAATTAATAAACGTGTAGAATTTAATGTCAAAAACTCAATGATGTCTCCTGTCGTTAAAGTTCAACCCAACCGCAATACCACTATCCTTGAATGGCACTTGAATCGATGAAACTAATCAACTTAAAGAACTATAGGTATTTGTATTACAGATCAGCTATGTATTATGGAATGATCAAAATTTGAATATAACTCGGATATTTGGACAGGTGTCCCTAAAACAAGTTTAACAAGAGCTTGGAAAATGATAGGCGATAGAACTGTAGCCGAAAATGATAGGCATTAGAACTGTAGCCGAAAATTTTACATCGCTGAACACCGTCGCAATGTTTCATGAGTGCTCATCACTTTAGCCTCGGGCTCAATTTAGGACGTTCTGTTAAGCACGTGGGCTTTACCCACATCTGTTTTTCACTCTCATTTCCCTATTTTCCTAAAAATCTCACTGTGTTTAAACCTTAAATATGTTAAGGGCAATAAATAAGTCCTGTTATACACTTATACCCTCTTTAAAAGGATTCAGGCAATTGTGGACATTGGGCAGGTTCAGACGACATAAAAGACTAAATTCTTTCTAGATCATTGCAGCTAGTTAACTTTTAAGATGTCATTCATTTCAAACTTGGAACTTTACTTGATTATATTTTACTTGCAAAAAGTACTAAAAACATTATTATCTACAAAAAAAAAACTTCTTTCAAAGGTTACAAGTCCGTTATAAAACTAAGTACATATATATACTATTGGAAATCTTATAATATTGGCAGATTTTTCGTAAAACATTTTAACCAATTTTCTATCAACCATGTAAACACACAATTTTATCTGTCAAAAGTGACAGAACAAAAATTAGCAGGCAATGGTTGTCAAATTTTCTATCAAAAAATTGGTCGTCCTCTTCCAATCGTTTGAACATAATCCAATTTTCGTTAAATGTTTAAATGTTTTTACACGATTTTTAAAATTAGCATATTCTCCATCTGTCTAGAAAATTGTCTTCCAAAAGTCTACAAATTTGTTTGCTTTCTAAAGTCTTCCAACCGTGTAAACAGAATGTTATTAAATCACAAAGTTATAAAGTTCAGCTTTCAATTGCATGAAAAAAAACATGATCAGCTAACTTTTTGACATAAGTATAGACTTGACTTCATAGTAAGGGAGATTTTTCTTGACTAACTTCCAGGCAACTTTCCAATAAAGTTAATTGTAAGGCAATTTTTCAGACACTAGAAACTCTTGCCTTAGTTTCAAGTCACCAGGGCCGTCGAGAGGAATTCCGGGCCCGGACGGAAAAATTTCAACCCCCCCCCATATTTACCATTTTTTTTCAAAGTTATGCCTTCTTATATGGTACGTTCTAATTTCAATTACGAATAGCATGCAATTTGTTGGAATTAACGGAAATAATAATTTTTTGTTTGCCAAATGAACCGAAAAAAAGTGTTAATCATCAAATCAATTTCACGGGTATCGTCCAGTTTAGTTGAAATGGAGGATGGATAGAAAATAATTCTACTTGCGAGCAGATCAGATTCCGAACAGAATCATACATTCAATTCACTATTGCCAACGAAATGTTATTAACTGATAATATGGTCGATTAACTATTAAAAACAAATTAGCATGAAGATCTATTACCCGCTATGAAAATAAAATAGAACGATGTAAAAGTATTTGAAATTTGTGTTTAAAAAAAAAACTGTATTTTAAAAGGTTTACATTAAATACTCTTTATTATTTTTCTTTATATTAAAATATTATCACAATGTTTTCATTGGAGTTAGTTTGCATTCAATGAAATATTTTCTTTTTGCAAACTAATGGGTGATTTTTTTGAGGTTAGGATTTTCATGCATTAGTATTTGACAGATCACGCGGGATTTCAGACATGGTGTCAAAGAGAAAGATGCTCAGTATGCTTTGACATTTCATCATGAATAGACTTACTAACGAGCAACGCTTGCAAATCATTGAATTTTATTACCAAAATCAGTGTTCGGTTCGAAATGTGTTTCGCGCTTTTTTATCGACAAATTTTGTTCAGCGATGAGGCTCATTTCTGGTTGAATGGCTACGTAAATAAGCAAAATTGCCGCATTTGGAGTGAAGAGCAACCAGAAGCCGTTCAAGAACTGCCCATGCATCCCGAAAAATGCACTGTTTGGTGTGGTTTGTACGCTGGTGGAATCATTGGACCGTATTTTTTCAAAGATGCTGTTGGACGCAACGTTACGGTGAATGGCGATCGCTATCGTTCAATGCTAACAAACTTTTTGTTGCCAAAAATGGAAGAACTGAACTTGGTTGACATGTGGTTTCAACAAGATGGCGCTACATGCCACACAGCTCGCGATTCTATGGCCATTTTGAGGGAAAACTTCGGAGAACAATTCATCTCAAGGAATGGACCGGTAAGTTGGCCACCAAGATCATGCGATTTGACGCCTTTAGACTATTTTTTGTGGGGCTACGTCAAGTCTAAAGTCTACACAAATAAGCCAGCAACTATTCCAGCTTTGGAAGACAACATTTCCGAAGAAATTCGGGCTATTCCGGCCGAAATGCTCGAAAAAGTTACCCGAAATTGGACTTTCCGAATGGACCACCTAAGACGCAGCCGCGGTCAACATTTAAATGAAATTATCTTCAAAAAGTAAATGTCATGGACCAATCTAACGTTTCAAATAAAGAATCGATGAGATTTTGCAAATTTTATGCGTTTTTTTTTTAAAAAAAGTTCTCAAGCTCTTAAAAAATCACCCGATAGCTTTCCTAGCTTTCTGAGTAGCAAAACAACAATAATTACATCGAAATTCAATTTCATTGCCAAAGGTGCTTCGATGCATAGTGTAGCAAGTCCAGAAACACGATCTTGTGATGAGCACGAACGATGAAAATTCTTTGTTCTGGCAAGGATGCTAAATGAACGTTCGGTACTAGCTACGGTTACCAGGTATGGTTGAAAACAAACGGAGAGCAACACAAATGTTGGGAAAAATCGTCTCCAAGTTCTGGGAATAAATAGCATCAATGGCGGAAGTTCTATTTCAAAATTGGCTTCATAAATGTGCTTCAGATGAATTATTTCTTCTTTCAACTCTTGAGACACATGCGAGTTATACTTTTGGATGAACCTTGTAGCGGCGTTCTTAATCTCAATTTCGTCCATTGTTGAAAACTGCCAAAAAAATGAAAATGTAGCATTCAAATTTTTCATCGTATCGAACACGAGAAATTCCAGATATAATTGAATCAACTATGACGTAAAAGGTGTTTCTCTTGAAATTTATTTCTTCATCTGTTTCAATTTGCTCTCCAGCTCCTCGATTTTGTCAAAAATGACTCTTTAATTGTGAATTGATTTGATATCCTTCAAATCTTCAGTAAACCACTTATTCAAAATATTAATTAATTAATATTACGGAAACCACAATTGAAAAACTTTTGCGTGGAGTTTGCCGGTCCCCGAAACCGAATCAAAAAACTTTATAAAAACAGAAAGCGAAATAAATATTTTTGTTTTAAGTTACCGGGCCCCTTATTATGACTTTTCAAAATAAAATAAATTTGAAATTTACGTTAAATTAAAAACAAAAATGTACTCCAATAATAACCAGGGGCTTAGATCGGCAAGCTTGTGACTGATATATTGGTAGATAACATGCAAACAGGGCCCGATTGCGAAAGCATGAAAGATTTTAAATTTTCGGGACCCTAAAAATAAGTGGGAATACGTTGAATATTATGTTGATGATGAAAATAGAGTATATTAAAAAAAAAACAATCTCTTCATTGCTTTTAATTTTACGGGCCCCTAGAAAATCGTGGGCCCGGTGGTTTCCCCAATTCCCCCCCCCCTCTCGACGGGGCTGCAAGTCACTTATGTCGCCTGAACCTGCCCATTGCCGACTTCTACCCTAGTTCCTCCTCCTTTAGAAGACCCCTGTTTGTATTAAGCCCAATAAATAAAGAAATACTTCATAAACTTAAATTACATATTTTCATTGCAGAGTCTTCCCGGTCTAGCACCGTACGCCGCATCAAAAGCAGCTCTTAGATTCTGGAATGATTCACTTAGAATCGAATTGAAAAAATATGGAGTAGATGTTGTCAACTTCATACCCGGATCATTTGTAGCTGTTAGCAATATTTCTGCACGTCAGCAGAATCATGCACTTGAAATGAAAAAAGAGCTAAATTCAGAGCAATTGGAGTTCTATGGGGATTATTTCAATGAATATAACGAATATCTTAAAATAATATCAGGATTCAAGCCACCAAATGCGATGAACGACAAATCATTGCTGGATAAGTTCAAAGATGCCCTCGCAAATACTTATCCACGTTCGATGTATATTCATGAACCTATAAGGTAAGAAACAAACAAAAAAACAAAATAATATAACCGAAGCTTAAAATTCTCTATAACTTTCTTTTCCTCCTAGATACAAAATATACAGATATCTCTTTAGCATCTGTCCAACTCCGATTGTTGACTGGCTTACTTTAAGATTCTGTTCAATGCCTTCCTACAAAGGACAGAAAAAAGTTCTCTAAATAGAAAGATTTAGTTTACTTTTGTGATTTTAAAATTTTTAATTTGTTTATTTCTTTTTGTTTTTTAAATATATATATAATGTAATCTTGATGATATTCCACTAGGTATTTCTTTTTATATAAAAACAATATAATATATATAATAATTAATCTTAATATTTAAGAAAATACATTCAACAGAAAAAAGAAATTAAAACAAACATAAATGTGTGAAAACATGAAGAGAATATAATATAAAACACATTCTGTATGCATTGATGTCGTTTTCCTGATTTTCTCACAATTTTATTAATTTATTTATTTTCTTTTGTTGTGGAATCACAGGTGTTATTATTTCGTAACACATTTTAATTGATTTGCCCTTTTTTTAAATTATGTATTTAGTTTTAAACCAAAAATTACTATCGATGCAATTTCTTTATTATTATTATTCTCTTTTAATCGTAATGTGCATTTGGATTAGGATTGTCATTCCAGGAATCATCTGAAGAATCGGCTGATAGACCACGGCCAAAGAATGCCATCAAATAGACAATTATAATGAATGCTAGGATTCCGCTTAATACCAAAAACCAAGTTCGTCGCCATGGCGGTCGTGATGATGGTGCATAGAAACGTCTAGACCAACGTGAAAAGATCTCAGCAGGCGTTCGACGCTTGTATTTATTGTCGTCGCGATCGGTTCCACCAATTGGCGATTGTCTTGGAAGCATGGGACGTCTGCTGTTAGCTGTTGGTTAAGAGAATATTTTAAATTTGGATGTTTATTGAATTAAAAATACAAATTTATTGAGATGAATTATAATGCACTGGTTAACTGAAATGAAATGGTGTACTGAGAGTCTTAATTGATTCGAAAAACTATACATATATTTTGTTAGCACTTTTCAGACATGCCTGTTTAATCGTAAGGTACAAGAAAACGGAAAATGTCACCTTGTTTTTTTCTGTTTAAAATTCGAACCTAGTTTTTGAGTGTTTGAAACGTTGGTAGTATTTTATACTGAAATATGTGTTGGTTAACTGATACCCAGAAAATAAACGCTGTGCCACAGGGCTTTGTCCCGTGTCCGGCACCTTTTTTCATTGTTATTGATGGTCTAGTGAATGAAACTTCTAACCAACCTGCTTCATGTTCGTTTTTCAATTAAAAACCTTTCGCATGTGGATTTTTTAATTCACACCTTGGCATAGCTTGCCTCATCGTTTACTCCAAAGTAAAAAAAAGTGTAGAAACAGTCTAGCACTGCGTGGTGAGAAAAATAGAAAAATACTCCATGATAAGGATTATACACTGGCTGCGTTCGTAGATATTGAAAATGCTTTCAATAACGTAAAAACGGTACAGTCAAAAAAGCCCTCACAGATCTCGAAACGAAATACAACAATGGATCATGTGTATTTCTCAACATACAGTACTGTGCAAAACTTTTGCAACTATCACCGCCTATCAAAAAAACGAACATTCGTATGTATAAACGTTGTTCCAATGAAATTGTTTTTATTGTTTTAGACTTTTGTTTGTGTCACTTTACTGTTCATAATCTTAAAGCAATGAACCACAAAATAATAATGATTTTAGCTGTGCAAAACATTTGCAACGAGTGGCCATTTCTCTTTTCGTCTCATTTTGATAACGGTTAATTTGATTTATTTTCAGGTTGGTAAGTTTATACGTGTAGCTTGATTTGTTTAGTTAATTTTTGCCGGGACTTTGATTTTGATTCATCGGATGTAAAATCCAGAATTTTTAGTGATTTCAAAAAAGTATCATAACAAAAAAAATTTCTAAGAAATATTTCATTCACAAATCAAATATTTGTAGAATGAACCATCAAAAGTGGAAAGGTGTTATGCAATCATAGAGGAGGTCTCGAAGCACCACAGCAAAAGATGATTGAAAAATAACAAATTTGTTCCGAAGAAACCCCACGGCATCATCCAGGGAAGCAAAAATTGAACTTAGGTTACCCATTGACCCATCAACTATCAGAAGCCACGCACTGCAGGCCGGATTGCGTGGTTTCCAGATAGCAAAAGAGCCATTTATTAAAATAAATTGAAAGCTCGTTTGGCTTTTGCAAAAACTCATCTCAATTGGAGTCCCCAAAAATGGGAAACGGTCTTATTTTCTGACGAATCAAAGTTCAATATGCACGGATCGGGTGGAAAACAACATGTCAGGAGGCCAAGAGGTGAGAGGCTAAATCCAAAATACACTAAAGGGACGTTCAAACATGCAGGTGGTTCAATTTTGGTTTTGGACTGCTTCTCTGGCCAAGGAATCGGGCATTTTCGACAAGTGTAATGCATAATAAATTCTAAAGTCTACGTAGACATCTTTGTAATACCATGCTGCCTTATGGGAAAAGTACGTTAAAAATACGACAATGATCCCAAACACAAGGCGAAGTTGGATTACAGAAAAAAAGATTGAGGTTTTACCATGGCCAGCCCAATCCCCAGAATTAAATCCAATAGAGAACCTGTGGAAAATTGTGAAGAGAAGAATTGGGAGCAACATTTTTAAGCACAAAAGTGACCTATTCGCTGGAATTCAGAGGCAGTGGAATGACATTCCAAAAACGGTTATTAATAACTTTATAGCTTCGATGCCCAGAAGATATACAGCCGTTATAAAAAATAAAGGGTATTCAATTAAATATAAGCATTTCCTTGCCTTGAAGTAAGAAAATAGTTTGAAATTTAGATGTGAGGTCTAAGTTGCAAATGTTTTGCACAGCAATTTCACCAACTATTAAAGTATTCAGTGATTTATTTTTTTCTTTAAATGAAGAATGTTAATTTGTTTTCCAACAATTATTACGTAATATCAAAAAAGTTTAGAAAACTTAAGAAAGAATTTGCCTGTTTGATTTTCTAAACAATTTTTTTTAATGAAAAAATGTTGGAGGTTCTAGTTGCAAATGTTTTGCACAGTACTGTAGATAAACAGCGAGCTAGTTGGTATAGAGATTAAATTTCATATTATCATCCAGAGGAACGCCTCAAGGAAGTGTACTTTCGCCAATCATCTGGATCCAGGTCATTAATGAAACCCTTACCTAACTTGAGTACAGTGGATTTAAAGTAGAAGCTACCGCAGATGATTTAACGCTACTAGCGACAGGAAAATTCCTAGCCACTATTAGCGAACAATTGAACCAAGCCTTAACTTAGATTTGTACCTGGGCAAAATCTGGGCATTCCACTAGACCAGTACTCACTTATGGTAGCATGGTATGGTGGATTGCGTTAGAGAAAGCCAAAAACCTAAAAACCCTTACAAGGGTACAGAGAATGGCATGTATAGGTAATACAGGAGGAATGAAGACCACTTATGCAGAAATGGAAGCAATACTCAAACTTTTACCCCTATATGTAAGGGAAACTTCTGCAAACAACGCCTTACGACTGAGCCAGACCAGTTGCTGAAAAACCAGATCGGACACGCGCAGATTCTACAGGAACATAGTTAACAATGTAAGCACAGACCACATGCCACCTTGGGCACAGACACATGTTCGTATATACTGACGGCTCGAAAACGGATGCTGGATTAGGAGCAGTTTTCTTCTCGGGACAATCAATCTTGAAATTTCCTTCAGATTTCAGAAGTATTGGCAGTGACATACGCTGCAAAACAGGTGTCAATGATGGCGCTCCCACAATCTAATGTCACCATATTTATTGATAGCCAAACAGCATTAAAATCGATTTCTGCCACAACAATCAAATCGAAGCTTGTAAATTACCGTCGCCAAGAACTTAGCTCACAGCATATCATTAGACTTTCCTGGGTACCAGGTAACAGCGGTGTATCTGGGAATGAGAGAGCTGATGAGCTTACGAGGATTGGTACAACACGAAACCAAACCAATATAGACTTAACCATAGACATCCCATTCTGTGGATACTCTAAGAAACCAATGAAAAGTGGAAATGCCTTGAAACTTGTGTCACGGCCAAGAAATTCTGTTTTATTTTGCCTCTAGACAAAAAATCTTTACGACTGCTTGTAAGCATAATAACAGGTCACAACCTGCTGATCTATCATACAAAGAAAATGCGGCTTTATACCGACGACATGTGCAAATGAAGCAGTGATGACGAATAATAAGAGGACACAGCCCACTTCTTATTCCACTGCCCAGCATTATGCCACAACTAGAAATAAATTCTTAGGCAGACACTTCTTCAACAATCTTGATGAACTTGAACTTGAAACCTCTAAATGGCTAAAACAAGACAACCCATAAATATTATAGGTTTAAACACTCTTGAAGGAAAGTTCAATATTTCAGGGTATCAAAATGGATCTACTTGATCTAAGTGTGGTGATAACGTCATCAATCGCAAAGCCCATCAACGGAAATTAACCTAAACAAAAAGCTCATAATGAATCCACAAGCCCGCATAGCGCTAATAAAGAAAAACCGCCACGGCATGTTTTAAACTCCTCTTCAGATCCATCTTTTTAAATAAAAGGCAAACATTTTATTATATAAAACCATCGTTAGAACCATACTCTCGTAAGTCTTTGTTGCAATGTTCAAAATACTTCCAATAGTTGCCAAATAGCTCCAAACCTTTGAAAGATGACACAGCTTACTTATTTTCATGATGGTTTACATGAGATCATGCTAGAACTTTTAATTTGACAGGCTTAATAATTTTATTAGGGAAACAGCACCCTAATTGTTAAGTGAAACATAAAATGTACACTACGGCGTATACGTACTTTTATTTGTTGTTATTCTTGTATGATTTTTAACCTTTTTTTTATATTTTGGCGAAAAAATATAATGGTCCGTAGAGAATCACGTCCTAGTGACTTATAACTCTCAACCATTCATGTGTGCAAGACATGTCAGGGATGGAGGGGACCTACAGTTTGTATGCCGAATACGAACGGCTATTTGAGAAAATACTTTTCATGACAAGAACTACTCTTGGAGGATTTGTCAATTCCTCGCAAAAGGCAGTACTCGTGAAAAAAAACTTTAGGTGGCACAAACAGGGATGAGCCCAAAGCTCTTGCATGATAGTCCTACGCACTAACCAACACTCTACGGGTCGCGTACTACGAAAGTTGATATATATAATACGAACAAAATGTATATTTTTGTTAAGAGAGAACATAGAAAATAAATAAGATTTACCTTGTGAATCATTCGACGGCGGATTGAATGCATCCATAAGCAATACGGAATGTGGACTGTCAAGTTTACTATTACCATTATTATAATATACTCCATTAGGCTTGCTCCGTTCAACGTTGCTATGATGAACTTTTGTCATAGTACTCATTGCCATCGATTGTGAGTTAGATTTATTCGAGGATTCATCTGAAAGCTAAAACAGAACCGTTAAGCAAACCAAGCAAAAGAAAATTTGAATTTTATTTTATGCTACGTACCATTGGTAGTCCAAGTTCATTGCGACCCCAATTAACTTGTCCTAAACGATTCTTTAACATATCAGCAACGGGTGAAATTAAGTTCGTTGGGGGAAAGATGGCATTCGAGCATGACGGACATGTGTGACCACCTGGAGCTGTTGTAGGAGGAAGTGCAGCTTGTCGAGCATTCAAGCATTCCCAATGAAAGACATCTAAAAAATAAACAAACACAAAAAGGAAAACACGTTTTGAAATAGTTCCAGTTAGTTGAAAACATGACTTACGATAACAAATCAATCGGATGCAATCCCCATTCTCTAGAGTCAAACCGCATAAAGTGCAATTGGATACGTAATCACTGTCTTTAAGCCATTGGATGTAGGATTGGACGATACACTGAGCGCAAAAACACGTACATTAATTAATTTAAGACAGGCAAACATATGAAGAAAAAACATAGGTACAAATTTAATTAAGTGAAGAATTATTCGTACATACCTTTGGATGACTAGTGACCATACAATGTTCACAAACATTAACTCGATGTTCGAAACAGAATTGATTTGTTACTCTACGTTTTGGACATTTGCACAGACCCATTTTTAACGAATTAGAGACAAATAACAAACAAACTTAATATTGCTGAAGATTTAAAATAATTAAATGCACGGAATTATAAAAGTTTCTTTGTGTTTTCTTCGTTTGATTTCTAATTTCTTTATTACATTTCCATAAAATAATCGACAAAATCGGTATTTTTCTACTTTTGGGAAGTGACAGCTGTTAAAAAAGAGAAGATGACAGGCCACGTATATTACGGCTGCGGCGGCTGCAGTGGTTTGTGAGTTGGCTAAACTGAGCAATTTTAGGGTAGGCCTACACTTGAAATTTGTTTTGAGTTATATCGAAAATTTGATTCCTTAATTTACTTCAGGGAAGTTATACATACTTTTTAAGATGCACGTACACGACCAAGTCAATTGACTCCGAGCCATTTAGTTCCGGTCCAATTGGTCACAGCCCTTTTGACAGATTGATTATTTTTATATTTTTCATTTCGAGCACAAACAAATATGTGACTAGATGATGGTCAACATAAAAAGGGTTTTTTTTTTAAATAAATACAAAAATTTCCAGCTATTTGTTTTGTATGAGCCTATAGAGAATATTATCTAAAGTCCCGGCCGGTACCCGTTCTGCCTGAAACACCCCCGACTTCCATTTGAGGTAAACTCTCTCAAACTCGCTACCGTTGAATACATGATAACATAGGTTATCTATGGCCAAGCATTGGCTCGTTGGTTCAAGCTCGTTGATTTTTGACTTACTGAAAATCCAAATAGATCGACAGAGCCAAACCGAGCAATCTCTTTGGCTTTGTCGTGTATAGCTAGCTTTAGGGAAAATTCTTTTTTTGTGTGCTGGAATAAAAAGTACTTAAAAAAAATTGTTGATTTATGAGCACCTGTGTGGCAACTGTATACTTACTCTCATACAACCACTTCCCTTTAAAGTGATGCCACCTCTTTAGCTATGCTTACCCTCTTATAAAGGAAACCAGGGAAATCTATTATGGCTAAACCACAACCACGCATTAGGTCGGTTAGACTTTTGACATGCTTCTTAAAGACCTTATGATATTTTACAATATCATGTGCCATAAAGCCCGACCAAATAATTTGCAATACTGAATGTCGCTTCAGATCCTGGCATTCAGAAGAAAGTTTACTTAAATTTTGTCTCCATATTGCCGCTGACATGAAGTGCAAATATGCTTTAGTGGGAACGAAAAAGAGAATTTAAATCCTGAGAACCCAAAGGTACTAAACTCTAAACAAACATTTAAAAAAAAATATTTATTTAAAAGGAAAAAGAAAACACATTATTTATTATTAAAGGGTTATTCTTCAGTTTTACTTTTTAATCTATTTAATTGAGACCAATACCTTACTTGAACTAATCAAAAACATACGCGTGCTTCGCCTTTAAAGTTGCCCCTTTTATATGTTTTTGTATGAAGCTAAATGCAAATGTAGGGTTTTCAATAAGAGGATCTATTTTAATATTTAAAGAACGAGTAAAATAAGAAAAATCAATTGATGTTAAGTTCATTCAAAAGAGGAAAGTATGCTATTAACAAGGAAAAACGGTACTTACCAAATGTCTGTGGGGACAGCACCATTATCTTTTCCGTTTAATTTTCCATGACCAATTCAGTAATTTTACGGCTGTATTGTTCTCAATAATTTTACGATCTCGATCTTTAAGGCTTTGAATCGATTTCGAAGCATTGACCCAAACCTATTATCTTTCACGTGGCTGCAAAAAACAAACTCTAAAGCAGTTAATTCACAAGATTTCTGTAGCTAATTGTGATAACACAGTCGGGAAACTTTTCTTGCAACACTGTAAACTTCGTAAACTATGACTGCAGGGGCGAACGCAGAAAAAAATTTCGGGGGGGGGTTTCAAAAAATAAAGGGTGTCCCAAAATTAACGCAAGATTTGAATTTGCCGCCATTTGTGCAGTGAAGTGTTGGCAACCCTGAAAAAAAAGCAATTTGACAGCTAACAGTATAGGGTTATTAAAAATGGAGCGTTACACGATAGAACAACGTGTCTTCATTATTAAAGAATATTTCAAAAATAGTGAAAGCTTGGCGGCTGATTTTTCGAGCAAAATCATCCTAAGCGATGAAGCACATTTTCATCTTGATGGCTTTGTCAATCGCCAAAATTGCCGCATTTGGGGTTCGGAGAACCCACAAAAAACAAATGCATCCACAACGCGTGACTGTATGGTGTGGATTTTGGGCTGGAGGCATAATTGGGCCATATTTTTTTGAAAATGATGCTGGTCAAGCAGTGACTTTGTATATATATTTCTTATAGTACTATTATGAAGAGGAACGAACGAAGCGACATCTGAGCGAGGTGGAGATGAAAGAATTTGATCCCTTTTGATCCCTTTTATTTGTGTACCCCTCAATAGTTGTAGAGTTGAGAATGAGGGAAAATTTAACAATAATCAACGATAATTAAAGAATAGAAAATAGAGAAGAACATATGCAAATGTAGTAGGAGATCGAGGGAGATAATAGAAACAACATTTTGACATTATTTGTGTATGCATATTATACTTGAAAAAGAATGATTTTACGGTTATGCTTTGGCTAGAAATAGAAAAAATGTAAACAAAAATAGAAACGAAGCAAAAAAGGGTTGCAATAGTACTTTTTGCGGTTGGTAGTAAAAAAAGTTATTACTTTTTTGAAATTACTTACCAATGCTTGAATAATTCTTACAACAGGTATACATGGTAGTATTTTAAAGAGAAAAATATGGTTAATATAGAATATTAGGATATTGATTTTTGAAGGGATTATATTAATAATCCAAGGCATAAAGAATGAAAAGAAAAGCTTTTAGCTTTTTATTAAAAAATCGAATATAAGATGAAAGAGGAAAGTCTAGAATACTCTGAAAGCAAAAAGCGCCAAAAAGTGAATGAACCAAATCAAAATGTAAGAATACAAAAAAGTGTGTTCCGATAAAAGCGATACAAGGGTATTATCAGATAATAGATACAAAACTAAATCTTAAGTGTGATTTCCAGTTCATAATTTCAACAATTTGTACGTTGTATTTTCTGACGTTGAGTTTTAATTTAAGTATAGGTACTAGGATTTGTAGTAAACTATGGTAAAATAATGACGCAATAATATGCGTCGAGACCATGAGTTGTTTTGCGTCTTAAAGAGCTTTAACTAATAAAAAATTCCAGAAATATGGAAATATTTTTGATACAAAGTGACTTTATTTGAAGAGGTTTATATTTATATTTTTTATATGTAATCTAAAAAATATATTTAAAAAAGCATTAAAATTTAATTTTATGATATCAATTTGTTGTTTATAAGTTTACAACATACAATTTCGCAAAAAAATCAATAATTTCCTATGAAATATGTGAGAGATACATTAAAAATTACTCAAAACTATACTTTCTTGAACACTTTTCATTGCTAATTTCCCACAAGTTGCAATTTTCGAGTTAGGTAACTTTCATTTTAAAGGTGCGAGGTACTATAAAATGTATAAAGAGTTACGAAGGTAGTTAGTAAAATGAAAAAAATATTTTCAATAATAACCATAGGAAGGCAACCCTGTCTATTTCTATACTGTTTTCTAACCATGTTTTGCATACTTCTTCTTCGCCAATTTGAATTCATAACTGTGCAAAGCTCTTGTGTTGTTAATTGTGATTGATAATTTTGTGCGGTTTTTTTAATAAAATAAATACCTATTTACATTTTTAGTTATAATCTTTAGTTATTAAATATATACATCCATAATTCCTAATATTTGCCATTAAATTAAGTGTCCTTTAAATTATTTCAACATATTTTAAATATAGCTTTAAAATCCGTTTTGTGTTGTGCAAGAACCTACTTTTTAGCAGTGAGTTTATTGTTATTGTAGGTAGATTTTATTTGTATATTTTATTTCATTATTAACGTCTTAACTGTGATAATTGGTTCCAAATACAAATTAGTTAAGTGTACTTAGTTTATTAAATTCAATTTCATTTTTGTTTCTGCTTCATTTCAAATTTTGAGTACCTAGTGCGCAGATTTTTTCATATATTTTTTTCAATTCAATAGGGTGTTCCCGTTAATTATCTTTATTTTTAATTTTTTTGTTCGAAACCAAAATCAATATAACACTGATTTTTACTATTTAATATAAAGCTTTCTTTTAAATAATATATTGCTTTTTAAAAAATTATATACGTACTGCTTTTATTTATATACTGCTTCTTTTTACAGATATTTTTGCTTATTAGTAATTTATTGCTTTTTATTAATTATATCTTGCTTTTATTTATAGATATTTTTGCTTATTAGTAATTTATTGCTTTTTATTAATTATATATTGCTTTTATTTATAGATATTTTTGCTTATTAGTAATTTATTGCTTAAATATGGTTGTCTGTTGCTACTTTAACTGCTCTCAGCAGAAAAGTAAGGGTATATCCTTTTTTAAGATTCCCACAAACTTTCGTAGACCAATTTGGATCAAGCATGGGAATGTTTCGAATCCTAGCAGACTAGTAAAAACGTCTGTCATGTGTGAGAAACATTTTTATGCTAAAGATATCATAATTAAGTCTACTTTTAAGTGTCTGTCTAAGCTAGCTATCCCTATTCCCTTCTCTCCATCCATTTGCTTATGTACAGATGCTAGTCATGACTCATCGTGCGTACGCTTAATGGAAGCATGGAGAATTCATCATCAGCCAACCTTAACGGTTACCCCTGTTACTCAACCTCCACCCCCTCTTCCGCCGGTTCCTTCCAGTCCAGCCGTATCTCTTGTTAATGCGGCTGAGGCTGGTTCCGCAAATTATGTTCGCGGATTTTCTTTACCACCAGCTGATTTTACGATGGAAATTAAAGAGGAGGACCTTCCATCCCCCAGTTTAGGAACATACAAATATGTGCCGCGGAAATTACCGGAAAAGAAAGAACCTATGTGTAAATGCTACATGGACACACCAAAAAGAGACGCAGTGAGACCAGAATACCAGCTGAGGAAAGGACTTGATGCACATATGGAGGACTTTTCTGACGAACTCAGAATTTTCATCACCTCCCAACTGTTCCACAAGGCAAATGCACCATGGACACCTAAAGAAAAAGATTTGTTTTTAAAATTTTTCTTTAAGTCTCCAGCATGTTATAACTTCATGTTAAGTGCGGGATTCAAGCTGCCATCGGTAAGCACCATTTACCGGTGGCATTCAGAAATCCGTTTGCCAACAGGATTAAGTGATAAGATAAAGGAGCTGCTTAGTGACAAAGCTAAGGACATGACACCGATGGATAAGAAGTGCGTGCTGCTATTCGATGAGATGCTCATAAAAAAAGAGCTGGAATATAATATCAAGGATGATTTTATATACGGTTTCGAGGATTTTGGAGAATTCGGAAGAACAAATGCTGTGGCCTCTAAAGTAATGGTTTTCACCCTTAGAGGCTTAAACAAAAACTGGAAGCAGACGATTGCTTACTACGTGGGATCACCTAACGGCGATATGCTAGTAAAGATGTTGGTCACAATTATTAAAGGAGTAAATAATTGTGGACTAACAATTGTAGCAACAAGCTGCGATCAAGGATCGTCAAATAAGTCGGCTTACTTTATGATAAGGCCGCAACTATACCAGGATTCGAAACCGTATGTGGATATCGAAAATAATAGAGTTTTCTTACTCTATGATTATCCACATATGTTTAAAAGCGTGCGAAACATTTTGCTAAAACATACAATCTCAATAGGAGACGAAGTTGTTGATTGGCGAATTTTGGAAAAGATTTTTGAAGAAGACTCGAAAGGTATATTTCAAGTTTTCTTTAAACTTACAAAATCGCACATCAAACCCGGTCCTTTTGAGAAAATGTCTGTCAAATTGGCAACGCAAGTTTTCAGCGCTAGTGTGTACTCCGGAATCATGTACGCACTTAGCATCGATTTTTTCAAAACGGAACAGGAGAAGAAAGTTGCACTGTCCACAGCAAAATTCATCAAGAGAATGAATGATTTATTTGACACGTTGAACACTGGGCAACTTTATTCAAGAAACCCTAATCAACAGGTTTTGTCAGATTCCACTGAAACCCTGGATGCAATTAAAAATGCAAGGGAGTGGATATCGACATGGAAGTCAAGTAGCAAAATGAAAGTCCCACCTTGCTTTAAGGGATTAAAGCAAACTCTACTAGGAATAGAGATGATGTGGGAACATTTCAAGAGCGATGACCAAACATATTTTCTGCTTTCACATCTTAACACAGATGTGGCAGAAAATTTGTTTTCTATGCTGCGCCACAGTAAAGGGTCATATGAAAGGAACCCTTCGACTTGGAGACTCGTCCGGAATCTGAAGCAGATCATATTCCAGCATTTGACTTCAGCGGAACATTCTGGATACGAGGATGCAAAAGCAGAACCGCTCCTACAAATAGCTGATGGACTGGACACAACGGCAGCACAAAACGAATCCGCAAATGAAAATTTCATTTTCGAAGAGCCAGAGGAACTTGAGAATGAGGACCAGGATGTTGTTATGGAAAACAACACAACAAAGAGCCAGGAGCTCCAGAAAGGAGCTGCAGCATATTATGCCGGATTCGCAGCAAAAAAACTCAAGAGTAAGTTAAATTGTGACCCGTGCACTCAATTCCTAATAGACGAAAATGAAGAGGATAAAGAAAGGCAACAGACGTTTTTAATAAAACTAAGAGCCTACGAGACAGCTGCCAAAGTTTCGGATTTCGGGAAACTTACAGTTCCTTCGATCCGTTTCGAAGACGCTGTTAATAGTCTTCAGACTATATTTTTGAGGGACTTTTCAAAAATGGATGTTTTGGAAAAACTGGCGGAAACCTGGACACAACAAATTATGAAAGGAAGAGATAGGATTCCAACAACAAACTGTTCAACGGAACATCAAGAGACAATTACAAAATTTGTGCTGATCGGACTGATCATTTTGGACCTTAGAAGACAAAACAAAAAATTAAAGGAAGCAGTTAAGAAAGAAGAGAAATATGTTTAAGCTTAATTTTTAAGTTTTGAAATGTAAAATCAAAAACAATGTGATACGTAATAACAGAAAATAAAAATAATTAGAAGAAAATGCATTGTAATTTTTAAATTAAATATTAATTTCTTATCTTTTTTAGGTGTTCCGGACTATTTGTTCGAGTACCTATGTATATGTTACATTAATTTTTAATTTTAATTTAGATGTTCAAGTTTATATTTTACTTACGTACATATATTTTAATAAATTTAGCATTATTTTTTTTAATATTTGTTTTGAAAAAATTGCATGGCTTAAAGTGGCTTAAGTAGATTAGATTAGCAGTAGAACGAGGAATAGGCCTATTGGGGACACCTCGAAAAAAAAAACGCGTCTAGTATTCTACCCCATTGGGTGATGTGGAAAAGAATACGAAATGCTTTTTCTTTTTTAAAATTATAGGTACTATTTTTAAACAGATTCTCTTAAAATAGGTAAGTATAGCGAAATGTTCTATGTACATACATACAATTTTTGGGGAGAGTACGATAACTTTGGCGACAAAGTTTAATGACGGATTTGTATAGAACAGTTAAAAACAAGCATTTTTTACTATGGGAGGGGGTCTATCTCCCCCCGTTTAGGCGGTAGGGGCAGTTAAAAAAAATATGTACATTAAATGGAAAAAAATAATTAAAAAATAACTTTCATAACTTTTGACTTGATTTAAAAACTGGCTAATAGAACAGAATGTTGGCTTTAAAAAAATGTATACAACTTAATTGTAAGTATCACCGTTATTTTTTAATTATTTTTTTCCATTTTAAATAATAACTTTTTTAAATTGCCCCTCCCGCCTAAACGGGGGGAGATAGACCCCCCTCCCATAGTAAAAAATGCTTGTATTAAGACCCTCTACCAAAAACCGTTACTATATCTTGGCGCCAAAGTTATCGTACTCGTGCCCAATTTTTTCATTGCTTGAAGTTTTTATACGGAAATTAAAAATTCAATTCAGTACATCCTGTTAAGCCGTTAAAAAAAACAACAAAAAACGACCTACTTTTGAATATACCTTTAAATGTGTGCAATTTCGATTGTGTTTGTACTTGATACGTACAAATAACAAATAATACGCAATAATAACAACAACAAAACAATTGAATATATTTAAAATCTTCAATGCATCATATGCCAAATATGGCAACATTTCATTTTTCACAAAAATTGAAAATTGAAAATTTAGAATCAAACGAGAATTATTAAATTCAAAATGCCTACAACCAGCGTTAAAGTATACATAGCTACAAACATATGTATTTGTATATGCCAAATTTGGCAACATTTCATTTGCACAAAAATTGAAAATTGAAAATTTAAAATCAAACGACAATTTTTAAATTCAAAATACCTACAACGTTAAAGTATACATAGCTACAAACATATGTGTGTATATACATATCTCCTCTGCATTGTCACGTGGAAGCAAAAAAAAAGTAAACAAATATTATTCCTTCTTGGTTTGACATTTGTATTTTGGCGAACTCAGCGAACTCCCTCAGACATATTTGTTTATGCAACTTAAACAAATACACTTCTCTCATTCTTTTTATACAGTCATTTTCTCCTCATTCTTAACTCTACACCAAGCTTTTTGATACACGCAGCGCCATTTACGTCGTGGAGATGAAATAAAAAATTTCGTTCCATAGGAGTACTATAAGAAATATATATACAATGGCAGTGACTGTTACTGGTGCTCGATATCGCGACATGATTACACAGTTCCTTCTGCCAAAATTGGATGATATTGATGTGTCCAATATGTGGTTTCAACAATACGGTGCCACATGTCATACAGCCCGTGAAACAATTCAATTACTGCATGAAACATTTCCAGGTCGTGTACTCTCTCGTTTCGGTGATCAAAATTGGCCTCCTAGATCGTGTGATTTAACACCATTAGACTTCTTTTTATGGGTCAAGTCTATGTCAACAAGCCCACAACCACCCGTGCATTAAAGGAGGAGATTCAACGCTGCATCAACGAAATTCAGCCACATTTATGCAGAATGGTCATGGAAAATTTCAACAAAAGAGTGCGCATGTGCATGCAAAGCCGTGGAGGCCATTTGTCCAATGTGTTATTCCATACATAACCCTATCCTATGTACTTTACGAGTCAATAAAAATATAACTATCAAAAGACTAAAAACGGCGTTTTCTATTTAATTCAAATTAATTTTGGGACACCCTTTATATATTATATTATTTTTTTATTTTAAATGTCGTGTTTTTTTTTTTTTGACACTATTTTATATAGGTACTAAGAAACATGTATGAATAAAAATTACATATACATATACACATATATGACTTGCTTTCACGATTGGCAAAACAGTTTGACTCTGACTTCAAAGCTAAAACTTAATTTTTATATGCATTATGCATGTATAAGTATAGTATAAGTTTGTATGCCTTTTTTTCTAGTTGCCGTGATGAGGTGAGATTTTTCTATTTTTACAGTTCTCTTTTGTTCTCACCATGAAAATACTAGAAGTAATGACTTTGAATGCGCTCCGAAACTTTAGACCGAAGACATAGGGTCATATTCATAGTTCATTGATAAGTTCTGATTTTGTCTTTGCTAAATTAAACTACAGTTTATGTTATTCATAGACAATTTAAACCCATTTTAAAACGATAATCTGGAGTCTAAAAATAAACACGACGGAACCTATGTTTAAGCTGTTTCTAAATCTATTAAACGTCAAAAATAAACAAACTGATTGAGAAAATTAAGTTACGAGATATTGTATTTAAACATTTAAAAACAAAAATTAAAACGTCAAAAGACTTAAGCATATATCAATATTTTGATATTTTTCTGGATGTTGGAATGCTACCAACTAACAAAAAACGAAAGCTCTACTTAACCCGATGGGACCCCTTTGAAATAGATGAAGACCATTCGTGTGAAAGGTATCGATTCGATAAAAAATTGTCAAGTTTATAATTGATCTTCTAAAATTTCTCAACAAAGAGCAAACAAAATAGTTTAAAGGGTTTCAAAGATTTTGGCTCTCCAGCTAACGCAATTTATTTTGTTACCCTCTACAAGCTATTTTGTATAGGTTTAAGTGAAATTTTTCAAAATTGTAGTAGAATATATGCCTTAAACCTGTTTCTAACTAAACAGAGCTGGAAAATTCTTTATGAATAGCAGCTGTGTCTAACCTACATATATGTTAAATTTAGACTCCAGTTCAAATACACTCGGGTTTAAAATATGACTATGAATATGCCCCATATTGTTTTGTGTCTTACATTAAGGTATGTTTAAATGCAGAAACGCATTCAAATGTTTAAAAATATTGAATTAAGGTGACATCACGTAACTTTCATTATTAGTTTGATTCTTGTTCTTGAAAAATAGGGAAAAAAACGCGACAAAGGCAAACAGGGTTGCTGTTTTTGTTTTAAAATATTCTTGTGTCACAATTCAAGAAGTGAAAAAAGTTAAGTTAAACATTTTTTTTAATTTACAGTTAAAAGTAACATAAATGAACCGAACAATTTTTCGGTGGTTTGACATTTAAATACATACGTCATAAGTGGCCGTGAGATCGTCATTTTCTGTTTTCAATTTTTCATTTTTAGCCATAAGAAACATGGCGAAAGGGAGCATCTCTGTGTTAATAATAATATTTAGCTTTATACAAAAAGTTAAAAACCCTTCATCTTCTACCTTAGTGTTTGAAAATAAAAATACTAAACATTTTAATTGTTAGTATGAATGAAAACAAGAAAAATATTTGTCTTTCTTTACCAAAAAATACAGAAATTTATTGTTCTAATTTAGCGTGTTTGTGTTTTGTGCACAATTTCTATCACCGTAGCAAATTTATTAAAATTTTTTGTTTAACATAGTTTTAGAATTTGAGTTGGAAATTAATTTTGTACCATTTCTGTTTTTCTTTTTTTGGAAAATAATGGATATTTGATTACTGCACATATTCTGATATTTCGGAGGGGGTTTTAACCCCCAAAACCCCTACCTGCGTTCGCCCCTGTATGACTGTGTACGTTCAACGAGTTCAATGCGTTGTTGAAGCATGTATCGTTCCATTTTTGTAAAAAGACGTAGTTTTCACTCGTCAAATATCAAAAGATGATAGCTGTCCAAATAGTGGACTATTATAAATCAAATCGCTTATCAGAAAACGCATGATAAGCGATTTACGATACCGATCGGACAGAAAAACCGATTCCTAAATACAAATGTAAAGAATCAAATCCGTTTTGAAATTGTGATTACCCACTTGTTAAATAAATGTATCTACTCTGCAGACAATATCCTTCAAGATTTTGACAGCTCGTTAAATCACTATTTAAATATATTGAGGATATTAGGTCCGTTCGCGTACTTTCTGCACTAAAATTCGTAAAAATAAATATTTTTAAGAGTGGGGAGGGTAAAATTCTCTCACCAAAAAAAAAAGCTACAAAAAAGTAAGCGAACGGGAAAACAACTAATTTTTCACACAATATTACTGTGTTGTTGCTGTTCTTTGAAAATTTGTTTTTAAATTTTATAACTGACAGCAAAAGCGAGCAATTTATTTAATTTATTTGAATTTCTATCAAATTTGAAATTTTCACAATCAGCCCAAAGAAATTTCTTGGGCTAAAATTCGTAAGTTGGGGAAATATTTTACTCTCTCGTGAGCGCTCTCTTTTACGAAAAACTACGAAATTTTTGAGTACGCGAACAGGATTTGGTTAAATTTCGTATTTTTTAGTAAAATTTGACTGTTTTAGGAGGGTACGCGAACGGACCTATTATTGTATCACCAATCGTTTGAAAGTTCTTCTTTTAATACTGTCCAAAAGACTTAAGCAGGCTACTAGCCTAGAGATGGGAGTTTTACTACAACTTTTGTTGAATTTAAATTTAATAGATAATAGCCAGATTAGCTATTTTCAGAAAACCTAAACATCTTGCGTCATTTTTGGCAACATATTGCGTTTTCTTTATCCAGGGCCACCCCATTTATCAATGTTGTTAAGGTTTTAATTTCATGAGCTTATTAAATGTTGTCATTGAAGAAGATCCATATCCTAAGAACAGAGGGTTATGACTTTAAGCATGAATATAAAATGCTGTTATCAGGAGAGCATGTAAGTGGGTTATAAGTCTCACACATAAAAATGATACAAAACGACGGAGACAGGGCAGAACCCTAGGGCACATTCCCATTTATTTCGTAGGTGTCAATGTGGTATACTGAGTGGTCAGATAGGTTATATCTTACCCACCGAGTGATAGTACCAGTGACGAAATGGTTAATGCGTAAGACTGTTATTCCTTGTCTTGGTCAATCTGCCTGTGCCTCCAAAATCTGTTTATTGGAAAATTGTGCACATTTTTTCTTCAATACTTACATTACTCTTTCAAATTATCTTAATTCAATAACTCTTATATAATTTAAAAAAATAGGTTTTTTTTGTAATATCTTAAGATTCCCCAAATGTAATTTTAAACTATAACCTGGAATAAGTTTTTGGAGTACAAAAGCAATCACGTACCATTTGTGACGAAAAAAACAATGTCTGTTATTTATGTTAATGCTTACAAAAATATTAATCTAACCATTCTGTCATGTATTGACAAAGATTTGGTGTTACATCTCCACAATTCGAGCAATTCTTTATTACCGGACAAATACCACAAGGCATTTGTACAAGACCTGGTGCAGCAAGCGGAGAATTAATTGCACGATAAACATATGAATTATTAGACATTAAAATACGTTCAGCATTGCCATCGTAAACAACTGTCTTCAAAATAGTTTCCAAATCATC
The DNA here is from genome assembly GCA_920104205.1 of Eupeodes latifasciatus. Lineage (NCBI taxonomy): Eukaryota > Metazoa > Arthropoda > Insecta > Diptera > Syrphidae > Eupeodes > Eupeodes latifasciatus. Next base: position 371,817,877 of record OV049924.1, read on the forward strand.
TTCATCCAAACTAACTTTACTAATTCCCAAATCTGATATAAATTTGTGTACCTCTTTGACTGAGCAACAAGACATTTGTTTCAATGCCAACGGACCGTCACGTTTACTTTCGGCTGTTTCTCTTTTCATTTGTAAAAATCTCAAACACTGTTGATTCAAGACATCAACGAATTCAGCTTCAAAATCTTGATCCTGATACCATGCACCACCAGTTATAGATCGATCTGGTTCTAAATTATAAAGCATGTAGACTTTCTTTTTACTTGCCTGCGAAAAAGAGTTTAAAAATAACTTATTTGATATTTTTCTAAATAAGTATTTCAGATGACTTACATTTACAGATTTAACCGCTTTGATAAGCTTTTTTGTTTCTAGATTCTTAAGAATTTTATTCAATTGTGTCATATTCAAATTTGATATCATTCTTATGTCTCGAATCCATATTCCTTTGTTGCCACCTTCTTCAATTATACCATAGACAACTTTTTCTTCTGTATCGGCTTCTTTGGGAAGTGTACTTTTTTTGGGATCCTTAGTGCGATAAATTAGTTTTTCTCCTTTCTTAAGAACTTCAATAACTCCTTGCTGCAGCAGCTTATTGAGTCCTTCAACTTGAAGTGCCGGTGTAACATCGGGAATACTCTTTCGTAGATCATCGTTTGTAGCACCAGACGGCAAACCTTGGATGATGGCGAATATCTGATGGCTTACTTCGTCTGCAGACATTTTGATATTGTTAAAGCTTCAAAAAGAAAAAAAAAATCTTGATCAATTTGGAATATGAAAATCAAAATAAAGTTTTGAAGTAGACAAGTAGACAAGTAGCCTTAAATAAAAAGTACAATCAATGTAACCTCGACTTTACTTATATCTCACTTATGTCAAACTGAGCTATTTTTGGGTTCTGTAAAAATAGGTCTCAACTCTCAACTAAACAAACCTTTCGTTTTAAAAGCAATTTTAATCCTTATTTCTGGATTTTAAAATGTCACTTACTGATGGAAAAGACTCGGAATTTAGTAATATCACAGAAAATAACTTAAACCGAATTCACAACACTGTAACAAAGGTAATTCTCTTTGTTTTTTCGCCACAATCGTCACCAGGAGCAGCACGATGCACTTTACGTTTACAATCGTATTCTAAATCTAAATTCCAAAAACAACAACTGTCAAAATCGATAACTAAACTGTCATAATTTTCAATTTCTATAGGTTGGTTATTCTGATGGTATAACAAATGGCCGTGAAAGTGTCTTCCAAATGGGTTTTGATACTGGCTACGAAAAAGGATTTTCTACCGGCTTCGAGTTGGCCAAATACAAAGCCTTTTATGACGTTATGAATAAAAGTTCATCCGCTCCCGAGACTTTGAAGTCAGAGACAAGTCTCTATGAACAATTAAACATTCCAAATGCAACCGATAAGTCGCATTGTATGATTGGCGCTGACGACGAAGTAGCTCGCCTCTCCCAACAACAATCTGACTATTTGAATGAAAAGAAATCTCTGTTCGCCAAGGACTTGCCTATTGCTACTAGTTTATTCTCTCGATAAAGATTAATACACATTTAATAGAAAAAATATTGTTAATAAAAAAAAAAGTTTATGGAAACGACAGTTTGATGTTTAATTAATTTAAAGGTATAATCCCTCGGGCGTTCCTTCCTTCTTCCTATAGAGTACACTTTCCTTAGACTTCTTAAAGTCTTCATTTGTAACTTTCATACGACGTTCACGGAGTGCCATCAATCCAGCCTCAGTACAGATTGCCTTAATGTCAGCTCCAGAGAGATCATCCTTCGCCATAATGAGCTCACTGAGATTCACATCTTCGGCAAGGGTCATTCGGGATGTGTGGATGGTGAAAATGCGACGTTTTGTCTTCTCATCTGGCAATGGGAACTCTATCTTCCTGTCAATACGACCAGGACGGATCAGAGCGGGATCTAAAGTCTCAATTCGGTTTGTTGCCATGATTACCTACAAAATAACAAATATTAGGTTGTCCAAAGGGAGAAATATTCTTCGAAATTGTTACCTTAACATCACCTCTTGAATCGAAACCATCGAGTTGATTCAACAATTCCAACATAGTTCTCTGGATTTCACGTTCTCCTCCCGAATTGGAGTCGTAACGCTTTGTGCCAACGGCATCGATTTCGTCTATGAACACGATGGAAGGTGCGTGTTCCTCTGCCACGCGGAAGAGTTCCCTCACGAGTTTGGGACCATCTCCGAGATATTTCTGAATCAGTTCACTTCCCACGACACGCAGGAAAGTCGCAGATGTCTGATTGGCCACAGCCTTGGCTAGCAAAGTCTTGCCAGTACCTGGAGCGCCATAGAGGATGACACCCTTTGGAGGCTTGATACCCATTTCCTCGTAGTACTCAGGGTGAGTGAGAGGCAACTCTACTGATTCTTTAATTTCTTGAATCTGAGTGTCCAAACCACCGATATCGGCGTAGGTCTCTTGTGGAGCCTTTTCCAACTTCATCACAGTGACCATGGGATCAGTATCATCTCCCAATACGCCCACAACAGCGTGGACTTTGTGATTGAGCAGAACCGAGCAACCGGGCTCGAGCTGATCCTTATCGACAAACGACAAAATGCTAACATAATGTTCGCTTCCAACGGAAGTCGAAACAATTGCGTGATTATCATCGATAATCTCTTCCAAATTACCCACAGACATGGGTGTCCCCCTAAGGTCATCGACCTTGGAGCGTTCCTCTTCGTTCTTTTCGTCCTGTGGCTTTAATCGCTCCTGATTACGAATGAATTCATCCTCCATCATGAGGTAATCCTTGATTCGTTCCAATTTTAACAGCTTCAAGCGACACCGTGTGTGCGGTGTGACTTGGGGCAATTTCATGGCTGCATCGGGACCCTTTGCGCGGCGCTTCTTCTTACCAACGCGAGTTGGAATTGGTGGTTCATACTTCTTCTTCTTGTCTTTGTCGTCTTTCTTATCGCCACTGCCACTTTGGCCAGATTGGTTTTGACCCTATAAAAGAAAAATTTAGATTTTCTTTTCATTTTCATATTTTTCACTTTTTCCCCCAACAATGTCGGCACAATTCGATCAAAGAAGAACAAAGGTAAGCAAATATTTTTGATAATGGAAAGTGGGATTTGGGAAAATTTTCAATAGAATTTATGGAGGTATTTGGAAAGATTGATTTTATTGCATTTTGTTAATTTTATTTACCATATTTTCAGAGAAATTTATTCAGATTTTTCACACGAAATTAAAGATTTTTTTGGCGAATGTCACACTCCAACAAAAATTTACGAGTCATTAAGGCGAAGTTGGTTGTGTTTTGATTTGATTTGGTGATGAGTTTTGGTTTATCACCGATGGAATGGTTTTATAATGAATACATTCAGACCGAAAGCTGCTACACGATGACTTTAAATAGATAGGGGATACCAAGAGTTATTTTTCCTTTAACTATTTTATTGGGTTTCGGTTTTATTCTTCTGTAAATTTTAGATTTAATTTGCTTTTGTTGTAAAACGTAGCCTAAAAGTCAGAAATTTGTTTATGAGGATTATAATTTCACTGAAATTTATCGATCCTACAAAGCTCAAGTGGTGCCTTGAATATTGGTTTGCTACTTTAAAAATAACCACTTACCTAACAAAGCCTCATTAAAGGCAATCAAGCCGAGCAATTCTAGAAATATAGTTGTCACCAATTGACCTGTATGTGAAATTATACCATCTTATGTCTTAGATTTAATTTTTCGGAACAAACATGACGCGATAGCTCTGACTTTTCACCATAATGGTAGCTTCTTCTTTATTCTGATAGAAATAATGGCCGATAATGCCAGCAGAGCACCAAAATTTCAATTTTTTATTTATCAAATAGTGATTAATTAATGGCTTCAGGATTGTATTTACTCCACGTGTGGCAATTTCGCTTGTTGAAGAAATAAATTAACCAGATATAAGCTAAATCACTAATCGCCATAAAATGGATTAAGTGCTCTATGTTGAGTTTTCTAGCGTTAATTTATTTATGATGACATTTTCAACTGTCGAATCTAGATATGCCATTAATTTTGGCGTATAATCATTTTATTTCACTTGATGTTTCAAATAAACGTATTGTCCGCAAAAGAGCCTTAATGATTCCTCGAATGAAAAGTGAGCTTTTTTTTATAAATAAAAAATGAGTATTATGGAATTAAAGCATCATTCACATGAGCGCGACCAACGAACGACGAATGAATTACAAAATGTGAGTTTATATACGTTTGAAGACATATTTCCACACAAATTCTTAACAAAACGATAGCAATATAGTTTCTATTTGATTTATGATGCATACTTTTACTTTTCAATATCATATATTAATAAATTTAAGAAAACAAATGTATTCGTCGCGAAAAAAGTTATAGTTGATACGAACTGTCAAACTTTATTCGCGTTCCACATTATCCACACTCGCAACGAATAAAAAAATCGCGCGTACTTAACCAAAAAAAATCGTTCTTGTTTTGGTTTCAGTGGTTAATGTCAAACTTCATTCGCGACGAATTAAAAACTCTCATGTGAAAGAAATGTCAAAATCGACGAATATTCGTTCATTCGTTGGTCGTTGGTCGTGCTCATGTGAATATTGAATAATCGTTTAAAATGAAAATTATTTCCAGTAGTTCAATAATTGAAAATCATCTCTGCATGCTGTCAATATTTGTTAGCATTCAGCTCCCTATTTAAATGTCATCAGATTTGACAATTCACAAATTCACATAACAAAATACAAAAGCCGCTGGAGCCGCTGATTTCTCCCCAGTCCAAAATTTCTATAAGGTTTTTGAAAAACAACAAATTCCTTTCAAAAAAGACGATGTCATTTCGCCAACACTATAAATTAGTAACCAAACAAGCCATCCGATGGTTTCCTGGCCATATGGGCAAAGGTCTCCGCCAAATGCAGCAGAAACTCAAATCTGTCGACTGTCTCATTGAAGTCCACGATGCTAGAATACCACTTTCTGGACGTAATCCCGAGTTCAAAAACACAATCGGTGGCATTAAGCCCCATATCTTGGTTCTAAACAAGAAAGATCTAAGTGACAATAGAATGCACTCGCGGATCAGTGAGAGAATCAAAGAAACTGAGGGTATTGATCATGTCATCTTCACAAACTGCAAAGATCAACAGTGCCCTGGAATAAAGAAAGTCATGCCGCTGGCCAGTGATCTTATAATCAACTCAAATCGATACAACCGAACTGACGAGAAAGACTTCTGCGTGATGGTGATAGGCGTTCCGAATGTGGGCAAGTCATCACTGCTGAATGTTATGAGAAATCGCCATCTGAACAAGAAGAAAGCCACCACTGTTGGTGCAATTGCTGGAATAACTCGAAGTGTAATGCATAAAATCAAAATTTCCGAAGATCCACTGATTTATATGATCGACACCCCGGGAATTCTCGAACCAAAGATAAGAGACGATGAGATGGGCATGAAGTTAGCGCTCAGTGGCTGCTTGCCAGATCATCTTGTGGGAGAGGATCTGATTGCCGACTACTTGTTGTTTTGGATGAATTCCCAAAGCCGATTTGAATACGTCAACCACATGGGTCTAGAAGCTCCTACCGATTCCATAGTAGAAGTATTAATCGCCGGAGCCAACAAACTGGGGAAGACCAAAAAACTCAAGACCTATGATGGAAGTATAACTGTCCTGCCGGATGTACTCATGGCTGCCCAGTTTTTCATTCGAGCATTTCGAAATGGAGAATTTGGCAAAGTGAATTTAGACCGCGACGCTTTTAGATAAAAGAGAAATTAGAAAAATAAATAAATAATTTTAAAAAAGTTTATTATTCTCATTGTTCTCAGGCTTCCAATTCTAGGGAAGGAATTTCTGTGCCATCGATGGCTGGGACATCCTCTGCGTTGGAATCTAGGTTGTTGTTGCTGTAAAGAGCATTTGTTTTAAGCTCCTCGGGTATACCTTTGGATCGGTTTTCCATCCAGCGTTGAAAAGGCGAGCGCTTTTCGTAGAACTGCAAAACTGCCTTTGGATTGCGTTCGCGGACCTCGGATCCAGCTACCAGGTCATATTCATTACAATCACACCATTTGATGAGATAGGAAACATCTCCAGTGACATCTGTAGCACCCATTATTTCTTGGAGCTCCAATCCTCGGTCGTAGCCTCGAGGTTTGGTTACCTCTTCGATTTTTGGTTTCTTGTCGCCTCGTTTCTTTGCCTTGGCACGAGATTCTTCGAATTTTTGAATCAATTGTGGACAATGGCAGTGTTCCTCGGGTTCCCAGGTATTGTCGGAACTTGAGTAAAAATGATGGAATTGATAAAATTCTTCTAATAGTTTTCTTAAAGGGAAAAACTTACTTTGGGTATCCGCGCCATTTTATGAAGTATTCAATTTTGCCATCACTCGAAATTCGTTTATCGACAATTTTTTCAACAGAAAAACCAATGCTTTTAACTTTAACCATTTTGAGAATTTTGTTTTTTGGTATTTTTTTATGGAAAATAAACAAAAACAAAAGAGAAATACAAAAAATATTCAAATGCAGTCGAATGTCAAATTGTCAATCACAAAAGTGTATGATTTTTCTTGGCTTGGATCAAAAACACTCTATTACCAAGACCGGAATCTTTCGTACGTTTCACTCTCCAAAACCCGTTTGTTTACATTGTTGTATTTGTAATTTTGACAATTAATCCATGAATAGATGTGAGCACAAACAAAAAAAAAAACGATGCCGTGGGCTAGCGGCATTTTGTAAAGCAAAAACAAAATGGAGGGGTTAATAAGTTTTTTTCAGGTTTTTCTTTTTACTTTTTTTCGATGAAGAAGTCAGTTTTAAGCTTTAATTTTGCAGGAATTTCGTGGATAGTGAACCAATGTACCTTTTTGTCTTGAAAAAAGCATGTTCAACATCAGTTTATTATAATTAATTCACTAATTTACAAAAATCACTACGAAATTCTTCAAATTTCAAAATTAACCTCGGATTTTTGTATCAAAGATGCGTTCGAAGAACCATCAATTAAGGGTGCGAGCGCAATTTTTGTATTGAATTCTAATAAATTTTCGTTAATGAACGGCCCAAATATTTTTTTTGCAAGTTTAATTAATCCAAATGTATTTATAGTTTGTTTTTAATGATTTAAGCTTGCAACTATTTTTCAATTCCATTTTGATTAAATATTAAATTTAAAAAAAGAGTTATAATCGAAAAATACTTTATCCATAACATTCTTGATTGATGGAAACATACATGTATTTGCTATCAAAAAAAAACTATGCATCAAAGGAACACCAATGTTTTAAAAAAGTAATCAGAACGATTATAGCGAACTTGTTGAATAAATGCAGAGCAAATAAAATGCAAATTTTGACATATATCACAAAATGAAAACGTCTTAAAATCGTTCTGAATTCATGCACAACTAATTCAATAGAACATGTAATCGTCATGAATGTTTATTGTTGACGTACAGAAGTTTTTTTTTAGTGAATTTCCACAGTTTAACACAAAATATAATTTTCATTCATTCCTTAAAAATGTTTAGTTACGAAAGTTCAAGTTTACTTATTATTGTTTGAAGGGCATGTTTAGTAAAAGTGCTGCTAAAAATGAAACAAATGAATGAGTTTTACGTACATGTTTTTCTTAATATAGTAAATTCTTCCATAGATTACATTTCATAAATGCAGAACATGGAAGAAAATATACATAAACAATAGTTTCAGGTATAAAGCAGAGGTTAGTGTAGAAAAATATTTTTGAGAAAGCCAATAATATTTTAGGTATGTTCATTAAAGAAATTTCCGCTTCGGCTAACATTCATCAACTTTTTAGAAAAAAATTAGTATTAATAGCAGCCAATTATTTCATAGCAAAATTAATTTTTCAGATTGTAAAATGTCTAGAAATTTTCATACGCTACAAAATTCGTAATTTTATGCGTAAACATAGAAGATAACATTATTTAGTCAAGAAGTATGGATTTTGGCGCGTATACCGTTTTTTTTCTATTGGGTGTTCGGTTTCCCCATACTGGAATAAAAAAAAGTTACTTAAATCTATTTATTGCACTCATTTAGTTGGTATTGTGTGTAAACATATTGCCTATTTCTATTCCTTAAAGATGCTTTACACAAAGCAACTTATTTTTAAAACGTGGTTCCCTCAAATTTGTATTCCAAAATCTAACTACAAACAAAATTCTAACTCTAACATAGTCCCTTAAAAAGAAATTTTCAGGAATATTTCTGCAACAAACAAAACTAAAATTTGGTCTTGCAACTACCGAACTGCTTAAATGATGAAAATACTACTCTAATTGAGGAATCTGAACTAGCTAAAGTTGGCAATGGAACTTCACATGTATGCTTCTCGTAGCATTGTCTGTACAAAAAAAATACGGAGGCACCCGCCTATTGTTTCCACCTGAACTTCTAATGTCGCCAAAAAAATGCTCTAAGCAAACTACAGCTGAAAAAAATTTCTGTTTTGTTGTTTTACAAAGTATTGAGTTACACTTTTGTCCATTTGCAATAATTATACTTAACCAATTGCAGCGCATGTTGCGTTCGCAAATAATTTAAGTAAACAAAATAAATAATAATAAACTAATAAATCAATAAATAATATGTATTTGGTCAATTTTATTTTATTTAATATACATTTACAACATTTATTTGGATGGAAATTAAAAAGCTATACAAATCTTCCAATTTAAGACCATGTCAGCACTTCAGATTCTGTTGGTTAGGATTGTTTAGTTTTTGAACGAGGCCATGAAACATTCAAAATGAAGCATTTAGATGGGGCTGATTACTATAATGAAGCATTTGATGGGCCTGAGGACTAAATGTGAGAATGTGTTTGGTTTTTTGCATCATTTCACGCACACTTTCTCACATTTAGTCCTCAGTAGCTTGTAGGCAAACCGAAATGTCAGTCTAAGATTCCGGTCTTGGTAATAGAGTGTTTTTGGCTTGGATGTTTTTGCTTGTGACATTTTGGACGCGTTCAATGGAAATCTGAAATTTCATATCTGACTTTTTGTCGTTGTGCATAAGGCGGTGTTCACATTTGTGGGTTTTTTAATTTTTAAAAGTTTAATCCAAATATTTGTTTTTCTTGTCTTAAAATTTGAATCATGGACGAATTTCGCAAACTTAAATGATTTTTAGGTATAAGTCTTTTATTCATCCTTTAAATTTATTTGAATAGTTTGAGTTTTGTTGCATACCAAAATAATAATTCGTTTTTGTAAATTCACAAGATTTGATGTGTACACGAATTTTAAGATACACTAAATGTGGTAGTAATACAGCTCGTAGAGAAATAGGGCTTAGTGACTTACAACAAGGGACCTACAGTTGTTATGCCAAATCCGAGCGGTTAATTAGAGAAAACTATTTACATGACAAGAAACACTGTTAAAGGGTTTGTCAATTACTCGCATGAAGCAGTATCAGTGAAAAAAAAATACTTTATTAGGTGGCACAATCAGGGACTGAACCCAGACCTCTAGTATCACAATTCACAGTCCTTCGCATTAAGGATAACCTTATGGATTTTTAGATACAAATCGAATAAATAAACCATTAAGTGATTCTATATGAGCACCCAGGTATGTTTGATAAGCAAATTGAATAAAGAGCTCCTTGATGTGGGTATTTTGACGTTTTGACGTATTATCATTTTTCCTCGCTTCCACTCATATATTTTATGTCTACCTAGTATTCCTATTTCTTTTGAACCAACAATTGTCTACGGAAAAATAATATTTTTTTATAGGTGAGGAAAAAAGATGAAAACTTAAAATGCATTGATACACAAGAACATCGGTAATCGATCTTTGCCTTGTGAATGGTTACTGGAGTTATTATATGTAATGGGTGATTTTTTAAGAGCTTGAGAACTTTTTTAAAAAAAAAAAAACGCATAAAATTTGCAAAATCTCATCGATTTGAAACGTTAGATTGGTCCATGACATTTACTTTTTGAAGATAATTTCATTTAAATGTTGACCGCGGCTGCGTCTTAGGTGGTCCATTCGGAAAGTCCAATTTTGGGTAACTTTTTCGAGCATTTCGGCCGGAATAGCCCGAATTTCTTCGGAAATGTTGTCTTCCAAAGCTGGAATAGTTGTTGGCTTATTTGTGTAGACTTTAGACTTGACGTAGCCCCACAAAAAATAGTCTAAAGGCGTCAAATCGCATGATCTTGGTGGCCAACTTACTGGTCCATTCCTTGAGATGAATTGTTCTCCGAAGTTTTCCCTCAAAATGGCCATAGAATCGCGAGCTGTGTGGCATGTAGCGCCATCTTGTTGAAACCACATGTCAACCAAGTTCAGTTCTTCCATTTTTGGCAACAAAAAGTTTGTTAGCATTGAACGATAGCGATCGCCATTCACCGTAACGTTGCGTCCAACAGCATCTTTGAAAAAATACGGTCCAATGATTCCACCAGCGTACAAACCACACCAAACAGTGCATTTTTCGGGATGCATGGGCAGTTCTTGAACGGCTTCTGGTTGCTCTTCACTCCAAATGCGGCAATTTTGCTTATTTACGTAGCCATTCAACCAGAAATGAGCCTCATCGCTGAACAAAATTTGTCGATAAACACATTTCGAACCGAACACTGATTTTGGTAATAAAATTCAATGATTTGCAAGCGTTGCTCGTTAGTAAGTCTATTCATGATGAAATGTCAAAGCATACTGAGCATCTTTCTCTTTGACACCATGTCTGAAATCCCGCGTGATCTGTCAAATACTAATGCATGAAAATCCTAACCTCAAAAAAATCACCCGATATAACAGACTTTGAGTTGGGACAGTTACCTTAGAATGATCAGCCACATATTCTCGAATTTAGAATAAAAATGGAAGAACTTGAAAAAGCTGAAGAGGTGAAGCTTCTAACAATACTAAAATGGAAAAACGCTCGAGGCGAAGTGTACAGAACAAATTTACAACTAACCTAATCAACCCAAAAAACCACGGAACTAGACAAAATCGTAAAGACAGCATTTCAAGTGAACAACCAAGAACAGAGAAATAATAGGAGAATTTTTATACAACCATGGTTTAATACAGAATACATGAAAGCTAGACAATGAACGTTTGCGTGGTTTCAAACATTTCGAAAAAGTAATGGGGGAAAAAATGAGGGCACAATACACTGATGCTGACTTTATAAAGCATTATGTCGGAGTAAGAACAAGACCCATTTTAAAGAAACAAAAATATATTTAACAATCTTCATAAATGCATCTGTTTTCTTTGAACAAACTCCTAGAATGAATGAATCGAGACGCACCATAAGAGAAGAACTAGATGCTTCTACTTTGTTTGAGCACTTCAAAACATTGTTGAATCCACTTCATTCTTCAAATTCGATCCAATTTGTTTCTCCTCGCTTCGAAGACGACAACAGTAGCAGAAACGTACACTGTGATAAGATATGTCCCGGTTTGGATCACATTCTGGGGGCATTTTATAAGTATGGTTCCGTAGAACCATAAGCAATGACATTTTAAGAAGGCTTTGATATTTCCGATACACACGAAGGCCGATGAAACTGATCCGAAAAACTGTAAATGTGGGTTATAAAATTTGTACCACCATTTTGCAACGGCGCCTTACAACTTATATATACATCAACCATAAAAATCTTCTAAAAGACGACCAGAGAGGGGATTTAGAGCAAGATACGCAACAGTAGATCACATCTTTGTACTACGAAATGAAGCTGAAGTATGAATCTGTATCACGAGGAAAGGAACTGTACGTTATTTGTGGATTTTAAGGCCGCTTTCGATACTGTGGATAGAAAGTCGTTGTACAAATTATATTGCAAAAAAATGTCACAATATTTTGGAAAAGTTAAAGAAAACCTAGAAGATACATACGTGAGCAGCAGTCTGGGATGGGGAAGTTCTGTCTGAATAGTTCGAAACAAAGATTGGAGTGAGACAAGGATGTTTTCTGAGTCCTTTGCTGTTTACGCTATTCATCGTTATTGAAATACTGTCTATAGTGGAATTAAAATCGACAGAATCACTAATAAAGCACTTCTATTTGCAGATGATAAATTGATGCTAGCTCACTAAGCGGGAACACTACAACGAACAATGGCTACAACTGTGAATATTCTGCCAAATGGAACTTACTTCTGAACCAAAACAAATCTAAGATTGTGATCTTCAACAAAGTGAGAGGCAAGACTTAGAGCAAGGGGTAATTGGCACTATAAATACGAAAGACTTATAGTTATCGGCGAGTGTATCTAGGAGTGACATTCACAAGTAATTAACAAATTAAAAATATATACATTGATTTCGTGCCACTACGATCTAAAGTTAGATCAAGAGCTTCACACAAGCTGGGTCTATACCCGCAATAAATGGAAACGCCATGAATGAATACGAAAAAGAAGCAATCAGTGTACAGCAGACTCAAATACAACAGGCAAACTACTTTCGAGATGAAAATAGCGTAGAATCGATTTCATTGTTGCTCAGCTAAGGGTAGATCTATGCATCTCAACTACAAACCGTATCGAGAAGACGTTCCAATACTGTGCAATATATGCAAAACAACAGAAAGAAAACATGTGTTCCATTTCTTGGGTAAATGCCCAACTCTTCCCGAAACAAGACAACATTTCTTAGGCGATCGGCAGGTTCAGACAACATAAGGGACTTCATTTGCACTCAACTACATTCTTTGAACGTAACGTAAATTTTGACCAAGACAAATAGTTAGTTTTTCAAGCGTTAAAAACTTCAAACTCGGAACTTTACTTCACAAACCCCTACTCGAAACTCGGAACTTTACTTCACAAACCTCTACCTTTAGTTGACCGTGCAAAAAATACCAATAACTTAATGGCTGAATCACAACCACGCTTCAGCTTCGGCTTCGTCTTTTTCGTGTTTTTGTTCAAGAGGATAAAAGAAAACACAGGTTTTGGGTGAATCCATTTCTCGAAGTAAGGGAACTTCATGATTTGGAGGCGCACCTGCTCAAGGACTTACTATGGGAGGACGATGCAGACTATACAAATTTTTGTAGGATGTCGGTCGACAGCTTTGAAGCTGTTCTGTGCCTAGTTAAGATAACTTTTAATTAATTTTAGGTACATAAATATTTTTAAACATTTTTAACAGGTTGAACCTGATATAAAAAAATGGACACAAAAATGCGTTACGCCATTACGGCAAGGAATCGTCTGGCCATATTGGAACAGGTGATTCGTACAGATCCTTGAGGTGGACAAGAATTCGAAAACATATGGGACTTTCCTCATACCCTTGGTGCTATCGATGGCAAGCACGTCCGAATTAAAGCACCCGCAGACTCCGGATCGGACTTCTTCAATTACAAGGGTTTCTTCAGCATTGTTCTTCTGGCTGTTGTGGACGCTCATGGAAAATTTATATATATTGACGTCGGTGGAAATGGAAGATCAAACGACGCCCTTATATATAATAACAGCACCTTATACCAAGCGCTTAAATCTGGAAAGCTGAATATTCCCAATCCTTCTCAACTCAAAGCCTCCAGAAGAACATCAACATATAGATTTTCCAGAATCAGTGGCGCGCTTAGAATCCCAAAGTGTTGCACAACAAAACGTTTCTATTTATAAATGTTCGTGCAAAATTCGTGACAATCTGAAAATGCATTGTGTATCTGAGGGCGATAGTCCTGTCATCGGAAATGTCCAATGGAGACCCCAGGTAAGGAAATATGACTTATTCCTTTTCCAATTTGACAAAGAACCCTTTTACATAAAACATGAAATAGAATTGTGCAGAAAATAAATAAATCACAGAGTAATAAAGTTAGTTAGTTTAGTTAGTTTTATTTCAATAAATGCTAACACATTAAGACTTAAATTATCTTATAGCAAGTGAAGCTTAAAAATTTGATTGAGTTTGAGTTGAGCTACAGAACATATATATATGTTTATGACAATATAACATTATATAAATATAAAAAATTAAAAAATACAAAATAACAATAATAATAATATTTTTCAAAAATGTATACGTTTTTTAAACATACATCTCCATTTATGTTTTAATATAAGAAATAAGAAAGAAGGAAAAAAAAAAAAATATTAATTAGAGTAGTGAGCTTTAAGTTCGATCCTGAATCTCTCAGTCCCGCCGCACCTTCGTATATGCCCTGGTAGAGAATTCCATAGGTGAATAGTGCTAACTAGGAATTGACGCTCAGATGTTAAGCATGTAAATCGTGGATGAATGAGTTGATGAGATCTGCTAGAGGATCCAAAGCGTAGCTTATCAAACAAATAACTAGGTTGACGAGTTTCAATCACATTCGAAAGTAAAACCAATGCCCTATAGGCAAGGAGGTCATCAAATGACATATTTAAAATTAACTTCGAATAGTTTGAAACTCGATCAAATCGTCTCAGATTAAACACATAACGCACGGTATTATTGAACGCCACATTAAGTTTTCTCTTGCTAGATGCATCGCAATTTCTAAAAATTTCACAACCGTAAGAGAGAATGGGAAGTATGAGCGTTTTTGCTAGCAACATACGTATTTTTTGTGGAGTGTAATTATGAGACATCCAAAGTTTCCTTAAAACACCATAAACTTTGCCAATTGTAGAATTAATGTGGTCATTCCATGTAAGGGTTCTATTAAACACTATTCCTAAATTTTTTGCTTTTTCAACATAATTTATTTTTGAACCCTTTAAATTAATGTCAGGAAAGTAGGAAAGATCCAACACCTTTTTGCTAATAACCAAACATTTTGTTTTTAAAGGGTTCAAATACAATCCATTTTCTTCAGACCAGGTCGAAATACTATCCAAATCGTTATTTATTGCATGCGCACCATCTTCAATCATACCTAGAGGACAACTTTTATAAAGTTGGACATCGTCAGCATACATGTGGACAGAAGATAACACTTTAGAGGGAAGTTCATTCACATACATCGAGAATAAAATTGGCCCCAGAATTGAACCCTGGGGGACTCCCCTAGTTGTGCAAAGAAAATCAGATGTACTGTTCTTCACTGAAACCGCCTGCTTTCGATGATTTAGATAAGATGACATAAGAGTTACAGCTGAATTCGAGAAACTAAACAGAGATGACAGTTTGTTGCACATCTTAGTATGGTCAACAGTGTCAAATGCTTTTGAGAAGTCGAGAAGAACCAAAAATGTAACCTTATCTTCATCCATCGACTCTCTTATGTCATCTACTACACCGATTGTAGTTGTTATACAACTGTGGAGTTTACGAAACCCGGATTGCATTGGAGTCAACAAACAGTTTGAACGCAAATGTGAATTTATTTGCCTCTGTAATATTCGCTCAAAAACCTTTGAAAGAAAGGGCAGAATTGAAACCGGTCTATAATCATTGCTATTATGTTTCTTAAAAGGCAGTATCTTAGCGATTTTCCATTGGGACGGGTAGCAGCTAGATGTTATAATATTATTGAATACATGAACTAAAAATGGAAGAATTACTGGTAAAATTATTTTTACAAATTTAGGATGAACTTCATCAAAGCCTACGGCATTTGATTTAAAAGATATCAAACAAGAAACAATTTCAACATCGTCTACACATTCGAACTCAAATCTTGGAACAGCGGAGTTAACTAGAAGCAAGTCTGTCGTGTCTACACTTACAGTTGGTAAATTAGAATTAATAAATTTTTGATTGAGTGCATTTAAGTCCAGGTTTTCATCGGGGATAGAATTTTGTTTTCCGATTCCTATATCACTTAAGTTTTTCCAGAGCTGGCGACCTTGAAGCGATGGACTTAACTTATTGCTATAAAATATTTTTTTAGATGTTTTTATTTTTTGTACCACAGTATTACGTAAGGATCGAAACAACTGTAAATGACTGTCTAACCGATACCGCTTCCAAAGTTTATAGGCTTTATTACGTTGATCCATAAGAAGTCGAATTTCATTTGTAAACCATAGATGATGTCCATATTTTATAATTTTAGTTTTAATTGGTACATGTGCATTAAAAAGAGAACGTATATTCGTGTTGAGGAAGTTTACTTGATCATTAGTCGATGACATGTATAACACACGGTCCCATTCGACATTTCGAGTATCTATTTCCAATTGACTGTAATCAATTGCATTGAAATTTCTAAATTGGAAACTTGGAACTGAATAGTTTACCGAGAAATTGTATGTCAGGAAAAAAAGATCATGTTTAGAAAATCCGGGAGCTGATAATTGATTATAAAAAAGTACGTCATTGCAGTTACTAACAAAAAAGACATCTAATAGAGTACTTGAATCGGCGGTAAAATGAGTAGGGTTGGAAACATTGACCGGGGAAAGATTAAGTGTACTCATGCTATCAGTTATACTTCTCTCTACTAGAAGGTTACTATTTAAATCACCACCTATAATGATATTATAGTCCGGTCAAATTAGACCAAAAAATCAGTAAACCCACGACAAATTCAGGGGAAGCTGAAAATTCTTAAAATTGTTTAAATTATAATTATAAACATTGTCTTAAAAGTCCCAACCGATCCCATGTAAGGAAAAAATTTTAGCGGGGTAATAAGGTCCAAAAAATGAGTTTTTCGCGATTTTCTTAAAAACGGTAAGTTTTATCGCAAAATTACCCCAGACATAATTTGTAGATCAGGGAATTTCCTATAAAAAAGGTATCAATAATTTTTTCCCTAAAAGCCACCGCTTCTGAGATATAACGATGCAAAAAATTGCAAGCGTCATAAACGCACACGTTTCCACGCCACCTCTGAGGTAGTGTACTTAGCGCGTTTTTTTTAACGTGGTTTCCCCAATAGGCCTATTCCACGGGTCTGTTGTGATTAGATTTAGAAATTAATAGTTTATTCGTCGGATTCGGAATCGTCAATCACTTCTTCTTCTTCCTCTTCTTCTTCTTCTTCTTCATCCTGACTATAGGTGAATTGTGTTAAAAGTGAAGCATCACATGTTTCTTCGTCAGTATTAAATGAATCCTCTGTTGTTGGTGATTCTACATTAGAACAAGACTGGCCTTGACAATTCGTACAAGCCAGAGAACAAAACATCCCAACTTTTTTGCAACCACATTTAGCATTGCATCCTTTTTTACAGTTACAAAAGATAGTGTTGAGCAATTTTTCCGGCGCAGGTTGAAGCAAAGTCTGAATTGGTTCTAATATATTATCGACCAACTTCCAACCCCAATCTGTTGGGTTTAGTTGATAACCAAGCCACACTTGAACTTGGTAGTATACCCGAAGAAGATGTTGATGAGCAGAGACTGAGGTTGGAGGAAGACAAGCTAATTGTACTTGTTTCTTATTTCGAGTATTTTTGACAAAAGATGCATATCGAAACTTGTCTAAGCAGGTAGTTTTTTTAGGAGCTCCGTACATACGAAGAAGAAAGTGAATTCCGTTGGTAATAACTTCTTCTGGAGTTGAATTACATTTTTTAAAAACTTCAGCAGTTGCAAGTAAGTCTTGCTTTTCAAACATTTTGAATACAGTTGTTTTACTCCTCCTGTAAACACAGTTTCTGCTGTAGCATCGGAACGAGTCCGAGCTGCTGCCAGAATTGAATCTTTCAACTTAAGTGTGCTTGCATGGAGAATTTTACGGCGATATCCCGGAGATTTTCTCCTCTCGCTCTCTTTTTTTGCTGCCTCACCGCAAAATAAGCATAATTCTTTAAAACAAAAATCTGATGCACTTACACGTGATCTAGTACGAGGAGGGATTGCTGCCGATATACTGGCTTCTTGTTCATCACGTTGCCTTTTTTTAGCTGACCCAATAGAATGCTTCCGAGTATAATTTTTACGACAACTTACGTGTATTGTCACAGATTTCTGTTTTTTAAGATATTCGGAAAATTCATCAGCTCGTTCGATACTTGCATCGATTAATGTCTTTAGACCACGTTCAACAGTAACAGTTTCACTTTCAGTCAAAAGTTTAGCACAAATAAAACAATATTCGGACATTTTTATTATAAAACATAAAAAAACTCGAAATAGGTTAGAATGAACACGTGTTTTCACTTCAGAGTGACGCTCAAGACTAACATTATTTTATGTATTGAGTATTTAGACAAAACAGGTATACGACCGTAGCCACGCACACAACTGAACAGAGAGACAGATGTTGCCTCAAGGTTACACTATTGTATGTATTAAGGGATCGAGTTTTATTATACCTGATATTCTCAGAATAATACTCATGAGTATTTTATATTTTAAATGTAACTTAAAATCACCGACAGAAACATATTCTTACTTACATTACAGCTACAGAAAGTATATGGGTGAGGTACTTAGGCATATTATGACGCTCGCAATTTTTTGCATCGTTATATCTCAGAAGCGGTGGCTTTTAGGGAAAAAATTATTGATACCTTTTTTATAGGAAATTCCCTGATCTACAAATTATGTCTGGGGTATTTTTGCGATAAAACTTACCGTTTTCAAGAAAATCGCGAAAAACTGATTTTTTGGACCTTATTACCCCGCTAAAATTTTTTCCTTACATGGGATCGGTTGGGACTTTTAAGACAATGTTTATAATTATAATTTAAACAATTTTAAGAATTTTCAGCTTCCCCTGAATTTGTCGTGGGTCAAATGTCTAAATTGACCGGACTATTAGGACACGACAATGAAATTGATTCTAAAAGATCGAAAATTGGATTCAGCTCTCAGTTGAATTAAAAACTATGATTAGCTGTCATTTTGACATATGTAAATGGAATTGACTTTATAGTTAGGAAGATTTTTCTTCACTAAAGTCGTTTTCAATTGGCAATCTGGAAGTGAAAAAAAGCATTCTGAATGCGTTCAATTGGGCAAAAGTGACAGTTCTGATTCTGAAAAGAAGAGAATATTCCTTCTGGGTTTAAAAACAGAATCAGAATCACTCACACATTCATACATTTTAAATGTCAGATGTCACACTTGACAAATGACATTTTTTTTTGTAACAAATTTGTTTGCATAATTTATACCATCAGTGAAGTGATTTCTTGAAATTGATATAAAAAAATATAATCAAAATGGAAAACATATTGAAAATATTGTAACAAGTGTTCCTAGTTTGTTAGAAACATTATTGGAGTCGTCTTTCTCATCTTCTTCATCAAGTGATAAAGATATTATTGCAGTTGATTTTCTCCTGCAGGAGTTTGCCAAAAAAAAAAAGTGCAAAACTTTGTGGAGGATGTAGTGGACAAGTATTCGGAGGAACAGCTAAAATAATATCGCAGCAATCCAAATTCACTTCCTCCATGTTTGCAGCCCAAAAACAAAATGAAATTTAGCGCGAATACACATATATGTGACACATGTCAATATGTCATACTCAACCAATACATTCTCACCAAACTTCAGATTCTTCGGAATAAAAAAAAACTGTTCAATTGGGATTCCGAATCGAAGAACAATTCCAGATTGCCAATTGAAAAGACGTAACTTTCCAATAAATTTGCCTTAATTGGAAGGCAATTTTTGGCAGTTGAAATCAGATGCTAGAAACTTGCCTAACTTTCAAGTCCCTTATGTCGCCTGAACTTGCCTAATGGGCAGGTTCCCTCTAGAAGAAAGCATTAAATGAAGTTGTGCAGAAAATAAATAAATCATAGAGTAATAAAGTTCAGCTTTCAGTTGAATTAATAAACATGATATCAACTGTCATTTTGAAAGAAGTAGACTTGGCTTGATAGTTAGGGGCCGGTTATAGCTATCAGTAAAATCCATCAGTAAAATTTGAAACAGGAGGAATCTGAAATGTTTTACTGATGACCGTTTATAGCAATCAGTAAATTTACGTCAATAAATTAAATGTCACTTTGAGGCTTCGCGTTTCAGACATTTTTTTTACTGTTGCTTTCATCAGTAAAATTTTTAATGATGTGATTGGAACAGTAAAAAATTGGAACACCAACAGTAAAACGAAATGGAATTTTTTTTGGCTTTTGGCAGTCAGGTGTTCAGTAAAATGAAATTTCATCATTAAAAAAATTAAAATGGATTTATAAATTAAATAAAAATTTAAATGCATTGATTCTTTTTGAAAAAAATACTTGAATATAGGATTCATCTTATTGCATCAATCTTTTGCTAGAAATAAATCTGTAACATGTTCAAAAACTAAAAACAAAAATTTTACTGACGGATTTTTCTGATAGCTATAACCGGCCCCTTAGGGAGATTTTTCTTGACCAACTTTCCATTGAAGTTGCCTTAATTGGAAGGTAATTTGTTGGCAACTGGCAAAACAGATACTAGAAACTTGCCTAACTTTCAAGTCCCTCATGTCGTCTGAACCTGCCCAATGATAAGCTCGTGCCGTAGTTACTTATTTTAAGTCATTATTCCTAAAGACGTATTACAGTGGTTGACAAGATTTTGTTTCTAGGAATTAAATTGAACTTTTGTAATCGGTTTTATAGCCTTAATTTGAATCCGACTTCAAAGTTACTATATCACGTAAGGTTTTTGAGTTGATACTTTTTAAAATTGAAAAAAAAAATACTAGTAGTTTATTCATAAAGTAGTTTTTTTCGATTAAATTTGTGTTTTATAATCTATTTCATCGATGTTTAGTTGAAATATTTATAGTATTTAAAAAAAAAATCAAAAAATCTTCATAAGTTCGGTTAAAACGGTTTTCAAAAGAAAAAGACAAACTTGCAACAAATCCTATCATATCAAGTTTTTGGCATAAAACATAAAAAGCATGCTGAAAACGTTTTTTTTTTTAACTTGAGGAGATTGTTAAAATCAATGTTCGAAATCAGCAAATTGGCTCCAAAACATATTTTTTAAAACTATATGGAAGCATAAAATTCAAGGTTTACTCAAAACTTCATATAGAGTCAAATAAAGACTCATCACTAATGAGAATTTCCAGAAACTAACTAAGATACTAAAGAGTTGTACTTTGCAAAATCGTCATACAATTTATGTTGAGTTTTAACTTAGCCCCAAAAACCCCGTTTTGGTTGTCTTTAGCATTTTCAAAGGGACATATTTTTAAAACCTGATGTGATAGAAAATTTTAAAGGCGATATTCAGATTCAGGGCATCTTATCTTGGAGATACCAGAAAATTCTCTAGATTTTTTAAAGACATATACATATTTATGAGCGTAAGCAGCTTCCTTGCGACAGTGTCTATGACTTTCGAAGTGCTGCATCAAAAAAGCTTACTTACTTACTTAAGGTGGCGCTACAGTCCTGTGTGAACTAGGGCCTCACCCAACAAACTTCTCCATCTAGCTCGGTCCCTAGCTAGATGTCTCCAGTTTCGCGCTCCAAGTTGGGTAAGGTCACTTTCCACTTGTGCGCGCCACCTGATCCGCGGTCTTCCTCTACTGCGCTGTCCTGTGGGTGTGGATTCGAAGACTTTCCGGGCCGGAGCATTGGTTTCCATTCGCTCTACGTGACCCAGCCATCTTAGTCGTTGGACTTTTACCCTTCTGGATAAGTCTACGTCGCTATACAGTACAGCCCGTTCAGCTCGGCATTCCAACTTCTCCTCCACTCCTTTTCTATAAATACAGGACCGTAGATCACACGAAGAACTTTGCTCTCGATACAAGCCAAGGTGCTTCCATCAGCTTTTGTGTAGTCCATGATTCTGCACCGTATAGCAGGACGGGGATGATAAGGGTCTTTCGAGGGAGGATTTTTCCACTCAATTGCTTTCTAAGCCCAAAGAAACAGCGGTTAGCAAGAGTTATTCTTCGTTTGATCTCAGCACTGATGTTGTTTACAGCGGAGCCTAGGTAGACGAAGTCCTTCACTACCTCAAAGTTACGTCTGTCGATGGTGACGTTTTGACCAAGACGTCGCGTCGGTGTTGTAGGTCTTTTCTTGACGACAGCATGTACTTGTTTTGCCCTCATAAACCGTTAAACCCATTTTTGCCGCCTCTGCCTCAATACTTAAAAAAGCTGTACGGATTCAAATTGGAGCGCGGACAGTCGTCCTAAAACTAAAAGAAGAGTTTCTCCATAATTTCAACAGCTTTCCGAACGCAGAATTTTGCTTATCTTATTCGAACTTATCGCTAGTTCAGTGCCGCCACCGGAAGATATTGGAAATCGTCTACCATTTCTTCCCGTTGTTCAGCATTATTGGATTTCTGCCTCCCACCTTTATGCAAAACGTTACAATTGGATCCATCATAATTAACCTTAATAATAGCGTTAAAAAATAAAAGTTCAAGCCATTCAATTTTTGTTTTGGAATGTATCAAGTTTTAAATATATTTCAACATGTAAAAATTCTTAAATTAAGTTGTATACTAAAAGGCTACTAACATTTCTAAGGAATGTCTCTAATTTGTTCTAAATTTAAGCAATTTTCTTGAGATTCTTGTCCACTTTCACGTCATAA
The DNA here is from genome assembly GCA_920104205.1 of Eupeodes latifasciatus. Classification (NCBI taxonomy): domain Eukaryota; kingdom Metazoa; phylum Arthropoda; class Insecta; order Diptera; family Syrphidae; genus Eupeodes; species Eupeodes latifasciatus. Next base: position 371,840,333 of record OV049924.1, read on the forward strand.
CGCATCAATTTGCCATAATCAGTCAACAATTTTCGCCAATAGCACTGAACATCCGACAGCTTGAGATTTTTCCAAATAAATTTGTATCCATTCTGCGCAATTTGCTTGGCTATGTCATCGTGCTCCTTAAAGAACAACAAAATACTTTCGAGTTCCTGTTCGGTGGGATAGGACTTAATGGGAACATAATGTACCCAAGGTTTCATTGCAAAGTAAAAGAACTCATTCCATTCACTGCCGACATGAAACACCAATGATTTACAAAGAAACAGATGCTTGAGTCTGAAACTGGCTGCCACACCACGGAAGTTAAATAAATACTTGTATTGGCAATGATCTTCGAAGGTCACTTCTGAAGCCGGTTCGGCGTTAAGAGTGTCTTTGGCGGATTTCCAAGCTTGGTTTTTGGTGTATTGGGCGTCGACGAGGTCTGGGTTCTTCCTTGAAAGAAGAACTAATGAATCTCGTTCGTCGGATGTTCTCGACCCACGGAAGAATCCCTTTCCGATTTTGTCCTCCCAAGGCCATTTTTTACCAGCCATGGAAATTGAATTACGATATTTGTCCCAGCGGCCAATACCTGTGGGGTGAAGAGCAATCGCCGGGCCACCTTCCCAGAAAGACCAGGCTGGGTACATGATGTCCAGGTAGTCGGTGGTTTTTGAGAAAGAAAATACGGGTCCCTTCGGGCCATGATCTCGCCTAATTTGAGGCCAATCTCGACAGTTAACCACCATCTCCATGTTGGGCAGCTCTTTGAGAAGTGGTTTTATGAAATGCTCAATTCCCGAACACCTCGATGGGAACATACATGCTTTTTGGCGGTAAAGTGTATGATCAACAATTTGGTACTTGGTTCCATACGATAGTATAGATTCGATAGCTTCCTTGGTTATTCCCGTAGAACTAAAGGGAGCTAGATCCCGTTCAATTACACTCGTGTGGCAGGAACACCCATCGTCTTTCTCCTTTGGACATGGCGTATAGGACTTGTTCGCAGCTTTAATCTGGCTGAGAATGGAGTTTGCGTCTGCAAGGAGATTGATTATACAATTGGAAGGAGTTCTGTTCTTCTTGTGGGTACTTACCTTTCTGATATGGTGATGATTTAGAAGTGCATTCTGCTTTGTTTGCAGAGCATTGACCTTCTGAATCGAGGGCCAGCAAACCCTGGATGAGTAATGTTAGCAAAATAATTATTTTCATAACTAATTTTGAATAATTTGTTCACCACCACCGGCAAAATTCATAACTAGACTTTTTCTATGGCTTCCGTTAGGTCAATCCTACGAGCTACCACGTACCGTTTATTTATTTTTCTGATTATCTGTCAAAATTTAGCTGTTTGTTGATCTTTGGCAACAGGTGTGTATAACAGTTTCTTAGACTGGTATCAAATCTACGTTTACATAAAGCGGTGTAGAGATGTTTTTCTTAAAGCTGCTCTTAATTTTTTTTTAAATTTTGTTCGTATAAAAGGCTTTTTATAGGTAAATATTGACTTAAGGCACACCTAGCATTCTCTGCAACAAGTAATTTTATATGCTTAACCAAACCAATGAGAGTAAAGGGCGGGTAGAGATTACGTAAAGGATTTCATGTGCATTCTTTGAACGTAAATTTACACAAATGCAACTAAATAGTTTTTAAAATGTCGTTAATTTCAGGCTTGGAACTTTTCTTCACTATAACCTCTACAATAAGTTTATCATGCAAAAAGTACTAAAAACATTATTGTTTACAAGACAAGAAATCCCTCATACAAGCTACAAGTCCATCATGCGGTGTATTTTGAATTTTTAAGAAATATTGCTTATTCATTTTGCAATTTGATAAGAAATATTTTAACACAAAACAAAAATAAATAAATCACAATTGGTAGTAAAACAATATTGACAATACAGATTGGCAATGCTTGAATCACTCTTACGAAGTCCCCTTATAGTCAAAAAGCAGTTGCATAATATCTCATGGTTAAAAGTTGAAAGTTCATCGAATTTATTGCATTATTTCTATAATAGAACAATGAGGATGTTGTTTATACCTAACCTACTTATTCAAATAGTCAATAATTTATTTTAGTTTAGTTATTAAAGATAAAACATAACTCACCGTTTCTTTAACTAAACGAAAACGGCCTCGAAAATCAACTTCTTCCAAAGATTTCATAAAGTCTGTTCTAATGTGCCAAAAAGAATATCCGTTTTTAATGAAAAAGAAAATTGTGTTAACTCTCATACCTGAAATAACCAATACCCTGGTATAGGGTGATTTTTTTGAGGTTAGGATTTTCATGCATTAGTATTTGACAGATCACGCGGGATTTCAGACATGGTGTCAAAGAGAAAGATGCTCAGTATGCTTTGACATTTCATCATGAATAGACTTACTAACGAGCAACGCTTGCAATTCATTGAATTTCATTACCAAAATCAGTGTTCGGTTCGAAATGTGTTTTTATCGACAAATTTTGTTCAGCGATGAGGCTCATTTCTGGTTGAATGGCTACGTAAATAAGCAAAATTGCCGCATTTGGAGTGAAGAGCAACCAGAAGCCGTTCAAGAACTGCCCATGCATCCCGAAAAATGCACTGTTTGGTGTGGTTTGTACGCTGGTGGAATCATTGGACCGTATTTTTTCAAAGATGCTGTTGGACGCAACGTTACGGTGAATGGCGATCGCTATCGTTCAATGCTAACAAACTTTTTGTTGCCAAAAATGGAAGAACTGAACTTGGTTGACATGTGGTTTCAACAAGATGGCGCTACATGCCACACAGCTCGCGATTCTATGGCCATTTTGAGGGAAAACTTCGGAGAACAATTCATCTCAAGGAATGGACCGGTAAGTTGGCCACCAAGATACCACAAAAAGAAGATGGGGCTTAGTACGGACGACATATGCAGAGGCTGCGGCGATGAGGATGAGCACGAAAACACGGCTCATTTTCTATGCCACTGTCGAGCACTCTGCCGTACCAGATCAAAATTCTTAGGCAACTATTTCTTCAATGAACTAGAAGAACTATCTGAACTCCCAGGCAATCGCCTATTGAACTTTATCAAGTCCACCAAATGGCTCGATCAACCATAGAATTCATAGGTTAAATCATTTTTTCAGAAGTTACAACACTTCAGGGTATCACAATGGATCTACATTGATCTAAGTGTGACGGTAATAAAATCAACTGTCAGCCCATATAACCTAACCTAACCTAACCTGGCCACCAAGATCATGCGATTTGACGCCTTTAGACTATTTTTTGTGGGGCTACGTCAAGTCTAAAGTCTACACAAATAAGCCAGCAACTATTCCAGCTTTGGAAGGCAACATTTCCGAAGAAATTCGGGCTATTCCGGCCGAAATGCTCGAAAAAGTTACCCAAAATTGGACTTTCCGAATGGACCACCTAAGACGCAGCCGCGGTCAACATTTAAATGAAATTATCTTCAAAAAGTAAATGTCATGGACCAATCTAACGTTTCAAATAAAGAATCGATGAGATTTTGCAAATTTTATGCGTTTTTTTTTTAGCTCTTAAAAAATCACCCGATACTGGAGTTTAGGGGTATTAACCGGGAAGTCGGGTATCGAGGAAAACCGGTGAGGTGTCGAGTACTCGGGTCTGAAGAAATTTGGTTTAAATCACTCATTAGGTTATATGAAACTGGAGGTAATGTCTATTTCCTTATGGGTTGGAATTAAATATTCAATTCCTCGTGCTTTATACAAGTTCAAGATTCATCTAAGGTCATTTTCCTTTAGAAATCTATGTATATATAATATACATATACATACATACATCCGTTTAATCTACAATATTCAAATTCTTAATACGGTTTTTTTAATAAATATTGGGTTACTTTAGGTACATTCATTTCTAACAAAAACTTGACACCAACCAGATATTCTAACTCTACAAGCCGTAGAGAACTTATACATTTAGTGGAGCTGCATCTCATGAAAACCCAAGACCTAGTAAGGAGACCTAAAGTTTGTGTGCGGAATCTAAATACCTTCTTTTCACAAAGAGAATTGTCAATTTCTCCCAAATAATTGTAAGTTGACGCAGGCAAGAATTAAATCCAAACTTCTGGCATGGCAGTCCTTCGTGCTAACCGTCCTATTATGACAATTCCATTCTGCGGATATGAATTGATTGCATCGTTGACCAACTAGATATGGACTCCACTTTACGTTGGCGTCATCTATTCCTTTACACTACTAGCCCTTCTGTAGGTTAAGCGGAAATATGGCGAAACTTTTGCCAAAAAAAGCTCTTTAAAGCAAAGGAATTGCATATGGAGTCAAAAGTAAAAACACTGCAATAACTTATGTCACCGTAGCTACAAGGTACCGCCCCCGAAAAAGCCCACAATAATAGTATGCTATAGTTTTTACATACAAAGATGGCGTTTAAAAATTCATTATATTTTTTTCCGCTAAACCTTTAAAAGGGTAAGCACAGCTAAGGAGGTAGAATCACTGCCAAAACATCCCACTGTCATTTGAAAGAATTTGAATTGCCAAATTGTTGCAAATTATTTAGCTCAAAATAATTTCATTTAGCTCAGGCTCAGTAGATTTTTATGTTTTTAGAAATCCAATTGGCTGAAACAACTGAGTAATATATGTCTCTCAGATCAAATATTTTTGGTAAACACTCCTTTTTTGACAGATAATTTTTTTCTTATGAAACTTGTAGATCGTATCTTGAGAGTTGAAAACCACAGCAGAAATTTTAAATATACATTTTATTTTAAAGTAGAAATGGCAGAATTCGCCAAATTTATTTGTAAAGTTAAAGATTAAATACATAACACTTTAAGAAATTATAATTTTTGTAAAACAAAATTTGTTGTAGGTGGCACAACAGTCTGTTGAGAACTACGGCCTAGTGACTTACAACAGGAATGGTTGAGAATTCCTGTGTGCGAGTACTTTTGTCAGGAATGGAGGGAACCTACAGTTTTAAGCCGAATCCGAACGGCTAATTTAAGACAACACTTTTCATGACAAGAATTGCTCTTTGAGGATTTGTCAATTCCTCACAAGAGGCAGTACCCCTTAAAAAAACTTTAAATGTCACAGGCAGGGATTGAACCCAAAACTTCTGGCATGGCAGTCCAACGCATCATGCCACGGGTATATTTGTTGCTTTGTTTAAATTCTCAAAAATGTATCATTCCACTTTCCTTATGAAATTCTTCAGATAGAAAACATATATACATGGAGTGGATCTATAGTTTTTATGCTGATTTCCAAACGCCTTATATGAGAACGCACTTTTCATTAAGAGAATTACTTTAGGGTGATAAAAATTACATTTATTTGAAGTAGCAAATCGAGACTTTTTCATGATAGTCCTACGTACTAACCATAACGCCATTTTGACATTTGGTTGCTAATGTTATGAATTATTTACTTCATCAGACGATTGTATGTTCAAGACTCAATTGGTAAGTTTATATATCCAACATTTTTTAGACAGATTGACAGAGCACGAGAATAAAATATAGGTAATCAATCACAATTCAATTTTCATTCTCACTTAGCAATCCTGTAAGCTTTGTATTTTTTTCGTCCTTTTTGAACTATGTAATTGGGAAATTCGTATTAGAAATTTTTGTTTATATATCTTAGAAAACGGAAATTTAAAAAAGAAGATTTTTATTTCATATTGCAAAATTATGCCACCCTATTCAATTCAAAAAAGAGAAACTCCAAAACTGTTATATTATTCCAATAAGAATGGCCATGCCTTTATTCCAGTTAGCAAGAAAATGTTCACAATTATCAACAAATTCTTTGACATTCCCTCTTTCATTCCACTTCGCCATTCACAATAATCAACTTTTTCCCTTACGATAAAGATAAACGATACACATTTTTCACGATTTTTATTCCGACCACCATCAACGATGTAGTCTTTTTCCGTGTCCGTGACAACGACAAAAATAATTTTTGCAAAATAAACCACAAAAAAGAAAACCTTCTACTATACTAAACAAATAAACCCAAAGAACTTCATCAAACCTAAACGAAAATTCGCAAAAACCTTAATCTTTTAAACTCAAAATATTCGTATTTCTACTTAAAAGTTTTAAAATAAAAAAAGAAAAAACTTGCGAAACAGCTTTGTAAACAAAACCAATTTTTGTCTGTCCCAAGAAAACAACGACGACAAAATAAAAAAGAAAATTTTATTTTTTTTCGCAAAGCTTGAAGTTCTGTTTCTGTGTTTTCTTTGATTATTCTTCCTTTTCATCTCCATTGTTATATTTTACACAAGAAAAATGTTTATAATTCGATTGTTTGTAAATCATAATCAGTGGAAGGGCAATTAAATTAAAATAAAATTGTTTAATTGCTTCCGAACATAATTTTAATTTGTTTTTTGTGGAATTGGAATTAACCAAGTTAAAAAATAATGAAAGAACTTTGTCGTTGCAAAAAAGGTAAGCATACATACATATATGTACGTATAATTATTACTTTAGTTTATAACACCAGTTTTTGTTGTTGTTAAAACGTTTGCCAAACCAAATGGTTACGAATTAACTTACGACGATTTTGTGGTGGCGGAGCGCGAGCGGCAGTAATGAATGGTAAGGGTGATAGTGGTGACGGGGACGGCGGCGGAGTTTATGATGAATTATTATTTTGTGTTTCCTTTTAAGATTTTGGGTGGATTTGAATGGTTCACGTCCCGAACCGACTCACTCTTTGGAGTGTCTCAAGGGGGAAAGAGCGAGTTACGTGGGCTTCCAAGTTGATATTTAAATTTTCGAGCTGGAAGAAGTTTATTTCTTGGTTGTTTTGTTTTTATTTGTTTAAAAAGAAAAAAGTTGATTATGATTCATTTTGATGACCGAATTTAATTTCGTTTGTTTGATTTTTTAAATAATTAGTTTTGATTATGGTGGTTGTGTCATTGACATAGTAAAGTATAGGTGCTTCATAAAGCAATCCTATCCAATGAATATGGAACAGCCCGCTAAACGTGCTGCCTTCATTTCTTCTTCCCATTCACATCCCTTTTTTCGTACTTGCTAACAATTTTGTGGAATGAAAGTTTGCAAAAAGGGTGTGTCGGTCGTCCATGCAAACAAATAGAAGTACCTACCAACCAACCCTTTAGTTTCTGTTGAGTCCTGTTGGAATAAATTATTGCTGAATTATCAAAATTAAACCATTTTTTGAAAAATAACACGACATTTTATTAAAAAAAAAAACTATATTCTAATTTTAAACCTTGAGCTGAAATGACTTTGTAAAAACACCTTGGAGATCTGGTTTAGTGGAGCTTAGTTTTTTATAAATGTATTGAATCTTATTAACTCCTATTTTTAATGCTTTATAGCTACAGAAAATATTCACCGCTGTGGAAATGGAAGCAAACTTTAAAATTAAAAATATCAACTGACGAATTTATGTTATTTCTCAGTGCTTACTTAGGTCCGATTGCTGATACAATATTTAAGAGTTTATGTTCAACATAACTTAACAATTTAAACCTTAACATTAAAGTCGTTAATTGGAACATAGTTTAAATTATTTTACAAAAGAGGTGCATAAAGTATTAAAAAATAATTTTTGAATATTCGGTGTTTCCATTTTTTAAGACATTTAGTATTAAAAATTAATAAAAATGGATTACAAATTTCTGGATGTGCTTGATGTTACGTGGAAATCCTTGAAATTTCAGGAGTTCGAACTCGTCGCCAAATATTCCACATGCATTAATATTTTTATTTATATGTTGACCTATCTTTTTACAAAAGATTTTGGATAACAAAGCTTATTGGAATGTTCATCATGTGTAAGATATTTATTTTCAAATTAGCGTACCTATAAATTAAATTTGGAGTATTCAGAAACTATTCCATCGCTTCTCTCAATTAATTTTTGGTTGGTTTTCTGTTCTTTGCAACTTGTAACCATCTTTCAGATTTGTAAAAGAATGCAATCTTTTAGGAATGCAATCTTTTATTTTCAATATAAAGATTGCATTCATTGAATGGGTGTCGTATTGAATCCCCAATAAAAAGAATCCCCACGGGATAATATCCCCAAACAAATTTAATCCATTTTGATAATATCCCCAGAGACATAAGACAAATGGACAAAATCCCCAACTAAATAATTTATTTTGCCAAAATCTCCACGAAATCTCCAAATCCCTAGTATCCGTGCATATCTTCATTTATGCATGCAGTTTTTAGAAAAACTCTTATGAAATTCTCTTATTGTGATATTTATAAATAGGTCCGTTCGCGTACTTTCTGCACTAAAATTAGTAAAAAGAGATATTTTAATGAGTGGGGGTAAAATTCTCTCACCAAAAAAAAAACTACAAAAAAGTAAGCGAACGGGAAAACAACAAATTTTTCACACAATATTACTGTGTTGTTGTTGTTCTTTGAAAATTTGTTTTTAAATTTTATAACTGACAGCAAAAGCGAACAATTTATTTAATTTATTTGAATTTCTATCAAATTTGAAATTTTCACAAATCAGCCCAAAGAAATTTCTTGGGCTAAAATTCGTAGGTTGGGAAAATATTTTACTCTCTCGTGAGCGCTCGCTTTTACGAAAAACTACGAAATTTTTGAGTAGGCGAACAGGATTTGGTTAAATTTTGTATTTTGTAGTCAAATTTGACTGTTTTAGGAGGGTACGCGAACGGACCTAATATTTGTTCAAAGTATTTTTGTTGTTTTGAAAGGGTATCTTATTTTTTTTATGTCAGATACAGTTTAAACATTTTGATTATGTCACTTAGTTTTCGGAAGTTCGAATTGGTTATGAGGTGATTTGTTTTCCTGGCACCTCCGGTAACACCTATGATACTTCTTTTCATGATTTTTTTCTGCGTTATCTGCTTTCTTAACTAAGTGCATAGTTAGCAACTCCAAACCCCAAACTTTAAAAATGGATGTCAATAATTTGAATGAAAGTTTGTCCCTTATTTCAATTTCAATTGTGAGATTACATTTTTTTTTTAATGAAGAAACTTTTTTCGTGTTTTGTTTGATTTAAATAAATAAAAGATTAGTCTATTCTACATAAAAAAAAGTAGTTAAAATTTGGAAATTATTAATTCCTCTCCTAGCACAGATGATACTTTGGGCATTTAAGACATGGTAATAGTATTTTTTTTTTATGTTTAAACCATTTTCTAATTTCCGAGTTTAGTTGCTTGCACACGAATAATTGAAATTTGATTAAAATTAGACCAAGTTATGTAATAAATTTCTATACAGATGGGTCAAAGATGTAGTACCCGTAGCGTGATGCTTAGTGCGTTGGACTGTCATGCAAGGGGTTTTGGGTTCAATCCCTGCCTGTTCCACCTAACTTTTTTCACGGGTACTGCCTCTTGCGAGGAATTGACAAATCCTCTAAGAGTAATTCTTGTCATGAAAAGTGCTTTCTCAAATTAGCCGTTCGGATTCGGCATATAAACTGTAGGTCCCTTCCATCTCTGACAACATTACTCGCACACAGGAATGGTTGAGAGTTGTAAGTCACTAGGCCCTGGTTCTTCATGGACTGTTGCGCCACCGAATTATAGATGGGTCAAAAACAAAAGAAGGGGTTGGTGGAGGTGTGTACTCTGAACGACTGAAATTAAGTCTCTCATTCCGGCTTCCCAATCATTGTAGCGTGTTCCAGGCGGAACTTTTGGCGATAAAAGAAGTCTTGTCCTGGCTTAAAGAAAACGTGATATCAACATCTGATATCCGTATTTTCTCAGATAGTCAGGTAGCTATCAAATCTCTGGATTCTGTCTCTATAAACTCTTATAACAGTCCATAACTGTCGATCATCTCTAATGGAGATGGCACAACAGTTAAATATTCACCTTTGCTGGGTGTCGGGCCATAGAGAATATCCAGGTAACTGTAAGGCAGATGAACTCGCCAGGAACGGTACAGTACAGCCCATTCTACCACGTTTGGCACGTACTGGCATACCAATCGCTACTTGTAAACTGTTGCTAATGCAAGACGCTGTGAGGAGGGCAGGCACCAGGTGGAACAACATCACCACGTGTCAAGTCACAAAAAACATCTGGCCAACACTGGATTTAAAACGTTCAAGGTGCTTGCTCTCTCTAAGCAGATCGCATATAAGCTCGATAATAGGTGTTATAACCGGACACTGTCTAATAGGAAAGCACGCCACGAGATTAGGCGTATTCTCAAATGATTTTTGCAGAAGCTGCATGGACGAGGAAGAGGAAGAAACAGTTCTTCATCTTCTCTGCACATGCCCTGCTTTGGCTCGAAAACGCAAGAATTACCTAGGAGAATTCTTCTTTAACGATCTTAATCATATCGGCATAATCAGCCTCTCACGTTTCGTAAGAGACTCAAACTGGTTCCATTGAGCTTAGGAATAAACCTCAAGATTCATGTGTTATCAAAATGGGCCATTAAACTGGCCTAAGAGTGTCCGTTTCCATCTTGGACAGCCACTATAACCTAACCTAACCTAACCTATGTAATACAATTTAAAAACAAAAAAGGGTCTTGTTAAAACGTTATAGTTTATTTCAATATAATCCTATTTAAAGAGTCAACATCCTTCAATAGGGGTATTGTATATTTAATTTCAATTTGTCAGTTTTGATGCCTCAGATTGTAAAATAAAACAATTCTTTATTTAGATTTCGACATGAAGGTCAAATGCCAGTTTTAAATTGTGGTCTGGATTGCACTTCAGGCGGTGGAGGTTTATGTATTGAGGAAAATATTTTGTTTACCATTGTCTTCTGCCAGCAAGTGATGATCAATAGAATATATTCCTCATATTATGATTAAAAGATACAAAAATCAATTTTTTGTTCTACGTATTTTCACAAATCAAAACTGTTTTTATGGTTTTTATGATTGCCATACATGAAAAATTTTCTTTAAAATTATAGCTTATTAGAGTTTTTGTTAATATTGAGACCCCTACAATGGCACTTTTAGGGATGAGTGGATTTTTTTCGTTTTTTTATTTGTTTAATTTCTGACTTTATGCGGGTCCCAGGAAAGTTATGAGTCTATATTTGGCTCTATATGATGATTTGAAAAACCTTGAATGTTATGCTTTCATAGTTTTAGGGTTCATTTCTGGTGATCATTCCTGTTTTCATCATTATTTTTATATTTTCTTCAATATATTTAAAAAAAAAATGTGATAATGATAACTAATATTTTTCACAACGAATTTGTTACGAGAACAAAGAAATTACTCTTTCACCATTTTGCGTTGCGTTTTATTTTGTTAAAAACAGTTTCAAACCAATAATGTTTCAGCTTTCTTTTAGGGCTTATGTGGGGCTAGTGGTAACTAAAAACTAATGAAGAAAATCATCACTTTGTTAAAAAAAAACACTTCCTAAATTTACTTAGCCGCAAAAATGATAATAAAATGATTTTTTCGAATTTTTAAGGGTTAAATCACAAAAACCTGACGTGAAAGATTGATTTTTAAGTCGTATTTGAACTAGGGGCATCCAAAACCTTAAAAAAAATTATAATTTTATTGCTGCTCACAAAACCTTGTTAACTAGGGCAATAAACTTATAACTAAGTTGTATGTTCACTTGCTTCATTAATGTACATTATGCTCTAGATAGAGTAGTTCAAACTTAGGCAATTCAGTTGCTTACGAAACTGAAAAGATTGATAATAATAGTTTGTTTGAGACCATTTAGATCATTGTCAAAGAATTCTCTTCGGTGAGTCCTATTTTTTTGAGCTAAAGCCTGTGCATGTACAGAGGAGATGAGGAGTGCTTTCCTCCGCTTCATTCATCAAGGTATTATTATTATTATTTCTTTATTTCATTAAAAACATTTGTTTACAATTTGAAAATTAAAATAATATATGAACATGGCAAGATTGCCGTCTGCCAGAAAATAACATTTGCTTTAATAAAATTATAAAATAAATATTTGGTAGGTTTTTATTACAATTCTTGTTAAATAAATAAAAAAAATAGATAAAAGTTCTTTTGATAACTATTAATTTTTGCGTTCTATTTAAAGTTCACATTAGTATTTAAGGAGTGGCTTAAATTTCTATAAATTTCTCTTGTTGACGATGATGATGCTCTATTTAGATGTTGAAGATATATATTTTCATCAACTTTTGCGATAACATTGCAAAAGATATCTTGCCAATTATCTATGTTAAACTCAGACAGTTCAAGAGAAACATTATGCAACCGGGCAAGTTGAGTCCATTCCTTAAAAGGCGATGCTTTTGTTCGCAAAAGAACCTTCATGATAGATGTATGAAGATTCGAACTTGGTTTATTCATTACTCTTGTTAGAAAATCTGCATGCAATTTTAAATTTTTAACGTACATCGGCGCAATTCCAGATTCTACATGAATTGCATAGGTCGGAGTCGAATTTGGTAACCGAAATAATCTTTTGAAAAAAAAGCGTTGTATCAACTCAAATTCTTCAAAATAGGTGTGACCAAAAACTTGAATACCGTAAGACAAGCAGGTTGATGGTTGCTTCGAAAACTCGGTATTTAGATCCTAAGTCTATGTTTTGGTTTGAGAAGAAAGATGGCCACATCATGTTAAGAGCTACTTTAGCTTCTCTACTCTTACGCTGAACATGTTTATTGAAGCTACCGTTAGCAGACATCAACACTCCCAGATATTTGAATTCCTGTACTATTTCAATAGGTTGGTTGTTAAGGAACCACCTTTCTTCTCTCAATCTTCTACAACTCCGTGCCTCAAACACCATTATCTTTGTTTTCTCTGAGTTTATTTTAAGGTCCCAGATATTGCAGTACGTTTGGACCCTATTGATTTGTAGCTGGAGAGAAGATGGGTTATCCGCTAGCATAACCAAGTCATCCGCGTAAAGAAGTACTTTTATACGAATATCAGAAAAACACACTCCACCGGGTAAATTATCTGAAATATCGTCAATGTAAAGGGAAAACAAGATTGGGCTGAGGATACACCCCTGGGGAACACCTGCAGTCGTTTGAAACCAATTTGAAATCTCGGTCCCATCCCAAACTGTCGCATAAGTTTTACATAGAAATTTTTCGTAGATATTTAGAAATTTTCTAGATATACCGAGTGAGGACATTTTGTAAATGAGAGCTTGTCGATTGACGGTATCAAATGCAGCTTTTAAGTCGATAAAGCAAGCATACATCTTCTTTTTCTTTTGGATAAATTTGTTAGCAATACTCGATAAAGCAAAAATATGGTCAACTGTTGAAAAGCCCTCACGAAAACCAGCTTGAAACATACTTAAACGATTGTTTGATTCTACCCAACTGATAAGTCTTTTGTATAGGATTCTAGCAAATACCTTTCTAATGGAATTTAATATTGAAATACCTCTATAATTCTCAGGTAAGCTAGGATCCCCTTTCTGGAATATTGAAAATATAACAGCTTTATTAAAACTCACGGGAACGCAAGCAGAATCGTACAAGTTGTTATAAAAAGAAAGAAGATATTGCTTGTATTCTAAAGATGAGTTTTTAAGAAATTCAGCGGGAATGCCATCAATTCCTGGGGACTTATTGTTCTTCATATTAAAAAGAGCATGATCCAGTTCATCTAGGACTATAACAAAATCAAGCAAATCAACGGCTGTGTCTGGGCAAACATAATGAAACGAGTGCAAGTCATCTTGACATGTCAACAAGGATCGGAAATGGGATGCCAGAACTTCAGCTTGCAATATACTTGAAGACGTACGATTGCTTCCACCCAACTCTCGTACATTATACCAACATTTTTTTGAATCTTTACACCTTTCTAAACTGGTCGCTAAATTTAGTGTGTAATTTAACTTTTTAGCCTCGCAGACCTGTTTGTATATTTTGTTTGCTTCCAGATATGCAGACTTAAAGTGGTCTGAATTAAATCTTCTAAATAACTTAAGGAAAGCGAAAGATTTTTTTCTGAGCCTCATACATTCGGAATCAAACCATTTATTTCTGGGTTGCAGCTGCTTGTGACTACAAATACGGGAAGCTGATGATCTAACAATTTCGCTTATTTGTTCTCCTAATTGGTCAATTGCCGAGGGGCTTGGGGGTGGCAACGATCCAACGTGAAGGTTTAATCTTTCTCGGAATCTCTCTCCCTCCTGAGGTTTCCATTTAAGTCTAGGAATTTTTTCTACGCTTGGGCAACGTGTTTCATACAAGAAGTTTGCATTGACCAGAATTGGTAAATGAGAAGTAAAAGTTGCTAATAATACTTCAAAATCATTTACAGCTTGAAGCCAATCACCATTCACTGCACACAGATCGATAACTGAACTTCCCCGCCCACCTACAAAGGTCAATTCACCACAAACATCACTTCTCGATACACCATTCAAAACCCAATAACCGAAACTTTCAAGTAATTCAATTAGCATTCTCCCGTTTCTATTTTGTGTTTCATCTTTAGAGTTTCTAGTTGAGAGTAAATCTGTTTGGGTATTCAATTCTTCGATGTTTGAATTTTGAAAAAGCCCAATTCTGGCGTTGAAATCACCGATCAACATTACATTTTTGGATTTGAAATTATTTAAAAAATCGTACAATTCTTCATAGTCGTTCGACCAATTATTACAGTTTAAATATAATGGGACAATAAAGTGAGTTTTGTGGGTTGTGTTACCATCTATCTGGAAAACTAATTTACTTTCGACTATTCTAAACTTTACAAAATTACTAATTTTATTTTTTTTTAATACCACACAATATTCCCCCACTTGCTCTACCGTGAATATTATTTCTTACAGCCGGAATATAGCTGGTATTAAAGTCCTTAAAATATTTAGAAATTTCATTTTGTCTTTCTTCTTCTAAAAACGTTTCAATCAATATAATTATATCATATTTTTGAATTAAATTAAAAAAATCAGCCAGCATTAATTTGTTTTTAATTCCAGCTATATTGTAGCTTAAAATACTTAAATTAATAAATCTACTACTAGTACTTATCGTTTGGCAGACGGCACTGTTTTCCTATTCATTATTAATATACAAGGTATTTGAGAATATGCATAGCCGTGTGATGTTCTGTTCTATTAGACAGTGTCTAGTTATGATTTAAATTTTCGACATTATATGCCTTCTTTTCGGTGATATCAAGCACCTTGAACGTTTTAAGTCTATGGTACGGCAAATGTTCTTCAAAATAAGGCAGGTGGTAATGTTATTCCACCTGGTGTTGGTTTTTTGTATAGCATCTTGTTTCAGCAAAAACTTTCAGCGATTGGTATACCAACATTAGCCAAGCATGGTAGAATGGGCAATATTTTACCATTTTTAGCGAATTCATTTGCTTTACAGATTCCTGGAGTGTCTCTATGGGCCGGCACCAAGAAAACTGAATGTTAAACCATCTCCATTTGAGGTGATCGATAGTTATAGACTGTAATATAGTTTGTAGAGACAGAGTCGTTATATTTAATATCGGTCATAATGTGTTAGAAAATCCGGATGTAAGATGTTGATATCACGATTTCTTTTAGCTAGATTTAGAAAAATTAAGAATTACGGAGTAACCTAAGTTGTTATTAGTCCACTGCGGTGAAGCTTTGAGGCGTCAGATAGAGTACGGTGTCGAGTATCGAAGTTAAGGTTGTACGAACCAATGCACTTATACATAGACAAGCTGAACATTGGACTTTGTTGGGTTAAGCCCCATTTTTTATCTAAAATAAGACCCTGATACTTAGCTAAACCACCTAAACCACTGAGATCTGCCCATTGTATTAGTTTATTTAAAGCGATTTTGTAAAAGTTATTTAAGGGCGTTGATGAGATGCTTCCTTCAAATTGATATAGCCACTACATCCGCTTAAACAACCACTTTTAAACCCTCCACATCCACACTAGTTAGAATTTCATTTACTACAAGGTTCCTGAAGCAAGGAATAGAACACCGCTCTAAATGTATGCTCTAAATAGTTATAACTTTACATTTAAAATAAAAACTTAAAAGTGTCTATCCTCAGCCTTATGGTGTGCAAATCGTATGAAAAAGTAACTATATCAAAACCGTCAGACTGTAAATAACGTTGCAAACTATTATCATTATTAAAAAATTTTATATCTGTTGTAAAATTTTATCACACTCGAAACTTTATCAAATCTGAATATAATTAGTTAGATTAAAAAGACCTACATTCCATAGAAAGTCTACCTAACTATCCCAATCACGAGTCGACTTTATCCTGTTGTGCACCAAGTCTTTGGGTGCCGTCTCTATAATCGTTATTTCTCGATTGGGGCTAAATAATGTCCTTTACTAATCACCTTAGTCTTCTGTTTATAGCAACATCTAAGGTTTATGAAGATATATTCATCATTTAGCGCATTTAGTAAAAAGGTGGGTGATATTTTGAACATCTAATTGTCTTGGTTGGCAACGGACCTTAGATTCTTGTGTTAACTTAACTTTAAAATCCTTAAGACCTATATCTTTATGAAGCAATGTTCTCAGTTGTACTTGAGCAACGCATACAATTTCGATTTCTTCAAATCACTTATTTGTCTCAACAGCTTAAATTTTCTCCCTTAATTTAATAAATTCCCACCGAGACGATGCTTATCGAAAAAACATGACACCTTCTAAGGAAAACCATAATATTTAGATCTCGTCATCCCTTAATGTTTATTAATTTCGGTCATCATTCGCGTGCACTTAATTGAATTTGGTATTATGAGGTAATAAGATTTCTTATTGGAAAATAAAATAAACCAGAATTCCCATTTTCGGAAACATGACCTCACAGAAGCAAAACTTTATTTTGCTTATCTACATATTAAGAAACTACTTGTTTACCTAAACATATACTTCGGTTAATTAATAACAAATACATTATTTATTGTTTTTACTTTACTCAATACTAAAAAATTTTGCACTGTGATCATTTTCCCAAATTTTGATACGTGTCTTATATTATTCAAAAGTATTATTATTTAATTTAAAAGACTAAACGTTTAAAGAGCAGGTTGTGTAAAAAAATTCATTTCACAATAAAAATGCTTTAATTAATTGTCAAGAAGTATGAGTTCACTACAAATATTTCACGTGATTTCTTTTGGATAAACAAAATTAGTTTTTAATTATCAAAAGCATTAAATACAAAAAAAAAACACTATGACATTCGGTTCACGGGACTTTCCTTTTGTAAACAAATCATTAAATTTCCGTAAATCACTTCCCATACCATCATTTTTTACATATCATTTTTCGTGTATGATGTACACAGTTCTTTTCAAAATAAAAGCCATAGCCCAAGGCTGGTCATAAACTTCATTGACAAAACTGCCAAAATGAGTTCATATACCACCATCATCCACATACCCAGTCTGCTGATAGTGTAGTGTATAGTATATGGTGTATATCTTCTACGTAACTAGGAACTCATGTGGTAAGTGTCAGCCCTGAACTATTGACGGAAATATCAAGCAGAAAAAAAATGCAGAGAATCTTGCGAAGAAGAGGTTAGGTTGTTAGTAATTGGGGACATCAGTAGAATACCTCTTCACACCCTCAATTTTGCTGTTATTCTTTTAATGAAGTTTCCACTTCAACATTCAACAACAAAACTACATAAATACCCTCAATTTTACTCTTCTCTAAAAATTTTACACCACGTTCACCACATTTTCCAAATTTTTAAATCCTCACTGGAGCGCATACTCAACTCATAGAGATGAGAAAAAATGGTGGAAGCTTAGAATAATTTTGTATAGAACTTAAGGAAGAAAAAATAAAATTTCTGAAGGACTCTGACACGACTCTGAGAAGTAGAGTAGAGGGTGGTAGAGGTGAATCCATCTGGAGTCGGCACAAAATGAAATGGATTTTGTTACGCTCTCTGCATACAAAATACTTTTTTCAAGTTGCGTTGGAGGACTCCCAAATACATTTTTTTCTTCTTTTACATCATTTTTCTTTATTTTATTTTTATAAATTATAAAGACACATACCCCTCTCGGGCTTGAAATCTCCTGTGGAGTATACTTTAATCGATTCAGCAAGCCCCTTTCTACGCATGTAGTCTAAAATGGGCATAATAAAATTCCATATTGTGTCGTTTGTTAACATCGTTGGAACGTGCTCTGAATGCACAATTTTATATATATTTTTTTGAAGTAGTTGTTGTTGTTTGTAGAGAGGATTTTATTATATACTTTTATATATTTTACTCCTTTCAAGGAAGTTTGGACAGTGGTGGCGATGATTTGAGGGGTTTGAGTTGTAATAATCGTTTATCACGTGGGTGATTACATACAAAAAATGTCTTGGATTACATTTGTTTTTAAATAATAATCAGTTGAAGCTTTTAATTAAGTTGGGAATAAGTCAATGACATATGTATTTATCCTGAAATTCGAAATGGCCAAAAAACACCTTTAAAAACTTGAGAGCTTTAGATAAATAATAAGAATTATTGTTGAAATTAATTTTGCATTAATATAATCTGATAGATAATTTCATGGAATTTATTTTAAACTTCCCATAGGAAGTTATTATAATGGGTCCGATTTGTCGAATTGAAAATTTTGACATTTCTCGACGTTTCAAGGTCGGTCTCTAGAGTCGAAATAAAAGAACGTACGTCTGTACGTTCGCGACGTTTTTTTCGTTGTCCATAGCTCAAGAACCAGAAGAGATATCGACTTCAAATAAATTTTGTTATACAGATAATAAGGCAGAAAGATGCAGGAAGGGCTCTCAAGAAAATTGCGTGGGTGGTTTTTTTACCATAGCAGTTTACAAAAAAGGTGACAATTTCGGTTAAACCTAAATATCTCATGAACCAACGCTAGAGACTTGAATTAAACTTTATATTATATAATATTATTGTAACGTGATACAAAACAAATATATTTTTGGAAAAAAATCCAATTAACGTTTTTTTTTATAAATCAAAAAACTGAAAAAAAAAAATTGTCACCTCGAAAATTTTACGACTTAAATATGATTTCATCTCCAAAACAATTTTGCGCAACGAAGAATAATGTTTTTACATCTGGTAAAATTTTAAGAAAAATCTAATTGACAGTTTTTTTTATAAAAAATAAAAACCTAAAAATAAAAATTCCTCAAAGTTGGTAAAAATTGAATTTCGACTCAAATATCTTTTCAAAAACTTGAGATTAAGGCTTTAAACTTATTTTAACTTCTTATAAGAAATATTGTTTTCAACATTCTAAAAAATATTGAGAAAAAAAATTGACAGTTTTTTTTAGAAAAAATAAAAACCTAAACAAAAAACAATACTAAAGTTGAGATCACACGATTGGTCAAATGTACCGATTTTTGTCCATTTGTATGTACAGATCGTGTGAATGGCAGAAAATATTGGGCATAAGGCAGATAGGACAATTTTTTTGACAGATAGGCAGATAAAAATGAGCTGTCTTGTACCAATCGTGTGAACTGTTCATACACCGATGAAGACAGAAAAAAATCTTAAATGTGCAGATAAATTGTTCTGCCACTTAATGACCGAACATAGTGACCAATCAAAGCAAATAAGTGCAGTTTATATTTTAGTATCGCCGATATACTAAAAAATATATTCTATCTGTTCTCCACCGGAGAACAGAAAATAAAAGACAAAAATTCGTATTTAAAAAATTGTCACTTTATTCAATTTGAAGCCTCAGATCCCTTACCGCTGGTGGGAAAAAACAAAGCCCTGGCCAAAAAGTTTCACATTACTATAATGAAAAACACCATGGATGCGCTTTCAGAGTTGGATGATGGCTAAATTCTATTTCTTTCATATGAATTGATTACATTTAATTTGAAATTTAATAAAATTATATAAATATATGTCATACACTTGTTTTTTTTTTTTTTTAACATAGAACTTTAAATTGGTAAGGTATTTCACCAGCAGCCGACATGAAGTATTGCTCGAATTCCTGCGAATTTCTTTGGCTTCATTGCTTATGTACGTTGTTTGGTGTTCTTCTGTTCCTTGCTGGCGTAATTCAAAAGCATTTTGGTTGAGTTCCCCTAGAAGTAGGTTGCCTTCAGCATCCATAGAAAATCCATCCATGTAATTGGTGTTTTTTTGTATTAAAAAATTGTGCAAGGCACAGCAAGCCAGGGTTACCAGGGTTGTTTTATTTTCATTCAGCTGAATAGGCCGATATAATATTTGGAAGCGCTTCGTCATTATTCCAAATGCATTTTCAACTACGCGTCTGGCCCGTGACAATCGGGAATTTAATAAACGTTGACCTGCACTTAAACTTTTACCTGGATATTGTTTCAGTATGTGTTTTTGCATTCGAAAAGCATCGTCCACCACAAATAGGTATGGCACATTCAGTACACGGCCCAATAAAGGTTGCGGCGGAGGTAATCCAAGAGATTCATTGTCCAAAGCGTGCTGAAATGTACACTTTCCAAAAACTCCTCCGTCCGAAACTCTTCCATTGCAGCCGACATCAATGTATAACAATTTGTATTCGGCGTCAGCAATGGCCATGAGAACTATGCTATGAGTGCCTTTGTAGTTATAAAAGGTACTACCAGACCGCGGCGGAGCCGTCATAACAATATGCTTTCCATCAACTGCGCCGATACAATTGGGAAAATTCCATTTCGCATTAAATTCTTGGGCAATGTCAATCCACATCTGTTCATTGTTTGGGACCTAGCAAGAGCATAATGTGATATTAATTTATATATTTTAAATATGATTATATATAGTATGTATATTTTTAAATATTCATTTTTTAATGCATCATAGATGGCCTTGCACACTTCTGGCACAAACAAAGATATGGTATTTAGTGCTATTCGAAAGTGAACCGATAAGCTTTTGAAGCTGTCTCCAGAAGCTAAAAAACGTAGCGTGACTGCCAATTTTTCATTTGGTGTTATTTTTTTTTTTTATTTGTGGAGAAACTAATTTAAGGTGGATCATTAAAAGTGGCTTCATTCATTCGCAAGAAATTTTTAAATAAAAATTTCTGATTTTCGATTTCTCGGAACTCCGCCAAAGCTTCTACAAAAGCGCCATCAGTACTTCTTCTCAGGAGCCAATCCCGCACCCAAACACTTCGCTTCCGTGCCTTTCTTTTTTTTTGTTGTTTTTCAATTAAATATACACAAATGCACATTATGGCAGCTATTTTCTTTTTTTTCCGTATGGACATCATTTTAATTTTATATAATTTTAATTTTCATTTTAATATAATAATGACAGATCGTGTGACAGGGTTGTACAGATATCGGCCATATTCTTGCAGTGTACAAATAAGCGCAGAAAATATTTGGCTAAAATACACCAATCGTGTGAACACCTACAAATATTTTCGGTACACCAAATTTCTGTCACCAAATGTGTACAGAAAAATTTCGGCCGAAATCGGTACATTTGACCAATCGTGTGATCTCAGCTTAAAACTTGGTAAAAATTTACTTTCGACTCAAATAGCTTTTCAAAAATTACAAATATTGGCTTCAAACTTATTTTATTTCACAGAAAATATTGTTTTCGATATCAGTAATTTTTGTATAAAAATTCAACAGTCCGTTTTTTTCATAAAAAATAAAATCTACAAAAAATAGTACGCAAATTTGGTAAAAATTGATACATATAGACAAACTTTTAAGCAAGACAAATCGACCGACGAGATGGGAAGTTATCAGTGTGGGTCGCATCCCAGCCTATTTTTTAAATATGTTTTTGGGCATATGTCGGCCGCCATAGCTACGAGTTACATAGTCCATGGTGTGATGATCATGGTGTTATTGGTTTCCAATGCTTCAAGAGTTTATAGTTTGTCGGCATAAGCCAATGAATTAACACACTTAAGTATATCCTCGGATTTATTACGTCAGTGAAGTTTTCCTTACTGGACAATACTTCCTTGATATTGATCTTTTACCATCTCTACGGGTTGTCCAAAAACATTGAATTAAATTGATGAGAAAGATCTCAAGGCCGATCCTTTTAGTTTTTGCCGAGTTGATCTCTAGCCATACGATTTCGGGCGCTTTCTACCTTTGTTGTTACTTGATGGAGATCCATGATCATATGAGAGAGTAGGCATCCATCGTCTGCGTAGTCCAGATGTTTTAAAGAGACTGCAGGGTCCATTGACTTCATCCATTTCCGTTCGACACTGCTTTTAATAAGAGTATAACTCCTTGCCTGGAATCACTTTGGATTTTAAGTTCCTCTTACAATTTTCCTTTATGGAAAACGTAACATTTGGATGCATCCTTTGGTTGTTTAGCTTCGGCGTTAATTTGGAGCACGAAAGAGGGGGCCAATTAATAGGAAAACTTCTGAAAATAAAGTTGTCACCAAATTGATTTTGCAATAATTACCTTCACGGTAATAATATCTCCTTCCTCATTTCGAAATAAATAAGGATCGATGATACCATTTTAATTGTCTTTGACCAATAAACAGGAATTAAGCTTATTGACGAAACCATTTTACCAGAAACAAGCTTTTTTATTTAACACTGTAAAATGGACCAAGTGTTGTATGGAGATTTCGCACAGATTTATTTTATTGAAAGTAAATTTCCATAAATCGATTGGCCAGGTTATATTTCTACAGTTTATATTTCTAAGATTTCAGAGAATTTTCTCAGACGGATTGACAGAGCAGGAGAATGGTGAAATATAAAAACAATTCACTATTTATTCTCACCTAGCAATCAAATAAGCTTAGCATTTCTTTTTAACCTTTTTTTTAATTGTGCGATAGGGAATTCTTGAGAAATCCAATCATTAAAATTCTGTTCTCAGGTTTCTGACAGCAAAAGTGAAAAATGTGTATGAGAAATTTTGTTTTAATTTCTGAGAATACGGAAATCTTTGAGGTCTTAGGAATATAAACTTGCCAGATGCGTTGTTCTGACGTTGAGCGATTTATTATGAAACCTTACTTAACAGAAATGTCAACACTTGTTTGACATTCTCAACTGTCAACCCATAGACTTGCTCTATTAAGTTTGCGAATAGATTTGTTTTCAAATTAAGTTTTCATAAGTTGATCTGACGTTAAACGAGTCAAGATGAACTATAAAACCGTAGTAAAGAGAAATGTCAACACTTATTTGACATTCTTAACTGTCAAACCCTCCAAACTTCTCATGCTGCCAAAAAGCAGCACTTACATTTTTGAAAACTTTATTAAAATAGACGGCCTGTCTCTGGCATTTAGTTAAGCAGAGTCGTGAACTGATCCTAGAACAAGCCTTATGGTAAAGGTCACTGGAAATATCTTCGTTGTGCCAATGATTTTAAAGTTCTAATTGCTTTTAGATTGCTGGAGTGCTTCACAGGGCCCTCATTCTGAGTAGCTGTGTTCAGTGAGGATTTTTCTATATCAGAACAGCACAGGACAGCACAGTTTCGTGAGAAACGTCAGATCAAGTTAGAACAGTCAGTTAAACGTCAGTTGTCAAAAAAAAAAAACAAAACAAATTGCAAATTGTGTGAATTTTTCGTTTCTCGCTTATTTTTTTCATTTTCTGTGTTTTTACTGTGAAAAATATTAAAAATTATTGAAATGGAAAATCAAGTGATTGCTAAGATAATACTAAATGAAAATGTTAGTGGTTCAGACACCGAAAGTGTTTTTTGGTCGGATTCCTCTTCAGATGATTGGAATGAAAGTGTGACGAATGTTATTACCTTTTCTATAATTAATTGTAAAAGAAATTGCATTGGAAGTTATTATATTATATTTTATAATTATTTAATTAAACAAATTGGCAAAATAACTTTATTTTAATTTTTTTAAATCACGAGAAAAAAAAACACAAAGCACAGCCAAATCAAAACGTAAACAAAAAAAAATGACAACTTCGATTTTGACATTTCTCACGAGTCTGTTCTGACTCAAAAGCAAGAACAGAAAATCCTGTTCTAAACTGTTCTAGGTTTGTCAATGAACAGGAAAGTAGAACAGTTCAGCACAGAAAAAACCTCAATGAACAGCAAAAAGCTGTACTTTTCTGTCTAGAACAGTCCAGCACAGCGTCACTGAACACACTTAGTGTGTGAGGTCGAATTGAATCCAACCATGAACTTGTCAGATTCGAAGAAATCTTTTTTTGACGTTTCTGTTGCCACTATTTGATCAGATTTGTTTATTTTTTTTTTTTGCGCTGAGATCTATAAAAGACAACAACAACAAAACGGCAGATTACCCAAACAAGGAAACTTGATCAGAGCTCTACAAATATGAATGCGATGGAGTGAGTGACTCTTTGTAACACTTCGCCATGACAGCAGTGGGCGTGCAGAGTCACCTTCTAACAAATTGAAATACCAACTCCTAATCTCATTCGAAAACAAAACAACCAAATACCAAAATGAACAATGCTTCAGTAATGTAATTACATATTTTTTTTATTTTAATCTGTCGACATGTTGGCGTCAGATTAAATGCACATAATCCAATCCATGGGCAGATAAGATTTGTACATGTCTCATTCTAACATCACAAAATGATAAGTTTGCATCTTATAATTTATACTTAAAAAAAAGGTCTATTGCCAAGTTACAAGCGACAACGAAGTAAACGACGACGACCACGAACAGGAGGATGGACGTCACTGTCGAATCGAAAAAGTTGGGTGCATATAAGCTATGAAGCATAATCGACATACATAAAATAAAAACAAAACAAAATAAAACACCACACGCTTAATGGAACAACACACATGACAAAAAAGTCAACGGCAACGGATGATGGGAATGCAAAGCCTTCGACACTGTGTTTCCAGCGTTTAAGTGGAACGCACGACATCTCGGGCTTTTATCTTATTCTACGAGCGTTCCTCCATCTTCTTTGTCAGCACTCAGCGTCAGCAGTGGTTGTGATAATTTCATTTATTTTCATTTTCTATCTGACTGTTTAGATAGAATTTTGTTCGTCTTCGTCGGAGTTTCGTTTTGTTCGTCGTTTCGTCAAACGTCTGTCGATTCTTTCACAAAACAACGAGTATATCGTTATCGTATCTATTTAGCAGCAGAAACGTGAGTAGAAGATTGCACGCAAGTCGCAAATATTCACCACACTTCCCCTCTTAACTTTTATGCTGCTCGCTGAACAGAACATACTACAACTAAAACTCTCCACTTACACCCTAAAATGAAAAGTGGTCAACATAAGCAACATGGCCATTCGAAAAAGTATCTAATAAGTGGCCGTTAGTGATTTTCCTCTAAGAATTTCAAAGAGAAAAATTTCAAAAAATACAATTTATACTCAATAAAAGTTTATTTTTATAAATTTAGTTTTTCCTTTCATCAATTAATTGATTTTTTTACTTCATTTTTGTTCGTGCTTCTGGAGATTCGGGGAGAATCACATCCATAGAAAAATCAAAAGTTTCCCATTAATCGTTCTGTCACTTGGAGCATTCTATGGAGAAAGTCGTATTTCTGTGATGTTGTGTTTTACATAATTTTCAAAATTTCTTGGTGGTGTTTCTTTTTTAAAAACAAAAATTCGACAAATTTTTGTTCAAAATTTGTGTTAAGTGTGTCGTGATGGTGATGTTTTGAATCATGTGCAATATTTGATATAATCCTTGAAAGAAAAAGGATTACCCAAGCTTGGGTGAAAGAAGAAGAAAATCAAATTTAAAAGTGTTTCCAAAAGGCAATATGGTTGCGATGTGAATTTTTCAAGGAAGTGTGGTGAAAAGAAAATAAAAAGGGCGAAAATTGTGAGGTTCCTTCTGCAGGAATCATTTGCAAAAGTACATATTGGAATAAAACATCTATCCTACCTTCGGGTCATCTTAAGATTCATTTATTCGTCTAGTGAAAAGGTAATTTTTCTCTAAAAATAAAATATACATTTTCATGAAAAATCTATCTACTCCTTTTGGTGTCCTTAAAAAAAGACTATGTGTGACGTAAGTTCTCCACTATTCTCTGCTGTTCGCTTGAGAACGGAGCGACACATGGGGCTTGAGGGAGGTGTTCCTATTTTTCGAAATCGATTTTTCATTTTCCATACAGTCAGTGTTCGGTTCGGTGCTTTATAAGCAGAACAAATAATAAAGTACGAGTACAATGGCGACCAACATTCTAGCGTAAAATGTCATTTTTGCAATAGAACTCATAGAACATGATGAAAAGGAAATGACTACAAGAGAAAAGGTTTCCTTCTTTGTTATTGATTTATTACGTATATAGTCTTTCTTCTTATCGTCGTCGTCGTCTTCGTCTTCGTGTTTTAAGTTTTAGTCTTTAGTTTTTGGTGGTTGGTACGTAGGTACTTTAATTTTACGTCAAAATACTGCGTAGTACTTAAGTTTGTGATTCTGCTGATTTGCATCCAAAAAGAAGGTAATGTAACAATTACGATGAAAACGTCATTCTTGTCATTGTTCAATGTACATATGTATGTAAATTAAATTGCTCCTATTGCATTGACCTTATTTTACGGTGATTTGATACAAGGAATGAAAAGTATCTACCTGATTATCTGCATATATCCATTAGTGCTATAGTCTGTGCCTACTTCAATATTGGATTTAGAGAACGTGGGAAAATAGCTTTTTTCTGTGTTACAAAATAAAGTAAGTATGTAAGTGCAACTTGTAATCGGATTTGATTACTCGTATAGTCGTACTTGTACTTTTGAGAGAACGACCGACAAAAAGACCTGATTTAAATTTTGGTTATTGAGTTTGATTGACTATCGGATAAGAGTTTAAAAATCGGTGTTTATGAAGTTTTTTTTCTTTCTTGTTTATGGTTTAAAGTCTATTTTAAGTTTATATCTTTTCATCAACGAACGATGAACGACCTACGTATGTACTGTACATGGGGTGCAGTGTAGATACATTGCGTGCCATAAGTCGATTAAGTACCCCAAAACAGAGTGCTAAACCTTCTCTCTAGATAGGTACGAGTATATACTATAAACGTTGATGTTGAAGCTTTAATGTAGGTTGAAAATTCTTGTATAGATACCCACGTTGAGACATCACACAACCTTGATTATGTATTCATTCGTATAATACATGTTCTATAGAATCACCTAAAACGGTATAAAGATTATTAAGCGCTAATGCAGTTGTTGTCTATAGAAGTTTTTGTTTTTTGAAATTGTTTGGTGGAGAAAAATATAAACTCCCGGCCATAAATGATATTCAATAGTTAAGAAGCTATTTATGTATATAATAATGCAAATGTCTTTTTAAGGTAGAAATATGTATAGAAATATGTAAATTTGGATAGGAAGACTTTGTATCTCATTATACCTGTCTTCAAACAAAACAATGTGTTCGTTTGTTTTTATTTTAAGCTGGAACTTCAATAATCTAGGTTTAGGGAAAATTTAAAGTGTTGAGTGGAAATGAAATATTTGTAGTAATTTGATTAATGGATTTAAAGGGAAATTGCGTGATAAACTGTTTAGTTTTTCTATTTTTTGTTACCAAGGTTAGGCATTGACAAAGCTAGATTAATTATTTTGTTAGAGAAAATTATGTATGTTAGCTTTTCTTTATAGAATTTGCAAGGAGTATATTTTTCAGTTTTGTGACAGAAGAATAAAAATGCTAAGGACATTTTAGATGTGTCACAATGAACAATTTTCGAGTGATAAATAATATTGTCAATGAAGTAAATTTTACAAATTAGTACTCTTATTTTGTTGGAAAAATTATACGCCAATCATTAAATGAATAGAAAATACAACATCCGCAGTAGAATCACTGCCGATAAAGGTTGAAGTGAAATGCTGGGCAATATTTCATAAAAATTGACAAGTGACAATTCTACAAATTTGTCACACTTGTTTGACAAATCTGTATTTCATAAAATATTGACAGGTGACAAGTTTGTCAGAAAAAAAATCACAAATTCTTCATGACAATTTTGTAACTGTCATTTATTGGCAAATTTGCCATTAAAATTTTGCAACTGTCACAAAATTCTTCATGACAATTTTGTAACTATCATTTATTGGCGAATTTGACATGACAATTTTGCATTTGTCTTATATTGACAAATTTTTCGTGACAATAATCTGGAAATGTGATATGATCGAAAAACTAAGAACTATTCATTTAGTTGCCATTATCATGGTTTCTCGACCAAATTCTTTGATGTTAAAAGTAACAGAACGCTTTATACTTTAAACGTGTACAAATTCTCGATAAAATATATTCCGCGACTGTTTTTCCAATACAAAATTTTTCTTTAAATTGTAGGTCATTTAACGATTAGAAATCATTATTTATTCTTTGCTTAAGATCCCGAGGGCGCTGGCGGTGACATGGAGATCCAAATGAGAAACGTCATCATTTTCACTTGAAAATATATTGTTTATCATTTTAAGACTTTTCATTGTCAACAATTGACAGTAACTGAGCTTATTATCGCAATTGACAAACAATAATTTTATAATTGTCATATATTGACAAATTTGTCGTGACAATAATCTGGAACTGTAATATGATCGAAAAACTAAGAAATATAGAACAAAAACCTTTTGATTTAGTTTCCATTTTCATGGTTTCTCGACCAAATTTTTGGTGTTAGAAGTAACAGAAATTTTAATTGTAGGTCATTTAACGATTAGAAATCATTATTTATTCTTTGAGAATTTATTTATTCCAAATGAGAATTGTCATAATTTTCATTGTTTATCATTTTAAGTCTTTTCACTGTCAACAATTGACATGTAAATTGTATTTTTTTTGGATTTCATATTAGTAGAAAAATTCCTGAAAATTGTTGAAAATACTTGACAATTCTTTGTCATAACAATTTCTTTATGAAACGAAAAGATCACAATTGTGGAGTGTTTTCTTACAATTCTACAAAATTCTCAAATTGATTATGGAACAGTTTTTGACAATTTTCAAATTGTAAATTACAAATTTCCACCTGTCGCAATTGTCAATGTTTCTGAAATAGGCCCTGCTGTGAATGTCACTCAAGATGAAATCTAACATTTTGACAGAGCTAGTTTAAAATTTATTTCAAATAATTTTTGCAAATTTTATTATTTGTGTGTTTTTTTCAATAAGCTGACAAATCAATTTTTGTCTTTTGTTTTTTAATTAAAAGGAAAGGAAATAGATGTAAGCTATTTTGTTATTTATCATTTTCTTAGACCATAATCTACGAACAAACCCCCCCTTTTCCCTCCCTCAGTTCTTATTTCATTGGGAAACAATGAAACATGAAAACAAATTAGAGATACATTATTCCTGATATGTTTTTAAAATACTCTCTTTAAAATTTTTCATTTTATTAAGTTACAATTAGTTTTACTTTGAATTTTGCTAAATTATACAATTTTGTCTTTCTTACTATTGCTGACAGAGAAGGTGCTTCACGACAACCCAAAATTGCTACAGTTTTGTGAACTATGACTTTCAAATTTTCAGAATGTTTGAATTGTAACAATTCAATGCGTTGTTAATTCCAATTTTAGAAATTTTGTGTTGTAGTTTTTACCTGTCACAAAATAGTGGGCTATAAAAATTAAACATCTTATTGGTAAACCCTTTAAAAGAAATTTCGTTTACCTTTTCGGTTAATCAATTTTATATTACTCGTAATAGGGTTTTCCATGGGTGAATTCAAAATTCCTTCATTCATTTTTTTTTTGTTTTGTCATTGTTTTAGTAGATCCGTTTGCGTACCTTCCTAAAACAGTCCAATTTTACGAAAAATTACGAAATTTAACCAAATCCTGTTCGCGTACTCAAAAATTTCGTAGTTTTTCGTAAAAGAGAGCGCTCACGAGAGAGTAAAATATTTCCCCAACCTACGAATTTTAGCCCAAGAAATTTCTTTGGGCTGATTTGTGAAAAGTGTCAAATTCGATAGAACTTCAAATATATTTAAATTGTTCGCTTTTGGTGTCACTTATAAAATTGAAAATTCTTTTCGCAAAGAACAGCAACAAGATTGCAATTTTCAAGTTTCAATTTAATCAAGATGTTGCTTGAAGTTCATGTTGTCTTAATTTATTCATTTATAAACAAAATAAATAAATTCTAAACACGAAATGAAACGATGATGTTTCAAAATTTATATTTTTTTTGACAGTCAAATTGTGGGAAAAATGTGTTGTTTTCCCGTTCGCTTACTTTTGTGTAGTTTTGTCTTTTTGTGAGAGAATTTTACCCCCACTCTTTAAAATATCTCTTTTTACGAATTTTAGTGCAGAAAGTTCGCGAACGGACCTAGTGTAACTTCGTGTACTTGTTAACGAGTGCGGTAGAGCTGTCAAATTCCCAGCTAAACATTTTTTAAAAATTGTATTAGCATTGAGCAAAGAGGTGTTAATCAGCCGAAAAATCCAGATCTGCAGATTTAATCTTAAATCAAAAATAAATCAATTTAGTTTGCCTCATGATATGCAAAAACAGGAGAAATTTGTCTTTTGAGAGATCTAGATCAAGAATAAATTGATTTTTTTTTACCCATGAAAAACTCCCATACTTGTGATAACTTTATCGCTCTAATTATTAATCATAAAGTTTTCCTTATGTAGTAAACTTAAATTTATATAAAAGTATTTCACTGTATTGTACTACAGTTTTACGACATACATACATCTTGACAGCCTTCATTTGCATAAGATTTATGAGCCTTATAAACTAAACTAAATGCCAAAATAAACAAAACTTCCAAACTCTAGAGTTTTGAAGTTTTCTAAAAAAAATATGAACACAAAAGCCTATACAGACACAACACACAACTTTATAGCTTAAAAACTTTTATGATTAAAAACAATCTTTCTAGTTATAACCATTCATTTAAAAAATCCAAACCGTGCCACAGAAAACTTAAAAAAAAAAAAACAAGTAATGAGAAACTTTTGCGATTAATTTTCAAATGCCTTGAAATATTTGTGTCTGCTTTATTTTCGGTCTCTCATCTAAAATAATCTGTTTCTATGAAAAGTAACATAAATCGAGAACAAGAAAAAAAAAAAACTAAAAACCCAAAAAACGTCCTTCCCTTTCCAGATACTTCATTTAATGGGAATTTTAACTCCTATAAAAGAAGGCTGTGTGTTCGTTCAGCTTCAGATGTGGGATTCTATGTAATAAAATATCCCTTCTCTAAATTGAAAAGGAAAAATAGGCAATTGGCAATCTCTATGGTTGTAGCCACGAGTATACTGTATCAGTATTTTCTAGTCCCAGTGAAGCACTTAAGTACTATTCGACTTAAAAAGGTGTGGGTGATTGGTTTTCGGGAGTAGACCAGCATCGATACATTGTTGTGTATCTTTCAAATATTGGGGTTGGAAGTTCTGAAGGAAGGTATAACTTTTTGCGGAAACTTAAAGGCTACATAAATTTTGTTTTCTTTTTTTTTCGTTTATCAATAGGACCACTGCTGATTAGATGGTAAAATATTCTTGACAGAAAGTGGAATCAATCCTTTAATTTGTTGGATGAACCAAAACTAATAGAAAACAATCAATAAAAAGGACAAACCTAACCTAGCGATGCGTAGAGTAAAAAAAAAATAAGGGCCAGACAAATGTTAACCACTCAATTCTTTTCAATCCTTTTTTTTTTCGTTGAGTTTTAAACATTACAGCCAAATGGTTACATGGCGCATATGGACGTTCCAGATGTTTTTTTTTTGTATCAAGTAAAAAACTTTAAAAAATACTGTCGTTTCACATATGTTTCATATATTTCGTTGGAATGCTTGAAATGCCTGAGTGCTAAATTGTATATTTTCATCATAAGCGACATTCATTTTTTCCTATAAGTCACTTAAGATGAACTTTTATTTGCAATTTCCTCATTTAAATTTTTAATTAAAAATTCCGTTTACCCTTAGAAGCTTATTATAAATATTCCCTAACTCTAGTTATGTCACAAACGTCAGAGAAAAAATACTACTTTTTTGTCTACATTCATAAAATAAATCAAAATCTTGGCAGGTTCATTATTGACATAAACACATGTAACAATTTTTTTTCGTATCTATAAAAGAAAACATCATAAAAATGGTCTATTTATAATTATAAACAATTTTATTATGATACTGTCATTGATTTAAGCATCATATACTGTCACTTAACATTGGGCAGGTTCAGATGACATAAGGGACTTAAAATTAATGCAAGTTAGTGCCAAAACAATTGCCTTCCAATTAAAGCAACTTTATTGGAAGTTGACTGGAAAGTAAGTCTAAAAAAATCTCCCTAACTACCAAGTCAAGTCTGCTTATGTCAAAATGACAGTTGATCATGTTTTCTTATTCAACTGAAAGCTGAACTTTATTACTTTATGATTTGTTTATTTTCTGCACACTTCCATTTAATGTTTTGTGTCAAAGTTTCCTTGTCAAACTGGAAAAAAAAATAAATAATATTTCTTTACAATACAAAAACAAATTGTGATGGACTTATAGCCTGCTTGAGGAGTGTTTTGTAAACAATAATGTTTTTAGTTGTTTTTGTACGATGAACTGAAGGTAGAGGTTAGTAAAGTAAAGTTCTGAGTTTGAAATTTGTAACACTTTGTCAAAATGTACGTTCAAAGAATGCAGTTTACTGCAAATCAAGTCCCGTATGTTCTCTGAACCTGTCCATTGTAAATTATTTTCCAATGGGAAGTTATTTGTGCAGCTGTCACTTTCGAAGCTGTAGTTTTTTACATTGGACTAGTTAAAAATACGCCTTTGCTAAAAAAAAGAACAATTAAGGTTTCACCACAAATGTAGTGGATATTTTGCAGTCAGAGTTTGCAGTGTTTAAAGAAAATTCCTCGTCGTGTTTTTTTTTTCACGAAAAGGTGATATTTTGTGACTAAAAACCTTAAGACTTTTCTTTGGAACCACGTTAAAGTCTATTCCAATGCTCCCCAACCGATGAAAAGATGGAATTCTTGAAGTTATCGGGGACATACAGATGCAAATGTGCGAATTTCTCCATTAAGATTTCATGAAAAAGATATTGTGCTGCAACCTTAGTAAAGGCGACCATTTGGCTTATATAATTTTTCATTGTTAATAGGAATAGCATACCTTCTTTATTACACTGATTACTTTTATAAGATACTCGTTTTTTTTTTTTTTTTTAAATATTACAATTAAACCTCTTATTGCAAAACCTTATTTATAAAAACACCAAATAAAACCTCATATTGAAAAACCTTATAGTACACAAAATTCTTTTATTTTAATGGTATAAAAGGTTCGTTTGTGAATTGTTGACTTACTTTATTTTTATTTAGGAAATTTCTTTCGTATGATACTTCCTTTAGTAAAAATGTATAGCTACATTGTTAAGAAACACTTATTCCAGCTTTATCCCTCGATTTTTCTTAAATATGGAATAAGAGTTAAGCCACGGATCAACATCTTCCAATAATACAAATATATAGTGATGTTTACCGAAAAGACTTCCAAAAATGTACTCCAATAAATGGCTGCATTCAATCTCGTGTTGCATAAGGTATTTTAGATTTTGGGACTGTTAGGTATCTTAATCAAATTTAAGCTGTCCATAAAAAGGAGGCAAACTTTAAGATTTCAATAAGGTAAAAAATTATTGTTAAATAAAGTTTTTAATAGATAATTTTAATAATTTACCCAATTTCTACCAAAAGACATACATTTTCCGGTTCCTCCAAATTCAACCATGTGTTAAATCAGCTGTTCTGTCGGATACCAACATAAACCAGAAATTCTTGTATACTCTTGGATTCCTTTTTTTGACATCCCAGCTGTTTTGGATGAGCTGTTCTTTTACATGTAAAACACTAGCAAAAAGGTATCCGGATACCCTATCTGTCTAAGATTGAACGCAGTTAATGCCTGTTTGGTAATTCGAAATTTTCACCTAGTTTCTTAAACTTGGTTTTATTTCGTATAGATTATGACAACCAATTTTAAACATTTGTGGAAAGTGGAAAATTGAGTTTTCGTTATCATACACAAAATTGAATCAAAATGTTGTTATTTTTTTTTTAATTTATTTTCCTTATTGTTGTTTCTTCGGAAATAATTTAAGACATTTAAATAAACTATCAAACTGACATTGGTTAAAAAAGGGACATAGTTGGCAATAGTTCCAAAAGAACTAAAAACTTGTCAAAACTCTGAAATGTTATTATTTTTACTTATTTTAGTAATCGTCACTAAGGATCAATTTTGTCTTGTTATTGTCGTTCTGTTTATTAATTTAGCTTTTACAATCGTATTTAAAAAGTCAATGAACTTTTCAGGCAGTATTTACTAAGTCAAAATAAAGATTTATTACGCGAAATGCTCTTTCTTTGTTTTATATTTCTCCTGAGAATTCTTTTGCAAAATGCCAAAAAAGGTCATGGAAAATAATTTTTAAAGCCGGTTTTTATTTTTTATTATTAAAATTTAACGCGAAAATGTTTTGTTTTTAAGAAAAACTTAGTCAGTGCCACATTCGTTTCGTTATCATCAAGTTTACACAAAGAGTTTTACATTTTCTTCTTATTACAAAAGTGAAACCTCATACTTGAAATGTTATTTACATTCATATTTCCATACATATGCTTATTCATTTCTTTATGTTCATACAAAAATAATACTTTCTATAACAATAGGTACAGAAAAGTAAGTGTGGCGATAATAGAGTAGGCAGAGTCATCTACACTTCTTCTATTGCTACAAAATCTTGTATATTGCGGTTGATGTGCAATATAAAAACAAAACATGGCTTTGCATTTGCTCAATGCAGGTTAGCGTAAAGAAATCATTCTCGTTTGTTAAATGAAAAAAAAACCCAAGGGATCCTGAAAAGCACTCCATATATGACGAAGATACAAAAATGCAATGTGTAATGTGATTGCTGATGATACGTATATAAATATGCAGTGAAACCACTTGACACAATTTTGCATCATCATAAACAAACATAAAAATATTATGATGTGTCATGAATATGTATCTCATCGAAATACGAATGTACATTCATACATACATCATAACAGAACTCAAAGCTTATGCTTTTTTCTGTTTTGTCACCGCAAACGCGAGCATTTGATTTAATCCCCACATCAGAATATCGCGATGTTCATTTTGCTTAGAGTCATAAAATCACATGTGACTACTTTTATGTCTGTTGTAATTATTAAAATTTAAGAAAAAAAGAAAGCACATTTCATAAATGGAGCTTCATAACTTTTCGGTTTTAATTATCAAATATACCCCAGGCCATGTCTTTCAAAAACAAGTACAAAAACCCAAATAATACTTGAAAAACATTCTTTAACCAACATAAATAAACCTAAAAAGTTCATTGAAACTTTCTTTAAATATCAAGGATTTTAATTTGCTAAAACAAGAATAGTGTTGTGAAATAAAATATAGTAGGAAGTTTTTTTTTGCTTTAAAGAATGTCATGTAAGTAAATAAATTGGATCTCATGACAGCTCTTAAAGAACTAAAGCCTTAGTTTTCACTATATTCACAGCGAAGGCTTTAACGCTAAAGAACAGTTCAAAAAGTATAGTAAATATGTTATCTAGAAATGAAGACAGCACTGGTAAAATATAGGGCAGGTTTTTGTCTTGTTGTATGTACTTCACTAACATCAGCGCTGTTGGATTATAATTTTGACATTTATGGGTAACTTTGGATTTCCGTCAAAAATTGTTTTTTTTTTTCATCCCGCATGGTACACCATGTATTTGTTTTTCTTGTTTGTCATCGTTTTAGTGTAAGTACGTATACGTGTGAACGATTATGGCAGAGTAGTCAAATTTTCAGCTTATACCGAGGGAAATTTGTGTTTTGACAGATTACATTTATTTGTTTTACCCGCCATCTTGAATTTACAACTACAAATTTCGAATTAAACTGAATTTTTTTATACCGAGGGAAATTTGTGTTTTGACAGATTACATTTATTTGTTTTACCCGCCATCTTGAATTTACAACTACAAATTTCGAATTAAACTGAATTTTTGTCGAATATTGCAAATTCGTCTTATTTGTTGTTGTATTTCAAATCTGTCCCTGTTGATTGATAGATGTGAAATAGAAACAGTTAAAAATTAAATTAATAAACATTACAAAAACGACGATGTAAAGAAGATAGGGCTTTAAAGGTAAAAACGTACGAAATCTTAGGATCTTTATATTCAGTGAAAAGGTAATCCTAATCAGGATACATTTTTCCTTGTGATTTCCGTGCAAAAGAGTTATCCGGTTTTGGTAAACCGATGCAAACGAACCTGAACGACAGTGACGGCAATTTTAATTTAGTTTTGACAATCCACTTAGTTAACTAAGCTTGTTCGATTTCATAAATGCATTAAAATGAATGCGTTCAGTTTTTTTTTTTCAAAATGAAATGGCTGCGTTTAAAGTTAAATATTTTGTTTATATCTTTTTCTTACTTTATCGAAATACATCTTCCCAAATATCGCTAAGAATATCGTGCAATTTGACGAACATGATGATTATTTATTTTTTTCTAAAAATATAAATAAATTAGATGGCGCAACAGTCCGTAGATAACCAGGCCATAGCGACTTACAACTTTCAACCATCCCCCCTGTGCGAGTCATTTCAGGTATGAAGGGGACTTACATTTTTTATGCCGAATTCGAACAGCAAATTTAAGCACTTTTTATGACAAGAATTACTTTTGGAGGATTTGTGAATTCCTCGTAACGTGAAAAAACTTTTAGGTGACCTCTGGCATAACATACCTACGCACTTACGCCACGGGTACAATATGTGCGTTTGATAGTTCTTTGGACAATCATTTTTCATTGGAATTAACACTGAAAAAAACATGGCCTTAAGAGAGTCTTATTCTTTTGTAATAGCATTTACTATACTTTTAGGAGACAGATTAAAATACAGAAATGTTTTTGACCTTTCCTGAAGTTTAAGTTAAATAAGACTTTTGGTACTCAAAGTGACCTTCCTACCTATACTCTTCATTAGTTTAAGTTTTCTCTTTCTCTTTTCTTGCATTTTTCTGAAGTCTCTGAACTGCAACTTATATACTTTTTAAGGTCATATACACATGAATTATATAATACTTTTAATAAGTACGCTTAGCCCTCCACATTATTAAACAACAATAACAAAAACAAGAAATATGTATATTTTCTTAACCTACATAAGTCACACACCCAAATCATTAATTAGCGTCAACTAAAACAAGACATTCTCCTTGATATGTTTTTGTAGCGAAGCATTGCAGTATTTTATGTGTGGTACAAGCTTTTGGTAAATATAAAATAAATTGGACTTAAACACGAAAGTCTTGTCGCATTTTGTTTTTGCTTTTGTTTTCTTTTGAAGGAAACATGTTTTTTTTTTATTTTGCTAACTTGTGCAAATCAAAA
Organism: Eupeodes latifasciatus; assembly: GCA_920104205.1. Lineage (NCBI taxonomy): Eukaryota > Metazoa > Arthropoda > Insecta > Diptera > Syrphidae > Eupeodes > Eupeodes latifasciatus. Next base: position 371,877,680 of record OV049924.1, read on the forward strand.
CAAAAAATTAATTTAAAAATAAATCAACATTGTTACGCTTGAATTTTTTAATACCGTATATTGTAGTTTAGTTTTTTTTATCAAGATAGGTCTTATACATATAATATGCTTGTAGATAAATTCAGATATTTAAAATTACATACTTCCGGAGGGATTAAATTCATATGAAATGTCGGTAAAGTTGTTTTTTTAAGCAACCAAATCCTTCTTGGTGATGCAACATTTTAAACAAGCTATTGTTGATTTTGTTGAAATTTTACTGGTTAGATATTTACTAGCTATTCAACAATATTTTATTACAAACAATGCATCTGAACATGTCTAAAAACTATAACAGTTCGTAAAAAGAAACATCAAACCAACCTTAAAATATAGAACGGACCTATTAATGTGCAATTCCAGAAAGTCGGAAGTGGTGAATTTAGAAAACGAATACATTATTAGTGTTGAGTGACTTTAACTTTTGTAAAATGTAAAACAGTTAAATTCTTACATCGTAAAAATCATCTTCTTATATTAGTAACTTTCTAAACATGCTTTAACTTTTTCTTAATAGTTAAAAATGTTAAGCCTTTGTCTTTCCTGTAATCTATTATAATTTATCCCCCTGTTACATCTACATATATTCAAGTTACTGGCTGAACACAATGGATACGTAGCTGCAGCTCCAACTGGAATACCTGTCTAAATAAAACATTAAATACACGCAAATTCAATGTTACAACGCAGCGCAACCGCATTTGGTGCTACAAAGATTCACCAATTTTTAGCTTTTTTGTGCAACAATTTTGACATTTTCAAAATGTATGGAGATATATGGTACACTTAAAAGCTTTTCTGTGTCCAAACTTTAGCACTTCTGACTTAACAGTTGTAAGGTTAGAGGGAAAACAAGCGGAGGGCTTGATTCTTGCATCCTCATACATGGCGCATGACAAAGAGTCACCGCCTGAGGAGGTGCGTACTCTTGTGGCGGAGGCAAAAGCCAGACAAACAAGTCTGCTTGTAGGGAGTGATGCGAACGCGAGGCACTCAATCTGGAGCAGCACTGAAATTAATGAGCGAGGTGAGTCTCTTTTTAATTATATAATTGAAAATAACTTGACTATATGTAACAGGGGCAATACTCCCACTTTTGTTTTTCCGAGTACGGACAACTCAGAAGGGTGGGAAGATGCAAGAGGCAACCTCTCTTAGAGATTTCAAACTTCGAGGACTCTATAAACACTGCATTCAAGGTCTCTTGTCCGATAAGATACAGTAAGAAAACCTTTCCACCTTGGTGGAATGACGACTTATCTAATCTGAGGAAAATAACAAGAACCATTTTTAATATCTGCTATAAACATAAATTTTATCAGCCTTATAAGGACTGCTTGAGAATATACAAGCGTTCTATAGCTCAAGCCAAAAAACAAGGATGGCAAGAGTACTGTCAGTCCATCGAAGACATCAAAGATTCGGCCAGGCTTAGTAGGGTTCTATCGAAAGAACATTCGAACCCCTCATTTCTTAAAAAACCAGATGGAAGCTGGACAGCATCTCCAATGGAGACATTAGAGCTACTAATGAACGCACACTTCCCAGGTTGTGCAGAAGAACCAACCGAATCCAATCTGACTTTCAACATGCCGACCTCCATAGAGCAGGTAAACGCCCTTATAACTAGAGAAAATATAGTCTGGGCTATTAAAACCTTCTCGCCGTACAAATCTCCAGGCCCTGATGGAATACTACCTATAATGCTGCAAAATCAGCTTGAATTAGTAGTACCACGGCTCGAGAGTATCTTTAAAGGTTGCCTCTTACTAAACCATGTCCCCATGTCTTGGAGGCAGGTAAGAGTGGTTTTCTTACCAAAAATTGGTAAAAGAAGGCATGAATCTGCCAAAGATTACCGACCTATAAGCCTTACTTCCTTCCTTCTTAAAACCCTGGAGAGAATTGTAGAATCTCACATAAGGAGCATTCTGAGTAGTTGTCCCCTATCTAACTCGCAACATGCCTACATGAGGGGCAGATCTACAGAGACTGCCCTTCACGAGGTAGTGAGAACGATATAAAACAATTCATTTCAAGGAATATACCCTAGCCACCTTCTTAGACGTAGAAGGAGCTTTCAACAATGTCCTAACTGAATCCATCGCTGAATCACTTGCAGACTTCGGTGTTGAGAACTACATTAGAAGGTGGATAATATCCATGCTAAGTAATAGGAGGATTCAATCAAAGTTAGGATATTCAACGTGTACCAAATATGCCAGCAGAGGAACACCTCAAGGAGGTGTATTGTCTCCTCTCCTATGGCTTTTGGTCATGAACAGCATTCTGGTGAAATTCGAGAGCAGTGGAGTGAAAGCGGTTGCATACGCCGATGATTTGGTCATTCTAGTTTCAGGAAAATTTCCAAGCGTGATCAGTGAAATCACTAATATGGCTTTGAAGAATGTAAGCACCTGGGCTGCGAGCTGCGGACTAGGTGTTAACAGCAACAATACCGAGTTGATGCTTTTCACCACCAAAACCAAGGTACCACCCTTCACTCTACCTCGGTTGAACGGACAAGCACTATCATTGTCTTCCAGTGCTAAATATTTGGGTGTAATACTAGATACCAAATTAAACTGGAAGCTTAACATCAAAGAGCGGGTAAGAAAGTCGTGTGTCGCCTTCTACGCCTGCAATAAAACATTCGGCAAAAAGTGGGGCCTCCAGTCAAAAATGATAAAATGGACATACAAAGCGGTTGTAATACCGATACTGGTCTACGGTTCCATTGTGTGGTGGCCCGCTCTCACCAAAGCCTACATAGTAAACAAGCTTACAAAGGTGCAGAGAAATGCTTGCGTAGGGATATCAGGGGCAATCAGGTCCTGTCCAACGGATGCACTCAACGTCATCCTGGACCTTCTTCCGATTGACCTCTTTATCAAATATCAGGTGTCCTGCAGTATCTTGAGACTCAAAGAAATAGGCTGCTGGAAACCTAGATCTTACGGGCACTGCAACCAAACAAGCCTGATACCATCAGACATCCTATCCACAACCACCGATTACTGCATCCCTACCTAGACACCTCAAAGAAGTTTAGAGTCTTGCTCCCGTCAAGAACCGACTGGGAGGAAGGCGTTGAGACGGAAGACTTTGACACAATTATCTTCACGGATGGTTCGAAGATGGAATGCGGTGTTGGGGCAGGTGTCTTCTGTGGATCTCTTGAAATTTCAAAAACCTATAGATTTCCCGATTTTGCTAGCGTGTTCCAGGCAGAATTGTTGGCGATAAGGGAAGCTTGCACAGCCCTTAAAAATATCCGTCAGAACCAAAATGTAGCTATACTAACAGACAGTCAGGCAGCTATTAAAGCCATTGATTCAGCTTTATCATCCTCTAAACTGGTCCAGCAATGTAAAGAGGCCCTAAAGGAACTGGATATGAGCGTCACTCTTATCTGGATACCGGGCCATAGGGGCTATGAGGGTAATGAGAAGGCAGATGAGCTAGCTAGGCAAGGATCAGCCCTTCACAACTCTCTGGCAGTGAGAGTATATGCTCCTCTTGGAGTTGTGAAGGGCAATGTCCTGACCAAATACACATCAGAAGCAAATCATAGGTGGAGTAGTTTAACGAGTTGCGTTATATCCAGGAAAATATGGCCCGCCTATAACGAACCAAAATCAATCAATTTAATTTCCAAACCAAGGCATGACATAGCCAGGATTTTCGCTACCTGCACAGGGCATTGGCCTGTAGGGGAGCATGCGGCAAAATTGGGTATACCACATAACTCTTTCTGCCGTAGCTGTGAGCTGTCCCACATTTTCTATGCAATTGTCCGGCCCTGGCCAGGAAAAGAGCACTCCACTTGGGTAAGGAATTCTTCAACGGTATTGAGGAACTCTCAGAATTCAAGATCAAAGATTTGAGCTCATACCTAAATAGCACAAAGTGGCTTTAACACCCTCCCCCCTTATTTCTCCCTCACTAAATGGTACTATGAGATAATAGGCCGTAGGGTAGGAGTATAAAATTACATTTTATATTTTACATAGGACTGCACGTGCGGAACGTGCACCATCCATAGCCCATTTTCAAATCCATTCAGAATCTCACGAGGTATGGTATCAAAACGGCGCACTCGGCGCTAATTGTGTCCTGCGCGAAGCAGGACAGCCATTTCTACCTACCTACCTATATGGTATCTGTCAGTGCTTTTGAGTGTTTATTGTGATTTCGTGCTTGAACTTGTGGAACTAGTCCAACAAAAGATTAAACAGCTGTCTCCAACAAATGAAAACAAAACATGAAATGTCAAAAAGCTGCATGCTTCATTGCGGGCACGTAAAAAATAGTACGTACCACACTTTTTGACAGCTCTTTAAGCTGCAGCATGCAGTTCCAGTTGTTGCAGTAGTCTATTTATTATTTTTCGTCTAGAAACGTTCAGTACAACAAAAAGACAGTTCGTCCAGCAGATAGAAGGAAAAACGCGTCTGGATTTGAATTAAGAACCGGTCAGAAGCATTTTCAAGAAACAATTTAGTTTAAAAAGCTAATGTGATTACTACTGCCAACTACTAATCTCAAAATAAAAGATCTGTTCAAAGCGTTATATTAGCATTTTTTCTTCCAAATTATTAATCAAACACATCATAATAAGTTGTTTATGTTGTCAAAATTTAAAGTACGAAGTATTAAAGATTAAAAATGGCTGTTCGGAGGACAGCAAGAACAAAAAGTGACAGATAAACTCAGTATAAATAATAATTGGCCAGTTTATATATTTGATAAATATCTGAGAATTTCAAATTGACAACAATCAAGAGAATAGAATATAAACAGAGTTTTTCCTTTAGAAGTCAAATAAGCTTTGTATTTCAATAACGTATCACGTTAAGGACTCAATGGAACTTAACTATGTCAACTATTGTCAGAATACCTAAAAGCTACTTTTTAGTCAGTTAACAGATTACTGATTTTCGAAGTATGTTCATTAAATAAATTGTTTACATCAAATTTCATCGTTTAATCAACTTAAAACTAATTTCGCCTAAACTGTTAAATCGTTTTAAAATTGGTCCATATAACTTTCTCCTCATAAAGTATACATATGAAGTACAATAAAAAAATCGAAACTTCTAAAAAATGTTCATAGCCATTCCAGTTCTCATCATGATCTATCGGAAGCATATATTTTTGTTTGGTTTCTAATTAGCTTTCCACCATCACATCTTCAAAAGTTATTAGACCAATTAAATAACTTTAATTTATTTAGTGAACAATTTAAAATAAACATAAATTCACATTCAAAATGTTCAACTTAATGGGACCCTTAAAATTCTCAAAACAGCTGAGACAAAATTGTTAAAATCAATCAAATTTAAGTATAATTTGATTCATATTAAGTAATTCATTTTTTATTGTCAATATTTTGGGTGTTAAAAATACTTCCATTAGCATATTCCATTCCAGTAGAGGCAATGTGACAGATGAATAAATGCATAGCAGAACATTTATGGTGTTTTACTCATCGTTTCATTTTTGATCTGAATGTTTTTCCTCTGTTTGGTGTATCTATCGCCTGATGATGAAAAGATCTCTGATCAATTGATTCTATTTTTGGTTAAAGAAATCGATCAATGTAAACGCGAAACATATATGAAAATTTGTCCGTTCTTTTAGGTGCTGCCAAGCCATGCGTTGTGTGTTATAGGCTTCAAAGTACTCCATACCATGTTCTGTACCTAAAAGGACTAACAAAGTGAATGGAACATAAAATAACACTCAACGCTAATATTGATTTCTAATTTTGTTTATTTTTGTAGTTTGGTGGTTTGTTTTTGGTATTTTCTCTCTTCATGTACAATTCTTTTGCAGCCATAGAAATTCTTGAAAAAGAAAGAAAATAAATTACAATTTGTTTTACATATAAATTGTATAGAAATAGAAATCTATTGATTATTGTTAGATTGGTGTCGAGTGCCTGATGTGTCATTGGTAATGAGATAGGTTGTTTGTCCAGATGGTGTGACCTCTAATTTTGACTCAAGGTTTGAAATAAAATGTTTAGATGTTTGCTTATTTAAGTAGCGATATGTTTAGCTGAAATGATTTTCTTGAATTTTGCAAAATTCTGTTTTAGTGACAGCAAATTTGACAGGTGACATATGATTTGATTTTTATGACGAATCAACTTGTGCGTAAATAACGTCGGATTTATCAGCTTTTAACATAATGTACATATGTATGTATGTATGTATGATGTAGCTCACAACAAATAATGGAACGTCATCAGATTCAATGATCTAAATTAGAAATTCACCAGATCAGTTTGCACAATTTAATTTCTTCGATTTTATGAGTCATCAATATGAGTAAATTGTTTGATTGTATCAATATGCTTTTTTACCATTGGAACCACATACAATTCGAATCAATTATTCTTAATTGTAAATTTAAACGTCAGGAACGTCAAACTGTGTTATTAGATTTCTTGAAGAACAAAGAGAAGTGTGTAATTAAACTGAATAGAAAAGGTGTATCAAAAGTACTACATTTCATAATTTAAATTGATATTAGCCAATGTACACATAATTAGAATCTGTGTTTTGCTCACAACTGTAGCTCATATTAATGTTTGATATTGCATGACATTAATCGAAGTGTTGAAACATTTGATCTATTTTAAAGGTGCGTCCAGACCGGAACATTTAAGAGACATTTTAAAAACATTTAAAACACGTTTTTGAAACATTTCTGAAATATTTCCGCAAAGTTTTTGAAATGTTTTTAAAACAATTAGAAAATATTTCAGCAACGTTTTTTAAACAATGTTTCCTAAAATGTTTCTTTGGTGTGGACACGCCTTCATATGTTCGTGAACAAAAGTTGTGTTTTATTTCTTATAAAAATAAAACGATGAAGATCCAAGACATAACACTTTTCTACGGCTATCTATTTTTTTCCTTATGAATTCTTATTTTTCAAACATTTGCTGCCTCTTTTCTTTCGAATACTATTCACACTACCTAACCATTTGAAACACGAAACATCTACCCCTTATAACGAAAGCCATTTTTAAAGTTTCTGAAATTGACCTAAATAGAAACCAATATCAGAAATTGTTGTGGTATAACGTTCTAAAAGATAACCCATTTCAATCATATTCTAAAAGAAAGAAGCTCAGCTAGTGTCATGCAATTTGCTTTATTTAAGTTTATTATTGTCTGACACTGTTACTGACTTGTGTCAAAATAACTGATACAACATTCAATGTTAGCGACAGCGTACCGGACATCCTCTACAAGTTTCACTTCTAAGCATCGATCGTGTGTACTTCCCTTTATCGGTTTCAGCATAAATGTCAAAGCTCTGACAATTGACGCCATTTTTAAAATTTAGGCTACATTTACATTTTCTGATCTGATATATGTATGTATTCTTTTGAAAAGAATTGATAGGATTTTTTACTTTTGGTGTTAAAGAAAAATTCAAATCAGAGCACACTACGATTAACACCCCACGAATTGCATACTCAATCTCAAAATAACAACAATATGGAATGCAATAAGTCTTAAAAGTATATTAGACAAGTGATTTTTTGAGGCGTGTGTTTATTATATGTTGTCAGAGGTAATGCCCTATTTGTTTGATTTATTTGAAATGGTTGAACATCCATTTTATCCATTACACTGTCAATCTTAAAGCAAAATTGTTGTAAGTTTATTCTTCGTGTAAATGCGGCATAAATATTATCGATTTGTTGGTAAAAAAAATAACGTTTTCTTTACAAACGCAATATACAATAAACAATATAGAATTTCTTAGATCAAACAAAAATCGACTTTTTATATTTGGCCAATCACTTGTATTGGTTTGAGATGTGTCCTCCCATAATTTTCACTGGTGCGATAATAATGGGTGATTTTTTTGAGGTTAGGATTTTCATGCATTAGTATTTGACAGATCACGCGGGATTTCAGACATGGTGTCAAAGAGAAAGATGCTCAGTATGCTTTGACATTTCATCATGAATAGACTTACTAACGAGCAACGCTTGCAAATCATTGAATTTGATTACCAAAATGGGCCCTAGAAAAGTTGGCAGAAAATCCGCTTTTTTATCGACAAATTTTGTTCAGCGATGAGGCTCATTTCTGGTTGAATGGCTACGTAAATAAGCAAAATTACCGCATTTGGAGTGAAGAGCAACCAGAAGCCGTTCAAGAACTGCCCATGCATCCCGAAAAATGCACTGTTTGGTGTGGTTTGTACGCTGGTGGAATCATTGGACCGTATTTTTTCAAAGATGCTGTTGGACGCAACGTTACGGTGAATGGCGATCGCTATCGTTCAATGCTAACAAACTTTTTGTTGCCAAAAATGGAAGAACTGAACTTGGTTGACATGTGGTTTCAACAAGATGGCGCTACATGCCACAAAAAAACTTCGGAGAACAATTCATCTCAAGGAATGGACCGGTAAGTTGGCCACCAAGATCATGCGATTTGACGCCTTTAGACTATTTTTTGTGGGGCTACGTCAAGTCTAAAGTCTACACAAATAAGCCAGCAACTATTCCAGCTTTGGAAGACAACATTTCCGAAGAAATTCGGGCTATTCCGGCCGAAATGCTCGAAAAGGTTACCCAAAATTGGACTTTCCGAATGGACCACCTAAGACGCAGCCGCGGTCAACATTTAAATGAAATTATCTTCAAAAAGTAAATGTCATGGACCAATCTAACGTTTCAAATGAAGAATCGATGAGATTTTGCAAATTTTATGCGTTTTTTTTTTTAAAAAAGTTCTCAAGCTCTTAAAAAATCACCCGATATTTCAAAATAAATATCTTGTTGTATTTCTATATATCCATATGAATGTCTGTCGTGGAAATCTTTATCAAGGACACGGAAACGATAATTTTTTTATATAAAGGGTATACTTTACTAAGGATACTAAAAAAATATTGATTACTAAAAGTATGTTATGGAAGAAATGTATATGTTTTTACTGCAAATTCAGATACAAGAAAATTGGCAACAAAAGCATTTTCATGAAGAATTATAATTTCCTGGTTGTTTTTGTTTTATTTTTTCTTAGACTTGATAAATAAAAAATGCTTAGCTATTGGAAATTTTTGTTTTTAAAGAAATAAATGACAGTTGTGATGTCAGAAAGTATCTAGTGATGTCAAAGTTTCTCCTTTTTTTTTAGGAGAACATATATGGTCGTCCATTTTTCAGTTAAGCTAAATAAAACACAATATTTCTTTGGACTCTGTCATTAAATGTAAACAAATATCATTTAAGTGGTTGCCTTGGAAAGTTTCGCAGCATATGACTTTTTGAGATAGATAATTTTTAACCACTTTTTGGGACGTTTCGGTTGAGTAATGTTGGTCTTTAACGATTTTAAAGTTGCGTAAAAGGTCGTTTGCACAGCCCCAATAAAATTAGTGGCCACTTAGGTCTATAATCTTGATGACTTTTTAAGAAGTTATATTAATCCTTTTAAATTTTATGTTTAAGTACTCTTATATAACCCGAGCGTATGATTTAAAAGTATTTTTTAACATATATTGTATGTTCTGATTTACAAGCCCTCAAAGTTGAAAAATAATTTTACTCAAATCGCGAACCGTATTTTCAACAAATTTTGAGATGTTTTTTTCCGATGTCCCTTAAAATAAATTCTCTAGCTTCTTAAATAATTTAATTGGTCTATTTTCGATTATCTAAAATAAAAAAAAATGATTATTTATAAAAGATACATTCTATAAGTAGTCTGAAGCTTAAGTACTAGGAAAAAATGTGTTTTTTTTTTAAACTTTTTGATTTCAAAAAAAAAAAGCTCCAAAAGACTCCAAGAAAGTAAGTATGCCAGTATATGCTCCATACATTCATGTTAAAGCAAAGAAAAAATCAGCTGCAGATACTTGCAGATGTGGATGTTATGATCAAAAATGTTTCACTGAATCGGATTTCAAAAAACTGCGTTTTGACGTTGGTGTTTACCAAAAAGTTTGATTTCTTCGTTATTAATTGTCAGAATGAACTGGTTAAGCCCATTATTTTAAGAAAAAATGTCAAACTTTATTTTAAAAATAAAACAAAATTAATACATTGACACAGGTCTGAGAATTTTGATTTTTGTGAAACCATTTATTTCTGCCCGGAAAATTTTTTCAACTTTGAACTCAATTTTCTTGGAAACAACACACGAAAAGCAATATAGTTTAATGATATTTTAAATTATATGATAGAGCTTAATAAAAAATAAAGAAAAGGATTAGGGATAATCCTTTATTTTTTTAATTTTTCGCTAAAAGTAGGGCAGGTAGAAATAAAAAAGGTGTTATTTTTAAAGTTTTATTGCTTTGTTTTTGTTGTGTATTGCGTAATTTTTTATTACCTGACTTATTAGAATAAAATCTCTTACTTAAATCTATATACATATATAAAGGATTAATTAAAAAAAGTCAGTATTGAGTTATTGAGCATTAGTGCAAGGTTTTTAAGAAGAAAATACTTCCAATCAGCGCAGACGCTAAAAACCTCATTTTAGCGTTATAAAATTACTACTTCATTGTTTTTTTTATTTATTTTTTGTATGTATTTATCTATTTATTTATTTAATTTTATAATATACATAGTTAGTAATACTATTTTGTTCAAAATAAAAAGTTAAAATTTAATAAAAAAAAACTTTTATTTAAATATAACATCAAAAGCCTCAAATTTTAGAAAAATGTCAATAACTTTTTTTCTAATAATTTTTCTTGACCAAATTTTGACCAAGCATGTATAAGACTAATCTTAACTTGTGTTTCCAATTTCATTAAAATTCGTTCAATAGTTCAGATTTTACAAATTTTTTTCCGCTCTCCCATACAAAAATCAAAAACCCTCAAATTTTAGAAAAACGTCAATAACTTTGTTTATAATTTTTTTTTCAACCAAATTTTGACCAAACATGTAAAAGACTAATCTAAACATGTTAGCCAAATTTCATTTTAATCCGTTGAACCGTTCAGATTTTACAGACTTTTTTCCGCTCTCCCATACAAACCGAACCACTGTGCGGCGGTGGCGTTGTGAATGGTTTTCATTGTTTGATTGTTAAATGATCCATTATAACTGTAAATGGCAAGCATTTATCTCATATATTATGACATGTTAGATGTCACTAATGTCAGCTCAGTTTGACAAGTGTCAAATGTCAGAGTAATAAAGTTGCGTTTATTCGAAAGTGATTGACTTTTACAATATTGTTTTGATTGGGATGTTAATATCAATTCATTTTTGACTTAAATCTATGAAAACACTTATATTTGTCAGTTTTTCAGCAAATTGAAGTCCTCAACACAACAAAAATACCTCATTCCCCCAAAAATCTATAAACTTGAAAATGTTTATTTCTGCAACTAATTAACTTCATCCAAAGGATTGATTTTTCTCTTTTTTTTATAAATGCTTGTTGATTGACAAACTAATTTTTCCGGAAATTAACATTCCAATAAATAACAAATTTAATTGACTTAGCCTTTTATATATAATCACGTGTAATCAAATAAAATCATATCCTTCGCGTGTTCATAAACATGCAATTATCATATAACTCGCACGTTTCGCATAATGTGAATCTGAATACGTCAAGTACGAGTATATACGGAAATGAAAGTACTCCTTATACTTCTATTAAACTTATGACATTTAAATTAAGGATAAACATTTAATAAATAATATAATTGAATGTTAACATTTCTATAGGAAACAAATTGATTCAAACTTGTTTGTATGTTAAAAAGAAAAACAAAACAAAATAAATATGTAGGATTGAATAACAGCAATTTTCTGCAGAAGAAGGTCAAACCAAATCATTTTTAATTTAAGAATAATGTAGTTTTCCATTGGTAAAATAAATCAGTTTGTGTTTTTTCCCCTTAATTCTGTCAAACGCAGTTTTTTTCTTTATTTCGAGTTTCATTTGACAAAATAGAAACATTTATTTTGAATTGTTAAAATTTTGTCTCTTTGTCCTTTGGAATTGAAAATATACTTCTGAAAAATGTTGTGTCTCAACGTTGAAAAAAATGTACATTAAATAAAGCTAAGTACAGATTATTGTCATTTTAAATTCCTTTGGAATTGAAAATATACTTCTGAAAAATGTTTTGTCTCAACGTTGAAAAAAATGTACATTAAATGAAGTTAAGTACAGATTATTGTCAGATTTTATTATATTTTTTGACCTGTCAGTTAAAAAAATTGTGTGATATGTCTTAACATCGTGTAATCTTACAACTATTTTGTGTGACAAGATTGCCAGAAACGTCATTGTCAGCCATTGCCAGATTGCATTTCCAATCGTCGAAGCTGACGTTCTAAGAGTCATGCCGATTGCAGAATCCGATTAACGAGTTGCAGATGAATCTGTTGGATAGGTCCGATTCGGATAGGTTATCCTGGATATGTGGGTTTTTAGATACCTTATAACATTTAGATTTCGAGATCCAAAATGGATGACTTTAATATTTCATCGTATTTTTAACAAAAAAAAATATAAATTTAAAATCAGTTTTCTAGTTTCTTCAAATTTAACCATATGTTGAATCAGCTGTTTTTTCACATACTCACGTATACCAGAAATTCTTGGATACCTTTGGATTCCTTTTTTGACATCCCAGATATTTTGAATCAGATGTTCTCTGACACGTAAAACACTTACAAAGAGGCATCTGAGATTGAACGCAGCCATTGTGGTATAAATGTCATAATTGACATTTGATTCGCTCCGCAGCCTATTCGTCAAATTAATAAATAAAATAAATCCTGTGTGCGGACGCAAAATCAAATTAGCAAACTACACTCCTCGCCACATGAATAGGACACCCCTTAGGTTTTTTTTTCTATCGTCCATAGTTCCCAAACCAAACATGCTAGAGACCAAATTTTTTTTTAATCTTAAGTTCAGTTAATTGTTCTTATTTCACCTGAAAAAAGATTTAATGCTAAGGATTTAAGTATTAATGAAAAATTATTGATCAAAAACAGGCAAACTGCGAGGTCCAAATTTCGCACCACTTGAATAGGACACTTTAATAAAAAAACTATTTTAGAGTATTACTTCTTATTACATCCTATTTGGAAGGGATGCATACAAATTGTCGAAATAATTTAGCGAAATCGAGCTCCAAGCCAATTCGATGGCTTGGATTAGTTCGGATATAGTTGAATATTGTTTTCCTGATCCGTATACTTGACGTGTCAGCCATCCCCAAACATTTTCTATGATATTCAAGTCCGGTGAGTAGGCGGCCAGCTTAATAGCTCCACATTTTGGCTCTGTATATACGATTTAACTACCCGGGCTGTGTGTATTGGCGCATTATCATGTTGATAAATCCAGGGCAGAGGTCCAAAAAGGGTTTGAAAGTATGGAAAGGCCTCTTTCAATATACTATTGTAAGACAACGCATTCATTGTTGTTGATACAAAATGTAGTTTGCAGGTGCCTTAATAGGAAATAGATCCCCAAACCATTACACCTACAACTCTGCTATGCAGCCGGTCCAGATAATGAGTTTCTTTGCGGAGCTCATGGAAATAGTAGCTATATCCATCGGGACCTTCCAAATTAATTTTTTTTTCTTCGGAGAAGACCACTCGATGCCACTCAGAAGTCCAGGTAACATGTGCGCGGCAAAAACTGAGGCGTTGCTCTTTTCGAACTGAGTTAAGGGTGGCTTCTTCTTGATTTTAAGTCTTTTTATGTGTTTAGCTTTTGAAATAACACGACGCATGGTTGTTAGACTTGCTTTAACACCAGATTTTTCCCTGATTTTTGCCAAAGAGTCGTGAGAATTTGACGCTTTTCTTAATATAAGTCGCCTTTCCACATTAGTAAGCACACTATGTGTGCGGCCTTTCATGTTTTTCCCATATTTAAGCTCATAACCTAAAAATTTGGATATCACGTGTCGGCTTCTCTCGACTTTTTTAGCTATTTTGGCAATAGATAAGCCAGCGTCCTTATATGCTTTGATTTGTCCTTTTTCCACCTCGGTCAACACTTTTCCTCGACCCATTTTATGTTTTTTTTAAATTAAATAATCGAAATTTACAAAATAGTTCGATCAACGAAAAATACAATTCCGCGTGACAAAGATAACGATTAAACTAAATGCATGGCCTATTCAAGTGGCGCAAAATATTGCTTTAATTTAGACGAAAGTTAACATAAAGTGGAAAAAAAAAATATAACGGCTTTTTTCCAGAACTTGCAATTTGTCATAGAGAAAGAAGAAAAGAGTTGCAAAAAGATAACGGGCAAAGTACCATTATTTTATCATTCCGCTTTTGAGTTATAAGCAAAGTAAAAAGAGTGTACAGGGTATCCTATTCAAGTGGCGATGAGTGTATGTTACAGTGAAATCTTAGGGCAAAATCTGCTAACAAAGGAAAAGTGTTCGGCTACTGTGCGGTCATTGGCAGCCATTGACACTGACAAATATGGACTGCTAGTCGATACTAATTCTCAAACAAAACTCCTTTAAAGTGATTTCAACTCTGTAGTTATGCTTGCCCTCTTGGAGGTTTGGCGGGCAAAAATATAATTAATTTTCAAATTCCATCTATTGTTTCTTTACCTTTAAAAGCTTTTTTTTTGTCAATGAAAGTGAGGATATCTATCTTTTCTTATAAAGTTTGACAAAATAAACAAAACACAAAAATCATGTTCAACAGTTTCTCCATATTTCCACTAAAACCTACAGAAGAGCTAGTAGCGTTATGGAATAGATGACACCAAAGCGAAGTTAGCTGCTAGTAGTTCGTATCTAGTAGGTCAATGTTGGTAGCTATTGTGAGAGCACAGACGAATCCCAGAATACCGTAGGAGCTGACAGTCGTCTTAACTTGGTTTGTTGAACTTTTGTGAAAATATTGTCTACTAGTGGACCGTCCCGGCTTCGCACGGGTAGACATAAATAGGTACAGATATTTAAGTTATAAGCATGCTAATTAAAACGACTATGAATCACTAAATTAGAAAACATATTTTTGTCCTATCATTAATACTCTTCGCAGCGTATGCGATGAAAGACATTTTATGGCTAATTTTTTTACACCTTCGGTTGGTTTTAATAGGAATTTCTAAAGATTTCTATAGTAATCTAGTACTAAATATAGCCTATGTTACTCAGTGATAATGTAGCTTTCTAATGAAAAAAGAATTATTAAAATCGGTCCAGTACTTTTTCAGTTTATTCGTTACATACAAAAATACAAATCTTTCCTCTTTATAAAATTAGTGTAGAAGTGTAGATAACTAACCTTTAACGGTTTATTTTCTAATTATTTGTATTCTTTACCGAAGATAAAAAGTATTTGAACTATTTTTCCATATTCATTTCCTGGAATTCCACGCTAACTTTCAAATTTAAAAAATAAATAAGAGAATCCAATTAATTTAACTGAGTGTTAATTTTGCAATTTTGTTTTGTTATTATTTTTACTGTCCAAACACCATTCATACAGGAGATATACAACATAAAACAAGTTAATCACTTCTTTGGAGTCGTCGTCGACGGAGTCTCCGATGAGTGCCAACTTGATACCTGATATCTTCAATTTAAAAAAAAAAACTGCAGTATATGGTTTGGGATTTTGTACATAAAAGTAGAAGGTACATAAAAAACATGTTCATTTCATGTGGAAATAAATAAATTTATAAAAAGATACACAGATCAAAAAAATAAAACAAAACTTTCACATGACAACAAGTGTACCTAACTTGTAGTCAATTTTTAATTAAAGACCATTTACATAGAGACTCATGCACCTCGATCAATCTTGTGTCTTGCAAAGAAAAAGTCTAGACAAGAAATGGAATTGGAATTGTTTGTTTCTTATTTTATTTTTACAACAATCTGTTCCGTTTGATGATGACGATATGTGCGGAAATCAATTATTGTTAATCAATCTTTATTTTTCATCGAAACACATTTCTCTTTTTTAATCCAGATGAAGATGGAGGGACACACTTAAATTACTATGTATTTAATTTTCATGGAAAGAAAACGATTGAATTGTTTTAATTCCAGATGTCTTCCGCGAAGGCTTGTTAATTTTTTTGTTTATAAATAAATCCCATTATAGATGCCAATCAATTTAATAACAGCTGTACTATGCGAATAGCATTTTTTTGAAACAATAATCGAGTACTCATACAATTATTTTAAATTTAAATTACATCACATCATAAGTTGAATGTGAATTACACTTGTGTTGTAGAGATAAAGTATTATAAGTACGTGATCGAGTCGCAAGTACTTGTTCCTAGAGTTCAAGTTTAAGTAGAGATGATAAAAATCATACAAGGTTGATTTATTTATATGTATGTTTAAATATATTATTTTGTTAATTTATATGAAGAAAAAATTATTAAAATAAGATATGGAGATAGTTATAAAATACGAAGGATTTGTGTCTCGTGCTTTTATTTTGGGGTTTCCTGCAATAATGAGTTCAATTCTTCTGTACTTGGATTTTTTTGAGTGCAAATACTTACAATTTTATGTTACTTTTTCTTCTAGTAAGCATTTAAGCAGTACCCGTTGCATGATGGTTTGTGTGTTGGACTGTCATGCTAAAGGTCTTGGGTTCGAACCCTGCCTGTACCATCTAAAGTTTTCTTTTTTCACGGGTACTGCCTCTTGCGAGGAATTGACAAATTCTCCAAGAGTAATTCTTGTCATGAAAAGTGCTTTCTCAATTAGCCGTTAAAACTGTAGGTCCCCTCCATTCCTGATAACATTACTCGCACACAGAAAAGGTTGAGAGTCGTAAGTCACTAGGTCCTAGTACTCAATGGACTGTTGCGCCACCTAATTTATTTATTTAAGCATTTTAAATATGTACTAAATTCTTAGTGATTATTTAATCTTAGTATACTTAGTAAATCAGTTCAATTAATCAGAACTATGTTTTTTCTTTTTGAATTCTTCTGCAGTTTCTGTTTTCATTTTTGTACAAATACAATGAAATTAGATTATACTTTCTGATAAAAATTAAAGTTTATTGTACTCATGGAAGAACTGAAAACTTCATTCAATTTTTGTTTGTGGAATTATAAGAATTATTCAGGACTTAGAGTGATAGATTTCAGTTATAGTTACAAATGATAAAAATTATTTGTAGTTAAAAAGAATTAAACTCGAAAAAGTACAGGATTTTCCAAAAGTTTAAGAATCGATTCTTGCGAAATTAAAATTGTTAAACATCGCCCACATCAGTAACTTCCAATTCCAACCATACAAAAAATCATTAGTCATACCTCGGAGCGCAATCTATTCCGCCTCATTTCCGAATAAATATGGTCTTATGGTCGAATCTGCGAAACATTCGAGTATGCAAAACCGAATCGTCCTTAAGTTGTGATGTTGATAAAAATGTATTAAATGAAAAGTTTGTTGCTACCTATGTACATATGTATCACAATCCAATATTACCTTCAGGATTCTCGTCCTACTTTCAGCTTCATGTTTGTTGAGAGTGCATATGTTGTCGAGTCTATCCTCTCAATCAAATCTAAGGCTGTGGGTCTTGATGAAATGCACCCATAATTTCTTAAAATCCTTTAGCCTATAATCTTGCGTTACTTAGCTGACATTTTTAACTTTATAATCAGTTCTGGTCAATACTCTAAGCAATGGAAACTATTCCAAATCTTCCCTATACCTTCAAATGCCAAAAGTGTTGAGTTTAGGCCAATAGCTGTTTTATCTTTTTTGTCTAAGATTTTCGAAAGACTTATTTAAGAACAATTGAATATACTTCTCAAAAATAATTAGCTTATTTCTTTTATGCAGTCTGGATTTCGCAAAAAAATAGCTGAGTTACAGAACTAATCAATGTGATTGATTGTCAGTCTATGTACAAGGACCAAATTTAAATTCTTATTCTCTTAGATTTATCTCAAGCCTTTGATTCCACAAAATCTTGTGCGAAAACTCGTCAATGTGTTCAATTTCTCGGCAATGGTAGTAAAATGATTATTTTTTTTCTTTCAGGCAGATCTCTATCTGTGGAACTCAATGGATCGTTGTCTAATTTTCTTTCAAATCTTAAAGGTGTCCCACAAGGGTCAATCTTGGGTCCGTTGCTGTTTTCCCTGTATTTAAATTCTCCCCCTTATTCTATAAAATGCCCCTTTATAGTCATTTTGGCTGATTATTTGCAACTATATTTAAGTTGCCCACTGAGTCTTATTGAATATTGTACAGAATGCAAGGAATTAAGTTTTGGTTAAAATAAAATGGACTTAACCAAAAACTAAGTGCTTGGTTATATACCGAACTTCTTTTGACCTATCAAACTTTCCCTTAATTGTTTTGAACAAGGTTGCGATAGAATTTGTTGAGACGGTACAAAATTCAGGTTTTATATTTAATCGTAGCTTAAGATGGGATAACCATATTAATTATATTGTTGGGCAAACCTATGGAGTTCTGCGTTTAATACAAGCGACTTAATATTTAGCCCCAATAAGTACCCGTTTATTGTTCGTGAAAACTTTGATCTTACCAATTCTCACTTATGGTTGTGAAGAAATATTCTGCTCCATATAATTACAAAAGTTAAACGAAGACTCAATGTTGCCTTTAACAGTGCTGTACCTTATTTTTTTTGGACTGTGAAGACTTACCACGTTTTAAATTATTCCTTTCAAGTATTGAATATGTCATTTCCTCTCTGGAATACTTTACCACATGTAATAAGAAAATTGAGAAATGAAAATTTGTTAATCAACATCTTAAATCTTTAATTTTAAGTCAAAAAATTGTCTTAATTTAAGAACATTTATGAATTATTATGCACCATAATAAAGTTCCTGTCTTAAAGAGTAATAGCGAACAACTACTTATTTTGTTTTTAAAATTTTATATTAACTTAAGAGTTTATAATGATTTTGGTGAGCCTTTTGCTGCGAGCCCAAAATGTTTTCTCCAGTTTTACTTTTGCTGGACGAGAAGGTGAATCACAGACAACCCAAAATTGCTTTTGTGTTGCGAATTGTTACTTCAAAATTTGTACCACTTTTGACGTGAATTTAAAAAATGTTCCATATTTAGTAATGGCGTGCACTTTACTTGTTAAATGTCAAAAAATTACAGCTTTAAAAGTGACAGCTGTCAAATAGAGAGCTGTATTTAGAATGAAACTTCTAATTGAAAAACGTCTCTTTAAATATCTGTCGTCAATCATAACGTATAAATAAATTTAAAATTTTATTTTCCGGAATATTTAGTTTAGCAACAATGAATGACCATTAGAGTAAATTAAAAATATTAAGTATAAACGATGTGATGCTGTCAACACTACTTAGATACTTTTGTTAAACTCATTTAAATGTATACAAATGTGCACATCTATAAAGATTCAAGTGCCAACACCTTCCTACGATCAACCGACCTATTTGGCGACTCACGTCATTCAACCTACTTTGAGTTAAACTGTTTTGTTATAAAGTCATTGTTATTTCGGCGGCGGCGGCGGTGAAATTGAAATCTAAGTCATATGAGTAGTGCACAGTCACAGTCCACTTTTGTAAAGAAATTAAAAAGCGTTACTTTGTAAATAAAAATAACTATAACATTTTTTTATAAAAGAAAGAATAATTTACTTAAAACGAATATATGTACATTTAAGTACATTAGGTAATCAATATGTTTCTTCGTGTCATCATAATTTAATATTTTATCATTTAGGGTGACCTTTTAAACAAAACAATACAAAAACTTTAAAAAAACTTTCTAAAGCTTTTAAAAAGAATGTGTTCATACATACATATGACGCAATTTTTAAACCATATTTAATAACTTTAAAATTTATCATTGACAATTTCATTTTCAAAAAAAGCTTATTATGTCAGCTTCTTAAATATATATAAAAATATAAAATGAGGAATATTAAAAAACTCATTAGCCAAAATATTCAAAACAAAAATAATCCAATAGTTTTAAAGTGATTAATTACTATGATTGTTGTATGTTTCTATTTTACTGTGATGACTATGTGAAAATTATGTTTTAATATACCTATAATCGATAAGATTATTATTGTTTCATATTTATTTGTAAATTGTCTACAGAAGAATTATAAAGTTGTGTTTTTTGATAAGCAACCTTTACTCATAAAACTTAATATTGGGGCTTATAACTATAATATGAAACTTTTCTTATTTACTACATTTCATTGTCGCTTGAAATAAACTCGATAACGATCAACATTTAAATTTGGTGTTCTACATTTAACATTTATTGATTCGATTTCAATTTTTTCGAAATAAAGTGAAACTATCTCATTGTTTCGATTTGAAATAGTAGACACAATTTTACTGAAAATAATCTTTTATGATTTAAACAAGTTTTTAAAGTTTCGAAATCAATATTAAATAAGAATACAAAATTCACACTTTTTAAAATCAGATTTTACTCGAATTTTAAATCCTAATATGTATATTGTATTTTCCAACAGTTTTGTTTACTTTTTTTAATTACCAGAACTGTTTCTGAACTCAAAAATTTCAAGCATTAAAACGAGATTTTGAATTCCTTTTATACTTGATAAAGAATTCAAGTTCTCAAGTAATTTCAATGACTTTAGCTCTTTTCCTTTCAAGTACAAGTATAATGGCGCTTAAAAAAATCAGGTACAATAAGTAATTGTTATTGAGTTGTACTTAAGAAATAATATATTTCAACACTAAACATGTTTTTATACACATAATTATTTATTTTTCAAAGCGAATTGAGCCTTTTTTTGACAAACTTTTATGATATTATGGATTCTTGCATTTCCTTCAGAATTGGGGCTGCCAATTTGACGTTAACAAGTTTTTGGTAGCTACTTAAATAATATTTCCAAAAATATTTGATCTAATGTACGATGTTCACAGTAGACTCTTTTGATGCAACTCATTTGAAATTTTATAACTTATTATCTTCTTCTCATTTATTTAATATAAATTCCAGTGCAAAAATTTAAACATATTACAAATTTTAACTAAAATATGATAAATATCAAAAGTAATTACAACAATTGAGAATTCGATCGTTTATTTTTAAAACATAAGAGATACTTTTAGATATTCACATCCGCAGAAACCTCTGGCCTATTCTAAAAGCAAAAGTGTAGAAACGGCACTAGACTGTGTGGTGACAATTATGGAGAAAATACTCCATAATAGTATATAGAGTATACAATGGCCGCGTTATTAGACATCAGAGAAGCCTTGAACAACGTACAAAACAGTGCAGTCAAAAAGCGTTCACAGGTCTCAAAATAGAACAGTATATTATAAACAGGATCATGTGTATGTTTTAGAATATATACAGATCAATAGCAAACTAGTTGGTACAGAGATTAAAGTATCAACATCGAGAGGAATGCCTCAAGGAGGGATACTCTCACCACTTCTCTGGATTCTGGTAATAAACGAAATCGTTGCCGAACTTGAATACAGTGGTTTAGGACTGTCATGCCAGAACTCTTGGGTTCAATCCCTCCCTGTGCAATCTAAATTTTTTTTACGGGTACTGCCACTTGCGAGGAATTGACAAATCCGCTAACTCTTGTCGTAAAAAGTTCTTTCTCAAATTAGCCGTTCCATCCCTGACAACGGTACTCGCACACAGGAAAGGAAAGGAAAGGTTAAGACTTGTAAGTCACTAGGCCCTAGTTCGGAAAAGATTGTTGCTCCAACTTATATATTTTTTATATACATAAGTAAACAACTGAACTGAACTGAACCTTATCCAAAATCCGAACTTGACAAAAAACCGGCTAAAAAAAAAAAAACCTAGTACTCTTCTCTATACAAGGATTCTATAGAAGTACATAGGGAACAATGTAAGCACAGACTACATGACACCCTGTCTGTAAAACTTTCAGTACTAACTTTCCTGATAGGAACGAATTGTGAAAAATTTAGCACACATAAGTGAGTCGACAATACCCATGATCGAAAACGGATGCTTTAGTAGGTGCCAACTGCTTCAGACTTTCCGATCGAAGCAGTGTCTATAAAGCCGAGATATTGGCAGTGCCAAACGCTGCAAACCAGGTCTCAATGATACCGCTATCACGAGCTGATATCACCATTTTCATTGAACCAGAAAGAAAATCGATTTATGCTAACGTAATTTAATCGAAGCTTGTAACTTACTGTCGCCAAGAAAAAATGGTTCTTATCTCACAACATGGGTGGCAAGGGTAGGTAAAACACTGGACCAATCCTGTATAGACTCGCTTTTAAGCACCCCATCTTGTTAACTTAAACAGGTTTTTGATAATAAGATACTTCAAAAAACCAATGAAAGATTTAGAAGCCTCAAAACCTGTTCCACGGCTAGGCAATTATGACCCAAATTTGACGAAACTAGATCACGTTTGTTATGCAATTCTTCCATTGTTTGTGAGCATAATTACACAACCTGTTTGGTTACCATAAAAAGAAAATGAGGCTTAACACCGATGATATGCGCAAAGGCTGTAGTGATGAGCAAGAACAAGAAGACATAGCTTACTTATTATTGCACTGCCCAGCACTATGCCACACTAGAAACAAACTCTTAGGCAATAATAATAATAATAATCTTATATAACTGTTAGAAATTTCAGAAAACAGCCTATTAGGCTTTATCAAAGTCTCTTAATAGCTAGAGCAAGACAATCCATAGACATCATAGGTTTTTATATTTCATTTTCAAGGAAGTTTAATACTTTGGGGTATCGCAATAGATTTACACTGATTTAACATTGGCGATAACGTCGTCAGTCGCCAGCCCATTTACCTAACCTAACTTAGAATCCCGATATCTTAATATCATTAAGGTCAGTTTTAAAAACCGACATTTACGTCAAAAGTGCAAATATAAACATGAAACAAACTTTTTAAGTTAACAACTTACAATTTAAAAAAAAGTTTGTTTGCAATGCCATCGTTCTCGATAACGCAACTCGATTAAGCCGATTTCGATAACATTGTTTGCAGCAAAATTGCAATAAAATGACGACAAATACATGTTTTGTCAAACTTAAATGCGTTTTCAAGAAACTTTTTCTAATATTTAATATTTTATGATTAAATATATATTTTCTAAATGAGTCATTGAAAATCAATTTTCCGTTGATTTGATTTTATCGAAAACAGAATGTTTTCTAGAAAAAGCGAATACCTGAATTTCAAAATGGCGACTTCTTAATCCATGATGGCCGATTTAGTAATCTACCGGGTGCCACTCTTTTGGTGAGTCCCCATTTGTATGCCATAAAACTGTTAACCTTAAATTTTCTGTTGCTATGGAATTTATTTGGAATGTTCTTATATAACAAATAAGAAGGGACATCTTTGGTAAAGTATTGGTTTGGCAATGCTCCCTTAAGGAATGTTAAATGTCAATCATCAGAAATGACAACAAGCCTACAAAGCCACAAAATTAGTTCACGGTTATAATAACTTGCAGTACATTTGCACATTTAATAAATTATTCATGAATTATTCTTTTCACGATCAAAACGTCGTCATATAGAATGCAAAAATGCAATAAGGTTCTATTTTATTCACGGTTTAATTTGCAAGAATTATATAGGTAAACATAAATAATGCCTGGTGCATTGTTTTTCCTATATTTTCCCTGGACAAGAAGCACGCGTATGAAGAATATCAGTTAACACTGTGCCTTTCAAAACACTAGTGCTAAATAAACTTAATTGTTATTTGCAATTTAACAAAAAAAAATACAAATATTTAACATTACCGTTCACTTATAGTTATCTGCCAACTAAATTGTTTATAGGCTTCCAGATTGCCATTTAACCACAAATAAATTTTACTTGGCTTATGTAGTTTTATATTTTTTTTTAGCTTTGGCTCCATTTGGCAATCAACAAAGCCTCTTCTTCTTCGGTATGAGGAAGGAAGAAGACTAGGGTGTAATGTATGTACTTCCCTTAACCAAACCATGTCTATGGCATTTAATCTTAATTAAAATTATTGTCGGTGCGGAATAGTAATTAATGCTCAAGAGGAATGTATATCCGGCGAATATAACAAAGAAGTCTCTTCCATCACATCAACCAAAACCAACCCATGGGTAGGGTATGGCATGGTATGGCGAATGGGTGTAGGGTACGGTACATAATATTCGCTTGCTGGAGCTTGTTGTTTTTTATCGCTTGAGATATATAGGCAGGCAGGCAGGCCAGGCACAGTCACAGAAGCACAGACTCTTCTAAAAGGCATTCCATTGAATCACACTTTTATTTTCGTGCATCATCTGTGTTTCGTTGTGAAAATGCTGCGTCTAAAGAATATTAAATTTTAGGTCTCTCATCAAATGAAAATGGAGACTTTTTTTTTTGTTTCTTGTGTTTTCATCTTTTGTGTTAAGAAAGTTTTGTACAAGGTCTTGACTTAATGAATTTCTCAGCACAAGAGCTCTTAGTTTATTTACAATATAAAATAAATGTGTAGTTTTATTTAGCTTCTGAAT
Organism: Eupeodes latifasciatus; assembly: GCA_920104205.1. NCBI lineage: Eukaryota > Metazoa > Arthropoda > Insecta > Diptera > Syrphidae > Eupeodes > Eupeodes latifasciatus. Next base: position 371,902,238 of record OV049924.1, read on the forward strand.
ACAGGTCTAGGTGGAAATACAAATAAAAATAAATATATGTTCTCATACAAAATTAGCACCAAACAACTTATTGTCAGAAGCAAAAGCCTTGAACTATTCAAGCAAAAGTCACTTTATATAATAGAAGTTGTACTTGGTGTATTTTATTTTTAAGATTTGAATTTAAAATAGGAGCATTTTGTTTATAGTGTTGTTTCTTCTATAGAATTAAATAACTGCGTCATTTCTATAGTTAAGAAGCTTTCCAAAAATATAATAAAACTGTCTCAGTCTGAACATTTAATTAGGTGTTAATTTATGCTTAGTGGAAAAGTCGAAATAGGTTTAATATTAGCCGTGTTTTTGAAAGAGTAAATAGATACAGTACCCGTGGCAATGATGGTTAGTGCGTTGGACTGTCATGCGAGAGGTCTTGGGTTCGATCCCTGCATATGCCACCTAAAAGTTTTTTTCACGGGTATTGCCTCTTGCGAGGAATTGACAAATTCTCCAAGAGTAATTCTTGTCATGAAAAGTGCTTTCTCAAAAATTTGCCGTTCGGATTCGGCTTGAAACTGTAGGTCCCTTCCATCCCTGACAACAGTACTCGCACACAGGAATGGTTGAGAGCTGTAAGTCACTAGGCCCAAGTTCTCAAACGGACTGTTGTGCCACCCAATTTATTTATTTTTTAATAGATAAGTTAGCAAAATTTTATATGCTAAAAAATACAAATATCAAGTATGGGTGATTATACAAAAGTTGGGTAACTTTTGATGATATTTTGTTTACGATAGTTTTTAAATCAAACTTCTATAAATTCGGGTGTATATGATAGCTAATCTAATTAATATATTGTTCCCAATCGGGCCAGTCACTTTTTTGAATACATTGTAAGATATTTAAAAATTTCAGAATTTAACTGCCAGAGGACTGACGAGTATACACAGTTTTGAAAGTATTATAATGAAATTTAATACAAATTAGTAAAAATCTCTTAGGATTTAATAATGATCACTTAAAATCACTTAGTAACAATTAAAAATAATTATTTATATGTAATACTAGGAGAAAATACTACATCAGTCTTCAAAACAGACTTTTGACATTTAACGTAACGTTATTCACTTATCTTTTACTACTTTCACATAGTTTTACTAAATATTTCAAAGTAATCAATATAAAGTAAGTAAATATAAAGTATCAATATTCATCTTAAAAGTACTAATGATCAAGAAATGAAGAACAATAACAATTTACCTGACACATAACTGACGAAAAAGACGAAATTTGAGATTATAATCTGGACTAATGTTTTTTTTGTAATTTTAAATATCAACAAACTACATTTTAACAAATCAAAGTCTAATACGAATAAATAAAAATAAACTTTAGATTAACAAAAAAATAACGACTCACCATAAAACTGACGTGTTGACTGGCTAAGCACGTGTATAGACAACAAACATAACCCAAACTCTGGTACAGTTATGGTGGCCGTCAAATTGTGCGACCCGCAACTAACTTTATTACCAACATTAAAATTCAAAGTGGGATTTGACGTTGAGTCGGCGATATTTCGCACGAATTTTAAATTTAAATAACACAGAAGAAACTGACGAATAAAACTGAACACAAAATTTCTTATTTTTTTAAATAAAGTGGAGGACACTGCATTACGAAAGTTGTAGTATATATTAAACTATATACATTGCAGATTGTATTAATTTAATAAATTTTCTCAAATCAATGATAATGTTTAATAGACAGTCACTTAATGGTTGGTTTTCAGGGTTGTGACATGCCAGAGGACTGACGTTTTAAGAACTAATTGTGTTTTTTGAATAACTTGTATTCAAAATGAAAAACTGAAATTGGGTGACTAAATAAAGGTCTTTCCATTGTTTTAAAATAAATTGCAATCTCAATAAAATATATTCAGACTTTGTATATATTGGTTGTTAGTTAGTGAGAAATCAAAGTGAATATAGAGTGAACAAAAGTAGCTGATATGTTGAGATGCAGATGGCGCTAAATTCAAGTGTAGACAAATATTTATTTCGGAAAGGTTAGATGTGTTCTAGAGTGATGAAGCAAGGCTTTTCTAAGTTCAACTCCACTTCCTTTAGTGATTTCTTGAAGCCTCTTGAACTGGAATGTTAAATCTGTAGAAATTATTGGCATTCGAGGAATGATATACTACTAATTAGTGTTCAAAAAGAATAATTATAAGTTTTACCAGCAGATCTGCTCGAAGGAGCTGGGAATGAAATATTTTACTCCGATAAAAAGTATTCTAAAACTATCTCCAGCCTCGTAACTACCTCCACACTAAAAATAATAACATAGTATTGCTCCGTTGCGACGTGATAGGCCGACAAACAAACAAACAAACTGACTTTTCAATTTTTAATATTAGTATATAGATGGTCAAAATATAGTTTATATGCCGTCAAACCAGTCCATGCTGGACATCAACTATGTTTTATGTAAACTCGATTTGCGATTAGTTCTGTTCATACCATTTGCTGTTATAGAATAGAATTTAACCAGTCCGGAACCCCACAATACATCAAAATTCGTTTTCCAAACAAGTTAAAAAGAATAGGAGATAGAACACAGCCTTTTGGCCGTTAACACTTGTCATTTGTAAGCGTTTGATGATTAAATCCAATACATTCAAAACACGAAATATTATTTAAAAAAATTAGTTTATGTTTATTTGAAATTTTATAGAAATCTCAATATATAGCACATTTATCGCCAGGATTCATTTCCGTCCCCGGCAAACAATTGAATTCCCTCGAAAACTCTTTCATATTCCAAAGCAATCCATTGACATCAAATTTCTCCATATAATTAGGAACATCCCAAGGGAACAACCCTATCGGCTCCTCTTCGGAATAAGTTGCACTACAGAAATTCTGGGCAAACGATATAAAGAACAACTGAGTATTGGTGTAGTCCACTTCCGATAGAGTTTCATCGTATAAAATATGTGGATCGTCGATTTTTTGGAGCCATTGTAAATATGCATGGAATGATATATTCAACGCTCCATTGCCAGCTATGATTTCTCGGATATTCTCGTCTAGTTCTCCTGCCGACATACCTGAATCCTCCCCAGCATAACTCACGTATTGCTCGCGAAAGCATGTTGCTCGCTCTTTGTACTCGACTGTTGTATCAGAATCCCACCATAGACGCAGAGCAGAGGCATCATCGTAATTCCAACCGTTCTCATCGAATCCATGCACCAGTTCTCGAGCAATGAAGTAGCCGAGAATTCCAAACTTATACGAATACGGAGCAGTCCTATGGTAGACGGGTGGTTGAAGTAAACCAAAAGGAATTCGAATTGTGTTTTGTGCGGGGCTGTATCCCACATTAGTATTGAAAGCCTCAACCTCCTTCCCACCTGCACTCCTCAATCCGTCCCCGCCACCACCACCACCACTGCCGCCGCCGTTGGCATAGAGTTTGTTAATTTCATTCTTTTGCTCCAGCTCCAGGATGTTGAGAATATTCTGCCAAAAGTGTTTCTTATCAATCTTTACAGAGCCGTACTCATTGAGGAGGTAATCCTGGTAATAGTTCGGAAACTTGAGCTTTATTTTGTTTATCTTGTAAACGGCCTGCCTGCGGGTGGTCTCCTCGATCCACAGCTGACTGGCTATGTTATTTTTGAAGGCTTCTGTCAGATTGATCCACAGCTGCTCTACTTCCTCCTGCGTTTCCGCGTGGAAATTCTCCTTGCTGAACATTTCTCCAACTGCTTTCGAAAAATGTTGCATACACTTTTCCACACACATGGTAGCACGTTTTTCTCTGTTTTGCTCTTCTGGAAAACTAATGGCATTCAAGGCGCGATACATGATGTAGTTCGCAATTAGACGCTTCGAAGTTGACGGAAGCAACTTTGACAGGTGAGCGAAGTACATTCCATGTTGCAGATAAATCGTCTGATGGATTGAGTGTCCCAAACTTGTTGTCACGAAATTGATGAACTTCATGCTGGGAAATGTTGCATTTAAATCGTACAAAGTCATCCGAGTTGTATTCGGAAAGACATCGGGCCCTTCTTCTTCGGCCATCCCACGGCACAAGTTCGTCTCGAAGTTCAGCACATTATTGGCAAATATTGTACCCTCACTTTTGTCTATATTGAACCAATAGGCCATGTTATCTGCTATTTCCGTCTCCAGTTCAACATATTTCTCGTTTTTGAAATCGCCTTCTCTGCAAATATGTCTTGGAATCAGGGTTGAAGGTTCTCCAATATAAATCCGGCTGTCCTGCCTGACTTTCAAGTCTGGTCTGATATTCAACCCTATCAAAATATCCATTCCATATTGCTTCCTAAGGTTGCTTACTTGTGTAACCCAGTTGTAGTTTCTTTCATCCCAACGATCTGCCACCGCCGGCATTCCTAGATTTTTGTGCACAAACTCCGAGAACACTTCCTTGATTGTTTGCGAAGCACTTTCACTGTCCATGCAGGACGCATAGAAATCCTTGACTAATCGCCCAATTTTACCATCGGTTGTTCTAACACCGTCTTCGAGAATGACTTGAAGCTCTTTGATGACAGTATCCTCTAAATCCTTCATTGGCGAGGTACTCGGATTGTCCTGGGTTGCTGGATATTCACTCTGCCAGTTTCCACATGCAAATTCATAAAAATCAAAACATGGATCGACTGAATCATTCATATACCTGCGCATCTTATCGGCTCTCGGAATTCGAAATTTATACAGGTCATTGCTTTTTAAACGTTTAACTGGCACTTGGAAGGCGTATATTTGATGCAAAATGAAAAATATCAAAAAGATCACACTGCGAATTTCAATTGATCGCGACGTCATTGTATTATTTTGCTAACTAAATTTGAATTTCATTTCAAGAAAATTCAGTGATGTGTGATTTCGGACGTTGTGCTTATCGGCATTGAAAATGGAGCAGATATTTTAATTTAAATGGTTCAGTGCCAAGAGAAAATGTACATACCATGATACGTAGGGTTATCTTTCGGAGCAATAAAATTACTGATAGAGAAGATTTAAACGTCAAAACAATTTTCGAGTAAAACAGTAGAAAATAAAACAAAATATTAGTATTGGATTGGAATTTTTAGTAAACAAATAATATTCGAATAAGCAATATTTTCTGACTCAATGTTTTGATTGGAAGAGACGCGGTATTATGATTTGGTTGTATGATTGCGTTTACCTTCCCGAATCCAAAAACGAAAGCATAAGGCCTATTCCCTTGCTCTGAATTTGAATACCTTCCTTTTAGTCCAAAGTTCTGTAAATTTAATTTTGATTTATAAGAACTTTCAATGTCAAATTTAATTAGCATTGAGAATTGCAGATATTCAGGGTAAAAAACAGATCTATTTTCACTTCTTTACCTCCCGTAAGAAGAACTGTCATTTTGTTGGGTTCAGTCCAATTCCAAACATCATTGCATTCGCAATTATCTTCGTTTTTAGCATAATTTTTTTCCGAATAGGCTTGTTATAAGGCCGATTGAAATTACAAAGGAAAAGGCACTGGATTCATAATATTCTTTAGACTTTGACAAATAAACTTTGACAGATAAACAGCAGGAAAAAGAAAATTAAAAATCAAATAAGAGATTTGTTCGTTTTTAAAGAGACAGTTTTATACTCTCAGACAGAGATAGATGGATCAACACAAATTTATAATTTAAGTGCCAAGAAGGCAACAAATCTTGAAAATAATTTTGTATCTGTGGAATTAGAAAAATATATTATTCATTTAAAAAATAAATAAGGTCACATTTGGCATTTAATATCCATTAATCTCCATAATTTTTGCGATAAGAGACGTTAAGGAAAATAACGAAAAAGTTTGTTCGAAAAAGAAGTTTTCTTGTGCTGATTTTAGTTCTGTTCTTTTAGTTTTTTTTTTTTAAAGGATCTTATGAAAGGATATTTCTTTTGTTTCTTTTCCTTTATATTGATTTAATAATAATAAAATAAATTTAATTTTCACAAAAAATATTTTAAGAATATTACTTGAAAAGTATCAAACGATCTGAAAGAGTATTTTGAACATCGCCTCGCGATCCAAATGGTTTTGATTGGTCATCTTTTCTAGTTTCCAACAACTTTGAAAATTTAAGAAATACTTCTTTGGAAAGCTGTTTTGTCAAAATTTTAGCTCTCATTGTATTCTATGCAGATTATTTTAGTTGAATGATAATCTTTTCTCGTAGTTCTCTTATATGATTATGAAAAATATCAATATGTTTATTTTTAGCTGCACATTTGTCGGATTGAATTAGGCCAATGCATCTCTGATTACGATCATTTCTGTCAAGAGTCTTCATGGTCAAAGAAGTTCTCGATTTGCATATGATGCCGCTACATATACCGCTTCGGTTAATAACATAATATCAATTGAGGTCTGTTTTCGACTTGACTTGGAAGTTACTAGGCCCTAGTTCTATATGGACTGTTAAGCCACTTAATTTATTTATTATATAGTCGCAAGATTTCGCATAACTCTTTGACAGCTTTCCAGTTACTTCCAGTTGGAGATTCTATTGATCTGCTCAAAAGATTAAGGATATATCTGGTCTTAAAACGGTTGCAATATAGAGTAATAACCCAATAGCTTTATAATAAAAGGTATTATTTGATAACTTGGAACTTGTCTCTTCACTTGGACTCAAGAAACGATTGGCGTTAAAGTTCGTTTTGTATCTTCAAGTTTGTATAGGTTCTTATCAGTTGTTGAATTTTGGACTTTTGGCTGAGTTTGAATGCCATCTTCTTCACCTATATAATTTTTGGCTTCTCCCGAGTCTTTCATCTTTAAATGTTTTTGGAGAAAATCCAGCCACCAGAATGTCTTCAACATAAAGCAACATGAATGTTGTTTGACCATTTCTCTCTTTTCTTGAAAATAAACAAAAATCGGTTATCGATGCCTTGAATTTCATTTCAAGTAAAATGTCTGTTCCTCTCGTGTTCCATTCTCGGACTCAGTGCTTTAAACCATAGGTACTCGTACTTTTATTAAGTCTTAGCACCTTTAATTTTTATAGCACTAGCTACCTCATCATTCGATTTTAGCAAATGCACCTGAGTTACTAGAAAAATAAATCGTCAATTAAGGAGTTGATGTCTTCATATGACCACACAGATCAGAATGAATCAATTATAAAGGTTGCTTTTCGCTATTTTGTCTTACAGGAAACATAGACTGTCCCAACTTGTCTTTATTGCAGTGCTAACAAATGATCTTCTCTGAGTACTTCCTCAGATGAATTCCAGTTGCGAGATCTTCTTTTACAAGCCACTCGATAGCTACTGAATCTCTATGACCAAGTCTTCGATGCCACTGATATATGCACAATGAATTGTCAGTTTTACAGTTCAATAGATTTTCCAATTTCCAACTAGTAAAAACTGTAATTTCGCTTTACTTAAGCAATTACTCGGGATCCAGTGTAGATTTGACAAACATTTCTTTCGAAAACAACTCTATGACCTTAATTTGCTATTTGTTGCACCGAAAGGAATCCTCCATCTAGCTTATAGGAACATAAAAAACTACTTCCAGAAGTATCTTTTTGTTATCGCTATTAGGTTCTTGGCAGTTAAATAAATTTGTATCGTTGGTCTTATGGATTGTAGCTCCAGAGTCGATGTACCAGTACCAAACACCAAACTCAGCTCTTACTTCATCATATACTTCAAACTAGACAAAAACTTGATTGCTGATGTTGTTATTATCTTGGTTGACATGTTTTCCTTCTTTAAAGTTGACTTGAATTTGTAGCAGCCCGCTTTTACATGTCCTTGTTGGTTACAGTAAAAACACATTATTGCTTCTTTGACCTCCGATTTCTTTGAAACATAGAAACTTCATCTTACTTTTTATCTTTATTTCTTTCAATTGTCAAATCAGCTTTATCTCGACCTTCTAGTGAAGTGAAGATTCCAGAGTAAGATTCTACCAGACTCACTAACAAAACTGCAACAATTTGATCTTCTTCTAAATGTTTCCCAGAATTTCTTAGCAAACCAATAACTCGAAGAATAGCATCTATGTATATGGTCAATCATTATACCACCAATATATTGAATGCTATATTTTTTCTTCTTAAGTAGATTTGATTTCCAAAAGTTGAAGTCTCATACTTCTTAGATAAAACTTACTGAATATTGGATGCATCATCTAGATGAGCAATATGCTTCAGTTGACCATCTTCCACGCTCAAGTTGAGATAAGCTTTTGCTTTGTTATTTTTCTTAATCCATTCATCATTGATTTCTGTAGGTGTCGGTTTGCTTATGAAAAAGTCCCTTGAACTTGAAGCTTGAATTTTTGTTTTCTAAAAACTATAGCTTCTTCCATTTAAAAGATAAACAATAATAAGATTTTTCGATGATTATTATTTACATATGCCATGACCTTTTATAAGTATCTTATGAAAAGATATTTCCTTTAGAAATGAAAACAGAATTTCTTCATAGGAATAATGATTTAATAATAATAAAATAAATTTAATTTTCACACAAAAACCTTTTAAGAAAATTTAATTGAAACAAAATTTTAAATCAAAGTATAAATATCAAAAAATCTGAAACCACATTTTCAACAATTTTGAAAACTCACATTTTGATAATGTCGACTATCTATACTGATAAATTTCGAAGTTTAACATTTTACCGGAAAATTGATAAATATTTGAATGTTTCATTTTGAATATTTATCAACTATCAATTGATACACTAGTAAACAGCATGTCTGTTGCATGAGATTTCTTAAATGAATCTGAATAGTTTGTCCACGCTGATTTCAAAAATATATGCCGTTCTTATGTAGCAGCTCTAGTTTAGGAGTTATGAAGGGACAGGATTTTTCATTGAAAATGCACATAGTTTAAGTTTGAAAAATGTATTAAACATATTTATATTGAATAAAATGTTCTTTTTTTCGATTTTCTAGAGTGAGATGTATTATGAGAACTATTTTGAATGCTGCAACAATAATCAGCCATCATAATATGTTCATTCCAGTACCCCTGATACCTCTCCTCCATAGTGCGAATATCCTGGTGAAAGCGCTCTCCCTGCTTCTTGCTTGATCGCCGAGATTTTCAGGAAAATAGACTAGATGGCTGTGAAGGTAGTAAAGCTTGATACTCATGTTACATCCAAGCCGCTGGAAGTGTATCAGCAACTGCTCAACGTGTTGAATGTAGCCGTCAGACTTCCTATTGCCCAAAACATTCCTTACTACCCAAACAAACTCTTCCCATGCACATTTCTCGACAGCTGTCATATGGTTGATGAAATTTGTATAATCTATCAACTTCCTGATTTGTGGGCCATCGAAAATACCTCCCTTGATTTTCTTAGTGCTCATTTTTGGAAACACTTTTACAATGTAGTTGAAACATTCACCATCTTTGTTTAGAGTTTTTACGAATTGTTTTATCAACCCCAGTTTTATATGCAAAAGAGGCAATGTAATTCGGTCTCTGGAAACAAGTTGAACATAAATTACATTTTGCTTACCGGGAATCAAAGCCTCCCTGGAAGGCCAGTCTCTTTTTGTCCAGTGCTCAGCTTTAGCTCGGCTGTCCCATAGGCATAGGAAACAGGGGTATTTTGTATAGCCACTTTGTTGGCCCAGGAGAAAATTTACCATTTTCAAATCAACACATAAAACCCAGTTATGTTCATTGTTCTTAATTTTGTCGAGAACAACTTTTACTTACCAAACTTGGTATCCAAGGTTTAGAGTTTTACTGCAACGGAAACCCAAAGTAGTCGAAGAATGCCTTTTTCACAAACGTCCGGCACATTTAAACGAAATTTTTGGAACATATATTCTCCGCAAATAACACAAAAAAATCAGGGTTATTTAAACACGTCCTTCTTGAGGAAGACATAATGGAATTTATAAAGGAACTAGTTAAGTTACACCGCTATTAATAGAAACTATCGACTACTTATGTAAATTCAAGACGGTATCCGTATCTCACTTACTAGAGCTGCTACAAAAAATCCGAGAGTAGATTTGAAATCAGCGCACCCAAATTAGTAAACAAACCGTACAAAAAATTTCATGCAACACAAAAAAAGGTTGATCTTGTTTTTCTGTGTAATTGACAATCGCACATTATTCACTCTGACAGAAATTAAAGCAAAAATTTACTTTGATGAGAATATGTACAAAATTCTATGTAATTCTTTTAAATAATTTTTTTTAACAAAATATTTCATTAATTAAATAAAATAATTAATAATTTTTCATATTTCTGTTTATTTTCAGGCAAAGCTTCAAACTAAATTTCTATGTAAAACTAAATAAGCACTCACAAAAATAAAAATATAAACTAGCTTTTGTAGATGTTGAATTAGTAGAAATTTTTAGTGCTGGATGCTTGCATTCTAATTGATGATTAACAATAAATATACACGGTATGCATTATTATCATTATTATTATTATTATTATTATTATTTTTTTTTAAATCTACAAAACTTTAGATTTTATTTCAATAAATATCCCTTTCCCAAGTATTTTTAGTCTATAAGTTATATAATAGCCTTTTAGCTCTTTACATAAATTTAATTTCAATACTTTTTTTTTTATATAAAAAAATATCCATATATGTATAAGTCTTTGTTATAATTTTTTGGATATAATCCAAATGCTTAATGCGCTGTAAACGATCTGGAACGTCTTAATAATAATAAGAATAGAAATAAAAATATAATAACCCACCCAATGTCATCATAGTAAAAGTACCATTAAAAGAAATTTATAGCATAAGCAATTCCTTAACTTTCCTTAATGGCAAAATGTCCTTGGTATTTTTGTTTTATTTTGCAAGCTCTTATAAATAATTTTGAAATGAATGTTTTTTATGGAATCTTAAGTAAATATTGATTTAGATGAATGAAAAATCGCAATCGAAAGTAAATCGCAAATGGTATTTATTTTGAATTTATTTATAATAAATTATTGCAATGAAAGTCTTTTGGTGTAGATCGTAAATGAGAAAAACTCTATACGATTGAGAAAATCAATAAAAATTTTAAAATTCAATATATTTTTAAATTCCTTATAAAAAACAGTATCTTACGAGTATATGTATAAATCGATTTACTTGATTGTAATTTAGGTGGACTTTTAGTTATAGATGGCATATTTGTAGATTATTTAAAAACAAATAAGAATGAGCATGAAAATTAGATGAATGAACTTCTTATAAAATATAAACGAGAGTATAAATTATTAAAAAAATTAAATGTAATACAAAAATTTAACAACTTGTGCAATTTTATTTTTAACTTCATATTTCGTCCGCACTAAAGAAATGTGACATAAGTAAATTCACGTTTAAAATTTAATTTAATTTTTGTAAAATAAATAACTGATTTTTTAGTAAAAAAATAATTTTGACATATGTCACCTTCCTTCTGTGATGACGATTTATTGAATTATTTATCCGAAATCAATGAATACAAGAATCAATATGATTCTGCATATAATAGATGGAAAATATTCAAGTTAGCTGAGTTTTATAATTGTTTTCGTTTGCTGCGTAAAATAAGTTAATTCCAAAATAAAACAAGCTAAACAAATATATTACTCCTAAAGCCTAGTACGCTGCTGATGCGAAACGAAAATTCCCATACAAAAATGACATGACGAAATCATAAACGAAAAATTTCGCTGTGCTTTTCATTTTTCAGTACGCTGCTGAACGACGAAATGTGACATTTTAGTGGATAGCTGTACTAGATTTCTTAGTACAATTCTCCACTCTTTACGTTCTCAATTTAATTGCCCAGCACATTAATTGCTTGCGAAATTTTGACGTTTAATTTTTTTTATTGAAAAAAAAAAAAATTGTTTACTCGTGGCTTTCGGTGTTTTGACTTTGATTTATTTTTGATTTAAAATAAAATGGATTTGTCTAATGTGTTCCAACATTGCATTTCTGAATCGGAAACTCAGGATGTTATTGGTGATGTGCAAGAAGTGATGAAGACAAGCAGTGAAATTCAACTCTCCACAAATATTTTTCCGCTGTGGTTTTCGTTTTAATTTCGCTCTGCACTTGGAGACCGCCGAAAAAATTCGTTTCGCATCAGCAGCGTACTAGGCTTAAAGACTTAATATAGTAATCTGCCATCGTCGCGTCAATTTTATGGAAATATGGGGATCAGGCGTGATAAAAAAAAAAAAAACAATAATTAGATAATATTGATCCAGATGAGCTTAACAACAAATTTTTGAAGTCGGAACGAACAAAAATTGTGAACTATCTTCCTTTTTAATGGCTTAAATCAAACAAGCTGTATTAAATACTTAAAATCTAATACTTGATTTGGTATTTTCTTCTGACGCTAATTGTATCTTTGTCCCAGAATCTAGATCAGGAATCACTAACATTGATAAATATAACCCTTTGAACATTTTTCTTGACTTAAGTGATCACCTAAAAGAACGTATAATTTTGATTTTAAAAGAGCTTATTGTCAGTTGTTGTCTGAAGACTAAACCATTTTCGGAATTGCTTATATATGTATTAGCATTTTCTAATGTTGATGATAAATTTTTCATTGAAGAAATCAAGAAATACAATCTTAAGCCAACCTTGGAACACAAAAGAACTGCGTTCACTTCGAAACAAACGAAATAAGGCATGGAAAACTTACCTCGAAACTCTGTCTTCCCAACTAACTTCTCTTTTTTTATTGGACTTTTCAATGAATTCAAGACTCTTTATAATTCCTTATGCTCTGTTTATATATTACTGACATGAGCACCTCTTTAAAAGAAAATCCTAACAAAATTTCGGAAACTTGTGAACATAACTTTACTTATACAAGAACCTTTCCTTAGATATGAAACTCTTGATACATATCTGTAACGCTTACGCAACCAATTAGGTACCGTGAGTCATTTGTTAATAGCCCTGAAGTAGTTGATGAAGTTTATTTTCATAATCTTTACTCCTTTTTGCAAACTAGATGTAGCCATATCCTTGTGCTACATAGTACGGTCTTTGATCTTCTGTCCGTGTTGAATGATAACTGCACAGGCGGTCCCCATTATATTCCCCCGATAGAATTAAAAAGTGTAGAAACGCTTTAGTTGTGAACCCCTTACGTTCATATTCAAACTCTCTCCTAAAACGGCAAATGTGTATTAACCTTCTCAAAATGACGGGTTCCAGACTTTTTGCACCTGAATATTTTTCAAAAGTCATGGAACTTCTTCAATTTCTGCTTTCCGGGTTCTTGAAAACAAATAATCTTATATGTCACAAAGAGTCTGGTTGTATATCTAAGCATAGTTGCTTATCTGAGTTGATAAAATTATCAGATGATATTCAAATTTCTATGATCAATGACTTGGTAATTTTTGTAACCTTGTTGGACTTCTCTAAAGCTTTTGATATCGTTGAACATATGCTCCTAAAGATTTTTCAATTTTATAGATCGTTCTGCTTGTTTGATACAATCGTATTTACATGTAAGAAATCAATTAGTGTTTTTAAAAGGAAGGTTCTAGATCACAGTTCAAAGATATATTGAGTGGGGTTCCTCATGGATCTATATTGGGTCCACTGCTTTTTACAATATTTATAAATGATCTAACTCAAAGTTTAAGAGAAGCTAATTTGCACATGAATGTTGATGATGTGCAGCTCTACTTTTCTTGTAAACTCAGATTGATTGAAGATGGTGCCTTAAGGCTTAACTGTGATCTGCAAAGCAAAGTTGAATGGACTGGAAGAAATAAATAGTTTACTGTTAAACCCACACAAAATTCAAATTGTTTAGTTCTTTTTAAAAATAAACTGGTTTTAAGTTAATTTTCAATTGCTTCTCTAAGAAATACTCTAATCGAATAAGTCGATAAAACAAAAAACTTAGGGATCTAGTTTAACATGTTATGAATGTAGTAGGGAAAGTGTACAGGTGCCTTAGAAACCTCTATTTAACAAAGCATTATTAAATTGAGGCTAGTTAGAGCTCTAATAATTCTTATTATTGTGTTTGGTTGCCAAATTAAGTATTTTAGTTCATGCAAATGCAAAAAGAAAACTTAAAGTTACATTTAAAAATATTTGTCGTTAAGTTTATGACCTTAAGAGGTATGATCATTTTTCAGCGTACACACACTTTCCAAACTTATTTAAAAGTAGAAACGTTCAATGTCTCAAAACATTAAAATTGTTTGCTCTTCTATTACACGCCCCAAAAACCATTTAACTATCATATTGAAGGTATGACATTAAATAATTAAGTCCTACTATTGAGAAAGCTGTTGGAATGTTGTAAAATAGTAAACAAATGCAATAAATAAGACTGAATAAGTCAATCTTTTTCAACTTTTGTCTTAAATTAGACTATTCAAACGTACGTAAGTACGCTCATTGACAAAGAAATAATAACTTTTAGTTTCAAATTGAAGTATCTTAAAAAATTATAAAATGTTTCTTTGAACGCAGCCCAACAAAATTGACTTAAATGACATATTCCAGGGTTGTCAGGGTGTGCTTTTATAAATAAAGAAAAGAGTTGTCTGACTACTAAAGACTTTACACACTGTTTAACTAGTGTTGTAAACAAATAAGATCAAATAAGATTATATTTTTCTAGTTGAGTGTCAATAAGCCTATTTTTAATTTTGGAATTGGAAAGGAATTTAAGTACAAAACGAAAGATGAACATTTGAAGTATAGGCATACAAAAATTGTACTAGAACCTAAATAAAAATCGAGTCCAAGGAATTTGACTGGTAGTTGTACTTAACCATGGTAGAAGTGTAGAGTCATTCATATCGTGGTTTCAAGTTAGTTGCCCTGACATTTTCACTTTCCAAATTTTGGTGTCATTTGAAATGTCTTAATTTAACTTTTGCTTTTTACGATAATATAACGCTTATATTAAAAAAAGTGGGTGGCGCAACAGTCCGTTGAGAAATAGGGCCTAGTGACTTACAACTCTCATCCATTCCTGTGTGCGAGTACTGTTGTCAGGGATGGAGGGGACCTACAGTTTTCAGCCGAATCTGAACGGCAAATTTGAGAAAGCACTTTTCATGACAAGAATTACTCTTGAAAGATTAGTCAATTTCTCGCAAGAGGCAGTACCCGTGAAAAATACTTTAGATGGCATAGGCAGGGATCGAACCCAAGACCTCTGGCATGACAGTCCAACGCTCTAACCATCATGCCACGGGTACTACTCAAATTACATTAAACTTACCAAAAAAGTTATGATTTCAAACGTAGCCAATTTTCGGGCTGTACGCGATTATTATATTGTGAAGGATAAGAGTGAAAGCGGTACTGATATATGTATATAAAAGTGTGCATTATCGTTAGGCCTGTGTATTATCGTAAAGCACGCTCAGTCGAAAGTATTTATGATATGTGGTTTCAACAAGACGTGGCAACAAGCATCATAGCACTACCAATAATTGCTTAATTGCATGAAAAGTTACTTAGTCGCGGAATTTTAGATTTCGAGACGTAAATAGACCACCAAATCATGGTGTCCGTGTTTACTAATAATCTTTGAAATCTAGACACATTAAAAACCGACATTATTCATGTTATGGCAGATATACCACCCGAAATGTGCGAAAAAGTCATTCAAAATTATCTCAAAAGAATCGCATGCAGTGAATATTCCCGAATTTGCCATATCGAATGATATTTTTTTTTGACATTGACAGTTGTTTTCGGGATGTGTTCACAAATAAAGCTCAAAGTGATTAAATCCCAATTGAACAAACCTTTTTTTAACAATAAGAAGACATTATAAATGTTCTATTAAAATCAAATCACCTATTTGATTGCTTTAAATATTTTATTTAAGTTAAAACAAAATTATTATACCCTTAAATCTTAAATGAGTCATAGAAGTTGTTGCCACTGAATAATTTATTCTCCATAACCAAATATTGCATGTACGGTACATAGGTATATTTTGAAACAAACCACCTCTAGACTTATTTGTTAGCGAGAAACTTTACTTTTCTCCGTGCGTCGAAGTCCTCGTCATTTTATTTTTGTTTCCGCAACAGAATATAAAAATAAATGAAAAAATCGTCTCTTTTTCGCATATATTCCATGTTTGGGTTTCTGCAACTTCCTTCCTCATCATGACTCATTCGTGCTTCACATTCAAAATTCCCCTTATGTGGTAATGCCTTTGCACGTTTATATGGATATGAATGTTATCCCTTTCTTTATTTATATACCTACTAAATTGATGTTTTGTAAAACATCCCCTTTCTGTTTCTGTCTTCATCGTAAGACACTGACAGTCCTGTTCTCCTGATTATTCATGACTCTTAGTCACACACCGCACAGGCCAACTGTCAGGCAGGAAGCACACAAAATAAGTATGCAAGTACGGGTATAGCTGATGTTAGCCTCTGATTCCATATACAAGAACAGGACTCATTGTTAAATCCTGCCCGCACATTCCATTTTCCACTATCAGGAATTTAATTTTAATTAATGAAGCAGAAGAAGCAAAGTCAATGTGCTTTTTTCCAATAAAAATAATTCCTCTCTCTGAGAAGTAATTTTCAAACCCCAATGTGAACAATTACGACTTTAACATAGAGTAATATAGTGGTTGTCTTTCTTCTGGAGTGTCCCTATAATCGTTTCTAAATATTTCTTTCCCTATTCAATTCTGATGGTGACCCTTTATATGAAATCATTTATCCTTTTAAATATTAATCATCATTCCTTGGAAATAAATTCTCAAAGTTAGTGAATAAAATGAAAAATTCATTGCAATGAGGATAGAAGAATGAAATGATTAAGCTTTTAAAGGTGTCGGTGTTTTTTTTTTTTTTTTTGTTGACAGGTTTGGTTCTAGGCGAAATGGATGGCGCCCGAGAAAATTTAAAATAAACTTTTATTTCAGATAATTTTGTCTTTCTGAACACAAATACTATAACTCGGAATTCTTTAAAAGACCATCGATTTTTGAGGTATTTGTGGTGTTTTTTTTTTAAATGGCGCCCGAGAGAAATTCTAAAATTGCAATACTTTGATGAGATTTTAAGGATTTTGACTTTTTGAATACAATCGCTATTTCAGGATTCTTTAATCGGATCTGATTTTTAAGATGTTGATGTTTTTTTTAATGGATTCGATTTTAGGCAAAATGGCGCCCGAGAGAAAATCAAAAATGACAACACTTTGGTGATATGATTTTTTTTTAATAATTATTATAACTTTTTGGACACGAAAATAGTCTGAGAATTTCTTAATTGTTTTGTTCCGATTTTTGAGGTGTTTGTGTTTTTTTTTTTGAACGGGTTCGATGTTAGGCAAAATGGCGCCCGAGAGAAAATCTAAATTTGCAACATTTTAGTGTGATGATTTTTTTAAAAAGAATTTTTGATTCTTTAAACACCAATGCGATCTCAGAATTTCTTAATTGGCTCTTTTGGGATCGAATTAAGCTAAAATGGCGCCCGGGAGGAAATAAAAAGTATAACACTTTGGTCAGATCATTGTTTTCTATCTCAGAAATCCTGAATTAAGTCAATTTTTTGACATATTCGAGTGTGAAAATTTGACTCCTTATTTTTTGCCAGAGGTAATTGTCTTTTGGGCGCTCTTCAAAATTTGTCACCCCTGGAAATACCTTCGCTTCTATACTTCACAATATAATCGTTCCTTGCGTTTTATTATGTGTTGTACACTGAACACTTTATATATACGTAAGTCTGTTTCTTTATTCTACAAAAGGACTCATTCCTACATATTTATAAGGCTAGACAGTTTTTTCCAGAAGTATACCTTAGTCAACAGCAGGGAAAAGCTAAGAAGGAAAATAAGTTCGCATTTAATGTATAACAATCGGTTGATGGTGAAACATCGCGTACGCGTTCCGCCATTGCGGGAATATACCTAAAGAAAAACTAAAATTGGATTTTTCTTTTTATTTAAGTTCTTTTAGTTTTATTTATTTACCTTACTTATAATAAATTTGTACTGGATCGCTTTTGAAATCTGTTTGTTTACTTTTTCGTCTTTCGAAGTGATGATGACTAAGGTCGGGTGTGTGTTGCGTTTTTAAAAAAACAAAAAGAAGATAAAAATATTTATGAAATTTTTCTTTAAATACATAAATATCCACACAATATTCGTGATAAGAGTGAAACTACATTATTATTTCATTTAAAATTAAAACAAAAATGAAACAAAGAGAACATAATATAATACAAAGAGTGGAAACTCTATCAAGATTAATGAACCTGTCTTCAGTTCTGGATCTAATATTAGAAAGTATAATTTTATGTGTCTCTGCTATGGCTGTGTCTGTCTAAACTTATAACGCAACAATAGCTTTGATGTTCCTCCTTGTTAATAGAGAGACATATTACAGACTTGCCTTGGGTTTATCATATGTGATTAACTTATGAAATCGAATTTTTTTTAAATGAATACAAAATAAGAGCATGGGAATGAGATTAAAAAAGCAAACAAAACAAAAAGAAAATTAATAACATATGTGTCTTCTTTAATGTGCAACATGTTTCCGAATTCCAAATCGGAAATGATAACTATGTCCATTATGTTTCTTTTCTTCATATTGGCACACATAGATAAATTTAGGAATAATTAAATTGTTGAATTTGGAAGAAGGAGGGTGCCTATTGACGAACTTCATCTTTTTTAAGGCTTCATAATCTCTATAGAAAATTAAGTCTTCTCTGTAATCTAATAAGTAATGGAAGTGCTTTAAAAAAATGTTCGTATGTAAAAATACAGCTGCCAATCGAAGTGATACATTTATTTGTAATAATTTGTATATTTCTTGACCGTTTTCTATTAGTAAACTGTAGGTCTTATTTATCTTAACCAATATGATTTTACGTACATATGTACATTGTACATATGTACATAGATACTTGAAAGTTGAACTCTGTATAAATGAATAGTTGTGATTTTTAGTTATTTTTATTTTTATTAGTAAACGCAAATCAAATATTATTTACCATTCCGGGTAAAAAATACCTTGTGTACCTATAAATCAAAAATCTGTATTCATTCTTCTTAAGTCATTGTAATACACTTGTGCTAACGGATTTTTTAACTTTCGAGTTTTTGGTGAAATGATTAAATGAGTGCAGAAATTGAAGTTTTTTTTGTATTAAATGGTCACTCGAAATGGTTTTCAACAAGATCATTATCGTTCCGGAATGTCGATCGACGAGCTCCAATTTTTTGATTTTGTTGATGTACAGTGTGTAGTACATCAGTTTAAGTTTATGTTGATCGTCCTGGCCGTGCCTCGTTTTCAATGTTTTTTCAAATTGGTTGATTAATTTTACTCATAGAAGCCTTTCTGCAACATTTTTAACATTTCAGGAGGAAACATTTTATTTTCGACAAAAAATTTAGTGTAAACGCGTTGTCGAAAAGTGCAAGACTTTTACGACGCGTATCTAAATATTTGTATGTTTAGTAATGGTGTGACTTATTAACTTAATGTGGCGCTACAGTCTTGTTTCAACTAGGGCCTCACCCAACAAACTTCTCGATCTACATAGTTCGGTACCTAGCGCACTCCAAGTAAGGTGTTGTCACTTTCCACTTGCGTGCGTCAAATGGAATTTTTGTTAGGTTTTTGTTGAAAAAGTCAAGTAAAAAAAAGGTAATATTGTTTTTAAAAGAGGAATCATAACTTAAATCAACATCACTCAAACATACGCATATTTAAACGTCAATCGTGACAATTCTCATTTATGATTGAATTTCAACAAACAGTTTTGACTTTGAAATGGATTACTTTTATAAATACATTTACACTACAACTTCTGCATTGTTAGAAAAAGAAAAAATTATTGACTGAGGTCCAAAAATGACATTTAAATACAAATGTCATTTAAGTAATTAAATGTGCGAGCTTCTGATTTCGATTATAATTACGGTGACCATATTTTCCGAGACAAAATAATGAACAGTACCCAAAAAATGAAAAATGTTGACCAGTTTTCAAGATTTTTTTTTTATTTCACTGAGTAAGAGTAAATAAATATAATATAAATTAATTAATAAATATAGTATAATTAGGAATATTTATAAAATAAACAAAAAAGGAACTTTCATCGATAATAAACAAAACAAACATAAAAATAACCCAGATTCTTTCAGTCTCTAACTTATTCACAAACAAAAATAAACAAAACCTTAAACTCTTTTATATCATATTGGCTAGTCAAACAACTCTGACATCGAATTATAATATATTAGTATTGTTAAAATAAGTACTTTTCGGAAGAATAATTTTTTTTTTAATTAATTCTGGCTTTCCTTTTAAATAAATCTTAAATTGGATGCAATTTAATTCATAATTCCATTTGTAAATTAAAATGGACCGATTGTTTTAATTTTCATATTGTTTTTTTTTCGTTTGTCCATACATTGTTTAAAATATTGAGAAAACTCTCTCTGTAGAGGCATTAGACCTAGACTCTACGATTTTTGAAAAGTTTTCATATTGTATAATTTTTTTATTGAAAAACTCTCCTTCAATTCAACAATTTTTTCTGAAGAAACGTAATTTTTTACACATGACAACTCGTCGAAAACATCAGTGTCATTAACTGAAATATTGTTTCTCTTTTTCATAATTTACATACATATGTACATTAAACTTAACTCCACTTTGTCCCAGGAAGGAGTGTAATCCTTACTCTTCATTTATTTTTGGAGTGAAGGATTTTTCAACAATGCAATAATTCCAACAGTCGGAGTGCATTCTCAAAATTACTTTTGGAAAATGCCATAACTAGTCCAAATGCAAAAAAGATGAGTTTCATTCACATTCACTGAAAGTTTTTTTTACCATTGTCATGGTCAGTAAAACTCTATGGTAAAATTAATTTCCAGTGGTGAGTCATCCTGTGCGCAAGTATAGAGTATTAGTTTAACTTATTCCCCTGTATGTTGGGATGTATAACATGATCTGATTTTTGTAATTGTGAGAGTAGGAATTGTTCCGAAAAAGAAAGACTACGAATTATGATGTAAGGGTACGTTTTCATTAAACATTTAATGGTTTTCATGCTTAGGCTTTCCTTAAAGAAAAAAAATCATAAAATAATGAACAAATAATGAGCAATTTCGAAAATAATGAACATTATTATGTTTTTCGACACACAATAATTCATAATGAACATTTTCTTCAAATAATGAACTGTTCATTATAATAATGAACGGATGGTCACCGTAATTATAATACTAAATCCAGAAGCAAATCGGTATCATTTTTGCAAACCAACACTTGCAGAAAAATCTAGAAAGGTTTCCCACTTGCCAAATAAAAATGACATTTGTATACAAAAAAGACAGCTGTCAAATTAGTGAATGCTTCTGATTTTTTTGATTTTCTGGTATTTTGTGTGTGTTAGAATTATCTAAGTTATGCCCGATTTTATAAACAAACACTAAAAGCACTTTTATCTAAAAGCTTTTTAAATTTTATCAGGCCTTTAAATTTTTTAGTTTCACCAAGCTTAAAATGGGAAATTTCAGGGATATTTTTGTTAAAATAGAGTTCTCTTCACAACCCTGTACAAATAAAACTCCTTTTTTCTTTCTATTAAGCGAATTATGTGAGAAAAAATGAGAAAGCATTATATGTTGAAATAAATGACAAGAATCGCAAAATACAACAATGTAAACTTCTTCAAAATCAAAAATCGTGTGTCGTTCAAAAATAAAATATGAAAATCTTCTTCAGATAAAGATGACCAATCTAACATTCTAATTAAAAATTAAAATCATAAAAATGATATTATAAAAATGCAATGTTGAATTTGTTTACCTATTCATTCTGTATCTCCAAGTATTGAGAACACAAATTTTACAAAACAAAACATCAGCTGTCAATCTGTCACATTAATTTTTAAATGACACTTTTAAAATTTAATGAGCCAAAAATGGGCATTTAGTTTAAAAGCTTGTTTACTTTAAAAACGCTTGGTGAAACCAAAATATCCCATTTTACAGTTTAAAATCCTGTTAAATGTATAAAAGCTGTTTATGAAATTGGGCATTAGTCTTATATTTAAAGTACATTTTACCGTAATATTTCAGTTCTATCTTGACTGAAATTTTTTTAGAAATAATTTGGTATCTGACAAATCTTACGTGCAAGGATGAACTTAAAAAAAAAAGACAGAAATCTTTCACTTACATTTCAAGTTGCAAAAACTTGCTTCGATGAAAAAAATTAAATCGAACAGAACATTGGCAGTGCATTTTCACTTTCGTTTTTCAATGTTTGCATTCAACTACTAGTTTTCCGCTTAATTGAAATCCAAAATTGTTTAGGATTATATGATATTTTTAAAAAGAACACGGCGTCTGAGAAAATAGACATTACGTGTGACGCTTTTCCACTTTATGTAGCGACCTTTGGGTGTTTGAAGGAAACAGAATTTTTAATTTTGGTTTTAGGACTCTCCCGCACTACCAGCTCACTAAAGGTACACATTAGGTATCGACATCTCACTAAATATTTATTTTTAAATGAACACGT
Organism: Eupeodes latifasciatus; assembly: GCA_920104205.1. Taxonomy (NCBI): domain Eukaryota; kingdom Metazoa; phylum Arthropoda; class Insecta; order Diptera; family Syrphidae; genus Eupeodes; species Eupeodes latifasciatus. The sequence continues at coordinate 371,924,812 of OV049924.1, forward strand.
ACAATACAAATGATCAGTATCGTTTCGATATTAACCACAAATACAGGAGCCGGCACTCGAAGAGTTACCAGTTTTATAACGTTGTCACATCCTGTCACTGTGGCATCATCTGTTTGGAAATGTGCTAAGTGAAAGTACAGTTAACTTAAAGAACCGTTCATACGAGAACTTAAGTGATCGGTTGGCTACAGGGAAGCAGCACCCGTCAAAAATAATAATTTGAGTCGTTGTGACTGCGAATGGCCGCTCTTAAGTTTTGTACATTGAGGCTGGCTTCAAAGTTAATGCCACATATTATAGGGAAAATATTCTTGAGGCTGCTTTCAAGACACTCGCTCGCAGACCTTGAACTTTTTAACAAGACTCTGCACCGTCTCACAAAGTGCGAGTGACCCAAGAATGGTTGAAAAATAACGTTCCGAACTTCATTTTGGAAAGCAAAGTCTGAATTGGAAATACAAATCAAGACTATTTAAAAAGCTTTTGTCCGTGAGTTGGCTAAAATACCCGCAAGCTACGTCCGGGCAGCTTGCGATTTGTTTTTTAACCGTCTTACGGTAATATTTACGTTAAAAGGTGGACATTTCGGACCGAAGTGAATAGATTCTGAATTTTATTTTATTTTCACAAAATGTGTTCATTTGATATATGAAAATCATTTTCCAAACCGAATTTATGGACTTTTAAAAAAGTTACACGTCGAGTGCCGGATTCAATATTTTTCTTTGATATTTACGTAAGTTTTTTTTATTGAACAAAAATTGAAGAAATAAATAGTTTCCAATAAGATTTTCGAGATTTACATTCAAAAATTTTCTTCTTCTGATAATAGTTTGATGCCGAAAGTTTATCGACAAGTTGGTAGATGAACAAAGGAATGGTATTTGTTCGGTTAAGCGCTAAATTTCGATTACAGATATCGAACTCGCTAGTGAGGGAGCGACCCAAGAGCCTTACCTTCCCTTTCTTTATAATATTAACTGTCAGATTTTATAATACAAATTAAAATTTTGCTCGCCCAGTGGATGATAGTAGAATCTCCGAAATATGTCTCTTATGAATAATCGAGGAGCACGAAATTACATAATGTAATCATGTTTTTGATTCTCGATTGTTAGCAAAAAATGAATTTCATACTTAAAGTATAGCAGGTTTGTGAAAGAATGTAACCTATTGGATATGCAATATTTTATGGCTTCAATATAAAGATTGCATTCTTTGAATTCACTTAAAAATTGAGACTTCAAATTTTGCAATCACAGATCTTTGCATGACCTTAAAAAGACTGCGATCATACGGAAATTCCCCAGTCATCTGAATAAAATCAGTATTGATTACAATCATTTGAAACTTTATGCACTCTTTGCCTTCTTTTGAAGTCTTTTTATTCTTTTGAAGTCTTTGAATTCTTTTGCAGTCCATATTCAAAATTTCACATGCAAATACTTCTAAAGAAAGACTTTAAGTGACTGCAAATATTTCAAACAAATTCAAAGACTTCAATTGAATGCAGAGAATGCATGAAGTCTCAAATTATTGCAATCAATTGATTGCAATCAAATGAATGGGAATCCAAATGATTGCATTTTTTTTAAGGTCAAATGATTGTTGACTCAAAATTCAAAGTCCCAATATCTACCTGAAATCAATGAATGCAATCTTTTAAATTCATTCAATAAATGATTTAAATTGATTGCATTCGCAAAAGATTGCATTCTTTCACAATCATGAGTATAATTACTACTGATTTATTGTAGATTGCGTTTAAGACTAAGGGCAAAGTGGGCCATAGTATAAAATAACTTTACCTTATATCTAGTTAAAAAAAAAATGTATTGTCATGTGTAGTTAGTTTAATTATGCTCTTGTAAACCCTCCTAAGATTGTCAATAATATTTATATTAAAATATTTATTATAACAAAAATAATAATAACATTCAATGATTATATAAAATATTTTTTTTTTTTTGCAAACTGAAATAAATTACTCAAATTTGGAACAACTTTTTACAATTTTCAACATACAGATGCATAATTTATTATGTACAATTAATTATTAATTTTGTTTACTATTTTTGTCCTTTCCTTAATTTTTATATAATTTTGGAGAGGGGATACAAGTGCAATTTAGTTGTTAATATTATTGTTTTTTCTTTAATTTTCTTTTTTAATTTAATTTTCAATTTAGACTTGAAAAGAAAAAAAAAATTAGAAAATTTTTAACTTTTATTTAAATTACAAAAAAAAGTTAATTTTCTTTACTCACGTATCCCCTCTTCAAAATTTATTTTCAGACTTGATTTTGTGTTTCAAATTCCGTCAGATACAGATTGCTCATACAATACTGAGACAAACATGTTTCGAGTCATTTTATGACTTCACTTTTATCTCCCAAAACTGATGTCGAAGATTCTTAAATATTAAATCATTTTAAGTATCACTTAAAAAAAAAACACAAAAGTATAAAACAAAAAAACAAAAACATGGGTGCCAATGTTTCACAACTAGAACGAGAAATAGGGAGCGAATTATTCCCCCCAAACGAACGCTATTTTGGCCTTGTTAACTTCGGCAACACATGTTACAGTAATTCGGTGTTGCAAGCCTTATATTTCTGTAAGCCATTCAGAGAGAAAGTTCTGGAATACAAGGCAAAGAATAAACGCTCCAAGGAGACACTCCTCTCGTGCTTGGCCGACTTGTTCTATAATGTTGCAACCCAAAAGAAAAAGGTCGGTTCAATTGCCCCGAAGAAGTTCATTGCCCGCTTGAGAAAGGAAAAAGAGGAATTCGACAATTATATGCAGCAAGATGCCCACGAGTTTCTGAATTTCCTAATAAACCACATAAACGAGATCATTCTGGCCGAACGCAATACGGGTAAGGGAAAGAACGGAAACAACAATGGAACAACAAATGAAGGTCCCACCGAACCCACCTGGGTCCATGAGATTTTTCAAGGCATCCTAACGAGTGAGACGCGTTGCCTGAACTGTGAGACAGTGAGTAGCAAAGACGAGAACTTCTTCGATCTACAAGTCGATGTGGACCAGAACACGAGCATCACCCATTGCCTGCGATGCTTCAGCAATACAGAAACGCTTTGCAGTGACAACAAATTCAAATGTGACAACTGCTGCAGCTACCAAGAGGCTCAAAAGAGAATGCGCGTCAAGAAGCTGCCAATGATTCTTGCCTTGCACCTAAAACGTTTCAAGTACATGGAACAGTTTAACAGACACATTAAAGTTTCACATCGAGTGGTGTTCCCATTGGAACTGCGTCTATTCAACACATCTGATGATGCTGTAAATCCTGATCGGCTGTACAACCTTATGGCTGTTGTAATCCATTGTGGATCTGGGCCAAATCGTGGCCATTACATAAGCATTGTCAAAAGTCATGGCTTGTGGCTGCTGTTCGACGATGATATGGTCGATAAGATCGAAGCTTCAACAATTGAAGATTTCTACGGACTTACCTCAGACATTCAGAAGTCCTCCGAGACGGGATATATTCTCTTCTATCAGTCAAGAGATTGTGCGTCATAAAACAATTTTGTAGGTTTATTGTTTATGATTTGTAGTTTTGTTTATAATTTGTTTAATTTGTTTAAACTTAAAAGTAAAAGTAAAAGTAATTTCAAAGTAAACTGGAGGGTTTACCTTATTTATGCTGTTCATTTATAATTTTCAAAATAAAGTAAATAATACTATTTGATGTAATGTTGTTATAAATATTAAATATTATTATTGATTGACTCTAATACCTACATAACAATTGTAGTTTTCGTTTTGTTAAAATATTCTACATCCGTTAATTTCTTCTTAGAGTGATATTTATAAACCATAATTAAATCATGTTTATGTTAAGTCTAATCTATCTACTTACCTATTTCAATTTATACAAGTCATATTATAAAATATTTGGTGTGTTTTTTATTTTTGTTTCAAATATGTTTACGAATGGAAACTAAATTTTTGATGATTGTAAACAATAACTTTGTTTGTTTTTTTCTTTTTCATTGTTGTGTAAAATCATAGTGTTATGTAGTAATTTATTTGCACAGTTAAAATAATAAATTATGTTATTCAAATAGATTAAAATTTTTTTTATAGATTTCTTCAAATTAAATTTATATACATATAAAAGAAAAACTAAATAAATGTGCGAGGTATATTGTCTTGCAATAATAAAAAGGTTACCATACCAATTCTCTTAAATGTTGTTATGATTTTTTTTATTTATTTAAACTTTTAAACAATTAACGATTGAAAATCAGATTTATAGGATTATAACGTGGCCTACTTTAGGTTAGGTTAAGGTGGCTGTTGAACCAATACACTTAGGCCAATAGTTGGTCCGTTGTGGTACCACATGGATCTTAAGATTTACATTACTCGTTGAACCAGTTAGGGCTAGCTATGAAGCGTTGAAGACAGTATCTAGATTTCGGAATTCCAAACAAGGATCATTGAAGTTAAAGTATCCAAGGTTGAGTCATCGTCTTTGTGATAATGCAGGACATGAACATAGAAAGTGAGACTGTCTCCTCTTCGTCTTCATCGATGCAGCTTTTGCAAAAAGTCGAAAAACATTCCTAATCAATAAGCAGTGTCCTGAAAGGAATCCTATAACGGAGCCAATGTGCAATCTACCATCCAAATTGAGTTGATTAAAGCATTTAGCATCAAGCATTGGCCAATTTAATTTAGTTGGCCGACAAGTGGTTGTAATAGACCATCTTTGGTTTGCTTTCTTTATGGTATCATGCTTTAGCATAAGTTTAGAAGTAGCTAGAGGTATACCGATGATGGATTTGTTGCCCTTCAAAGGTAAAGTTGTTCTATTTTTTGCCAAGTTCGTCAGCTTTGCACTTTCTTGGAATGTCTCTATGATACAAATAATGTGGATTTTGAATGGGCAGTTTTGGGCAGCATGACTATCTGAGAAGATGCGTATATCGCCAGTCAATATCACGTTTTCTCTAAACCAAGGGAGAGCTTCTTTGATGGCTAGAAGTTCTGCCTGGAACACGCTACAGTGATTGGGAAGACGAAATGAGAGACATAGATTTAGTCCGTCGGAGTACATGCCTCCACCAACCCTGTCATGGGTTTTTGATCCTTCTTATCCTATAAAGGATAAAGTGGCCTTCAGTGAAAGATATTTTTCATTAGGATTTTGGGCATTTATTTTCTTAAGGACGAGTATAACAATTAAATACAGTTCATTTTTGATATTTTAGGTATTAATTGTAAAAAGTTTGAAACATATGCTTAAACTCTTGATTTTTTCAAACAACGTATTAAAACTTATTTATTGGACATTTTCGATGCTTTAAAATTCAGAATTTTGTGGAGAGAAAACAATTAAAAAAATATAAATATTATAAACTTTTCCAATAATAGGTTTCATATTGATATTTAAAAAAAGAGTATTTTGAAAAAACAAATAAATTAATGTGTTTTCATGAACATTTCCATATTACCAACTTGAACATATGAAGCTGTGTGCCCTTGGTAACTTTTCGCATTCTTTCTTTAAGGTTTTGAATGGATTGTGGAGATTTAGTATAGACCTTATCTTTGTTGAGGTTTCAATCACAAAATATCTGTGGCCAATTGGGGTCCTTGTGTTGTCTGATTAACAGAGCCAAGAAGCTTCTTTTTTTTTCAAAATTGCAATAATTTCGGTACTTTTGTGGTTTGTAGCGACCGCCGCCGATTTATCTTGTTGTCATTCAAAGTAACAATTTCAGTACCGCCATATTGAAATAAGTTATAAGGTCCATTCACACCGCCATTCATAGCCAACCCAAATAATAATAGCTTTATTGATAAACTTGGTATTACGGCTATTAAACATATTGATACCCATCAAATATTCTATCAGCTATACAAAATCTTCGTTGACAAATGTATCAAATATTCGTAAATGGTAAAGAATTGTAATTTAAATACGATTTATAAAAGTTTTTTTGTAGTTTTTATTGAATATACAAATTGAAGAACGAAATGCCTTCACTAGAATTGTTGTTTGAAGGCAATTGTACTGATTTTCCTCCATTAGTTCCACAAGCCTTTCTATTTGTTTTCTGTTGCTAACTATTCTACTCCTAAATAAACAAAATATATATATAAAAAGATAAAGATAAAAAATATATATATAAAAAGAGAAATTTATCTAATGAAACAAGAACTCAACACAAATGACAAACGTCAATCACCAAACAAAACCTATTCACAATCGTATATTGATTAGTATTCACAGTGGGTGAAAAATTATCATTTGATACTCATAATACCAAATTATCAATAAATTGATAGAAGTTATCAGTTATCAAATAATTGATAGTTGATAGCCATAATAGGGCTGTATCCGAGCCCCAAATGCGACAATTCTGCTTATTAATGGAAAACTTATAGCTACTCGTATTAATGGTTTTCATCATTGAAACCAATCATTAGAAATTTTTGACAGTTCGTATAAACTATCATTGCAAATTTCTGTCATTGAAAAAAAAAATCCTGATTGAAATTCACTCTACAAATTTTTCTTGCAGAAATCTGTCATTGAAATAAAAGAATCAGCTGATCAGGAAAATGATTTTCCGTCCAGAAAATAGAAATATACATTTTTAGCGAAAGAAAACTGTAAAATTAAACATTTTTTTTCTTTTAAAAAATTATTTCAGTGATTTTCGATCAATCAATGCATTTCTAATTAAAACTAAATAAAGTCTAATATCTATTCAAAAAATGACCGATTGATCTCAACGAAAGCTATTATTGGCTCCTAACGTAGCCTCTGAGATAAAAATGGACTCATCACAGAAGATAATTTTCTAGCTTGAGTGTCTGTGTGAACTGAGCTTTAATAACCTTAAGAACTAAGCTTTTATTTTAAAATGTCATTTGTGGAATACCTAATTTCAACTATCGGCGAAGAATCGAAAAACCTGGGTTCCCAATATTCTCAGTTGTTCCAAAAGTGCTTTAGCTTTTCGAATTTTGGCGCAATTTTATAAATGGCGTAGTTTTAAAATGTTTAAGTGTCAAATTCTAACTGTTTCAAAAGTGACGACTGGCCAAATAACGGTAGATTCCAAATGAAAACCTCTTATTGGATAAAAATAAACTACGTAACAGCTTAATTAACGATATTTCTGGGAGAAAAAGGGTACATAATAAACATTGTTCTTTGATAGCTAAGTAAATTCTTCTTTAACACTGGTCGACAAGAAAATAAAATTGAACTTTTTATAGCTTTAATTTAAATCCAACGTACAAATTAATGTACCACGTCAGGTTTTTGAGTTATAACTTTTTAAAATTCAAAAAACTTATATAAGGCTTTTTGAGGCTATTTAAATGTATGAAGTAGCTTTTTTAATAAAATCCGTGATAGTTTTCCAAAGCTATAATCCTTTTCTTCACTATGCAGTTGAAATATTTATATTATTTCATATGATATTCGAAAAATCTTCATAAGTTTTTGATTTGAAATAAAATTTTGTCCTTGCCGAATCTGTTGTCTAAACAAATCTATTTTATGAAGTCTGAGATATATTAAAAAAATATCAAATAATAATCCAAATTAAAGTTTGAATTCGAAATCAGCTCTAAAAATAAGTCCAAAACATATTTTTCAAAACTATGAAATTATCAAATTTAAGGTTTTTTCAAAACTTCATATGGAGTTAAATAAGGACTCATAAATAATGAGAATTTCCAAAAACTAAGTCAAATGATTGTATTTAAATGAGAAAGATTTGTACTTGTTGAAATCATCATACAATTGATTGTTAAGAGATATTTTGAGTCTAAACTTAGCCTTAAAAACCAAATTTGTGGTTGTTTTTAGCATTCTTAAAGCAGCATAATTGTAAAACCTGTTGTGAGAGAAAAATTTAAAATTGACATATTAATCTATTAGAGAGTATTGTTTTGTTTGTGCCACAGAAAAAGAAAGGAATATTGACTACCAGTGTAATTTAAAAAGTTAACTGTCAAATTTAACTTTTAACTGCCAAATTTGTTTTTGTTTTTAAAGTTTTCTGATATTGATGTGCAGTCTATACAAAAACTTTTAAGCTCAGCATATTTTCGCAGAATTAGCTCTTTTAATTTGTTCATCTTCACTGTTTTGTTAAAAATATAATTACAAAAAAAGAATTCGTGTCAACAATTAATTTATTTTTATTGTGACAAAAGTTAATTTTAACAAAGTTTAATTATACCTATTAATTCCCTTAAAAAAATAATAGATTCATATCGAACAATGTAATTTGTTTTTGTTTTATTATCGTTAATAATCAATCTTGCAATTTTGTGTACACAAATTAACAAAGAATGTTTTGTTTTTTTTTTTTTTGGGTCAAATCTACATACATACATACATACATATGTATGTAAATCTCGTAGTCATATACATATGTATTGATTTTATTAATTTACCTAAGTGCATTATTAAGTTCAATAGAAAATGAAAAAAGCAAAAATCAACAACAACAAACAAAATGAACACCGGTGCTATATGTCAATTTGTTTTTAAAATAAATCACAAAGAAAAAAGAAAAACGCGCTATTAATTTCAAGAACAACAAAATAATCATTCATCAAAATGTCATCTGATATTTTGTTACAGTAAACTTTAATATGCTCTGCTCTTTTGATTTCAATTCTGATGATTTTGATTACAATTTTATTTATTGATGATACGGAACGATGAAGATAATACAAAAAGAATGCGCGACTTACCTGACTTTGTTTTGTTGCTGGCTGTTAACTTGGCAGCTTAACACGTGAACGCCGCCAACGGCGGGCGGCGGCGCCGCTAAAAATATATAACAACATATTAAAAAAGGTTGCACTAGGGCGTAAGAAAATAAACTTGACTTTTACCATAAATTAACGTATTTTTTTTAAAATCATAAATTAGTTTAAAAATGTCAATGAAATAAAAACAAAATATTTCGTACTGAGCTTTCTGTCCATTTTTAAAATAGGAAATGACTCTTTTAAAGCCTTAAGGGCTTAGGCCACCCTAGAGGTTGAAAAATTAGGTTTTTTTGAGATTTTTTTTAGAAAAGGTCAAAATATATCGGCATTACAAAATTGAGGTTTTATTAAAAGAAATAATTGACTGTTTTAAATTCATTTTTGTGAAGCGATATCAAAATGGCGGCTGTGCAGCTTTATTGCGATGATGTATTTTTTTAAGGCTCCACGACTGCACTAACAGCTACTGTTAAATAATTATGTATGTTGATTGTACGTGTAAACCTGCTAGAAAAGTTCGTAGAATTGTTGCGATATATCAATTTTCTTTCACTTTCTTTCACTTCTAAAGTGAAAAACGCTAAATTTTTCTATAAAATCGTGACATATGTAATTCTTTGGCGTTAGGTAAAAAGGACTAAGTCAAAAAAGTTGCATTTTCGGTTTTTGATTTGGTGTAATGGTATTTTTTTGTTTCTCTTTCGTTTAATACTAACAACTTGAGTCTTTAAACAAGATGACAAACAAATTCATATTTGTTTTGAGATTAACGTCTTAAGTTCATTGAGTCTGTGTGACCAATTTCTGACTTAAGACCTTTTTGACAAACGTCAAAGAATTGTTAATAACAAATGCATTACGTATTTTGATGAATAATTTGCTTTTAAATTCCAATTTAAAAAAAAATAATAATTGTCCAATTTATGAGTCCGAAACATCAGTATTGAGATAAACGAGTTTGAAGTTTTGAAAAGTAGAAAATCATAAGTAATTTTTCTAAATTATAGGGTGGTCTAACCCTTAATATATATTGGATGCAAATTTTAATGTAACGGAGGATGTTTATAAAAATGAACTTCGTTTACCATAATCTACCACGCCCACTTTCTTTTTTCTACTTGTTGTACGTCTATCGAAAGTACTATAAAGAAAAGGAGCTTGTTGTTTATCGAAAGTGGAATTTCAGTTACTTTAAGAATTAAGACTTCGTCTCTTATTTTACTACTCTATATTTGAACTCCCAGATAGCAAAAATAGTGATGTTTTGCAAAATTTAGAATTGGGGGTTTCGGGAATTAAACTTCCCTTTAAATTTGTCTCATCGACAAGTTTTGAATTTATCTCTGAAATAAGTAAATTCCAAGAGATGCTTCTGATATTATTCACTGTCAATTTTTAAAGATAGGAAGAATTCCGGGGGAAATTTGCATTCACGATATTTCCCAAGGGAAATTTCATTCACGAAGAAAGCCCACTATTTCCTTTTTTTTTATCAAAATTTCTACGGACACAAGACCTGCCCTTTAGAACCTGCATTAGCAAAAAGCTAATGAGAAACTGTTTTTTCATTATTTGAATTATTCAATTATGTGTATCGTGCTGGCTCGTAATACGGGATTGTCACCTGGGGTATTCAGTGTCGGTTGTGTTGTAGCGCGGTGATTAAACCAACCTTGTTCGGTTTCGTGGTCATCGCGTCGTCGTTGTCATCGTCGTCGTGGTCGTCGCGTTCGTTGTGGTACTGCGGTAATCAATTGATTGAATCAATTGAATCAAGAGTATTGTCGGTTAGTAGCATTTAATTTAATTGTTAATCACAGAAATAACAAATGATATTTGATACTACTACTTAATCAATCAATCAATCTGATAAACACTGTTTTTTGTTGTTGTTGTTATAAGACCAGAAGAAAAAGAAAAAAGTTAATGATGTGTCTACTTGGACACAGATAAATAAAATGTTTAGTGTCACATGCATGTGTCACAATTATTGTCACCTATAAATTGTGTTATAGTTTAAAATGGGGTTTCCCATAAAAATTCCCCCAGAAAAAAAGGTTCTGACATTTTTATAAGTTTTATGGATTCTCATCTTAAACTAATTATCCTCACGTTTCACTTTTTTTTATTACCAACAAATTTTATGTCGGTACGAATGTTCGTGGGGAGCTGTCACTCTTCCTTAACGCCGAGGGTTAATTCCGTTATTTGATTCTCCGAATCCAATTGAGAATAAGTTTTACAACCCTTTATTGAATAATCTTCTGGCATGTTTTCAGTTAATGGGTAATCAAACACAGCAAACATATATATTTTTAGATCGTGGGAGGTAAACATTCCATTCACTCAAAGGGAGAGAGTTTATTTTCTCTTTTGTTAATTCGATTGTTTAAAGAACAATGATGCTCTAAAGAAAAAATCAAACAGTTCTTAGAATTTTGGCTGCGATCCTATAAGAAATTGAAAACTGCTACCAGATGAAAGCAGATGCAATTCTAAATTCGAAAGAACTGCACTTAAACTATATTTATTTAGATAAAATGCACATAAACGTTATTATTATTGTAAAATATTGAATAACATTTGGTAGTATAGATGGCGCTCAGCTGTCAACATATTGTGGTTGTGAAGAAGCGCTGTCAGCGACAACTGCTAATGTGGATGGTATTGGCGTAGGTACAGCTAAAAACGGCGGCGACTATATGCTATAATATGCGGATCTTTACTATAAAGCAAGGAAAAAAAGAGAAAATTGCATTAAATTTTGTTCAATGAATTTTTATATTTGTTTATTATTCATTTCCTCTTCGCTTTGGTTTGGATTTCATTGATGGTTCTTTTTTTATTGCATTACATTTTTTCTCTCGCTTAATATGACCTGAATTAAAAAAAGAAGAACATCACAATAAAAAAAAGTGTATTATTAGATAATAAATTTATTGAAGATGTACGGTATACACAGAAATGACAGGTAAAAATAATCACTGATGCATTTAGCGTGCAATTCAATTATACATCGAGTTGTCGTCGTTCGTCGTCGCTGTCGCTGTCGTCGTCGCCGCGCCGTTCGTCAGGGGACATCATGTAAGCATTTCAAGGACAGTCACTTTGATAAGATTGTCATTGTCAGTGTGAAGTGTAACTTTTAATATAAATATTTTTATTTATTTATTTTTGTAATCAAGGAATTTGTATTATTATTTTAATGTTATTGTGAAATAATTTTTAATTGAAGTATAGGTACTGACAGGAATTTAATTGTTAATGCTCTGGAATGCAAGTTATATACCTATTACCTATAGGAATTATCTTGAGTTTTTAATTACGTTTTTTTTGTAGATAAAACTCGTCTGCCGTTTTTTATAAAATAGTCAACTTAAAGTTGTACACGAGTACATACAAAAAGCGAGCTTTAAAATTAAACCTCTTTTTGGAAAACCCTTTATTTAATTTGATGAATATAATCTGTCAAAAACTAACTACAGCATCAATCAAGGCATACGATTGTGCGTGAATTGGATTGGTGAAATGTTGATCGTTTCTGCAGTTTTTTAAGACATCCCATTTCTTCTACAAACGTATAAAAATAGACATAATTTTTGCAAATGGCGCCAATTGTCAGATCTATTCTGTCAAATTTGTAGAACAAAGTAAAGTTGTCAACTAGCTAAGTGATGAAATATTATTTGAATGTAAACTTTGAAAAAAAAAATAAGAAAGTTGCTAGAGTGTTATTTCATTAGCCACAAAAAAGATTTTTTTCTGATTTTCTGGAATTACCAATGGAAACCCCTATTGCAATATGAAAAATTGAAAACACATTTTCTTGTAAAGAGTGCTTACATTTTAAGGACCGATGTTGGTTTTCAATAAAATACAACTAATTTAGGATATTATTTTCATTTCTTTTTATTATTGTAATATTGATATGATTCAATGATGTATTGAACACAATATCGGCCCGATCAGATCGTCCAAATTTTCGATGACTCTGAGGAATAATTGAGGTTTTATGCCGTTAATGGGGGAATTATCTCTGCTGGCTTATTGACGTACACCTTTTCTTTCAAATAACCTCAAAGAAAGAAGTTCAACGGTGTTAAATCACATGATCTTGGCCACAAATTGACACCACGTGAGATAACACGGCTTGTGTCAAGTGTTACCGTCCTGTTAAAGCCACATATCGTTCACATCTATATCTTCCAATCCGGGCCATAAAAAGTTCGTTCTAACGATAACGAACACCATTCACAGTAACTGCCTGACCGGCCTCATTTTGGAAAAAATGCGGCCCGATTATGCCACAAGCCCATAAAACGCACCAAACAGTCAGTCTTGCATTATCATTTGCTCAAATTTGGCACTTGACGTATCCACTGAGGTGAAAATGTGCCTCATCAGCACTAAGATGATTTTCTACAAAAATTGATCATCCACTGTTGCCATTTTTTGCCACCATTCTAACTATTGATTGACGACCGACGCTTAAAATGGTCAAGAGGAGTATATGCAAGTCTTTATGCATAATTTTCATCAATGACGAGCTTAAGTGACAAATTGAGTTAGTCTGAAATTGAGAAATGTCAAATGAAATGCAGAAAAAAACTTGACATTTAGGTGTGGTTCGCATTCAACATCAGCCCTTAAAATTTAACCACCCTTTACAAACGTAAATAAAATGATATAATTTTAGCAAATGGCGACAACTGTCAGATGTTTGTTGTGTTTATGACGTAAACATGCATAAAATGCAAAGAAAATTAATACCGCCCCTTGAGAATGCATCATTCATAGGAAGGATAACACAAATAGAAAGATATTCCTGTCAAGTTTCGAAATACTAATCTAAACAATTTTTTTTCTGGTATAGACTTCAAAATGTGCATGTTGAAAGCTTTGTTCGATTTCATTAGTTGCGCAATTCTATTCTGCACATTCTGTACTTAATGTTAGTTGTCAAATCTTTACTCAAGCTGATTTTAATTTTTTGACAGTTGATTGACATTTTCCATTACACACACTGTTTTAGTCTTATTCCTTTCTTGTGTTCATTTTAGGTCAAAGGAAGTTAAAAATAAATATACATTTTAATGTTATTTTAAGTTCCTATGTTTGAACTTTGCCCGATAAAAAAAAATATATTTCCAGAAAAACATCAACTATTTCCCAGTCCCAGTGGGGTTAATAAAATGCCTCTATAAAAGGTGATTGACACTTAAAACAATCAATAAAATTCTTAACATATTCATAACTCATCGTCATTAACATCATCATCACGACACGATCTTCTATATTTACTCTGTCAACATCACTTTGTTGACATTTGTCACCAAATGTGCTGATGTACATAATACAACCAAATTACCAACCTGTCTGAATAATGTGTGATCGAATGCGTCTTATATAGATTCCTATTTCAGAAACAGAAACAAAAACTCCAAAACTATGAAAACAAATTACATAATGAACTACTTTCTATTTGAGTTGAAATTTATGTAAATGGAAATATTATTTTTCAAATGATATCCATGATCGTTGTCGTCGTCGTCGTCGTCGATCGTTGTTGATGATATCAATCAATCATGATCGATCGGTTCATTGATTACTTTTAAGATCTGTTTCTGTATCTTTTATATAAGCATTCCACACCACCCGACACTACACTCGGAATTATTCAACTGGACCTGCGTTGGCAAGTTATTTCATACTGGTTTTCAATAAAAAGCTAAATGATGGCTCGTATTGAATTGCATTTTACAAGCTATGAAATTGATAGAGAGAAACAAATTCTTCCTAATATCAACTTTCACTTAAAATTCACAAGTTTGCGAAGTGAGTGCTGGACTACAGCAGCATCAGGGTGTAAACTATTAAACCTTTGCCCGCAGGAGTGGACTTGGCCGCAAACAGAAGCCCTATGAAAAGATTTGAAGTCTTAAATTTTAAATCCTACTTAAGATTAACCTATGAAAAAAACTTAACTTTGAAGTTTTAACAACTATCAAATTTGGCAGCTTTCAAATTTGTAGCTGTCAGTTGGCAAAGTGATGAAATCTTTTTAAAATGGTGACTTCGGACAAAAATAATAATACGCCCGCGGCTAAACAAATAAATTTGAAATGTTATTCTATTTGCCATAAGAAAGATCAATTTTGTTTGGTTATTTGAAATTACCAATGGAAAACCCTATTTCAAAATGAAAAATTGATCTTTTTGGAAAATCCGCCACTGCATGATTTAGCACCATGTTTAATGATGCTGCCGCACACGGATACGCAATGTTGCGAATTTGTTCCTTCCAATAGTTTGACAACTAAAAAACTACACCACACCACACCACGCCACGCACGTCTGTAACGCCAATTCTGGTTCAACAAGTGTGGAAATTGGCAACACAACAAGTAGTTGCCTGCCGCACGTACCTCTATACGTACTATTTTATTTGTGCGTGAAACCAGTAAAACAAAGTGGCGATGACCAAAACCGCAGAACTTGTATTTTTCCGATTATTTTTTATTTTTGCTTTTCAAGTTGCAAGTTGTTGAAAATTTGCCAATATGTTTGTGACATGAGTCTGAGGTAAGGTAGTTTCGCATAAATTCCAATAGAGAAACAAACATAATTTTCCCATGATCATTAAAATACCATTATCCGAAATAACGTATCTATACGCCGCCCCGACGAATGTTGAGCTGAAGCTGTATAGCTTTATAGCTGGCGTAAAATAAGGTGATTCGATAAATATTAGTTTTCGATTAGCGAGGAGTGGTTTTGCCTATAAAGACTTTTGCAGATTGTATTTTGATTTTGATTTCGATTTCTAGATTATATTTAATGGGCGGCGGCGGTGTGTAGATGAACTAAAGAAGCACTTTATGCGTCTGCAAACGAGTTAAGTTCATTTTTCATTCCTAATGATGCCGCACTAAAATCAATTTGTCTAAAACCAAATTATCCAACATAAAGATAAAATATAATAAAGAATGGTTTGGGACTTAACATAAGTTTACTTTAGCATCTCGATGAAAGGAAAAATAAATGTTGAAAACAGTTAGAAAAAGTAAATGGTCTTAAGTAAGAATTTCCATAAGAAGCAAAATATATCAAAAGTGTGCTATCATAAGGTGAATAAATTAGTGTTAGGAAGAAATGAAATATGGTATTCCATGCGACTCACATTTTTTGCCATTTTATGGGCATCAACATTTCTGTAAGGAAAACTTAGGTGATTTAAATTAGATTTGAAGGAAATCATAAATTATAAAACCACGTTGACAGGTGTTGCGGTTGTATAGTAGATATTCATAAAATATTCAGACAACTAACTCACGTCATAAATTATAATTTTTGTTTTATTATTTATACAGAACGCTCAAAATGTACATTTGAACAGAATATTAGTTTAATTAAAAAAGATTTACCGTATACGGCCTACGTGCTTAGCGTAGTGGGGATAAAATGTCACTGAATTTTAATAGTTGTAAGTTTTTTAGTCGAGTCTCTTTTGTTGCAACAAAGTGGCGTGAATATGATTTTTTGTATAGTTTTCAAGTAAACATTAGAAACAATCTTGAAAATCTTCTAAAAATATCTTTAAGAACGAAATTTTTCTTATCAGTGTAATAAAGGGTTGTCTCTGTGAAAGCTGATAACTTTATGTTTTCACTATGAACGCACCCTTAAACCGGTAACCATCTGTCAATGCCAAAGCATTTTTTCTTTCTATCAAAGTTAAGTTCGTGAAAACAAAAAACATTTACAAATATTTAAAATTCACTATCATAATTCGGAATCGGTGACAGTAATTTTAGGAGCTTTCAGGTCCAGGGGTTAAAAACAGAACGCTTCGCTCAAATTGAAGCTGTAGATATTTACACAGAACGCGACGGTCAAACGTCAAAATATCAAACAAAGTTATTTTCTTTGATACAAGAGAAGAGTAAACTGCAAAAGCAACGAATAGAAGAGTTGCCTTGACTTTTAGAATTGGGTCAATCAATAAAACGCCGAAGTCTGACCGCGTTCTGTTTGACCAGGCCTTTAAGGCCAGGCAAATTTCTAGTATCTGATTGGCTAGCTTCCAAATAATTGAAATTAAGGCAACCTTATTTAAAAGTTGTCTAGAAAGTAAGCCAACAAAAATTTCCTCAACTATCAAGTCAAGTACACTTGTGTTTAAATGACAGCTGATCATGTGTTTTTTAATTCAACTGAAAGCTGAACTTTATTACTCTGCATTTTTTTATTTTCGGCACAGTTCCATTTAATGTTTTGTTTAAAAGAGCTCAATGAGGAAAAGAAAAAAAGTATTCCTAATATTCCTTAACAATATAGAAAATACAGGTCGAGATGGACTGATAGCTGGCCTAAGGAGTGTTTTGTAAACAATAATTTTAGTAGTAGTTTTTGCTTTTTGCACGATCAGCGGAAGGTAGTTTAGTAAGTACAATTCCAAAGTTTGGGGTCAAAGAATGCAGTTGACTGGAAATTGAATGCTCTCATGTTGTGTCAACCTACCATCTTCAGTGATAAAGGTTTTGTTGTTTGACACACAAAATGTGTCAAAATGCACGAAAATGTTTGTTTAAGTTTAAAATTGTATGTCATTTCAGCCACGAAAAACTGCCATTATAAACTGTAATTGATTGTAAAGACTTAAAATGAATTCTTGAAATCTCTTGAATGCAATCAATGATTGCAGTCATAAAAGATTGTATTCACAAAAGATTTCATTCTTTTAAAAAATCTTGATAGTTAAATCGAGAAATGTTAATAAAAGATTTTATAAAATGTCTTTTGAATTTTTAGAGCATACCTTTTAAAAATTTCCCACTGTTAAATTATTTGTTTGCAGCACCCTCTTCCTGGCTTTAAAATTTTGCTTTAACATACAATTTTTTTCACTTTGAAACAACTATTTATATGTTTACTATAAAATTCAAACAACCTACCATAATAGCTTTTTCAATAAATCAATCAATATTTGTCGAGAAAAAATACAAACTGCTATTTGACACTTGCCAAACTGCATATAACTTTCAATATAAAAATAATTTCCTGCACCTATGAACACCACCATTTATAATCATATTATGTCATCTCTTATATTATATCTGTCACCTTTAAAAATAAAAGAAAAAATTCGCATCATAAGTCGCCAACATATTAAATGCCAATCAATAAATTGATTAATTGAAAAAAAAAATAAGTTTTATTTTTTGAAATTCAAGAAGATTATATCCATCGTCATATTAAATAATAATTCCATAGAGATGGATTAGCAAATTTAGTATGATTCTTTTTTTCCAGTCGATTCATTTCATGCATAGGATATGTAGTACATACATATGTGTACATATGTATAAGGCAACAAAAATAAAGCCATATTAAGTTGAATTAATCCGATGCCCTGGAACGTTACGCTGCTGTGGTCCAATGATTCTTTAACAATTTAACCCATGCACACTGTAATCACTCAACTTGATGATATAATTTTTATTTGTTTTGTTTTGTTTAGTTTGTTTTTTCTTTAATAATATATAATCCAACCCCATGTTTGCAGAATTTCTATTTTTGTCTGATATTTGCCATAAGTAAGTGAGGCTATAGGGTAGGTGTAGGTGACCGTATTTGATTAAGCAAATTCAAGAACATTCAAACAATAGGTATTTTTTGAGGTTCATTTGCTAAAATAAATGATAATTATTAAACTTCAATTAAGTAATAAGTATGCAAAAACTTATTTTGATCCTTTTTCTTAAATGTTTAATATGTTTTTTATACTTCATCACACTTTCAAAATGTTATTTAATGAATTCTATATAATACTCGTATGTCTACGTATAGAACAAGCATACTCTTAATCTGAATAACGATTAAAAGTTTATTTATTAAAACTCGTAACAATTTTCTAAGTTTGACAGATTCATAAACTGGCCTATTGAATAAAAACACTGCACACAAATTTATGGAAGATTGATATTGTAGTTTGGTAATCGATCGATAATATAGTGCGGTGACTATTTGACAATTTTCAGTGCTGGTTTAATTTGACTTTTATTGGCTTTAAGGACTATTCACATGAGAGCGATAAACGAATGAAAAAATAATCGTCCATTATGACATTTCTTTCACATGGCTTGTTTTATTTTTCATTATATCTAGATGCACAACAAAGACTAGAATGAAATGTTTAGGTTAAGACGATCGAATATTTTATTTTATTTATTGAAGCGTGGAATGCGAATTGAGTTTGACAGCTCGCTACAATCAGATTGCAGTTTGCGACGAACAATTTGTTCTCTTGAATTTCTCTTCTTTTGGTAATGTAATAGCTAATTTTACTACCTCAAAATAAACTAAAGTTATATTTCTACCTTTTTGTTTACAATTTGCAGAGAAATTAGGTTTATAAGTGTTTTAAATCAAATTTTTGCATTTGTTCTCATTTGAATATCCCTTTAGAGTAGCCGGTCTTTTTCTCCTTGTTGTCGAACACATCAGATTAGAAGAAAACTTACAATGTATGCGGACTTGATGGTCAGTTCACATCGTGCCTTCAATGTGGATAACTTAACCATGGCCTTCAATTGTTCTTTTACAATGTTTATTTTTAGATGTCCAATTAGAACTACCGACGACGCGGCGTTTTATTTGGCAGCTCTGTCATAATTGTTGTCTTCAGTTTTTGAAGTAAATACAAAAAAAAAAATGACAAAATAGTTGCCAGAAATTGCCATGTGACGATATTTTGAGATCCTAGAATTTTTACATTTTGCACTTGACATTTGTAACTATAATCTTTTAGAGTAGGCTATGGCAAAAAGTGTACAAAGCTCTTCAATTTTGGTTTGTTAGAATACAAAATATAAAAAATCACCTGGTCACCCTAATCCTAACAAGCCTTTTAAGAATAACAGTAACCTCATGCACTGCATCCCACTTGATTTGCCATGGACGACGAGCAACGTCAGTGGAGGCAATCTTTTAGCACTCCAGTGGCGAATTTTTGAAGCATTCGTATAAATATAAAATCTTCAAAAACTAACTTTGGTCACGTTAGATGTCAGATGTGTACATTTTTACGAAGCTACACGAAACAGCCGCTATGTGGCATCCAATTGGTGTGTGTGGGGTATATTGTGTGGGATTGGGGATACAAAACAAATTGTCTTGTCTTCTCTTTGAGTACCATGTCATTTAGCATTCTTAGTGTGTACTGTATCATTTTCTTTTTTATTCAATTTTGCTCACAGAGGGGGTGAAAATGGAAACGGATGAAAGAAAACAAAAAAAAAAAAAAACAGAGAAAAAGATGCTGACTTGATAGCACCCGCTTTTGATGCCCCATCATCATATAGTCGTCGTCGTCGTTTTCATTTTCATTGTTGTTGCCGGACTTTTCTAACATTTTGAATAAAACGACTATTCTACCTACTCTCCTCGTTTCAGCTATTCAGCGTTTATAATTGGCAATGGTTCAAAAATTGTGTTTCATACGCTATACGCAATCTGTACATTTTTTAGAACACAAAAAACATACGAT
Source organism: Eupeodes latifasciatus (assembly GCA_920104205.1). NCBI lineage: Eukaryota > Metazoa > Arthropoda > Insecta > Diptera > Syrphidae > Eupeodes > Eupeodes latifasciatus. The sequence goes on from OV049924.1 coordinate 371,945,143, forward strand.
TTTTCTGTTAGTTTTGTATGTCAGAGTTTACCTGAAGGAATTTGTATGGATTTTGTGTATAATGTTTGACATAAACAGATGATTTGTACTTTACTTTTGGTTAACGTCACTCTTGGGATTTGTGTTTGAAGTTGCAATCATATAGAACTTTTAGACGATGTGGTTTGGCATGTTGTTTCTGATGAATTCTTTACAATATTTTGTTTGATATGCACACTGCACAGACGCCATAACACTTAGAGAGATTAAATTCTTTAATTTTTTACGCATCATGAGAGAGAAAAGAGTGATAAATAAGAGAGCAATAGAGAAAGATAGAGTGCAATTTTGTCTTCGTTAAAAACGAAAGATAAATCGTCTTCTCAGAATATGTGACTTTTTTGAGATAGGGTGATCTGATATTTCCGTCACTTAGAAAAGCATAAATAAATAACGAATTGCCATTTTTTTTTGAAATATTGTTTAACAATGAAAACACTGCCTTATTTTTTTGACCTTACACCGATAGCTGTCAAGTTGTGTTTGTTTTTTTTAAGGGGCTACCAACACTTTACTTCTGAAAAGGCGGTAAATTCATATCTGGTACACATTTTAGAACAACCCTTGTGACAATAGATTTGTCAGAAAGTGTTTTGATGCAGACAAATAAAAGTCATGTTCACCGCAAAATAGGATATGATCTGCCATCTTTTTTTTAATAACTGGATGTGTCATTGTCCAACAGATGTCATTCGAGTTCTAACTTTTCACTGAATTTTACGAGAGATTATTTGGAGCTTAACAAAAGTTTTTGAATACAATTTGTCCATCTAAAGTAAATTCCAAGCTCTTCAGCATTTGAAAATTAAAAAACTGGACAGAGCTGTACAACCATGAATATTTATTAAGTGTTGTTTCTATTAATTGCTTTTATATTGTTATGTATTTTAATTACCTATTATACAATAAAACTTGTATTCAAATTTAAAAACACTCAAAATTTAAATTGAGATGATTTATCAATTCCTGAACCAGTTTTTAATTCAAAACACCAAATGTTCTGATAATTACATTTTAAATGAGTTCGTTGTGTTCTTAATTTTTCACCAATTCTATTATTCGTTGAAAACAAGAATAATGCCAAGTCTATATTCAATAACAAAACTTATATCTACAATTATAGCTTCTTGAAAGACTTTTTACCTTACAATGGAAAAGGTCTTATAGTTTTAAAATGCAATTAAGGTGTTTTTAACCTATTCATACTTTCTTACACATAAAACTACACCTTTATTGCAGGCGTATCCGTAGGTATGAGTATTAGAGTCGATTTTCAAAACAAGTCATTAAGTTGGAATTTTAGTTTTCTGTTACACATTTCTTATCGGTTAAGTAGAATTATAAATGTATGGTGTATAAATATCCAACAATTTGCATTTATTGAGGTGTGATTCACATTCTGGAATACGGCAGTTCAAACTCAATTATGAAATGTGACTCATTGTGTTGGAAAATAGAAAACAGATACCTATTCATATTCATAATGACTCTTTTTTATCGAAAAAATTAAAATCTATTTTTAAAAATATGCTTATTTGCGTTTAACAAATAAAAACTCAATCAAAATTTTCGACGATAATTGAATTATAGACTTTGATTAAACTAACATTAACTTCGTTTGGTTGCTATTTTAATACCATTGAAAGACTCAATTGGGCAGGTTTATAAAGCAACACTTTCTGATTATTCCTCTTCACAAATCTGGATCTAGGGCAACTGTGGAAAATTATAGACCTTTATCTAAACTTTAGGTAATCCCTAACGTATATTAAGCGATTGTTAAAATAAAACTTTATAGTTTAGTTTCGAGATGACATTTCCCTGCATCAACATGGCTTTATGAAAGGTAAATCGACGGCAAGGAATTTATCAATATTTACAAATAACTGTCTTGGTTCTTTAGAAAATCGATTTCAAGTCGACGATATCTTGATCTTTTGATCGGGTGCAACACAATGTTCTTTTAAAAAAGTTTGAGTTGTTTATTCTTCACTCTAATCTACTAAGTTGGATTAAAAGTTATTTAGTTGGGCATTGTAAATATGTCAAGTGAGTATTATCTGGTGTACCGCAAGGTAACCATCTTGGACCACTGCTCTAAATTCTTTTTATGAATGATTTGCCAAATTATATTTCATTTTGAAAGTGTCTTTTAGATGCCTATGATCTCAAGATTTTAAGTTGTGTAGAACCGTGTAGTGTAGTCTTTTGAAGATCCTTATACTCTTTAAAAATAACCTTTAAGAAAATATAAAAGCTTCAACCTTCCATTTAAATCAATTTTTCGTAAATTTTATTGGTATTCTCCGTCTGAAAGTAACCAACAAATTTTGTTGAAGAGTTCATATACTTATCAAAATACGCCTTTATACAAAAGTAGTGTTGAAACGTTTATCTTTGTTTATTTTTAGAATAAATACTATTTTTTTGATAAGTTTCAGGAAACTATTCACAAAATAAAGTGGAAAAAACATTTTCGACATTCGTTATCGTAGTCCAAGAGCGTTAGTCGCTTTAAGGGACTTAGCAGGAATTATTGTATGAATAACGTACGATGTTTTATTTAGACGCAAATTATTAATACGTCTATTCGAATCAATGGATCATTCCATCTAAAATTTGAAGACCTGCATGAATATCTTGCAAAACGCATCTTTTTATATTAAAAAGGAGTGTCTGTAATTATTTTCTCATCTTAACAAATGATTTCAACACGTAAAATGTTTTTCAAAGCTTTTATAAGAAAAAAACATATCAGAAACATTTCTCAAAGTTTAAAATTTTTTAAGCAATGTATCCTTCTTTGGTGTGGACAAACCTTTATAAATCCTGTGATTTTGATTCGGAGGAATAAAGTGACAGTAAAGTTCTACAGGGCTTCGTGTGTCGAAAAATTAAAAAAAAAAACAAACATGATATCTCTCTTGGTTGAAAAATGCTTTTTCACACCGAGCGCAGAACCCTATAGATAGGCTGAGAAGGGAATCAAAAGTCAATTTTGACATTTCTATAGTAAATATGTCAAAAAATCACTCCGAATCCATCCGCAACTCATTCATCGAAATCTTATAAATTGTGTTTGTTTTTACAAAGGTGCGGTTGCATCTAGGAAAAGTGACACTTTGGTGTACTTTGGTTCGTATTTCTTCAAATGCCATTCGGATAGCAGTCAATTCGGAGTGATTTGGTAAAAAAATACTGCTTTTTCACCAGCGATTGAAAATCATGAGTTCGCCGGAATGTAGTGTCAGCAAGGATTTCGTCATATGTTTATTCTTCAAGGAAATTCACTTTTGAAGGATAATAGATTACCAATACACCATACTTCAAAAGATACATAAAAGACTCATTTTGACAATGCTGAGACATAGTAAAAGCCTGCGTAAATTTTATGGAAACTTTTATACTTTTAATTTGTGTTGCAAGGTTCCAATAATTTATATCATCATATCAATAATTCTTTCATAATACTTTTATATATTCATAAGGTAACGAAACTTTTTATTTTGCTCAAAAAAATTTGTCCAGATTACCGAAATTTACATTTGTTAACTAACGAAATTTGGATCTGCCAAGTTTTGTTTCCTTAAGTGAAGAAAATTTCTTCGAACGAAGTATTATATGCATAATCTTATTAAGGTTTTCAATAAACTATGAGTATTTAAGTTATACTAACGGTAAGCTTATATTACAAATAATTATTGTAGAAATACGTATAACAACAAATTTTATTCGGAAAAATTGCAGTAAATTAAGCACGATTGAATTTAAAGTTTTTCATAAAGAAATGTAAAGTTTTCTTAAATCTTCGGTTAAAAATCTCGTCAAATATAATTAATGAGTAGATACATAAAAGAAAGTCATTATTTTACTGAAAATGTTCGTTGATTTAATTCATTTTCATATTTGTACGATGTTTCATCCTAATTTTGTTTGTCATAAAGTTATGAAACTCTTAATTAAAATGATTTTATCAACTGTAAAAATTGGCAATCGTTTTCTTTAATAGATAAAGGTTTCATTTTGTGAAAAGTTTTTTGATCCAAAGAAATAGAAGTTTCATACTTTTACGTAAACTACTTTTTTTAAGTGTAAACTTAATGTTAGCACAATTATTTATTGTAAGCATGGTTTTTGAAACTAAATATCCGCAATCACTTGGTTATGTACGTAAAATTAAAATTGTATTTAAAAAAATTGATCTTTCATGTTCCGACTTAATAAATTCATCTTCAAAAAGGACTTCAAATCACATTTCCTGTATACATTTTAAACTCAATCAAACACTTGATATATCTCTTTTAGAATCCACTAACGATTTATTTGAAGTGATTTTAAAATTTGTCCGCATATACTTCTCCTTAAACATTATAAATCCTTTGACTATGTCGGGCCATTAATAGTCTCTCACATAACTATAACGATATAGATTGTCTGTCAAACCCATAATCCTCTTCAATAAATAAACCAACACCCCATAACATTTTTTCAATTGCACATACTATACATATTTTTATAAAATGTAAGTGCAACGAAAATTTAATGAACCAAAGTGGTTTAATTCCATACTTCATTAATCCCCCCACCCTAGTCTCTGTCTCTGACATAAAATGCATTCTCAAGACCACATTTTTCGGAAAAAAAAAATTAAACTAAAAACTATAGCTTCAAGAGGAACTTAAGCCCTAAACAAGAAACAAAGAAACTAAAAAGAACTGCCCCAATTATTGCCCTCTGATTTGAAATAAGATACAGTGCACATGCGCCACATCCACATCAGAATGTAAACCAGCCGTTCCGGGTCCCGGTCTCTGTCTCCGTCCCGTGGCTAAACCATAATTGATAAAGCACCGAAAGAACCATTATAGAAAAACCAATATTTCTTATGGTCTATTATGTAATTTCATATCAAAACTGCATTTTTCAAGTGTTTTCAATTCAAGTGGATAGAGGATACACGAGGAAGGCGGCTACGATGACGACGAACTTGTCTTTCTTCCGTTCTTTGAGGTGGATATGCCTGCATGTGGATTTTTCTATACGACCATACTGACATTGACATACCATCTGGGATTTATTGAGACCTCCAACATACCAAAGCATCAATCAATTTCGAGGACCTTATCTAACAAAACATCCCTAATACAACATATTCATTGAATTCCAAAAAACACACCATCCATCGATATCAAACATTCAACAAAATAATGAAGAGGGTAGCTTCATATACTAATACGAGTACTGCTAAAGAGGGTTTAATCTACACTGAACCAAATCTTTCCGTTGATTTAACTAAAATCCTCGTTGACGCAACGAGTATTTAATTAATTTCCAGCCAAATATAAATTTAAGTAGCGCTTTATCAAATAACGAAACTTTCGCTTTACTGACTGATTCCTTATTTAAAAAAAAAAATTTAACGGTTTAATATTTTCTCTATCAATTTATGAAATTTTTTCATCAATAAATTAACAGAATTAATTAAACTTTGATTTTTTACGTTGTTAACATGAAATAAGGTAAAAATATTCTTTGGCTTATTATTCTTTTCCTTGAGTCAATGCAATAAATTCGACAGATTACGTATTTTTTCGTTAATTTAATGAAAAGTTTATATCCTAACGTTATTTACATTTTCGAGATAACGAATTTTTCCTTTAACTGCAGGCATAATTTCATTAATTTTCATTTATATGACAAAGAAATGTTTCTATCTTTTTATGAACATTTTTATACACCAGCAAACGATTTCGGCCTTTTTGGTACTTTATTTTCGTAAACTCATATAAATTTACGTAAATCGATGTTATACATAATATTGTTTAGGGTTTCCATATTGAGGACGTTAAATTTTGCGTTACTAAATTAAAAATTTGTTGAAGTTATGAAAAGAGTTTATGTTGTTGACGAAAAAAGTTATAGATCCAATTACTTCCTTTCGTCGAGCATAAAAAATACATGAAACAACGAATTATTTGAAACCTTATTAAAAGTTCTCAACAATTTATGAATTTTTACGTTAAATTTAAGATATTAAAAAAATTTAATGAAATGTACAGCAAACAATTTTCTTTCATAAATTTATAAAGAAAATAAATAAATAAATAAATTAGGTGGCGCAACAGTCCATGAAGGACCAGGGCCTAGTGACTTACAACTCTCAACCATCACTGTGTGCGAGTAATGTTGTCAGAGATGGAAGGGACCTACAGTTTATATGCCGAATTCGAACGGCTAGTTTGAGAAAGCACTTTTCATGACAAGAATTACTCTTGGAGGATTTGTCAATTCCTCGCAAGAGGCAGTACCCGTGAAAAAAGTTAGGTGGCACAGGCAGGGATTGAACCCAAGACCCCTTGCATGACAGTCCAACGCACTAACCATCACGCTACGGGTACTACTTATAAAGAAAATATTTCATTAAATAAAAATGGTCAGCTGTCAAAGCGCGACAAAGTAGAAAATAGATCTATTCGGGCGTTGAGCTCGAGTTTACGATATTTTCGGTCTAAAGCGAACACAAAGCTTGATGTAATATTTCAGATTGCCTTATAACAGTCCATTGTTTCTATTTAATGTGTCAAAGTTGGTAAGACCGATCACTCGATTTTGGTTTAGCTATCGTAATTTTATAATCAAATCAAGTTTTCAAAATAAAAACTCATTAAAAATGTTAAATACAATCAAAAACAGGAGCGCACAATTTTAAACGATTTAGAAAAAAATCTTAAAGCCATTCTGAGCAATTTACTAAGCTTAAAAAAAAGATTTACCTAATTTTTAACGATTTTAACATCTTAACATCTACCTCTTAACAATTTGCCACATTTAAAATCACGGAATGGATACTTTACCTTTTAGCAATTTGCTAAATCCATATGACATCAGTACAATTATTCTTATAAGAGCAGTGGATGGAATGGTCCCGCCAACAGTTGGGAATCCCAATTAATTGGTCCGTTTAAGCTTTGCTTTGTTTATTTTCACGAAATGTCTCTTTTTTCTCGTTTTTTAATAAAAGCCAACTAGAAATTTACCAGTAAGCAAAAGAAAATGATAGATTTACAATTTTTGACTCCCTTAGTTAATTGCTGAATATTTATCAATTTGCTAACTAGTAAGTTGTTAAACACTAAACAATAGGTTGTTTAACATTTTGCACCAATGCTTTTAAGGCTAAGGAAAGACACAACATAGTTCTTAACAACAAATGGTATTATGATTTTGCAAAGTACAAAATTTTGTTTGCTAGATACAGTTTAAATCATTTTACTTTCTTACTTAGTTTTTGGAAATTCCCATTGGTTATGAGTCTTCATTTTAGGTTAGGTTAGGTTGCAAGGGGTGTGCACAGCATGAAGCTGTTGCGTACACGGGGGCCTATTGGTCCATTGTGATCCCCTGTAAAAGTAAAAATTTAGCATCGATGCTCCTCAAATCTGTCGATTAGCGTAGACTGGCTCGTTAACGAACCAACCTGTGCTATCTATAAATTTCCTCATGCTTGCCATTGAAACCTGTGCTAGATCATCCAGTTCTCCAACAAACCTGTTTCCGAAATGACGGAGTCGGCTGGTTTGGAGATTCGGACAGTCGCAGAGCAGGTGTTTAATGGTTTCCATTTCCTCCTCATCCTGACAGCTCCTACAAAAATCGGGTGCAAATGCACCTATTCTGTTAGCCATTGTGCCAATGGCGCAATGACCTGTTAGTACACCTGTCAAGATTTTAATATTCTTTTTACTCAGCGATAGAATATACCGAGTTTCCTTTTCATTTGTGTTAGGCCATAAACTTCTAGAGATTACACAATCATCCCTGGATTTCCAGGAGATGTTGATTTTCTCTTTTAGCTTAAGGTCTATCTTCCTCTTGAGTACCCCAATCGGGACGAGGGGTCCCCCAACTGAGTGGTCGCTACTACTTATGTCTGCTTCTGACCCTTTCCTGGCTAGTTCATCTACTATATCATTCCCTTCTATATTGCTATGTCCGGGAACCCAGCAGAGCTTTACCTGGTTAGTGTGGCAGATTTTGTTTAATTTCTTCCTACAGTTTAAAACTGCTTTTGATCTTATGGTCTCACTGGCTAAGGCTTTGATAGCAGCCTGGCTGTCCACGAAAAAAGTAATCTCCGAAGAGCTTAGATTTTCTTGGTGTGCCAATTCAGCTGCTTTTGCAATGGCAAAGATCTCGGCCTGAAAGACACTACAGTCAGCCGGGAGTGTATATGACGCTCTGTTGTTCAGAGATTGGCAAAACACTCCAGCACCTGTTCCTGATTCCATTTTTGAACCATCAGTGTAGAAAGGGATACCCTGTTTACTTATAAGTGAATTAGGATCCCAACCCTGTCTTTCTGGTATTAAAATAGAAAATTTCCTGTCGAAATCCAGTAAAGGGGGGATGTAATCGGTGGTCTCTCTCAGTCCTGGAATCGTGTCATATCTTTGTAAGATTGACCCGTGGCCATAAGTGCTGTGCCTCCAAAAGCTCAGTTCTCTTAAACGAATTGCAGTTTTGGCTGCCGTGCACTTTATGAACTCATCCAGAGCCGGGAGGTCCAAGATCATTTCCAATCCAGCTTGTGGTGTGGATCTTTGAGCCCCTGTTATTCCTACACAGGCTAGTCTCTGTACCTTATTCAGGTTCTTGAGATAGCTTGATTTTTCCACCGCTTTCCACCATACAATAGATCCATAGGTAAGAATGGGTCTGACTATCGCTGTGTACATCCATTGGATGACTTGCGGTCGCATACCCCAACGTACACCGAAGGTCTTTTTGCATGTGTAGAATGCACATAGTGCTTTTTTCATTCTTTCCTCCGTATTACGCTTCCATGTAAGCTTGGAGTCAAGGATTACTCCTAGAAATTTAGCTTCCTTAGAAGGTTTTAGAGGAATGCCATTTAGTTTGGGAGGGTTGAAGCCCTCCAGTTTCCTTTTCTTCGTGAACAAAACTAGCTCTGTCTTGGTGGGGTTGACCCCGAGACCGTTCTTAGTTGCCCACGAAGATAAATCCTTTAATGCATTTTCCATAATGTTTTCGATGATGGTAAGAAACTTGCCTGATACCAAAACCACTATGTCATCTGCATATGCTACTATTTTAATGCCCTGATCTTTGAACTTTGTGAGAATTTTGTTGACTACGAGGATCCAGAGCAGGGGTGAGATGACTCCTCCCTGTGGTGTGCCTCTAGTAACTGTTTTCTCAATAGTACTAACTCCTATTTGAGAGTTGATAATTCTGCCATTTAACATGGTGAAGATCCAATCGACAATGACAGATTCAACCCCAACTTCAACTAAGGCAGTCTTGATCGATTCCGTTTTAACGTTATTAAACGCACCCTCGATATCAAGAAATGCTGCCAGGGTATATTCTTTCTGTTCAAGACTTTTCTCAATATGTGAAACTACTTCATGCAAAGCAGTCTCCACTGATTTACCTTTAAGGTAAGCGTGTTGGTAGTTGCACAAGTTGTTTTCGTTGAGAAGTTCTCGAACATGTAGATCAATTATCCTCTCTAGTGTCTTAAGGAGAAACGAAGAGAGACTTATTGGTCTATAATCCTGAGCGGTCGAGTGAGTCGGTTTCCCTGCTTTTGGGATAAAGACTACCTTAACCTTTTTCCAGCTATTAGGGACGTATCTAAGTTTGATACAACTTATGAAGATTACCCTAAGCCACGGAGTTATTACTTTGAGAGCATTTTGGAGAAGAGCTGGAAAAATCTCGTCTGGTCCCGCTGATTTATAGGGTTTGAACGAGTTTATTGCCCAAATAATCTTCTGCTCAGTAATAACCTGATTTAGTTCTAACTTTGATTCCGTGTGAGTAAAATCCAGCGTGTTCGATTGCAAGCAAATCGAACTTTCTGGGTTTTTACAACCGGGGAAATGAGTTTCCATGAAGAGTTCAAGCGTTTCCAGGCTCGAGTTCGACCATGATCCATCAGGGTGTTTAATGTACCCCGGGATCGTGGGATTAAGGGCCAGGGTTCTACGGAGCCTTGCCGCCTCGCTTGTTTTTTCAATGGATTCACAATGTTTAGCCCACGAATCCTTTTTGGCCTTCCTTAACTCTTTGGTGTAAGTGTTAAGTGCGGCTCTATAAGACTTTAAGTCCTCGTCTAATTTACTCAGTTTAGCTTTATTGAAAAGTTTTCTAACCTCTGTTCTACGTTTCTTCAGTACCCCATTCCACCAGGGTGGGTTAGTGGGGTTATTAGAACGAGATAAAGGGCAGTGTTTTTCAAAAGACATTCTCATTTTGCTAGACAAGTTTTGGACAACAGTGTCAATGGTTGAAGTACTTAGACTTGTATTGTCCTCTGGTGGATCAATACAGTCTTTCAGCCATTTTTCGTACTCTGTCCAATTCGTTCTAGTTGGGTTCCTGTAAGGTTTCTTTTCAGTAAAGTTCCTGTCTATAGAGAAGAGTATCCTAAAGTGATCCGAAAAAGATTCTTTAGGTGAGACTCTCCAGTCTTCAACTGAAATTTTACTATTATTGCTAATAAGGGTCAAATCTATGATTTCCTCCCTGTTTTTGTTTCGAAAAGTAGGGTGATTGCCCCTATTACATATCGATAAATTAGAACAGAGAATATATTCAAAAATTGACTCACCCCTTTTGTTGATATCCTTTGAGCCCCATTGAGTGTGGTGAGCGTTGGCATCACATCCTACCACCAAAGGTGTGCCGCTTGCTGTGGCATGGACCACAAGATCACGGACAGTTTTTGATGGTGGGCTCTCCTCCTCATACGGCATGTACGTCGACGCTAGAATGAAGTTTCCTTCATTTGATTCGACGCTGATTGCCGTGTTGTCCTTGTTGCTGTACCTAGATAGGAAGAAAGCGTTAATTGATTTTTTCACTAGGATGCAACTTCTAATATTACTTACATCTGACGTGGAGTGGAAAAGGTTGTAGTGCTTTGACCTCAACCCACGGATTCGGTTTTTGCCTAACCATGGTTCCTGGATCAAGGCCACATCCACGTTCTCGTGAGACATGTAGAGCGTAAGGTCGTACGTTGCTGCTTTAGCGTGGTGCAGGTTTATTTGCACCACTTGCAGCTTTTGACTCCCCTTTGCCTTCATGCCTCTTAACCTTTACGGTTCCGAGACCATATCTCAACACGTCTTTTTTACCTTTGAGCAGAAGGTCAGATTTCTTGTCTGCCACAAACAAGAGGTCCTTCCCTTCGCCTCCATGACTCTTTCTTGAGTGTTGGAGCTTCCATTCTAAAATGGGAAGCTCTTTGTTCTGTTTCGCCAGCAACTTTATAATGGCTGCGTCCTCATGTTCTGCAGGAGGGGGGATCCATATGCTAAACTGCTGGCGGAGTGGTAGAGCTGCGGCGGGTAGAATCTCAAGGGAGGAACCTTCCCATAGTTCGCCAATGTTGGCGATTGTACGGTTCAGAAACTCCCGTGATTTCTGGTCACCGCAGCAGACCACTTTAACTCCTCGCCGCCATCCGGCACCATCAAAGACATAGTCTTCCGAACTATCGTTCTCCGATGCCTCCATCATGGCTTTGAGGATCTCGTTTTCCACAAGGAGCCAGTTTTTTGCCGAGATTTTCCCATCTGGGTCGTCACGGCTTATTATGGCAATTTGTAGGTCAATCGGGGTGGTGTCGAAGCTGCTGGTTTTCTGTTTTTTAGCACCATCTTGCTTGACCGCCTCCTCCGATCTTTGTCTCTTGGACGTTCCTGGCTTCGTTCCAGAAGAGGTGCTTGCCGGTGCTTGGTCTTTCCTAGCGTTGGCTTGCTGTTTCTTACTGGAAGTCGCCTGAACTTTACCTTTGTCGTTCCGAGCGGTCGAGTTATTGCCAGCCTGTTCACGATTTGCCTTTTTAGGGACAGACCTAGATTTGGCAGCATCTACTCCTTTGCTCTCCGACTCTTTGGTATTCACTTCCTTCGCTATTTCCCTGGGTGCAGTGACAGTCTCTGCCAGCTGCCGCTCAAAGTTCCTAACTAGCTTCTTATGCTTTTTTAAGAGAGCCTTGTCTCTCGAACTGAGCGTCGCAGGGTCTTTCAACTCGGTCATTTTCACGAATCTTTTGGAGGATCTGTAGTTGCTGCGTTGCCTCGTAGCTTTGAGGGGTGCAGCAGACTTCAGCATAGTCTCTTCTTGACTCGGTTCCATCAGTAGCTCGTCCTCGGTTTGACTGCCTATGGAAGGAGGTCTGTCCGAGGTCTCCGTACCTTTGATAGTTAGACCATCTAAGTCGGGGAGGAGATCCACTGAGAGAATGACCGGTTGTCTTTTTAGCTCTCGTTTTCCTTTCTCCAAGTTTACATTTGTCACTGGCGACTTAGCTTCTTGCGAAGCCAAGCCCTCGCCGGCAGCCGTGACTTCTGCCGACACTTGAACGTATATCCCCGTTCGATTTACTTCATTTTGTAAACTTTTGTCCATATTTATTAGATAAGCATCTCTGCTTTTTGTGGTTTTCTTAGTTGTCTTACTCCGCAGCTGGATTGCTGAAGAGTTAGACGTAAGCCCCCTCGCCACAACAAGGCGAAAACCGTGAGGGGGAGTCTTCATTTTACACAATGACTTATGAAATCTGGAATTTAATGGTCTCGTTGTTTGAAAAATACGTTTTGTAGTAAATTTGTTATGCTTACTTCGAATCTGAACTTCAATTTTAGTTATCTTACATTTAAAAAATATCAGTTTCAAACATTATTTTTATATTGTTTTAATGTATTTCAAAAACTACAAGTGACGGATTCGATAAGAACCGTTCAGTGAAATCTTATATCTTATGAAATTTAAATCATTAAATATTGATGATAGGGTCTTTTATAGATTTAGAAAACTATCAGGAATTTTACTAAACAAAACTATATTGTTTAAGAAGAAGAATTAAGATAGCTTCAAAAATCCAGTTTTTCCGAATTCAAAAAATTGATATCTAAAAAACTTAAAGCGATAGAGTGATTTTGGAGTCGAATTTGAATTATTTATTACTAGCTTTACAGAGTTGTTTACATTTAACACGAGTATGTAATTGTCCATTTAAAAACTTAGTGCCCAGAACTGACAAGCGTATTCGAAAATTGACCGAACTATTGTTATAAAAAGCTGCATTACTATAACCAAAGGTTCTAAAAATTGTTTCGATTCCCTCGTAGTCCAACCAAGCTCATAGTTTATCAACGCTTAAAAGCAGACAATTACGACACAAACAATCAAAAAACGAGTTAAGATCACATTGCAATTCTTCAAAATCACGAGAACTTGAAACAGTTTTGAGAATTGTAACATCGTCGGCATAAATAATGCACTATGAGTGTTTCAACACATACGGTTAATCGTTTATAAAAATAAAAAAAGAGGCTGGGATGCGACCCACACTGATAACTTCCCATCCCGTCTTTTGATTTGTCTTGCTTAAAGGTTTATCTATATGTATCAATTTTTACCAAATTTGCGTACTATTTTTTGTAGATTTTATTTTTTTTATGAAAAAACGGACTGTTGCATTTTTATAAAAAAATTACTGAATATCGAAAACAATATTTTCTGTGAAATAAAATAAGTTTGAAGCCAATATTTGTAATTTTTGAAAAGCTAAAAAAAATAAAAAATAAATTTTTACGAAGTTTTAGTATTGTTTTTTTTAGGTTTTTATTTTTTGTAAAAAAAATCTGTCAATTCGATTTTTCTCAAAATCTTACCGAATGTTGAAAACAATATTTCTTATAAGATAAAATTAGTTGGAAGCCATAATCTAAATTTTTCGAAAAGATATTTAAGTCGAAAATCAATTTTTACCACCTTATATAAATTTTTTGTTAGGTTTTTATTTTTTGTAAAAAAACTGTCCATTCGATTTTTCTCAAAGTTTTTCCTATTGTTGAAAACAATATTTCTTATAAGTTAAAATTAGTTAGAAGCCATTATCTCAAATTTTTGAAAAGATATTTGAGTCGAAAATAAATTTTTACCAACTTTTGTTAAATTTTGTTTAGGTTTTTAATTTTTTGTACAAAAACTGTCAATTCGATTTTTTTTAAAATTTTATTGAATGTTGACAACAATATTTTTTGAAAGATAAAAGTAGTTTAAAGCCAATGTCTCAAAGTTTTGAAAAGATATTTGAGTCGAAAATCAATTTTTACCAACTTTTATTAATTTTTTTTAGTTTTTTATTTTTTGTAAAAAAAAACTGTCAATTCGATTTTTCTCAACATTTTTCCGAATTTTGAAAACAATATTTTTTATAAGATAAAATAAGTTGGAAGCCATAATCTCAAATTTTTGAAAAGATATTTGAGTCGCATTCAATTTTTATCAACTTTGAGTAATGTTTTTTTTAGGTTTTTATTTTTTATAAAAGAAACTGTCAATTAGATTTTTTTCAAAATTTTATCAGATGTCAAAAACATTATTCTTCGTTGCACAAAATTGTTTTGGAGATGAAATCATATTTTAGTCGTAAAATTTATGAGGTGACAAATTTTTTTTCATTTTTTTTTGATTTATGAAAAAAACTGTTAATTGGATTTTTTTTTCCAAAAATATACTTGTTTTGTATCTCGTAACAATATATAATATGAAATTTAATTCAAGTCTCTAGCGTCATTAGTTCATGAGATATTTAGGGTTAACCAAAATTTTACGTACACACGCACGCACAGACATCTTTCTAAAAATCTTTTATTTTGCCTCTAGGGACCTTGAAACGTCGAGATATGTCAAAATGTTCAACTTGACAAATCGGACCCATTACAATAACTTCCTATGGAAAGTTAATAAAGAGAAAAGGGCGTAAAGAACTACATTGTGGAACTCCAGAGTTAACTTTGAACTTGTTTGATTCGCAACCATTGAAAAGTACATAGTATGATCTATCCGATAAATAAGATTAAAGACATTTTACGATATGTTCACTAAAACCCAGCTTCCCAGCTTTAACAAGCAAAACTTGATAGGAGAGTTTGTCAAATGCCTTACTAAAGTCAGTACAAATACAGTCAAATTATTATTTATCTTTTAAATGAGTTAATACAGTTTTCATAGAGTTTTATAAATAAAAATTGCGGTAGAACGCCCCTAAGTAAAACAGTGCTAATTTGGAACGATCAAAGATTGAACATATAAACATAATTATTCACAAATAATAGACTCAAATAGTCTAAGACTTTCAAGCCATCAAACCGAATCGAAAAAGTGCAAGAAACAAGACCTTGTCGACATGATGCAATTTCTTCAAATAATAAATTAATTTTAACTAGTTAATGAAAAATTGAATCATTTTATAGGGATTTTTTGTCAAATAAATCTAAATACATACATTTACGAAACTTTTCGTTGAAGTCTATGATTTGTTTTCATAAATGGATGAAACTTTTACCTAAAGAAACTCTCAACATTTTTCAAAAAATATACCAAGAGTTTTTCTCAAAATGAAGATTTGCATATTTTCGTTGATTGAATTAAATTTTCGTCAAGCCAACAACGAAATGATGAAACGAATTTCATAAATATTTTTGTCCGTGTAGAAAGAAAACAAAACAATTTTCATTATAGCATACTTCACCATCATACATGAATCACCCTATAATATTGACGATAATATCAAATGTACTAAGTATGTCGGTTAGGCTTTGGCTTTACCGAAAAGAAAACACCCTCGTTTAGTGTAATTTTGTCGCGGCCAAACGCACAACTCACGAGAGCCGGTATACATTCGGATTCATATAAAGTCAAGTCGGTGAATTGATAAAAAGAAAATAAATATATATTTTTATCATAAATAATTCTGCCTCGAAACACAGACACATTTAAGTAGTTAACTTTTATCATCACATAGCATCTCCTCATAGATACTTTTTGTTTTGCTTCTGTGTGCTTCTGTAGATGGATTTTGTATCTTTTAAGAAGAAGAAGAAAAACACCCGCATGGGTTGTTTTTATTTAAATCGAATCGAATCTCTGAGTACAAAGTGTATGTGGATGTATCTTTTTGTATAAGGCTGAGTTGTACTCGCCATAGATACTCTAGTGCGCGTGCTGTATTTGTATTATTTATTAATCGAACAAATGCGAGCAACAAAACAGCATCCCGTCGTCGTCGTCGTCGTAGTCGCGGCGTGAGATACATTTGTACAAAATTAAATCCAGAGCAGATACAAACGGAGAGTGTTCCAAAGAACATCACGCAGTTAAAAAGTCTCCTTGAATTGTGTTTGTTTTTTTTTTTAAATCGAGAGAGAAAAGAATTCTACAAAATATACATTTAGGATGTAGATTCATCGCGGTACGCGAATATTTATTTATTTTTATTTTGTTTTTAACAAAATTTTTAAGTTTGTACACAAAAATAAAAAATAAAAATACCTATAATCTTTTTGTGGAAGAAAATAAATGATAATTATAATCAAGTGACACACTAAAGTGACGTGATTAGTGAGATAACTACAGAAATAAAAAATAAACCACAACTCGGTTGTGTAGAGAAAATTGAAGAGTGATTAATATTATTATCATTGTCTGTTATCAGTATAAAACTTATTGAGCCCTATCAGCCTTATCACAAGGTTTTCTTAAGGTCAATTGTTATGAAATCGTACAATATATACAAACTAACCAAAGAGTTATGTTCTGTGAATAAAATTTAAACAAAAAACAAACTTAGTAATTCTAAGCATCTTTAATAAAAATAATACAAAAGGATAAACATTTAACACAAATTGGTAAAACCGCATTAAATTAATATCTCTATAACCTCTATAACATCCCTGGAGTGATTTTATGAGTTTTTGAAATAAAGAAAAACAAAAAGCTTCTTCTTTCTTTATGTCCCTCAAGACCGAATGTGGTTAGTTTCACTTCACTTCATACTTAAATTGTTTATCTTCATAATTTCTTGGAATTCCACATAAGTTATCTCAATTGAATGTAATTTGTAAGTTTCTTCTATACAAACAGTTCTTTTGCTGTGCGTCGCGTGTCGTGTCGGTCGCGTAGTTGCATTGGACTTTATTGTCAATTTACAGCATCGCTGGGTTGGCTGTAAATTCTGATTCTACACTCTTCCACAAGAGGGAGAAGTTGTTCTTTGGTTCAATGTACTTATTCACTGTGTACACGAACTAAACAAATGCCCTAGATTGAGAGTGGGTGTGGACTGCTGTCAGTGGAATTTGAATTTTGTGCAGCGCGCGTTTACATTTTAGAGTGCGTGGTGTTTTTGCACACACATCCAAGTCCAAGTTAAATAATAATAAATTGGCAGTAAATGATGCGATTTCGATTGCAATTGCAATGGCAGTTGAGTAAATATTTATTTTAAAAATTGAATCCTAGGAAAAATTTTGTAAATGGTACAAAAAAGAAAACAAACTGCATTTGCATTTGAATCTTTGCAAAATTGATGTAGGACGCTGGACGCATCGAATCGCCGTGCTGGAGCTAGTATAAATATTAGTTCAAGATATTTTATTTAGAATAGGTTGATTTCTTAAAGGAGTTTATTTCAGTTCTGTTTATGTTGTATATTTTGCAAAAATCTGGTTTGTATATTGAGGATTTGAGAGAGTTAATTGGTGATAGAACAAGTATTATTCCTTCCATATTATATGTAAGTTTATTTTTGTATCTTCTTCCATATAAATTATCTAGAGGTAATTTGTGGTTGTTAGGGGAATAAATTATAATCTATATCTTTCTTTCTACCGTCATGTCAGAAGCTCTATAAAGTATATTCTTGTTATATATCTGTATAGATACTAGAGCAATTTAGAAGCAATTAGTAAATACCATAGATAGATTTTTTGCAGTCACGAAGAGTAGCCGAGGCACATAGCTATGAATAATTTTAATTTATAGTGACGAAGGGTATTTTGATCAATTAATATAGAAAAGGTGCTGAGTCTTTTAAGAGGATAATTACACAAAATTGAGATTCAGTTTTGAGAATGTGAGTTAGTTTCGATAATTTGATGAAAAAATGCTGAAAGCGATTCTTTAATCAATGTTCATAATTTATAAAATGCGTCACAAATAGACAAATATTCAAAAAAGATCAATTAAAAATTGAATTGTCAACAGCAAATACCATGAGCAAATATTCAACAGAATTGAAAAGTTGTTAGGTTTGTAATTAATTAGTTTTTTTTTTATTGTACCGGTTCCTGATTTGATACCCCCCTTGCTTAAGAAACACTTCTTCGAAAAAGCATGGGTTGATAACACTGGTCGACAAAATTAAGTTTTTTTCATCTGTCACAGAAACTAAACAATACTTTTTTGAAAGGATTCAGCTGTCAAAAATTAGAATTTCACCTTCGAATTCTTATAACACATCAAATTTTTTCAAATATTAAACTTTAAAAAAAGCTAGAGACAACCAAAACGGTTTTTTAAGGGCTTATAGTTAATCACAACATATCCTTTAACAATAAATTGTATTAGGATTTTGCATTGATTTTATTTTATTTTACTCTGTATAAAGTTTTGAGCAAACCTTAAATTTAATGTTTTCATAGTTTTGAAAAATACGTTTTAGAGTTAATTTTTAGTGCTTAATATGAATCCGAACTTCAAATTTTAAAACTTTGCGTTTTCAACTGTATTTTTATATTTTTTAATATATTTCAAACATATACATATGTATGTATGTATATATATATAATAGAATTGTTTAGAGGACGGATTCGTTACAAGAACAAAACTTACTATCAAGCCGTTTTGCCTTTTTCTGTTGAAAATTGTTTTAAGTACAATTGGGTAAGCGTTTCTTTTGGATTTTTGTAAGACAGTTGAAATCTAACAGCTTATGAATATATTTCAAATATTATAGGAAATTAAATAAATATTTTAACTGAATATTATAGAAAGGGATTAAAGATTTGGAAAACCAGCACCAATTTAATTTAAAAAATTAAAAATTATGCTTTTTTTCGATATTCAAAAAGTAATATCTCAAAAACCTGACGTTATACCATAATTTTGAAGCCGGATTTGAATTGACGTCATCAAAACCCATTGGAAAAGTGCAATTTGATTGCCAGGAATTCAACCTTGCCGACCAATTTAATTATTAAAACTTTACTAGTATCGAATTTGTAATTCAATGTTGTCTGTCTTTTAAGGGCGCAGCTCGCTAACTTAGATTATTTATATACAAGGTTTTCCCGAAGGGTTTTAAATATACAAAAGGTAGTATTTTTTGAGAGACATCAATTTTGTTTATGGAAAAACGATGTCATTATCAACGAAACACGATATCAGTTTGATGCAGCATCATATTCTTCGCAGAAAGTTTTCTATGACCAATTCGATCGATTGGGCTGTATGTTCTCGATAACTTCAAGAATTTCAACTTTAAGGCACTGATTCGATTGTGGAGCATTTGCATAGACCGTCTCTTTTACGTTACACCAAGGAAAGTAGTTTAAATGTGTTAAATCACAAAATATCGGTGGCCAATTGTGATCATCTACCACAAATAACACGTTCATTAAACTTTTCTTGCGTAATTACGATTAAAAACAAAAGTCTTCTACATCAATATCTTCTAATTTTCTCCCTACAAAATTATTAATCATAGCTCAGTAGCACAATCCTTCACCGCAGTAGCTTGAACAGGGTCATTTTCAAATCAATAAGGTTTAATCACACGCAAATTAAGAATGGAGAGGCTTCTCTACAGTCACTCTTGTATTTTCCGAATTCTAAATACGAAAATTCAGGTTATTTAAATGACATCCGAGGTTAATTCTGCCTCAAGATGATTTGTTGATGAAATTCCAAATCATTTTGGTGTATTTCATGAAAGAAATTATTAAAGATACGACACCGACGTTGTTTTTAAACGAGCGTCTTAGTTAATTCACTTTTAAAAGCCTTTAAGCATCATTCTTTAAAAATGGTGTAATGTTGTTCGTGAAATTATTAATTCCTAAAAAACACACATATCCGTGCTTTCGTCAATGTTCTTAGTTGCTCTTAAGCAACTCACAAAGTTTCAATTCTTCCCGTCAATAACATGTCCCAACAGCTTCAATTCTTTCCCAAGTTTCACGAATGCCGAATTGCAAAATACTTCACGACGATTTTAAAGTAGATTAGTTTTGTGAACTTTGCCTTCATAATTTTCAACCCTTTTGTAGTATTTTTATACAATTTCTATGCGTTGTAGAAGCGCTATGACGTAGTTCTTACTTGTCAAATGTAAAAATATGTCTGATTCAAAAGTTACTGCTGTCAAAGTGACAGCTGGCCAAATGGGGGTTTTGTGTCATCGTCTTCTTGTAACTACATTTTATAAATGTCTATAGTCCACATATTTCATCAAAGAAACAAGGTTACAATATTTGTTAGTAGCTATGTTCAATTACTGAAACGTTGAAAATTAGCATTAGCATAATTCACGGATATTTCGTTGTTAACGAAGTCGTTTTTCAAAAAATGCTCTTCATTATTGAAAATTAAAAATTTTGTTCATTGGTTTTTCCATGGTTAAGATGTAATATTTACTGGAAAAAATTAGCATTGACAGTTTGGTCATTATTTTAAGAGTGCAACCACAGTGAAAGCTGAAAATTGTAAAGACTTAAATGAAAAATACTTTATCAGTCAAAATACGCTTAATAAAGTTTTACCAAATAAAGGTACTTTTTAACAATATTATTTTTGTAATTCTTTCAATTGATCGTTAAAAGAAATACATATGTATGCAAATTAACAATCATGCCACAAATATTCCCGACTTAAGTGGATTTTGAACAGCTATTTCTATTTTTATCATTAGCTTATAACAGCCAAATTTAGTGAATAGTTATGCTTTTACTATGTACTAATGTTTCTGTTATTTATTTACACTATAAAAGAGAAAATATAATTTAATTTAAAACTTTTTGAAACATGATAAAATTTGATTTGATGGATTGAAATCTATAGTACTTAAGTGAAATCTCTTCAAACTGTCACTTAAATTTAATGGAACGAAAATATCGCATATCTATGCTTATTCTCGTATCGACTTTCAAAATTTTCCTGGTTATTATTGGAAACGTTTTTTGTTTTTAAATGTGCTAAAAATTAAGCCATAAATTCTCGCAGTTTATTCTATTTTCGAAAAATAATTTATCGTCTGCATAAATCTTTTCGATTGAAAATAAAAAAAGAAGAATTGTCATAAAAAGCTTAAATATGACAGACGTCCTTCTAGTTTTTTCATAATCGTATATTTAAATTTTATCTGCAAAGTTTTTTACTTTTTTAAATATATTTTTGGCTTAAATCCAAATACTAACTATTCTTAACTCTCACTGTGGGTTAAGTAAAAGAAAAATAAAACTTATCGATTTTTAATTAAAATAAAGCACAGAAACTTTACCTTTTCCATGATATTTATAAATGAACTTTGTATATTTTTCTAAAAGGTCATTCATTATTAAAAGTACTTTGGTATTTTGTATAATTTGGAAATAAATGCTTACATTTTCCCTCCTTTGAAAAAAACAAAGCTGTTTTTTGTCTTCTTCCTAGGTATTTAATTACCAAAGGTGTTAGGCCTCGCACGTAACAAAAGACCACACCGCAAACTATATTCCACTAAAGGTGCCTGTACACTGTACAGTACACTATACAGTACACAATATGTACTTATCCTTAAGCCCCCAAGAAGAAGCACTCATTCGCTTTGCAATTCAAAAATAAATTCTGATTTCATGAAATCGAAAATGGCATCCATAGCTTTGTAGGAAAATGAAAAAATAAATTTATATTTCATGTGAAAGTATTGTGTACGACAACTACGACGACGCACGTCTAAGTACCTATACACACACTAAACGCGAATAACTGTATATGTGCATTGCCATTTTGCATTACTGCTGCTATGTACTCGTATAGGTATTGCATTGATGATTGAAACTGAAATGGCTGACTGTCAAAACCTCCCTTCATTCCACCACTTTTTGCACTTTATTTTTTTTTTGTATTTTTTCTTTGCGAGCGATGTGTACTTGAAAGTAAGCAGAGGATATTTGTTTGGCCCTCAACAACTCACTCGAACCAAGCAAGTTTTGAAATTTTCTCTTGAAAAGCATTCTACGCTGCATAATGCTTGTATTGAAAGAAAAACATCAGTACTATCTTCTTTATTCATTCACAGTGTTGCCATATTTGAATGCCTGTATTCAGAACTTTAATTAAAAGATTAAATGTCAAAAATGACGTTTAGTTGAGCTTTTTCTTAAAAAAAAAAAAACTGATTGACATTTGAATTGAAACCCTTTGTTCCGTTGTTGACAAACAAACATTTGCTCACGCTTTTAAATCTCAAATATTTTAAAAACATGCACTGATCAATCACTTACAGCCGTATATACATATGTATAAAGCAATTTTAAAGCCATCGCAACTTTAAAATACCTTTAAGCAGCGAAATCGATTTCTTTAATCAATTTCACATTTAAGTAACGTTTATTAAAGGACCCTTAACTTAAACGACTCCACGCGCGCGGCGGCGTTTAAAAATCACTAATTGCCATTTTAAAATTTATTTTGACATATTCATTGTCATTTTTTTAATTTTGACGTTTGAAATTGTTTTAGTTTATCAATGACTTAAATACATTCAGTACATATGATCCCAATACAAAACGGGCACCAAAAATGTATAAAACCTCATACAACCCCATGGATCTTGAAGAAACTTATTTTCGACGGAAGTAAAGGACGGCTTTTAAATGAAAATATTCTAAAAGTGATTAAACGTGAACGTTGAGGGTTTACCTAGAAGTGATCACATCTCTGCTGATTTCCAAGAAATGGCTTCCATAAGATGAGGTACACTTCAAGAACAATTATTGTAACATTATATCCATTTCTGTAGGTGTAAGATAATGGGACAAATACCTCTCTGTGCGATATGTTTACAGAGTTTAAAATGTCAGAAAACACTTGAAATGCATAAAATGTAGTAGAATGTTGTGCTAAATTTTAAGATTCGTTATCGTTACCTGACACAAACATCGTTTTGTTAAGTACTAGTGGTAAAACAATTATAGATAAGAATTTTAGTTTCAGCAACTTAAATTTATAAGCATACTTATGTAACTAAATGTCATCTGAGAGACGTTCTACGAATGTCTAATTGATACGGGTGTTACATTTTGCAGCCAACATTTAAATTGTCTCTTTAAACAAATCAAAATTGATTTTAAAACATTTTAATTCTAAAATTTAATAAAAATGTTAAAAATCACCCATTTTATTGCTTTCCTTGTTTAAACACGAAATTAACTTCACATCACACTTTAATCTGGCAACACTATACAGTACGTGCTTTGTTATCGTTCAGCATGACATTTAAAAGGGCGCGCGAAAATGTTTACATATACAAAAAAGAAAACGTCCCACCAACCGACCGACCGACAACGACCGAGACGTCAACGTCATCTCTAGGATAATTCTTCTGGGGATATGCTTCTGCTTCTGCTTCACATCAGAGCGCATCCGTCAGGAGAGGAATTCCCTTCCCCAATATTTGCATTTGTAAACGAAGAATGACAATGAGTGTTCCTAGCAAAAACTTGTCGGAATTTTTTACCTTAAGAAATTTCTTTTTATCTTCTTTTCTTTTATTTTCTATTTGTTTAAAAAGTATACAAAATAGAAAAATGGCTGATTCAGAAACTTAGAGTACTCGTACCTTACCTAGGTACTCGTATATTATCTTCTTTTTGAACTTATGACCGATTTCCATTATAAATCAGAAATGTAAACATTTTTCTGAAGTATTATGAATAAATGAAAAGCAAAGAAGAGAAAATTATTAGGAATGCTATGACGAATGACAATAAAAATGTATAAAGTTCTTTTCCATCAAAATTCTAGGTAAAATGCAAATTGAGGACAAAATAAATAACGTGATAAAGAGCCTCATAGCCCTTATCTTAATTCAAATAAAAGAAGATAGGTATACCTTAAACTTACCTCCTTATCTATTTTTGTTTATATTGTTCTGCCAAATGTCATTTTTTCGTTGTAAATTTAAATAATACATACCTATGCAAAATAGTTTTTTTTTTTAATTCTATAGCTACTGACGTCAAAATTATCATATGGTATTTCTATCTAAGCAAGGGTTATTGTGGGGGTGAAAATAAAAGAATGGTTGGATAGAATTTCTATTCATGAGATGCTTCCGGTCAAGTATTGAGTAATCTACATAAATTTGATACGTCAAATGTTCATTTCACATGCAGGACAGGAAAATAATGACACAGACTGAAGTGATGGCCCATATAAACGTCAGATAATTTTTCAGACGCTCATTACATAAATAGATAATTCAATTAGAGTAAATAGGCTGAATAAAATTACCATTACGTAATTTATATAGATATTACATAAAGAAATTGGTATAGGTCTAGAATTAGATGAATTGAATATAATTTTTGTTACAATATAAAACAAAAAGTAATTGTTTCAGTTTCTCCCACAAACATATCTTAATATCTAAAATTTCTTCTTTTTTTCAAGTTTTATTTATGAATTTATTGTTTTGTTGCGTCAAGCTTTTAAAGGACGGCCAAGCCAACAAATTTTGAACTTCAAATAAAAGTTTATGTCAGTAGAATTGACATTTACCGCCAATTGCAAAAGAGTGTTGACTTTTTCGCCTCCTTCTATTATTCTGAATGATCAAGAGTTAAGGGCCAGTTATAGCTATCATTGGTTTGTCATTAGACACAGTAGAATCAAGCATTTAACATTCGAGTGGATCATTGACAGGAAAACTGACAGCTGGAAATGCAAAGCAAATCGAACGCTTTTAGTGGAACGATTTTGTTCCGAAATGTGAAATAAACAATCAGCTGTTCATTGAAAACGATTTAATGATTGAGAAATTAAAAATGAACTAAAAGGAAAGTTCTCGGTTAAATAATGTATTTTTTTTAGTAGAAAATATCCACAACTCATCTATTGTATTGTAAGAAATAAAGAAAATCCTTCGTTTACAAAAGAACTAAATTGCTTTATTTAAGATACGTCTTTTCGATTTCACGTTTGTACAAAAAGTGATTATTAGTGAAAAATATAAAATCAGAGTGACAAATAATAATATATAGTTTGTTAACTTGATTGAGAAATGTACAGTATAACATACTGTTGAGTATTAGATACTAATAGTTCCTTGTTCAGATACCACAGCTCTTCCCTCGTGAGAATTGTTTAACCTCTCACAAACAAATATAAATAAGATATGTTAAGATCACAATAATTTAGAGTCAAACTTAATTCATTAAAATACAATTTCAGAAATTAGATATAATAAAAAAAAAAAAACAATTCAATACATTTTAACAAAAGAAATCAATAAAACGAAGTTTAAAATGAAGTATTTTATGAAAGCTTTACTCTTCCAAAACCGTAACGATCTGGAGCCTGGCGTGCTCTTTCAGAACGTCTAAATGCTGGAGGTATTTGAATACCTTCATTTGAATTACTTAAATCATCCGAGAGCGCAGCCGACTTGGCAGAGGTCTCCGACATATTTGGCTTATCGATTTGGACTGATGTGGATTCTGACAAATTTGGCCTTTCGATTTGATCTGATGTCTCAGCTAAACTAATATCCTGAGTTTCCTTAGGATCTATTATTTCATCTTCGCTATCTCCGTCTGTTTGTTCAGGTAATGTTATTGGAGATTTTTCGATGTCTTCACCAATTCTTCTCATTTGATCGACATGTCGTTTCCATATACGACCATCGTCTAATTTAATGTTAAAATGTAACTTACCGAAAATTTCAGTTACTCGACCAAACTTCCATTTTTCCCCCGATAAATAATCACGCACTGCTACCCGCTGATTGATAGCAAATTTTGGTGCGCTTAATTGTCTTGGTTTGACTTTAGTTGGTGATGTTGGCAACATCAAATCAAGTTTTGATCTTATTTGACGTCCAAACATAATCATAGCCGGTGATTTACCTGTTTCTGTATGAATAGCTCGGCGGTACGACATTAAAATATTGCTCAACGCTTTTCCAATTTCATTACGATTGCACTTAATGGCTTTCAATTTATTTTTTATTGTCTGGACGTATCTCTCCGCTTGACCATTCGTCGCTGGATGGTAAGGTGCTCCACGCTTATGATGAATTCCATTTAGTTTTAGAAATTCTTGGAATTCTGATGACATGAATTGGGGCCCCCAATCAGAAACAAATGTGATTGGTAATCCAAAGGTAGAAAATATCTCTCGGCATTTTCGTATTGTAGTTTCAGCAGTTATATTCTGTAAAATGTGCACTTCTGGCCACTTCGAAAAAGCGTCTACTAATATAAAAAAGTACTGCCCCATAAACGGACCAGCAAAATCTGCATGCACTCGATCAAAAGGTTTAGATGGTGTTTCCCAACTGTGTGTTGGTCGTACTCCTTTAGCCTCGGGTCGCGTTGATTGGCAGTTTGAGCAATTCATCACCATTGCCTCTATGTCTTTATCCATGTTAGTCCACCAACAATATCCACGAGCAAGAGATTTCATTTGGTCATACCGAAATGCGCAGAATGTAGCTCGTTAAGAACTCGATTTCTTAAAGTTGGTGGTATGTAAACTCTTATGTTTCGCATCAAACAGCCCCTCTGTAGTGCAAATTCGGTTTGTTCGATTCCAAAACGATCTCTTGTTTCGCATTCTTGACCAAATTTCAAAGCTTGAATCAATTTTCGAACTGTTTCGTCTTTTTGCGTAGCATCTGCCAATTCTACTACTGACACTGGTAAATTTTCGATTGCATTCACTTCCAAGTGGTCGACTTCTTCAATGGTATTATTTGTTTGTTTAATCGGTAATCTGGACAACGCATCCGCATTTCCATTTTCTTTCGATCGCTTGCATCGTATTTCATAGTCAAAGGATTCCAAAAAAATTGCATAATGCTGCATACGCGTTGCTGACAATGTTGGCAACCCTTTTCTAGTTGAAAAAATTTGTGAAATAGGTTTATTGTCTGTAACCAAAATGAACCTACGTCCCCAAACGTATTGATAAAATTTTTTAATTCCAAAGACAATGGCATAAGCTTCACGATCGATTTGACTGTATCGTTGTTGAACTTCGGATAATGTCTGTGACGCGTATTGTATTGGACGTTCTGATCCATCACTAAAAATGTGACTCAAGACTGCACCCACTCCATAGGGACTTGCGTCCGTAGCTAGTACTAATGGCAGTTGTGGGTCATAATGTGCCAATACTACATCGGATTGCATTTGTCGCTTGACTTCTGAAAACGCACGTTCACATTTGTTGCACCAGATAAACTTTGTATCGTTTTTTAGCAAATTATTTATTGGATATAAAATTGTACTCAAATTTTGTAGGAAACGGCCATAATAATTTATGAGTCCAATAAATGATCGCACCTCATTCTTGTTTTCAGGTTGTTTCATGTCTTCTATGGCTTCAATTTTTTCCTTCATCTTTTTAATTCCGTGACAATCGATGACATAACCACAATACTCAATCTGATCAACCATGAACTCGGATTTGTCTAAATTTATACGCATATTATAACGGTGTAACCTTTGTAAAACTTGTTCCAAACGAGTCAAATGTATGGCATCATTCGGTGCCGTAATCTTTATGTCATCCAAAAATACCGTGACTCCATCTATGTCACTCAAAATCTGTTCCATCAGACGTTGCCATTTCGCAGGTGCGGATGCAATACCGAACATCATTCGTTTCGGCATATACAATCCCTTATGAGTGTTCAATGTTAGCAAACTTTGGTCGTCCGGATGAATTTCAAGTTGAAGATATGCTTTTGAAAGATCTATTTTAGTAAATTTCTTACCTCCAGCCATTGAAGCGAACAACTCGTCGATTGAAGGTAGTGGGTACTCATCGATAAACAAACAAGGATTCAACGTTATCTTGTAATCGCCGCAAATTCGGATTTTATTATTAATTTTTCTTACGGCAACAATCGGTGTTGCCCATTCGCTTGTTTCGACTTTTACCAAAACATCTTCTTGAACCAACTTGTCTAGCTCATCTTCAACAGCTTGCATTAGTGAAAACGGTACACGGCGAGCTTTAAAAAATACAGGTTTCACATTTTCCTTAAGGTGTAATCGAGCTTGCAATTCGGAAATCTTTCCCGTAGATTTCGAGAACACCTTCTCATATTTTTGGAGCAATTTCTTAATTTCATCCTTAGCATCAAGCCTCACCGTTGTTTCTAACTGCATTACCTCATTCAGTTTACCATCCAAAATCTTTTTCCAATCTAACCTAATTTGACGTAACCATTCTCGTCCAAGTAATGGATTCCGATTAAATCGCGTAATGTACATTTTAAGTTGTTTTGAATCGCCATGCCCATTTGTTCTAACATTTACCTGCACAAATCCCATACAGTCCAGTTTGTTGCCACAATAACTGACCAGTTCAATGTCACTTTTCTCAACTCGAAGATTGCCAAAATGTCTTCGCGCATCTGCCAAGCCAACCACGGTCACGGGTGATCCGGTATCTATTTCAAAAGTAAAGGGAAAATCATTAATGAAGAGTTTACAAAGAATTTTGGAACGACAAGTTACTGGTGATGCTTCTCCAATTTGATATAACTCTTCCAGATGTGCCAGTTCATCAAGCTGTACCATTTCATCTTCTTCTTCCAAGTGATTTGTGGCTCCAACACCCGACCTCTTCGCTCTAAAACAGACCTTCTTCAGATGTCCTTTTTGGCCACAACCATGACACACTGAGTCTCCAAATCTACATTTATTCGCCAAATGACTTGTATCTCCACATCGAAAACACTTTCTTACAAATTTGGTATTAGCGGGAGTTTTTTTTCGGTTTTTCTCTTTGACGAAGTTAACATCGGCTTCCTTCACCTTCTGAATTTCAGCACCACCTTTTTCAGATAATTCAATGGATTTGGCCAATTCTAGGGCTACATCTAACGTCAAACATTTCTTTTCCAAACATCGATTCTGACTCCGTTGGTTACGTAATCCAAAAACAAATTGATTTCGAAGTGCTGTCTCCAAATACGTTCCAAACTTGCAAGTCGCCGACAGTCTTCTTAACGCAATGACGAACTCATCCACCGTCTCGAAATCCTTTTGTTTCCGAAGATGAAATCTATAATTTTCCATAATTTCATTTGGTTCGGGATCGTAAAATGCTGTCAAGGTTGAGACGATTTCTTCGTATGTCTTCTCCAATGGTTTTGCAGGTGAAAGTTTGTCGCACAATGTGTTGTAAGCATCGTTTCCCATATAGTGTAAGATGAGATGAACTTTTTTATTTGTAGCGTTGTCAAACAGAGCGATAGCCGTTTCGAATCTATTCACCCATCGGTTCCATTTAATGTTTTGAGGCTCGAATGGTTCAATCGAAAATGCTGTTTGTAAGCTCTGCATGATTTGATTATGTAATTAAGCACAAAAAATTTTCTTTTTCTATCTTATATGTAGTGTACACGTTCCACGTTTATTCTCAAATATTGGGTTAACCGTGCTCGTCGCCAATTATTGTATTGTAAGAAATAAAGAAAATCCTTCGTTTACAAAAGAACTAAATTGCTTTATTTAAGATACGTCTTTTCGATTTCACGTTTGTACAAAAAGTGATTATTAGTGAAAAATATAAAATCAGAGTGACAAATAATAATATATAGTTTGTTAACTTGATTGAGAAATGTACAGTATAACATACTGTTGAGTATTAGATACTAATAGTTCCTTGTTCAGATACCACATCATCAGCTTCAAATCAAATTCAAAATTGACTCTTTTACTTACTTTAAAATCTCCAAACAACGATGAAAACCAATAAAAGCTATAACTAGCCTCTACATGTTGCCCAAGTGATGAACTCAGTCCTCAGACTTCTTTATGCAATTCTTATTGACCAGTAATAGCTGTTATTGTTTTCAACTGTTGACATTTTATTGACAGTTCAGTTATAGAAAATGGAACACCTTCAGTGGAATGATTTTGTTCCGAATTGTAAAATAAAAAAATCAGCTGATCATTGAAAGCGCTTTCACCATTGAACAAAATCAAATTTTAGTAAGACAAAAATTATACGTGAAATGAAGTATTTTTTGTTTTAAACTCTACAATTTAAAAGAATTATTTAAAGGTTTATAAATGACTAAGATTTTATACCTCGAGTTTTAATTTTCGCTTTTTCCTTGATTTTTCAAAAAAATCGGTAGTTAAAGTTTAGTAATAAAGAATAAATTGTTTTCTAATTGGCCAGTTATATCATTGGTATTTATTATTGAAAATTTTGTTTTCGAGATTTAAAAGTGATTAAAAATAAATAAATTAGGTGGCGCAACAGTCCGTAGAGAACCAGGGCCTAGTGACTTACAACTCTCAACTATTCCTGTGTGCGAGCAATTGCAGGGATGGAGGGGAACTGTGCAGTTTATATGCCGAATCCGAACGGCTAATTTGAGAAAACACTTTTTCATGACAAGAATTACTCTTGGAGAATTTGTCAATTCCTCGCAAGAGGCAGCACCCGTTAAAAAAACTTTAGGTGGCACAAGCAGTGATTAAGAGAGTAAAATTTGTAATGTTTGGTGTCAAAATGAAGTTGATCAGTTTTATATTTTGTCTACTAAAAAAATACATTACTTGATCCAAAACTTTTCTTTTAGTTAATTTTAAGTTTTTGAAATTATTTTTAATTAATAGCTGATTGTTGATTTCACATATCGGAACATATTCGTTGCATTGAAACCATTCCATTCTTCAGTTTTATTTGATTGATCAAGTCTTACCTCAAATGTTTGATTCTAATCAGGAAATGCTTGATTTAAATCAGGAAATTTTTGTCCAATGACAGAAATTTTCAGTAAACGCTGTAACCTGTCAAAAAAATTCCAATAATTGGTTTCAATGATAGAAACCAATGATAGCTATAACTAGCACCTAAGGATTTTATTTTAGTGTAAAGTAAATTCAGAGTGAGATAGATAATGAATTTAATTCAAAAAATCTTACGAAATTATTGAGTTCAGTATTTTCAGTCTCATTTTGAGTACAGATCACACTTAGATATTTTTGGTTCTATTTTTTTTTTTTTTATTTTAAGACAAGCTGTCAAAAATACACTTTCAGCAATTGAAATGTTATCTTCTTAAATTTTGGATTAAGTGATGGTGAGCTCCATTCTATGTGAAACAAGTTTCAAGAGTTATTAAAGAATATGCGTTAAGGCTCACATTTATTTAAACTTATGAATAATTGTATTACTCTGATGGCTCTGTGAGATTTCTAAGGATTTTAAGAGGTTAATTTTGCCTTAAACTTTTACTGCCGAGCTTTTGTTACTATAATGTTTTATGGGCTTTCCTTATTATAAGCTCCACAGGGATGTCATACATATAAGCATTTTGAAATGACAAAAATCTGAACTTTTTTCAAGGCCCTGAATTCAAAAGCTCCTCAATAGAAATTCATGGAAAGAATAAGTGGCAAATTACCGAATTTGCTAGAATAATTCTAGAACACTTAGCGTTTAAAAATGAAATGCAATATGCAACTGTCAGTCAGTGCGCGTTCAGGATCAACTGTGCGTCAGACAGGTAACATTGGATGGCGGAGGTTATGAAAAATTCATAGGTTCAATTCAGAAGATTTTGAAAAAAAATCTACCGTCAGGCCTCTCCTTACAATGTTATCCAACGTGCGTCGTAAAAATGTCAATTTTCACTGTCAAACAGAACTCTCATAATATAGAACTAGTCTACTTTGAATTTCTAAAACCTATTAACGCAATTGGACTATGTATTATTCTTGCCTTGAAAAATACAAAACGGAGACGCTCTCTTCTTGTTGGAGAAATATATGCTTTTCTCTTTGGTTTGTTGTCTTTTTAAATATTACATGATAAGTTGCCTAAAAATGCCTATCAATAAATAAGACACCTTAGGTAATATATTTCACTACCTTCAATATATGTTTCATTATTATGGGAAGATTAGATGCGGTCATTATAAGGGCACCATTTAAAAAGTTCTGCTATAAAATGTGTTAAAAACAAAAACAAATAAACAAAATTCAGAATCATTATTTTATTAGGTATGTGTAACTTAAACACACAAAGCTATATCTTAAATGAGCTGATTTTGGACTTGTATTAGTTCCAAAAAGAGATCTTCTTTTTGTTTGTAATTAAATATCCTAAACTAAACCAAATAAAAATGGAAACCAGTCTGACTATTTTTAGATTAAATGCATTTGGGATAAAACAAAACAAAAACCAAAACAAAATCAACAAAAATAAATGGGCATTTAATTAATTCAGATAAAATTCTAAATTTGCTTTGAACTAAACTAAACAAACGTGTGAACCAACAGAAGAATTTATTTATACATAATTTATTCATGTATTATAGATACTTTTACAACACAAGAATTTATAATAAATGATGAATTATTTATAAAAAAAAAATAGTTTTTTATAAATTATTTAGTGCCTATTAGGTTGAGGGCAAAATAATGAAATTTAAATTCACCCATTTACAATATTTTTAAGTCTGAATTTATCCAAAAAAGGTACAATTTTAGAAAATGGCTTTAAATATTGTTTGTTTTTTATCCTACAAAATGACTCTCAAATATACTTGTTTTAATTCAAAAAGTTGCATTATAGATCATTTCCATTGCCAATTAACACATTTGCAATTGTATACCGTTTAAAGCAATTATTCCTGGACCGTGAGAGCCTCAAATGCTACAATTCTCTCTATTAACGTAGCCTCTCTGGTGTGAAAATCGGCCTGATCATTACATAATTTTGATAGATTTCAATTATCCAAAAACACTGATCGACAAAATTAGTATCCTGGCTCAGATGTCCCAAATTCGAAACTCGCTTTTAAATTTCTGTATCACATCAGGTTTTTAAAACATGCCATCTTTAAAAATGCTCAAATCAACCCAACACAGGGTTTGTAAAGTTACAATTTAAATCATTTTAGTATCTTACTTAGTTTCTGAAAATTCTCATTAGTTTTGAGTCTTTATTTGACTCTATATGAAGTTTTGAGAAAAACTTGAATTTGATACATTCTGGACTTAATTTTTAATGCTGATTACGAATCCAAACTTTATTTTTAACTATTTAGTTAAGTTTTAGAAAATACCCGTTTTCGACATTATTTTTATATTTTTTAATATATGTATTTCAAAAAATTTAATTGTTTAGACAACTTCCAAATCGTTTTACCTTTTTGTGCTGAAAACAGATTTTTCATAAATGGTTCAGTGTTTCTTTCCGATTTTTGTAGTACAGCTGAAATCTATGAAGTTATGAAGATTTTTCGAGAATTATATGACATACCATAAATATTCTAAATAAATATTTAAGAAAAAAGGCTTGGAAAACCACAACAAATTTGATTGAAAAAGCTACTTTATGGATTCAGATAGCCTGAAAAAGCCTTATATATCTACGTGTTTTTTTTCGAATTTTCAAAAGTAATAACTCAAAAACCTGACGTTTTACATTCATTTTGAAGTTGGATTTGATAAAGGCAATCAAAAACTTATTGGAAACATTTGGTAAGAAAGCCTTGCCGACTAGTGTAAGCGAAGGCATGACATATGTATGTAGCTGATGTCGATCGATCGTCTTGAGTTTATTGAACTTTAAAAGCCTTAAAACTTTGGTTCTCTTATGAGAAAAAACGTTGTAATGTGGAATAATTATTTATTTATTTTTTATTTTTTCTTATCAATAACATATTTTAAATACACTATTAATAAATCACGCCTATTCTGACATTCTAATGAATAGCCAATTCGTTAGAATAAATCTATTCATTAGAATGAAATTTCTGTATTTTGACATTCTAACGAATAATGTTCATTGTTGAATGAATGTATTAAATGAACCGGAATGAACTCGAATTCGAAGTCAGCTGTTTGAAGTTTTGATCTTATTTAATGTGACCAAAGTAACAAAATTTAAAATTGTTCCACAAACTTTCAATTTCATTGAAACAATTGGATGGGAAAAAATAAATTAATAAAGTTCTAAGTGCTAGTGATGTTAATTATTTAAAAAACCATCAATGACACTTTGAATATGGGAACATAAATTTAAGTTTATTGATATGAAAAGTAAAAAAAAAATATAATACAAAATTTTGTACAGCTAACTCAGCACCTTTAAATCTAATAAAATAATTAATTTACATATAATTCGATTTGCTTTTGTCCAACATGCAAATTTAAAGTCTCTTTATTTGAATCACACCTGGTCACACTTCAAAATTGTCAACAAGAATAAAAAAGTAACACAGTCGTTAAAATCGTTTAAATTGTCTTTCAAAAATTCAAATTGTTTTATTTATGAAAAATCAAAACAGCATAAATAGAAAAAGAATTATGGATGCATCAAATCCATTGGGGATTCGATTTGTAAGAAAACCTCTCGCGATTTCATGGTTTTCTTCCATTAATTTTATAAGAACTTCCTTTTGTTCTCTAGTTGTCCAATTCGAGTGTGACTGTGACCTTTAATAAAAACATCAACAGATTTTCATTAAAATATATTCCATTTTCTTTTCGGAAAAAAAACAGAACTTACATGTTTTTCTTTTAATTCTCTCATCAAGATGTGAACGCTTAATAAATGACGTTTGTTTCGAATGATTAGAAAGTCAAAGTTTGCTTTAGTTTCGAATTAAAATTAACTTTCGAATCGTTAGAAAGTGAAAATACGTATTATACGAATTCGAATAACTTTCGAACGAAAGAGAATGTCAAAATAAGGGTGAATGGTAAATAGGAGCACTAGCAGCAGAATACTATCGGCTCCTTCAAAGATTGACGAGGAATCGACAAGCTTGGGTTTTTGTCAATAACATCGGCTACATAAGAAATATTTTCAATTTATTTTAAGCGACTCACAAAATTTCTTTTCTTCACATCACTAACTAATGCTGACAGTTTCTCAAATTCTTCAACGAATTTCACTGTAGCCTACTGAA
This sequence comes from Eupeodes latifasciatus, assembly GCA_920104205.1. Taxonomy (NCBI): domain Eukaryota; kingdom Metazoa; phylum Arthropoda; class Insecta; order Diptera; family Syrphidae; genus Eupeodes; species Eupeodes latifasciatus. The sequence goes on from OV049924.1 coordinate 371,980,220, forward strand.
AACTCTTTAGGTATGCGAACTGTGGCTGAAAAATGTCCATCATTCTTGTATAGTTCATTTAAAGAACGTCAATCCGTTGTTAAAGCGTGTATCATGCAATTTTTAATAATGACGAAAGTTTTACCTGTCAAATGTCAAAAAATTACAGTTTCAAAAGTGGCAGCTGCCCAAATAGTTGGTTATAAATGAAAATCAATGAAACCTTACTTTGGAAAACCCTTAATTTTATTGTTTTCGTAGAAAAATATAAATTCAATCTTTTTAAAATTTTCGAGAGAATATATACATATGTACACAAAAAATTTCAACAAAAACAATCCAAAAGCTTATAATCTAAAATTAGTCATTATGTTTCTCTCAAAATATAAACAGACCTCTTTATAAACAAATATTTATTTTCAATGACTAAGAATCCTCACTGTATATCCATATGTCGTCAGTGAAGACTGAATTGTCTACTGCTTCTATATAGTCTAGCTTTAGATTCACTTTATCACTTGAGCCAAAAATTGAAATTCTCAATTTTAATTGATTATTATGTACCATGAAAAATATTTATCTCATGACGCCCAAGTAAAGGCTTTAATTATGAGTATGTATTTGTATTTACTTCACCATATTCCCAATACCATCAAATACAAAAAAAAAGGAACAGACAGTAAAATATATATTTTTAAATTAGCACACAAAAAAGATAAAGATTAACAAATTTCCACCTTTCATCAAAAATATAAAAATATTATTATTCTATAGGAACCATCACATTTTGAATATGAAATGAGAAAAGTTTTTGTATTTCTTATTCTATTTTTAATTTGCGTGCACTTTTCAATTACAAATTTCAAAAACAAAAAATGAAGATAAATTAAGATCTTTTCTTCATGAAGGTATTTTAAATTTATGATGTAAAAAACTGTCTTCAAAGTGGAATTCATTTTGTGGGCGTTAATTATGTATAACATGTGAAAATTAGAATGAATTCTTCTAGATGTCAGCATGAATGGTTTTATGTGACATACTTCTTATTTTTCTTGCACATCAAGCCTTTTTCTTTGTTAAGAAAAATGAAATTTAAATTTATTGCATTTATACTCGACGGCACTTGAAGAATTACAAATTATCTAAATCACTCTGCTGACTTTGCTTAAAATTTCTTCATATACAATACACACATCAAGAAAAAAAGAAAAAAATCAAAATTTCCAGCCTAATTAATGACCTCACTTCCTCTACTCTAAAGGACATAAATCGCTGTAACAATTTGAATAAATATAATGGCACATAAATCCTTCTTCATTTAACGCAATTTCAAAAACCTGGTGTTTTTAATGTGAATTTTTGAAATTCATTTTAAAACCATTTCATGTACATTGTAGTTTCTTTTTCTGCAAACCAATATTTATGCTCTCTCTCTTTCGCTCTCGCATAAAACACTTTGCCGCTAGATGACGCTGGCACTACCGCATCTTTGATTTATATTTAGCTAATTCGAATGCAGGCTACAATAAATTTGAGTGAAACAAGATAAAAAACAAAAAGAGAACGAAGAATTATTTTTATTTCAAAAACTCATAAACTCTCGATTTCAAAAACCAAAAGAAAGAAGAAAAAAATTATAAAATCTATGTTTTGTGTGTTCTTTAAGTTGAAGCAGTTATAGCAGCAACGCAGTGATTCGAACAAAAAGAAAAGAAAAATAAGAAATAAAATTAAACTAAAAATAAAATTCATTGCACGAATATATTCATGTGCACAGAAACAACCAACTAAAAACTCAAAACCAAAAAATTCGAAGTGAATTAAAAATATACATTCAGTGAGTATCGAAAGAGTTAACCTATAACAGTCCATCGTATACGCGGCGCGGTTCGAATTCGAATTTCGTCCAAAAGAACCAAGACAACCCAAGCCCAACAAAATAACGCAACGGCAAGTTACGGATGCCGATAAATTTTCATTTTTCTGATCATCATCATCAGAGAGATTTTTGCGTCCCGTCGCGTCGTAATTGTTGTTGTTGGCTTTAATTTTGGTTACACGCTGCACTGCAATTGCATGTGCAGTGCATGACTATCGAGAATCGATCTTTGATCGGCCTCTTCTCTAAACTTCCTGGATACAAAAATACATGAACTAAAAAGAAATTCAATCGTTCAATAAAATTTTAGGGAAAAAAGCGCGCGTCCCATTGCGTTGGTCTTGCCAGTGGCGGCGCAACAACACTGCAACACGCATCAACATTTTCGTAACACAGTGTGTACGAGTATATTTTCCTATATCAAGTGTATTTTTATGCTAAATTCGTGAAAGAAATAAAATCTCGCTGGTTTAACAAAATACAATTAAAAAAAAAAACCTATAAAATTGACAAAAAAGTGTGTGTTTCTTCAATTTCGAGGCAAGATACATACAAAACAAAACATACTTATGTTTCTATTTATAATCTAATGTTGTTAATATTACTCGTCTTCCTAATGAAATTCGTGGATATTTCGATTTTAAATCGGGCCCGTTCAAGAGGCCCGAATGTTGCTGCAACAAATGTTGTCAATTCGAATGGCAACAATAGCAGTAGCAGTGGCAATAGCAGTGCCAGTAGCAGTAATTCTTCATCATCAAAGGAAAATTATTATTTTGAAAATGGTCTTAATTCAAATCATCATGACGGATTATTTCCAATTACACCGCAACAAATGCAACAATTACGTCATTATCAACAATTACAACAGCAACAATTGTTGCTATTGCAACGTGAATTGTTGCGTAGACAAAAATTAAGACAGCAACAGCAAAATAAAAAAAATAATGCAGCAACTAACACGACGACGACGGTGGTAGAAGCGAGGAACAACCATCCAAATGGTGGATCTTGTAAAGGTATTAAATTTAGTTTTTTTATAATTTGTTTTTATTTATTTTGATAAAAAAAAAGGAAAATATTTATTTAAACTGGCCATTGTCCAAGAGAGAGAAAAGTTTTGCCAAATGGTGTGTTGTGTGAAAAGGAAATTTTTAAATTCACCGGTGGCAAAAATTCTTGGAATTGGAATGTATGGCCTGATTTTTTGAGGTGACCGAAATGAAATATGCGTTTATGTACATAAATGTGTGTGCTTTTGTTATGTTGAGATACAAAAACAAAACAAAATTTGCTAAATAAAATGAAAGCCATACAAAAATGGCAAATCAAACAAAATTAATTAAAGCGAGAATGAGTCATTTTAAGGAAGCAATATTTAATTGATTTTTGCTTTTATTATTTTATATATTTAAACTTTGATGTTTTATTTTTTGGCCCGTCATGAGCAAAATGTGAATATTCTAAAGTCTAGTAGAAATTTGTTCGTATTCTTTTAAAGTTAATAAATTTGTATTAATTAAAATGTTTGAACTCAAAGGAATCGGATTGAAAATCCAACAAAAGTTTTTGGCTAAATTTCAAAACCAATAATTAACTTAATTATCGCCAAAATTGGATATCTTGTTTTATTATTTACAAGTAATCGATTTTTATTTTGTTTTTATAAGAAAATAATAATTTTGAGTTTTATCCTTTTACCAACCAAACGATCTCTAGTCTTCAACTAGAGAAGTCAAACTGTTAAAAATTAAACAGATAACGTTAAATCAAACAGATCAAAAATATTGCTGAACGCATTAGTTTTTGCTTTATTTGTCACCTTCACCACATTTTGAAAATGACATTTAAATGACATTTTGAAAATGACATTTAATATCTGGTTATGTCTGAGCAACTCCAAAAGATAAAAACGATCTTTTTAGCTTTAAATGACTATGTGCATTAGAGCAACCAACGACCGAAGAATTGATGGATATGGATACATGTGATTTTAAATAATTTATAAACAAAAAGGTAGTAAAAGCTTTTACATTCCCAAAATGAGGTAAATATAAGAAATCAAATTGTTCGTTACGAACTGCAATCTGATTGTAACGAACTGTCAAACTCAAATCGTGTTCCACATACGATCCACACTTCAATGAATAAAATGTTTTCTCTTGTCTTATTGCTGAAACAATCACGCATGACATATTGAATAGAAACAATGGACCTTAAGCTTTGTGCTCAATCTCAATTAAGATTGTAAATATTGTAAGCTCGGCTTAACGCCCGAATAGATCTATTTTGTCGCGCTTTGACAGCTGACAACAGCAGCATAGTTTATAGCAGCAGTGTCTTCCCTTTTTTCTCAACGCCCGAGATTTGAACCTACGTTACGTTCTGCAAATTCTTAGGTCGCGCTTCAAGACACATGCTAAAATATCACAAAGTCGGTAAGAAGTCTGCCAACATAATAAAAGAATAAAAGCAAGTCATATGAAAGAAATGTCATAATGCACGAATATTTGCTTATTCGTTAGTTGTTGGCCGCCTTCATGTGAACAGTTCTTAAATTTCCGCTTAATGGAGTTCTTCAAATGGTTCTAATGATTTGAGAGGGGTTTGTTTAAGTTAAATGCTTGCTTAAGTGAAATATAAATATTTTGACATTTTTCGTTTTCTTTTAAGGGAGTTTTTCTGATAATGAACAATATAGAAGCAAAACAATCAATAGTGTCATCCATGAGAAACATAATGTTGCAAATATGATTAAACAAATTCAATCTTTGATTAAAGAAGTATTGCTTCATCGTACATTATGTTTAAAAGAATAAAATATGTCATAACTTCTGCAATGCCGACATCAAAACACATTCACTGAATAACTACACTGTCATCGAATATAACCAATGCGTTGAAACTAAAATGCAGTCTTTATTCTATCACATCATAAAATCAGACATGAAACACAAAAATGTAGAAACGAATTTCATAAAATCGATTTTGTTTTTACTGCCTTATCTGCAAAAAGTACAAAATAATTTGACGTTTCATGACAGTTCGACTGACATTTGTGCTGTTTCTTAATTTTATTGCATGGTTTGAAAAGTTTGAATTGTATAACTTGAATTTTTCCACCCACAAACTTAAAAATAAAAAAAACCAATATTGGTTTGGAGAATAAGTTAATAAAATACTCAATGCAACTTGACTACTTACGTCATTTTGACTTAAAAGAATGAACAATATAAAACTGTTTTAGTTTTACACTGAAAAGAATGTATTTTTAAAGTTAAAAAAGTACAAATAAACATTTTTTTTGTTTCTAATTTGAAATGGAGTTAAGTTTTATTAGGTGAATCCATTAAAAACTTTTGTTTATAATATGATCTTTTGATTCTGCTTTAAATGGCGTATCATTTTACTGGCGAACGCCTTTATTATGTTTTTTTTTTGGGAAAAGAAAAATCAAACCGACATTTAAAAATTTGTTTCTCTTAATACATTTTAGAAAATGTGCGTAAACAAGATAGATATTTGGATATCTGACTTTTTAATATATAATAATTTTGCTTAAAGATCTTCTTACTCTTATATGCCTTATGCTTGTTAACGCCTTTAAATATACCTATATGTTTTGATTCAATTGTCAGCTTTTTGTGATTGTCTAGAACGACTGATATAAGTTTTAAAATCTGAGGGCAACAAAATCTAATAATTTTTGTTTTTTTAAAAACTAAATTTTGTAGATTTTAGATGATTTTTAACCCACCTTTTTTAAGATTCACTTAAATATGGCCATTCATTTCGTGGTACATTTTTTATAAAACACCTGTCAAAGGTAGATTCCATTAACATATGAAGTGTCATAATATTAGTTTAATACTTGCCATTTGGCAGGTTCAGACATAAGGAATTGATTTCAAAGTAAGGGAAATTTTTAGTATCTAATTGGCCAGCTGCTAAGAAATTGCCTTCCAATTGAAGTAACTTTATTGGAAAGTTAGTCAAGAAAAATCTCCCTTGCTATGAAGTCAAGTCTTCTTATGTTAAAATGCCAGTTGATAATGTTTTTTTTTTATTCACTCTGTGATTGTCATATTGCAAAAGGAATACAGACCTTTTCTTTGCAGTACAACAGTACACAACTTATGATGGACTTGTAACCTTTGTAAGGAGTTTTTTCTTTCTGCAAGTAAAAGAGTAAAGTCAAATAAACTTCCAAGTTTGAAATTAATGAAATCTCAAAAACTAGCTGTCTTGATGTAATTTTGCGTTCAAGGAATGAAATTGACTGCAAAGTCCCTTGTGTCGTCTGAACCTTCCCATTTACAAAAATGGATCGCATAGCAATCGAAGAAACTTGGAAAAGTGGTGATTTAAAACGTAGCCGTTTTTAAAGTAGTAAGCGTTGATTATGGTTGTCTAAAAAGACAAACTATTGAACAGACCGAAATTTGAAAAGAGAAATACTCAGAAATACACGCAAATGTCAGAGATATGTATGTGGTTAAAAATTACATCAAGAAAATTGCATGCTGTCCAAAACAGCTATTTGAATGGCTCTATTGACTTTATTTCTGTCAAAACCGAAACTTTATCAGAAATAAAATATTCGTCAAAAGTTACTCTAATGTGTGTGTTTTAATTCGCCTTGCTATCAAAATAGAAAATTTAACGACCCGTAACAGTTTCGATCTGTAATTTTGACTGCTAGCTTTTTTGATTTGTTTTTAATGTGTAAATTGTGTTCAAAGTAATTTCGGACAAAAACATTTCTTTAATATTGACACAAGTTTAAATTAATCACATTCTTCCTATGAAGTTGAAGATAAAATAAATTTTTTTAAAGGACAATTGACAGCCGCAATGACAATAATAGTATTCCATTGGTTACGAAAAAAATTGATTTTTTTATAAATCTACCTCACAAATGAAACTTAAAAATTTACCTAAACTTAAATTTTGTGGTGAATTCCAAATGAGAACAGAAAAATGTGGAAAGTACATAGTTACGTTTAAACAACGCAGTTATTTTGTTTTTGTTTACCTTACCTTTAAAAAATTGAACACAAAAAAGGTATAAACTGCTTTTAATTGCTCATCATCATCATAAAAATAAAAATAACAAAAACAAAATTATCTACCGTTAAATTGCAGGTTAATAGCTCACAATATTCATGAGCATTTCTTGTTTACTGTCACTTTATGATTGTTTAGACATTGAAATTATTTTATTATGTAAACAATATAAAAGTGCGTTAATCTCTTTTGATTGTTTAGAAGATATATCAAAAAATAAAAATATTTACAATCGACTACTTTTCAAGTCCATAATTTTCTCTGATGGCTAAACGTTCGTCAATTGCAATTGAGTCTCAAGTTGGCTTTTAATTTGGACTTATTTTTTTCTTTTTTGCATTGACTTCACTTCAAGAAGAAAGGCATATTTTAACTTTGTATTTACGTATCAAAGTTTTGACTTCATTTTCAAGTACACCCGTTTTGTGTCTGTTTCTTCTTAAGTGCTGCCCATTTTCAAGCGCAATATTTAAAGAAGATACAAAAAGTAGTGACAGACAAACCAGAAAATAAACGTGTCTCTGACAATAATTAAAAATTAAGAAAGAAACAAATATTTAATGGAGCCTAAGTTGACGTAGTTTAAACAAATGATTTTTATTTGGTGACAAGTAGATTGAAGAGTCTTTAGAGGGTTCTCCCCTCTTCTAGAATTCAAAAAATACACAAAAATTCATTGCTGAGTGATTGCGGCGTAGAAGGAGCGGGGTTGGGATGATTTTCTAAACGTTCAAGTAATAACACCACTTGAATGGGAGATTATTTATCTTCAACTCGAGGGTTGCACTTGTGCACATAGAAAATATTAGACAGAGGAGAGTTAGGGAAGAAAGATCACACAGAAGATCAACAGACGCCTCCACTAAAATAATAGCCGATAGTGGAACCGCATCGGGAATCTTCCCTTTTTTCCAAAGAAAAAGTTACTTTTCTCTCCTGGCTAATCAAAATATTTTTTGTGTTTCTTTGGCCCCTGTGTGTTATTTCAAAAATGCTTAATAACTCAATTTTATGTTGAAGAATCAAGTTCCCATAATAGTTTCTTGTGGTGTTCCCTTTTTCCCGAGGGAATCAAGCTATAAAGCCGTCGCGTCGCCACGCCTCGGTCGGTCGCGGTGTGTGGGAGACAAAATCCATCGATTTTTTGTTTCTACTTGATTTGAAGTAAAACATAGAGGGCGTGGGTGGATGTTGTTCATAATGTCTGGGAATGATTTTTCTTCTTTCTTTCTTCTGTCGTTTTTTTCTGGAACTAAATTGCATGACCAATGCCATGTTATGTGCACTTAATCAAACGTCAAATCGGCTACTCTCTGTCTTGTCTGTAGCAGTAGATGATGCACTTGAGTGAGTGCGTCTGATGTATACATTCCGCAGTGTGGACGGGGTGTAAAGAATGAAGCGCACTGAATGTGTTCCCCTAGTGGTGAGTAGGGTGCCATGGAAAAATCTTAAGGAATTTAATATGTTTTCGTTTTTTTATTCACAATTGTTGAAGATATAAGTACTATTATTTATTTATTTTTTATAAAGAGCTTTTATTTATATTCTTCCATTTTTCTTTCTTTTTTTTAACAAATGTTTTTACAACGTAATGTGTTTAATGATGTTCAACATATGGCTAATATGGTAAAGATGTTTTCTTGTTTTTCAATGTTATTTTTTCTGCTTTTGAGTTTTTATGAGATATTATCTTTTTGATAAATATTTTTAAAAGCTTTTCGAAGTGTATTGTAAAGTAGAGAATTTTATTTTTAGAAATGAATAGAACAAACATTTTGATAAATTCTATTTTCAATAACAAAATATAATTCATTTTATAAATAGAAGAAGCATTCATATTCATAACTTTACCAGGTGTTTGTTGTGGTTTTCGAAAAAAAATAAAGTTCTCCCTCTCTGTCAAAAATTAACAACAAAAATGTGTAGAAAAGTTAATTGTTTTTGACATGGTAAAAGTTTTGGTTGTTGATAAATTAATTAGTTAATAATTTGTTTAATGGAGACTCTTTTTTTAACTTCATCAAAGGGGTTTCTATGTTATTTTTGTAGGAATTTTTGTTTTTTTATTATTAGATCGAATTTCTAATTTTGTTAAGCAATTAGTTTTTAAACTTATTTTGCTTTAAATTCTTTGGTATTAAAAATTAAAATTTATTACATATCATTTAATTAGAGTCGTTAAACAATTTTAAATAGAATACAAATCAAGAAAATAGAAAGCAAAAATGCTTTTGGTATACCAGGCGAATATTTCGAAACAAATTTGTTTGACAAATCAATGGTTCTTTTTTTTAAATATCGGGCTTAACCTGGGTTATATCACAAATTTCCTTGGGAAATGATTAATGTCAGGGTAAATATTCTAATAGGCCATTTTTCTGTCAGATTTGGACACAGAAGTTACTGTATATCTGAAAAACACTCTAAGTTACTCATTGATGTTTTTTCTCTCTAGTAAATCTAAGATTTCCCAGTTTAAACGCTATCGAAAAATCATAGTTTGACATTGGTAAATCTTGAAATTCTCTTTAAAGTAGTAAACTTTTCCTATTAGTCTCAATTTAACTATCCAATAAATCAAAGATTTCTCCAGCTAACCAAAGTAGTAAAAAAATATCTGGTGAATATTCTGTTTTCCTAATAGACGGTTTTTCAACTTCAATAATTCCATCTTTAAGGTCTTGAATCAATTGTGGGGCACGTGTCTTTAAAAAACAAGTATAAAAGCCCAAAAACCGCACAGAAAATGAGTGTAATGTGATTTGTGAAATGTCCAATTTCAAAGATCGACAAACCTGGGTTTTCTATTTAAATTCTCAGTTGTTAATGAGCACACAGGGTTTTGATTTTGATCATACACTAAATTGTCCCAACAACTTAAATTTGTCAACCAGTTTTACTTTTGCTGATATCTAAGTCTCATTTTAGGCAAAAAACTGAATTGGAAATGAAAGGCTCAAGAAACCTATTGACGCTCTCTTTTTCTGCAAAAAAGCCAGTGGCAATAAATGAGGCTGCTGAATTACGCATTGGTTAGGCAAATCAGTAAGCAGACTGATTCTAAATTGTACGGTGGTTCAGTATAGTGAGCAGCATTAGACAAAGGTATTAACCGCGACAAATAGCTGCAAGCTCTGCTATTTGCCTAAGAGTACTAATAAGCGCATTGGCCACTCTTCATTAATTAGAATCAATTCCAAATAACGCAGACTACACCATCCCCTAACTACAGTTCTATAAAAACTTCCAGACTATCTATCTAATTTCGCATTCCAAATCACAGCTGTAGCGTGTTCCAAAAAAAAATCTTGCCCTGGCTTAAGAAAACGTGTTATCAATATCTGATATTCGGATTTTTGGACAGTCAGGCTGCAATGAAATCTTTAGACTCTTTCTCTACAAACTCTATAGTCTCGAACTGTGGATCATCTCTAATGGAGATGATACAGCAGTTTAACATTCATCTTTTCTGGGTGCCTGGCCATAGAAACAGATCCAATCGCTATGTAAAAGCTTTTGCTAAAACTGAAAACGCTATAAAGGAAACCAACATCAGCAGATTGCATATAAGCTCGGTAATCGGTGTCATAACCGGACTCTGCTTAATAGGAAAGCACGCCACGCGTATAGGCGTATTCTCAAATGAGATGCTCTATGGACGAGGAACATAAAGAAACAGTACTTCACCTCTTCTGTAGATTTCCTTCTTTAAGCCTAGTACGCTGCTGATGCGAAACGAAATTTCCCATACAAAAATGACATGACGAAATCATAAACGAAAAATTTCGCTGTGCTTTTCGTTTTTCAGTACGCTGCTGAACGACGAAATGTGTCATTTTAGTGGATAGCTGTACTAGATTTCGTAGTACAATTCTCCACTCTTTTCGTTCTCAATTTAATTGCCCGGTATATTAATTGCTTGCGAAATTTTGACGTTTTATTTATTTATTGAAAAATTTTTCGAATATTTTGTTTATGATTTCGTCATGTCATTTTTGTATGGGAATTTTCGTTTCGCATCAAGCTTAGTACGCTGCTGATGCGAAACGAAATTTCCCATACAAAAATGACATGACGAAATCATAAACGAAAAATTTCGCTGTGCTTTTCGTTTTTCAGTACGCTGCTGAACGACGAAATGTGTCATTTTAGTGGATAGCTGTACTAGATTTCGTAGTACAATTCTCCACCCTTTTCGTTCTCAATTTAATTGCCCGGTATATTAATTGCTTGCGAAATTTTGACGTTTTATTTATTTATTGAAAAATTTTTCGAATATTTTCGTTTATGATTTCGTCATGTCATTTTTTGTATGGGAATTTTCGTTTCGTATCAGCAGCGTACTAGGCTTAAAATTGAACTTCAACTTCCAGACAGAACTCTCCACAAATATTTTTCCGCTGTGGTTTTCGTTTTAATTTCGCTCTGCACTTGGAGACTGCCGAAAAATTTCGTTTCGCATCAGCAGCGTACTAGGCTTCAGCAGCGTACTGGGCTTAAAATTGAACTTCAACTTCCAGACAGAACTCTCCACAAATATTTTTCCGCTGTGGTTTTCGTTTTAATTTCGCTCTGCACTTGGAGACTGCCGAAAAATTTCGTTTCGCATCAGCAGCGTACTAGGCTTTAGCTTAAAAAAGAAAAACCTACCTAGAAGAATTATGTGCTGTAAGGATCTAATCCATTATTTATTCTTTTACGTCCAATAAGGAACTCCAATTGATTTCATTGAGCCTAGAAGGAGGGCTAAAAATGCATGTGATATCACAATGGGCCAACAACTGGCCTAAGTGTGTCCTACTCCTACTCCATCCTGGACACCCACTTCAACCTAACCTAACCTTTACTATTGCAACGATATAAAAGTGATTGTTTTTCGAATTGTGACTGCAAAATTGTATCTTTTTTGTAGTGATTTTGAACACTTTTAATGCATTTTTGAATATCGGTCCATTTTTAGTTATGACGTAGTTTTCATCTGTCAAATGACACGTTCAAAAGTGAAATTTACATAACTGCTATAAATATTTAATATTTAGTGTTACTGGGCGCATTCATTAAGATAGTGAATGCAAAATTTTACTAGAAAGCTAGTCATATTAATGAAAAATGTTAATACATGAAATGAGAAAAAAATATTTTTTTCAGAACTTTAAATAATCGTTTTTGTTTTTAAATTCAATAAAGTCAAATTTAAGATGTTCTACGAGTGATTTTTATATATGTTAAAGTACTGAACGATTAATATCATTTTGAATTCTTCTGTCTTTTCCGTGCAGCTGATTGTGAAACGTCAAAATCAGTTTCCACTAACTTTGTAGTCAAAAGTTTTACACTATGTCGCGTCGGAGGGGAAACTTCAACTCATTTTGTCATTGCATATAATGACGTGACAACTTAACCAAGAGCTTATTGGCTGCGTTCAATCTCAGACAGATTGGGTATCCGGATACCTTTTTGTTAGTGTTTTACGTGTAAAATAACAGCTGATCAAAAACAGCTGAGATGTCCAAAAAGGAATCCAAAGGTAATAAAGAATTTCTGGGGTATGTAGGAGGTATCTGACAGAACAGCTGATTCAACACATGGTTGAATTTCAAGTAACTTGAAAATTGATTTCAGCCTTTTGTGTTTGTTGGTAAACAAAAAGATACAAAATGTTAGTTGAAGTTGTATTTGAGGATGTTCTGTACATAATAGACTATGAAGAAGCTGTTTACCTCCGAATTTAAGAAGGTAATAATGATCTGCTCATTCGGAAATGAGATCGAAATTCTTCCAAACTATATCTAGGTATTGTCACTTCATAATAGTCCTCGTTTCTATTAGGATAGTTTTCTGTTAAACGTTGATCGTTTAAAACCGGAGATTTTGCAAGTAAATTATTAATTGTATAGAATTCCATTTGAGCTAAGAGGAAATTTAACATAGATTACAGATTGAGGTTATCTCTTATTTATTAAATTGTTACGCACCTATCAATTCATCATCGTCCGACGAATCAGTTGAATTATTCATTAAATGTTTTATCTTACAACAATTTTGACTTCGAAGCTTAAATGTTTCTCTGCTTTTTGTGAACAGCTGAAAGTTGTTTTTATTTTTTGACAGCTATCTCAATACAGCTAAAAATCCACCTATCCAAGATACCCTATCCAACACGAGATTGAACGCAGCCATTATATGCTTCCACTTTCACTCTGTCATATATATCAAAAACTACAGCTTCAAAAGTGACATTTGGCTAACTGTCATAAAATGGTTGTATAACTCTTAACCTCTCTATTTGGTAAAGCCTAAGACCAATAAAATACAAAACTAAAAAAAAAACCTAAAGTATCTTAAAGCTTTTTAAAGAAAATTCCCATAATTTTGTTTCAATTGAAATTTCATATTTTATTTATTTTTTTATTTTTGTTTTCAATGACACAAGTCCTCTCTTCTCTAAATGCACAAAAGAGCAAATAGAAAAATCAATACTGCCAGCCACACAAAAAGAACAAAAATAAGAAAAGAAGGAAAAGAAAATACCTCTCCTGGAGCTTGTAGTGCAAATTCTTAGTAAAATGAATTTTCCATACCACTTTTCCTGAATACACTCATTCTTGAAAAACAAAATAACAATAAATCGATAGACAAAAGAACATGTTGCAAAAATGTCAAACAAAAGAAAATTATATCTAAACTTAATTAACTGTAACAATGGATTACCTACATTATGTTACTATATAAACTTATATATGCAGCTACATCTTATGGATACTACATACATATATGAGGATTACAAACTCAGCCCAAAAGTGTGCTCACCCTTTTCTTTCGTTGTTCTGTTGTTATGTTTGACCTTTGAAGGTCTCTGCGCAAAGTGCCACTTATGCAATCCATTAGTAGATGTCAATCGTTAAAAAAGCTCAAGTAAATTGTCGATGTGCAAAATAACCATATCCCTAGTGTAATTAAGGTAATTAGTGGTGCAAGTTGCAAGACTGTAAATAACAACGTCAAAGTCAATTTCAACGTGCTGCTTGCTTAACTTAAAAATAATGCAGATTACCAATGTTTTATGTGTGATGGTACAATGTATGTTGGTATTTTGTATGTGTTTTTAAAAAACGAAGAACATTTAGGTAACTTTTAATAAAAATGAAAAACTTTGTAACATTCATTAAAGAAACGAAATTCTTAATGTGCAAAAACAGGGTGTTTCTTATTTGTTCTTCTTATGCAGATTTGTCAATCTACTTTTTCGTATAGATCAAAAATTTAAATTCACCATTATGTCCAATATCATCAACTGACGTCTAATCGGATTTTCCATGGCTTAATTCAGATTTCCATCAAAAATTGTTTTTTTTTTTTCGTGGCGCACGGAGCACGATTGGAGGTGTTTTTTTGTTGTCATTGTATAAGTGCAACTTCGTGTACGTGCTAAAAAGTGCGGTAGAGCTTTCAAATTTCCAGCTTAACATTTTCTTATAATTGTGTTAGGTCTGCAGATTTGATCGTAAATCAAAAATAAATCAATTTATTTTGTCCCATGAACTGCAAAACTAGAGGAAATTTCTGTTTTGACAGACCTAGATCACAAATATATTGATTGGAAACCCCTATTAATTTGACAATCGAAACACAATCGTTTTGTTTGATTGTTAGCGATGGATTATCGTAAATGGCAAGCATTCAACTTAAATGATAGATGAGTTTGACAGGTGACCAATCGCAGCGCTATTAACTTTAAACCAATAAATGATTGGCCCTATATAAATACATTCTTCAATGCAAATAGCCTATTTTAATTTACCATTCAAAAACTTCTTTTTAATTGAAATAATTTAGTTGTATGCGTGATTTTGAAAGCATTAAACTAATATAACACTTCAAATGACAGCTGAGGTACCACATGCCAGCACTATCAACTTGAAACCGAGAACTGACTGGCCCTATTCAGTGCGAAAATCCCATTTAAATTTACCAATCGAAAGCTCATGTTTAATTAAATTAATTCAGTTTTTTTGCGTGACAACTATTGTTATTCTTTGTCGTTAGAATAATTTGTTAATATGGCTGTCAAATGCTCGCTTAAAATTGAATTAATGGATTTATTTCAAAGTGATTGCATATTTGAACAGAATTTTTACAATAAAATGATTTAATTTAATTTAAACAAATCGAAAACAATATTATATTAATACTACTGACAGATGATAATAATAATTGTATATTTGCTTGTACCGTAATCGTAGCCCTTGAAAAAATTTAGACCTAGAACTTTAATTTTAACTGCAGAAAAATTGCCCAATGAAACGATATTTTGACAGATTTACAAATAAAAATAAAACGATTAAATAATTTTACTAATAAAAAACTATTAGTTTCTTCGTTACAAATATCACATTTTTGTTCAATTCGTATCGTCAATTTTTGTTAACAATTTTAACAAAACAATACACAAATTTGGCTAGTTTATATTTCTAAGATTTCAGAGAATTTTTCTCAGACGGATTGATAGAACCGGAGAGTGAAATATAAACACAATTCACTATTCATTCTCACCTAGCAATCAAATTTGCTTTGAATATTTTTTTTTTAATTGTGCGATAGAAAATTCTCGAGAAATTGAATCATAATGACAGCAAAAGTGAGAAATTTGTATGAGAAACTTTGTTTATATTTCTGAGAATACGAAAATCTCTGAGATCTGCGAAATATAACCTAGCCAAATTTTTGTATTGTTTTGTTAAAATTGTTAACAAAAATAAGATCTTTCTAACAAAGATGTTTAGTTTATATACTAACTACTTTTTAAAATCCACCTTTATATGTCAACTACGTACTTAACTAAATTCGAATGAATTTAAAAGAAAAACACATCTTTCATCTTTGACAAGGGTCACCCTGTGTTAGTAATAATTTATGATTTTGACTTCAATGTTTAATGGTCTGCTTGCATGAAATCATGCATGACCAACAGAACAAAAACAACCTAAAAAATACTCAACTAAACTAGATTCGCCTTCAAAGAATGTTTTGTACCCCTCGAGCTATAAGAATTTTATTTTTTTTTTTTACTTGCAGGATTAACAATTATATTTTTTTATCAAGCGCACACAAAGTTTGAATATTTTTCTTTATATAATTTTCCGACTTTAATGTTGGTACAATTTATATGCTTCATCGAACACAAGTTTGAAAATCATTGAAGATGCATACAAGATTTAATATTTTATTTTTCGTATGTTCATTGATCAATGTTAAATTTGAAAAAAAAAAGATAAACATGTGCTATTATAGAACACGCTCTGTTGGTTTATATAATGTGATAGATTTTAATATAATGACTTTTTCGCAGCTAAAGATTTTACATATTTATGTACAGAGTGAAGTGAGCATAAAATTGATTAACATTAATAAAAATGCGCAATGATGGAAGGCAATTAATTTGAATCTAGCGTGCGAAGTCAAATTCATGCCTTTTGTTCAAAATACATATTTCTACAAAATACAATGATGATTATTCATTTTGGGTGGCCATGGACTGAAAAATGAATATTGAAAAAATGTAGGATGTAAGAGTTTCGATTTTTGGTTGTTGTTTTTTCTTTTCTTTTTTAAAGAAAGAAAGAATTTAAGCAATCAAGTATATAAATCATTTTGGGGAGTAAGTTCTTAGTATTTTTTGAAGATTACTTCCGAAGAGTGAGTCTTTTTGACATTCAGATATAAAATTGTTTGTTTTGTAATCGGCGACCGAAAAAGATTACTCTGGTCGACTAGGTATTGTAATTGGCAGTCAAATAGCACTTTTTCAATGAGTTTAAAAAGTTAACTCCAAAACATATTTTTATATAATAAGAGTATTAAATTCAAGGTTTGTCCAAAACTTAATAAAGAGTTAAATATAAAGACACATAATTAATTAGAATTTTCCATATCATGATGCAATTTTTTGCTAAGGCATATGTTGAATTTTAATTTAGACTTAAAAGCCCGGTTCTCTTAAACTTTTTTAAAAGTGACATATTAATAAAAACTGATGTGTTATAAAATTTAAAAACTATTGTTTTGTTTGTGCTACAGCAAAAAAAAAACTAATTTTGGCTACCCTTGTTTTCAAAGTAGATTTGGTAGCATTATTCGAAAAAATGATTTTCTTAACTTAACATTGACAACCTAAGAGAGCCTTCCACACACTAATGTGTTTTTCATGCAGGTAAAATAAATCAATCTAATATTGAATTATTATTTATTAATGTCAAAACGTCAAATTTTCGCAATTTTTACGTTCCATTTGCTAAAGAAAAATTTCTTATTTTTCATTTACTATCAGATTAGAAAATCTATTGGAATATTTGCTCTATCCATACTAATACATGGTTTTCCAATTAAATGTTTTATTTTATAATAAAAAGGGAAGGAGTGCATAAAAAAAGAAAGGTATGCCATTAACTATAAGATAAGAAAAGAGCCAAATGGCCGTTAGGGCTAATGCCCTTATAACTTCACGAATTACATTGTTAAGGGATTGAATTAATTTTGAAACATTGGTATAGATCTATCCTTTAACGTGGCCTTATAGAAAAAAATGTACTCCTAAGAACCTGACAAAAATATTATTGTATTTACCGAGCCCAAAATGCAACAGTTCTGTATATTAACGTACCCTCTCTGATATGAAAACAGGGATAATTTGAATTTATTTTTAAGGACCCAATCAGCTACAGCAGCAATATTCTTAGTTGTTTTTGAGGGATGGAAGCTTCACACGGTTTTGGTTCTTCACATTACTAACTTGTCCGTCTGAGCATCTGGCTCACGGTGACCCAAAACTACGTTTTTTTACATTTTTCTGTTGAATTTGAATTATTTTAATGCGTTCTTGAAGCGTATACCTTTTTAGTAATATCTTAATTCTTACTTGTCAAATGTCGTGACAGTTTAAAAAGTGACAGCTACTGAAATAGTGGACTATTTAAAATGAAACCTCTTATCGGAAAACCCTTCAAAAGTCTACTAAAGATTTTCAAATAATCTTAGGTAGTACTATTCAATCCAATGATATTTTATAATTAAAACAATGACAAACTAGTGCTACAACTATTGTGCTTTCCATAGATAAAATAAATCTATTCAATTTTCATTTAAAAATGTCAAAACGTCAAACTTCGCGTTTTTTAAGCTTCATTGGGTAAAAAATAACTATATTTTTTTTTGATTCAAAATCAAATTTGTAGAATTTAATTTTTCCTGCATTAATTTAACAATTTTGAAATCTTCAACTGTCATTGTGATTGAACAAATAAAATAATTCTGATTGACACATTTGATCTTTTAAGGCAACTTATTTAAAAATAATAAGTAGATACAAATTAAAAAAAAAATGCTCTAAACCAAAAGAATAAATAATTCGCTTCAAAAGAGTCCAATGTGAATACCGTCAAATACCAAAGAACTTTGTAGAGAATTGATACTTCAAACTCTTACGTAAGTAAATGTAAATTTGACAGTGATACTTATTGGGTTTTCCATGGGTTAATTAAATCAAATTATTTTTGATCTAAATCTGCAAAGGCAAATTGTCCCTGTTTTTGCATTGCATGGTTTATTTTTGATTTAAGATCAAATCTGCAAATCTGGGTTTTTCGATAGACTCTTAGCACCAAGATTAAATTTACCACTAGAATATTACATACGTCAATCGAAAGAAAAAACATCTCAATGATATCAAGTATTATGCCCTAAAAGCGTCCCATCATATATAAAACTCAGATTATGTTTCATCAATTTAACTTTATTTAATATGTGGACCATGCTGCTACTGCTAATAAAGAGATTTTCAGCTCGTGTCCAATATATGTGAGCGATTTACTCCTGGTCGTAGTCCATCTCCAATATATGTATTTTGCTATTTTCTAAGGATCAAATATTAATTTATCATCAATATTATTACAAGTATGGCTCATCAAAATTTGTGCTTATTTAATACCAACTAATTTTTCGTTCTATACATTGCTAAAATTTAATTTTCTTATAGTTAACATAATTATTCCAAAATCTGTCCCATCCTCTAAACCCTTTTTTTTTTTCTTAGGTATCCTTAAACATAAACTTATTGCATTACTAATACAATTTTTGTTTTCTTTTTTAATTTTAGGACCGAAACCCCGACGTGGCATGACAGAATTCTCAACAACAAACGAAAACCAAAAATCACATTTGCCTCAGCTTAATCATAACTCATCCCATAACCATAATCATAATCATCATCTTCAGACTCACCATCATCAAGCGAAACCATTAACCCTTTCGACAACACCACATTCCCCGACCCACAATCATCATCAAAATCAGCATAATTTTCATCATCAACAACAACATCAACAACAACAACAACAGCAACATAACAATCATTATAAACGCCCATTAACTAGTCCTAATAATTCACCATTTAATAATTTGTATGGTCATGGCTTTCCACCACATCCACTTCATCCTGCAACACATAATAATTTGCATCATCCCTTCGGTCTTTCATCAGCAAATCCCTACCTCAATGATTTGCTCATCAACGATGACGAACTAACCGACGAATGTCTAAAGAAGAACGTCCAAATCGTCCTTAACAATTTGGACCGCTACAATAACGCTCTGCGTAGCATCATTCTGAATGAGCAAGTCAACGGTGGTGGCATCAGCAACCATAGCAGCTTTAACAACAATTTGAGCAGCATCAGCAATATGGCTGCAAACATGGTTACCACCCCGGAATCAGACTACAATAGTAATGCAACAACTCCGCATCACCACTTCAACCATTTGGTAGGTTTAACTAGTGGTGTTGGAATTGGGGCTGGTGGCGTCGGTGGTATCAATGGTGGTGGTGGTGTTACTCATGGTGGCGGTGGTGGTCCTCTTAATTGTTCCATAGCTTCTTCGCACGATTTCACTCATGACAATTCCGATTACCAGTGGTTCTTGGACTACGGCTACCGAGATGGAGTTACGCACCAGAGTGTCCTCTCCTCGCTGTCCGCCTCCTACAATGGCATCGGTGAATTATCATACTACGATGATTTGGCAAAGAACATCGACGCAAATCTAGCCGAGGTGGATATGGAGAGTTTCCGGGCGGAAGACATTCACTCGCTATTGTCACACATTCCGTCGTATCAGCATCAGCATCACAAGGACGACGACAAGATTGAGAATTCTATCTGCAAGTCAGAATTGTTGTTCTCGCCAGTGAAGGAATCACACATCAGTATTGACTCCCTGGATCTGGATGCATATCCGGACGATGGGGATATAATACTGACTTGCAAGGCGAACAAGGACAACTATACGATTGCCTTCGAGGGCAGCGCCCTGTATTCGGATGAAAGTTTCTATGGTGAGTAACTATTGCAATACCCATAAAAGAGTATACACAATGTAGTACTTCTTTGTTCCTTGACACATGACTACGCGACACGAAGCGACTATGATGGTTGTGCTTTGTTTTCGTCCGTATTCAAGTCGGTGTAGAGTTCGGTGTTGTCTAGGGACAATAAAGTTTGTTACTTTCACTTTCATTGAATTGTATTTTTAATCTATTTCTGTTTATTTTGCAGCAGAACCAAACGAGATCCAGATGAAGAACAAACAAAACTTTATCAATTTGCATAGCAACTTGGATGACATCCTTAAAAGAAAATCGCTAGAAGTCTCCATGTCACGGTCGGATCATGCATTTACGACATGGAGCAAACTCAAGAAAAGCAGCACATCCCAACTGCAGAGGTGAGTCTTCCAGCCCAGACTAGTGTATTTCTTGTTTTTTTTTTTTAAATTTTCGTCAAGTGTTTTCATTCGGTTCCTCCGTCCATAGTATAAGATTTATTTTTGAACTGCCTCTGGCCTGACAATAAATGAGTGTTAACCATTATACACTGTCGTTGTGGTTGTCGTTGTCGTTCCCGTCATCGTTTGTCGTCTCGGTGTTTTATATGGGAAGGCTTTAATTTATCCACTTTGATTGTTGTTGGTATACGAGTATGGTCAATAAATAAATTGGACAAAGTTTCCGTTTGAAAAAAGTATAATTTCTTTATTACATATTACTCTTTGGGGTCATTTCAATTGGTTTCAATCAACTGACGACGACGGCAACGACGAACTATGAACGACTCTGCCTCCTCCTCTTAGTTATGAAATGATTATGGTGTGTTTTTAGTTTCATCAGTGAGTAATAATTTGTATTTGCAGCCATATTTTTATGATGAACTGCATTTAATAAACTGTAGATAATTTGATTGTGGTTTTGTTTAATTAGGATTTCAATTTTTAAAATAGATTTAAAAAAAAAATGAGACAAATTGCTTTTAGTTTATTTTCTTAGTCTTAGTTTACAAAAGTGACATGAATCATCCTTAGTTCGGATATTAGCTAGTTCTAAAGTAACAAACTTTAAAGGCGAGGCACTTAAAACCTTCACTATTATATGCATATTTTGTTGAAATTGAAAACTTCATTTAATGTATTTTAATCATTTATACTCAAAAGAGTCTAAAGATGAAGCCTTTGAAAAAAACTCATTGTGGGACAAAAGTGGATTAAGCTATTTTAAAAATTTAAAGTATTACATAGTTTAAGTTCAGTTTGTTGTTATTCCAAATTCGCAAAAGGAAGATTTCAAATTTATTATAAGATTCTGATTTGAGATCCAGATTCTAACTGAGACAAATTTTCAGAGAAATATAGCTTCCGGGAAACCAACTTAGAAAGATTTTTCTAGTTTTGTTGAATTATGTAATTTTTATCATCGGCTCTACAGCAGGGATCCAGTCCTAGCCTCATACAACAAGTCTCTCCATTTATCCCAATTGGCGAGCTGACGACGCAAGCCATCCAGTTGCGCACCTCAAGGCCTTGGACTTCCTGGTCTTCAGCCAGCGTAAGCATGGTCTGCCACATTGTCGTACTACAAAGAACTTTCCGAGCTGGTTACTTTTCGCTCATAAGAGCCAGTCGCCCAGCCCACCGGAGTCTACTTTTTGTCACAATATTTGCTTCATAAGCACATAGGGCTCGGATACATATATGAGTATTTACAGAACCATTGTCCTGTACAGCAGCAGCTTACAAGACATAGTAAGGTTTGTGGATTTAAAACACTTTGACAGACTGTAGTAGGCTGTTGGCTTTGCGCAACCGCCGCCGGCGTATTTCTTCTTCTATGTTTTTTTCATCTGTTACAATTTACCCATGGAATTTGAAGAATTGCAATACTTCTAGTTCATTCACCACTACCTTGATTGTTTGGCCAATTGTTTTTCTCGCTACTAATGTACAGCCCCAGATTTTGTGCCTACTCGATGTAAATGAAGAAATCGTGTACAGCTTGTTCTTGGTGATATCGCTGTCGCCTGCGTAAACAAGTATCTAGCTTGACCTGGTGACGATGGTCTGTCTTGTTGATGTGCCAGAGTCACGACAGGTTGAAGAGGAGGCACGCCAAACCATCCTCTGTCGAAGTGTATTGTAGATGTTGATGTGTCTAGATTTAAATTCGGTTATTTTAAATTTGCTTTATATAATGGTCATGGTTAACCTAAAAAGTCATATCAATTTATTTGGGATGCAGAATTCTCTTATAGCTTTGTATATTTCTACCCTGGCTATGCTATCGTAGGCGACCATAAAGTCTTTGCACAATTAGGATATAAAATACTACTGTCAAGCAGCGCATTGAAGTATATTAATGTGAATGCGATTTTAATCTCAAATTTTGATTTTGAAATGAATTTTTCTTCGTTTTTCAAAACGAGAACGAGTTCGGAAGGCTTTCAGATTGCCAAAAAATGAATATTTGATAAGTCATGAACCGTTCAGTCTTAGTTTGACAAGAATATTTTTCGTGAAAAAAACTATTTGGAATTATGTTTTAGAAGTCTATCAAGCCGAGTGGTACAAATGTTTCCAAAAAAAAACAAGCGAACTCCTTAATAATGTAAAAAAAACCTAAAAACCATTTAAAATTAAATATTTTATGTTATTTTAAATAAAATTTTAAAAAATACTAGTTTTCAAATTTATTTTTAAATTTTTCATCGTGTTTCAAAAGTTTTATGTTTTCGCCTTATTTACATGACCAACGTTTTCGTTTTCCGGTTTCACGCTTTTCCCGTTTCGTCACCCAAAGGAATTTTTCTGTCGAAGCACCTTAAGACGTTCTCATCTTGCCTTCACAAAGTCCAAGCCCCAGCGCCATAAATGAGAACCGAGATGATGAGTGTATGAGTGTTTTATAGATGGTGAATTTAGATGCTCGAATGAGGACTTTACTACTTAATTGCCTTCTAAATCCAAAAAAGCATCGTTTGCACGAGTTATTTTCAGTCCTAGGTAAACAAAGTCCTTAACTACATCAAAGTCATATTTGTCCATGGTCACGTTTTTCCAAGACGTAGTCGTTCATTGCCTTTTTTTTTTTGATAACATCACATAGTTGGTCTTGCCCTCATTGACCACTAAACCCATCTTCTCTGCTTTCGTCTCAATGCTCAAAAACGCGCCACTGACATTACGCTTTGATCTTCCAATTATGTCAAAATCATCGGAGTATCCGAGGAATTGGACAGAGCTCTGGAAGATTGTGTCTCTAATGTTGGCAATTGAGTTTTGCACAATTCTTTCTGATGTTGAAGAAGTCGGATGACAGTGCATCACCCTTTTTAAAACCTTTTTTGACATCAAACGCATTGGTAAGATCTTTTCCGACCATGATAAAGCAGCGTGCATTCTAAATCGTCATTCTCTTCAAACGGACAAGTTTGACAGGGATGCCAAAACTAGACATTGCTCTGTAAAGCTCTTCCTTATATATATACATATATGCTGTTATATAAGCGGCCTTGAAATCGATAAAGAGATGGTAGGTATCGATTTGAAGTTTCTGGGTTTTTTCCAAGATAAGATCCACTGTAATGCGAATATTTGGTCAATGGTAGACTTTCCTGGTGTGAAGCCACACTGGTATGGACCTATCAGGATGTTGACGAACGGCTTCAGACTTTCACATAATACGACAGAAAGTATCTTATATGCGATGATGTTGAGGAGAATGATGCCTTCGTAGTTGGTGCAGTTAAAAGGATCCCTTTTTTTTTGAGTATTGGACAAACCATGCTAAGATTCCATTCATCGAGCATGCTTTCTTCCGACCATATTTTGCAGATGAGTTGGTGCATACTCTTAATCAAGTTATCGACTGCTGCTTTAAATAATTTGGCAGCGATGCTGTCTGCTCCAGCAACTTTTTTGGACCTTAGATTCCATATAACTATCTTCACTTCGCCGGGGTCGGGTAGGCGGAATTGCTGCTCTACGTCGCGTGGCGGTATTAAACAGTACAGAGATTAAATATTAATACATACATTCCTTGATTGTTTACGTAAAAATTTAGAGGCATAAAGCTTTCATTTATCCCAATAGAGAAAAGTCGTAACTTATTCAATGAGTTGTTGATTCGATACAATACTCAAAACTCATTAAAAATTATTATATTATTCTACAACTTGAAAACCCTGAAATAAAATGTTCATTATCTTCATTATCATTTCTCAGTTTCAAGTACTTTCACACAATATTCTCATGGATAATTATTTAAATTATTGATTTAATGTTTTTGCTTGGTTGAATGAACATATTATTTTAAACATTCCTTTCATTCCATTCCATTCAATTCATTATTTTGTTTTTTAAAGCTATGTATGTATCTAAAAATGTACATATTTATATCTTTTTATATTGCCACAGCTGCTGGTATACTATGTGAATTGAATATTTTGAATTTTAAAACAGAATTTACATTTTTTGTGTTATTCTTTTAATTGGTTGTGTCGCAAAAATTATTCAGGGTTAGTTAATTGATAAAAGCTTTCATACTCATTTTTCAGTTTTTAACCTTGGAATTTAGTTTATTTTTTGTTTTGTTGTTTTAATCAACATGTCTGCGGGTGGAAGCGGGTTTTTGAGATGAATTTAAATGAATATTGAATGAATGAAGAACAAGCTTGAATATTTAACAAAATAATTGGGTCAACAGGGATAAAGACAAAATAGGGGGTGTTTTCAATTTCAGATATTCACAAAATTGTTAGTTTTCTCACCTTTTACCTTCATCCAAAATACTTTAGTAATGAAAAACCTTAGAATATGGTAACTTAGTGTAGCTTTGGAAGAGCCAGATAAACAGCTCTTCTTTAAACTAATAAAGATTCCTCGTAATAGACTCCTCAAGCCGTGATCGATTCTATAGGACTCAAATATTCAAACTGGCAAGCTTAGATATGGTACAAGAATCCCCATAAACTTAATAAACTCAATATATCAATAAAATTTTCCTATTGTACTTAAAGTATTAATAAAAATCCCTTATTTGCTTTTTTAAGGTATCCATCTGGCAACAACAATACATCTGTAAATATTGTTATGCGCCATGCACCTCATTGCACTGTACGCAAGAGTCTAAGCTTGCCGAATTTGCGGCTGAAAAAAGGTTCCAGCCAGCAACAGCTAAATGTGTCACAAGCGCTCAGCACTTCCACCGTAAGTTATATCCACTCATTTCTATTTCAACGCTTCTAAATTTTCTATTTATTTTAAGGTTGAATCGTGTAAATCTAGAAATCTTCTTCCAATGTGCCAGATGCCAATATCCCAGACGTCGATGGGCAGTCCCATACATTTTTCATCATCAAGTAATATGCATCATCACGATTCGTCACACATCGATTCGACTGGCGGCATGAATTCCAGTTCGGCCACACACAACATTCAAACTCTTAAACAAACGAATGCCAATCAACCGGCCTTCAATCTAGTCAAGCTATTTATCAAACAAAAGAGTAGCTGTTCCAGCGAAACAACCTGCATGGATGTCTCGTCGGGATGTTGGCCATCGAGTGAGGGTAGTTCCTCGCTTGAGCAACGTATTCGCAAGAAGAGCATGAATGATTCGGGCAAGGGGTCGGCATTGAGCCGACACGACGAAGAAGAGGATCCTGCTGATTCGAGTTACCAATTAGACAGTCTTGATATTATATGTGATAAAGAGAGAAATGAGACCACAGCAGCAAATACAACGCCTGTCAGGAAAGTTAAACATGATCTGTTTAGAGAGGTCTTTGAAACGGCGGCGGCGGCAGCAGCAGCTGCTGCTTCTGGTTCGCCCGAGCACCACAAAAAGCTCCAACCGCTCAAAAATCCTCAAGTCATTAATTTGACCAATAACCAGCACAATAATCAGTTGAACAACAACAACAATAACTCCCTCTCGGAGGGCAGTCGCACTTCAGAGAACCTAACTCAGGTGTACAACGATCAGCGGAGCCAACGCATGAAGATCTCCGCCGAAATGATAACGCGATCCATGCAAACATCAGGCCGGGATAGGCTTAAATTTATACCACCATCATTCCTGGCCAAGCTAAACAATTTGGGTGAGGAGAAACAGGCACCGATCTACGTAATTTATCCGAACTATGCTTTGCCGGATTTGGGCTTTGTTAAGACAAATGCAGCTGAGGTAATTTTCACTCCGTTTAACTACAAGAACGCGGTGGGCGTTAAGAAGCGAACCGGCGGCGCAGGATCTATGAGCGAAGATGAGCTCCTGAAAAACGTCGACCTTAAGCATGTTGTGGACTGGAAGTCGCTGGCCACTCTCCTGCCAACGGAGTATCGGAAACGCTTGAAACACATTCCAGAGGTCGATGTTGCAGATCTCGAAGCGGAGTGCTCGATGAGGCCGCTTTTCTGTATGACACCGCCTATAAGGCGGACCAACAATCGGGCTAATGTCTGTGATTGTGCTCAGTATTTCCAAACGACGACGACGGGCGAAGATCAAGCAGCAGAGGGAGCCACTAGAGCTGCCTGCGAGTCCAGCTCTGGATCTAGTCATCCCCCGAGCTCTGGGTATCGTGGATCTTCGACCCTTTTGTCTGATTCGGTTTTCGATAATCCACGAAAGCCGGAGGACTCGGACCCGCTAAAGAATATGTACGTGTATCAATATGAGAACCAGCGAATGGAGGAGGAGAGGTGTTCGGCTCGCCATAATCGAGGAAACTCATGCAAGAACTCCAATAGACTGACATCTGGATTGCGCAATAAGCGAACGAGTTTGATAGAGGAGCAGTGCAATTCGAACGTTCGCAATAACATTGAAAAGCGACGTAGCTTGCAGGAACCTGCCGCATATTTCTCATCCAACGATGATCTGCAAAATCCTTTGCCCGAAATAGACGAGTACTACGATGAGTTGCATTCTAATTTGAAACTGACTCAAGGAAGCCATCGATTGTCGCGCAAAGATATGGACGCCCGGACGAGGGCAGAGAACTTCCTCGCCAGTGTTCCTAAGTCGGAGCTTAAGTATTATGCCGAAATTGCAAACTTTTTGGAATCCGTCGAAGAGAATCACCATCCCGCGGAGCTCTACGATCCGGCTGAGCTGAAAAAAGAAGTCAGTCGGGCTTTGAGTCAGAAGAAGGTCTCCTTTAACCAGAAGACCGAATGCAACACACTCGGTCCAAATGCTCAACGATTTACAACACCACCAAACTCACCGAACATCTCGATTGCATTGAGGTTAAATAACGCCGGAGGCGGAGGTGGTGGCATGCCACCGCATCGAAGTAGTAGAAAGGAACAAGAACCGAACAAGATCTCGACAAATCGTTTTAGACGCCTTCAAATCCAATGGGAACTCCTGAGCAAGGACTCAAGCATGATGTTGAAGGACCTGGCCTACGAACAAGAAACCAAGAGTGGCGGTTCGACACCAACATCAGCGAATGCCGCGCACAAGTCGAGGATACCGCGACCGGTCAGCTATCCGGCGGGGAAGTAAGTTAAACATTAACCACAGTCACCACACTGCACTGGTTCAATTATTATTCTTAAATCCTTCTGGAAAAATTAATATTTGAGTTTCCTATCGTCTTGAGTTATGTAAAATTATTATCGAAATTGTTTCTTAACATACACACTTTTATTTACTTTCTCCTCTCTTTTTTTTTCTTTTCCCCCTTTATTTTGTGTTGATTTGTGTCCATCTCTGTTCGCCTGTTTTTGTTGGATTTTTATTGTTCCAAAAAACACTCAACTTTCATTAGGAATAACACAAATGCTAGTCCTCATACTCCTTCTTCTAACCTAAACACTAGAGTGATACAAGACCCAAAGAGTTTGCGATCGCCAAGCCGAATTGTACCACCTAAAAGGTATAGCCTACCAGCAGCAGCGGTCGCGGCGACAGCACCTTCAGCAGCGGTAACAACACCACCAGCAACAGTTCCAGTACCAGCACCACGGACACGAACTCCGTGCAGTAATCGAACTGGAAATGCCAACAACAGTGGCAATCACAGCAACACAACCACTCCTAAACGACGAGTGCAGTCACCAAGGTAGTTATATGTATATAAGAGCAAATTATTTAATTATAATTAAATATTAAAGTCCTATAAAAAAAAAGAAAGTTTAACATCTCAACTGAGTGTGTCAATCCATAGATTTTAAAAAATCCATTGAATGCGTAGAATGCGACAGATTGGTAACTTTCGGGTTCCCAATCTCTGTAGAGTGCTCTACGCATAACTTTTGTCTATCAAGAAACTAATGTTAACTTATGACACCATAGATAAAGCTAACCACAGATGTACCAATACCACCTCTGGATTGTTAACATAATTCATTCCCAAAGAGTGAGTGATTAAACCTTTGATATTTGTGGGTTGTCTTGTTCTAACCATTTAGAGGCTTTGATGAAGCCTAATAGGCTGATTCTTGGAATATCTCCAAGTTCTTCAAGATTTCCTGAACGTGACACAGGTTTCAATGCATTTATATATTTCATTGGTTTCTTGAAGTATCTTATTACCAATGACCTGTTTTAGTTCATATGACGGGGTGTTTTAGTTCATATATGGGGTGTTTGTATGCAAGGAATTGGGCCAGAGTTGTACCTATCCTCGCCAGCTCATTATATTTAAGTTTCAATTTGAAATCGATTTTAAGGCTGAATGGCTATCAATAAATATGGGAATATGAGCATGTGATAGCGTCATCATTGAGACCTGCTTTGCAGCGTATGCCACTGCCAATACTTCGACTTGAAAGACGCTGCTTAGATCGAGAAGTTTGAAGTGGTGGCAAGATTGACTGTCTCAGAGAAGAAATCTACTTTAGATCCGTTTTCGAACCATCAGTATGTGTGGAAAATTGTCTAGCAATTCGTTTCTGTCAGGAAATATGATGTTAAAGGTTATGTTGATCAGAGACAGGATATCAAGTAGGCTGTGCTAACATTGTTCCCTATGTATTCCTACATGCGGGTTTTCCAACAACATGTCTGGCTCAGCCGTAAGGCGCTATTTTCTGCAGTTGGCTTTCATTCCTGCTGCAGGAGTGGTCCTCATTGTTTCTGTTATACTTTTACATGCCATGCTCTGTACCCTTGTTAGGGTTTTTAGGTTTTTGGCTTTCTCTAATGCATCCCACTATACCATGCTACTATAAGTGAGGACTGGTCTGACAATTGCAGTGCACATCCACATTACGATTTAAGGATCCCAGCCCCAGTTTCTACTGAAGATCGATCCTATTGCAAGAGTAGAAAAGTATCTGATCTTTTTGGATTTCTCTAGTGTATTTGTGCCCCAATTCAGCTTTCTATCTAGGATTACTCCTAGGTATAAAGCTTGATATGAGAATTTATGTTTGGTTTCCTTCATACTAGGAATTGTATAATCTGGAATTTCCCTCCTGTTTGTAAAAAGTATAAGAGGGTTCATAGTCAAGCCACAGTTTTTTGCCAAGTTGCAAATCCTAGATAAGGCTTGGTTCAATTGTTTGTTAATAGTGGTAAGGTTTTTTGCGCTCGTAAGCTGCGTAAGTTACTTCTTTAACTCCACTGTATTCAATTTTGGTAAAGATTTCATTCATGACCAGAGGAGTGGTGAAAGTGTACCACCTTGAGGCATTACTCTGAATGATGATACTTTAATCTCTATACCACCTAGCTTGCTGTTGATCTGTCTATATGTATGAGGGTTGTCTCGAGATCTGTGGGGGATTTTTTGACTACACTGTTTTGTACGATGTCTGCAAACGCAGTCAGTGTATCCTTATTTCTCAGCATTGAGTGTTTTTATCTATTGCTCTCGCTACGCAGTGTAAGGCTGTTTCTACAATTTTGCCTTTTAAGTAAACGTGTTGTGTAGGAGATAAAACTTCTGGGCTCAGATTGTTACATACGTAAATATCTTGAAGTCTTCCGAAAGTTTTGAGAATAATAAATGATGCACAACTTATGGGTCTGTAGTTTTTAGTATTTGTGTTGCTTGGTTTTACCAGCTTTAGGTATAAAAGTTATTCTGACCTCGCGTCACAAATTAGTCCTCAAACAATTTTTTTGGCCAAAAATCGAATTTTATCAAAAACGGCAGGATACTGTGTTACAATTTCAATTGTAAAACCAAACCACAGACAAAAACCATCAAAACCTTTCGTGTGGCTTAAAAAACACACTTTATTTTCAATGTAAAGGGTTTTGTACTTATATATAAAAGAAAATCAAAATATTAAATAGTTGTCACAGCAAAACTTACTTTAATGGGGTATCGAAGCCTTTTGAATTGAATTGATAAATCTGTAGGAAATATTGAAATTTGAAAAATTCGTGCGTTTTCCAACGCAAATTAAGATATTAGCACCAATAATGTTTCGCCGAAGATGTATTACACGATGTTTTGTATCGTTACATAATCGAGGGGCTCCTAAATTTCACTTTAGCGTTACTTTTACGCCTATTTCAATTACAGCTCATGTGAGGGCACACCGGACAGCTCAAGTCAGTTAAGAAACTCTACATGGTATAAAGTGCTCTGTTCTAAGTTCATGTCTGTGTCTATTAATAAATACTTCCCCATATCTTCTGGTACTTCATCCAGTAAGTTTGAATTTCTTTTCAAAATAATGGGCAGGTTCAGACAACACAAGGGACTTCATTTGCAGTCAACTTCATTCCTTGAACGTGAATTTTGACCAAGGCAACTAGTTAGTTTTTCAAGTGTCATGAATTTAAAATTCAGAGCTTTACTTCACAAACCTTTATTTCAAGTTCATAGTACAAAAACTACCAAAAACATTATTGTCTACAAAACACTCCTCAGGCAAGCTACAAGTCCATCACGATCTGTATTTTGTATTCTAAGAAAATATTACTTATTTCTTTTCCAAATTGACAAGGAACTCTTTTACAGAAAATATTAAAAAAAAGTTGTACAGAAAATAAATAAATCATTGAGTAATAAAGTTCAGCTCTCAGCTGAATAAAAAAGACATGATCGACTGCCATTTTGACAGAAGTAGACTTGACTTGATAGTTAGGAAGATTTTTCTTGACTTACTTTCCAGTCAACTTTCCATTAAAGTTGCCTTAATTGGAAGGGAATTTTTTGGCAGCTGGCCAATCAGATACTAGAAACTTGCCTCACTTTCAAGTCCCTTATGTCGCCTGAACCTGCCCATTCTTTGAACGTACATTTTGAACAAGTGCACTAGTTAGTTTTTCAAGTGTCATGAATTTCAAATTCAGAACTTTACTTCACAAATCTCTCTTTTAAGTTCATAGTAAAAAACTACCCAAAAACATTATTGACTACAAAACACTTCTCAAGCAAGCTACAAGTCCATGAATATTTGTATTTTGTATTGTAATGAAATATTACTTATATCTTTTCCAAATTTACAAGGCACCCTTTTACAGAAACCATTAAATGAAGTTGTGAAGAAAATAAATAAATCATAGAGTAATAAAGTTCAGCTTTCAGTTGAATGAAAAAACATGATCAACTGTCATTTTGATAGAAGTGGACTTGGCTTAATATTTAGAGAGAATTTCCTTGACTTACTTTCCAGTCAACTTTCCATTGAAGTTGCCTTTATTGGAAGGTAATTTTTTGACGGCTGGCCAATCAGATACTAGAAACTTGTCTAACTTTCAAGTCCCTTATGTAGTCTGAAACTGTCAAATATCGTACTAGAATCGACCTTTGACAGATAAAATGATCTTCATCGTCTTCCTTTAGCCCTTGGCATCGAATCTTAGCCGCTTATATCCTATTTTAAATAGTGTGTACGTTAATGTCATTATAAGAAACGCTTAATTAAAGGCAAGCAGCTATCATCTAATAAGCCCCTAATTATTGTTCTAAAAAAGAAAGTATCGAATATCAAATTATAAGTGTTACAGGCGGATTTGCTCGAATGTGCTCTGAATGAGATTATGTTAGCGCGGTAAAAAGTAGCTTAAACCACTCTATCCTTGTAACTACCTTCAAACAATAAATCATGGCATAATATTGCTCCATTGTGACGTAGAAAACGGACAAACAAACAAGATGACTTTCTCATTTATAATATTTGAATTAATATGGATTGGTTTAATGTGTTTAAAACATTTTCAAAGAGATACACAACCCTACTTGAATGTCCGGGATTTGTTAAAAAACGATCAAGAATTCATAATCCCTCCTAAAAATGTGGGACAATGTTCTATAAATAAATTATTTTGTATGTTGACTTTAATAATTTATTCTTAGTAATTTAAAATGTATATATTTTGTATTTAAATGTCTAGGTACTTGAAATGTTAATTACATTTGATTTAATAATAAAATCTTAAAATACTAAATGTCTAAATGCCTAATAATGTCTCTTCATTTTCTAATTTCAGAACAGTATCACGCACTCGATAAAACTTAAAATCCCTCACCAAACAACTGATAGTTGAATAAAAATGGATGTCTAGTGGCAAACATCCAAAATCAAAAAACCATCAACAACATAAACAACAAGAAAATATGTAACAACTTAATGGTTTATAAATCAATTTATTTCATGAATATCGCATGAAGAGAAAAAAAAAGAAGAAAAAAACATTTAAATTTTATTCTACACAAAAAATGAGTAATTAAACATAAAAGAAAACAAAAAAAAACTTAATTAAAATTATAATAATTTAAATGGACAGTTGTCTTGTGTTAGGATAGAAAAACAAAGTTTATTTTGCTATTCAAATGTATTTTTCTGTTTCCTCTTTTATAAAATTTTTATTTTTTTTTCTCTCTCTCTAAGTTTTCAGTGTTATATAATATATTAAATAATAAACAAAACAAAAATTACATATATTTATAGTCATTTATGATTTTGATAGATTATATTCAAAAGTAAAAAAGAAAACATTAAGAAAGTGCATGAAAAATAAAAATACAAAAAAACGTGAAAGTTAAAAACAAATTAAATAAAAAGAAAAACATAAATAAAAGTATAATTATTATTTAAAAACAGACGCGCGGGAGAACTCACAAAGTAATTGTATTTTTTTATTACTATTCTTATTATAATTATTATTAAAACAATAAAAAAAAATAAACTATTCTAGTGTGTAAAACCATAGCTATAAAACAATAAATATAAAAATAAAAACGAAAATGTATTTAAATGTAACAAGAAATAAATAAGACGGATCTTTTGGTTTTTCTTAAAATACCTACATACCTAATTTTAAACAATTTTAATGAAATGACTCATTTAATTTTTGCATGGACTGTGAGCATGCAAATGGATTTAATTTTTTAATTAATATGATTTTATTTTATTTTATTTGCAAAACATGCACCTAACTACTCAAAAAAGAAAACAAAAGCAAAGAAAGAATCCCTTTAAAAGTTGTGTCTGATGAAAATGTTTAATACATTATTTTATGTTAATGTTTTTTTGTTTTTTTAATTTTAATTTTACAATGTTATGATAAACATGTTAAAATACTAAACAAATTGGATTTTACTCAAAAAGAAAAACCCTTCGACTATGAACAAAAGTGAATTTTTAATTTATTATTTTTTAAATGTTTTCAATTCCAAAAAAGGAAAAATACAGCCAAAACGCGAAAAGAAACAACAATTAAAAAAGAAAAAACAGTCAAACAAATAAAAATTGTTTTAAAATACCTAAAAAGTATATTTTGGACTTTTATTTTTATTTAAATATTTATTGGTTGATTTTCTTTTGAACTCTCTTAACACCGAATCAACTTTTGTAAATGTTCACTTTCAAAAACTATCAGTTTTTGTGAGTTCTTCTGAAATTGTGTAAGTGTATTTTAAAATGCAATTGAAATAAACAAACTTATTTCTCGATGACTTTTGGGTTCGTATAAATAAAACAAAGAATGTCCTGGGAAAAGCTTCATGAAGGCCTTATAAATTATGATTTTATTCATCATGAAAAGGGTACCTGCTCTGAGTAACTATGTTTTGGTTTACCCTTCTAGGACCCATTACTTGTTTCTATGCAAATGTCTTACAAATTTTTCGACTTGTGGAATTAAACACCAAAAAAAGTTACCATTTCAATTCTTTGGCGTTAGGTAATTTTAGAGTTTTAATTTGGTGTAACGATTTTTTTTGTCTCTTTCGATTAATACTAACAACTTATTTTGATAATAACGTCTTAAGTACATTGAGACTACCACTATCCATTACTTGGATGTTGAAATGCTTGGTCGGTGCAATTTAAAGCGTTATTAGGTGGCACATATACCTACTGATAAAAGTATCATAGGATATATCTGGGGTCCCAAGAGGGACTTTTAGTTTACAGAACTTTACTTGTTATGAGGTTTTAGGTCATAATATAACTCAGTAACAGAGTAAGAGTCACAAAATTCCCATTTGAACAAGTCATTTCGAGGTAAATCCACCGAGAAGAAATAGGCTTAGTTTTATTTAGAAGAAGGTTTCAATAAAACTCCACATTCCAGAGATGCAGAAAAATAGAGGCGTCATTATTTGTCTATAAGATCTTAGGAAGCAGAAGGATAGGAAAAATCTTTGCTGATTTTTTGGATTAAGATTAAATATTTGAAATTAACAATAAAATGTCACTTTTTGAATAATTAGGATTGTTCCTTTAAAAGATTTTAGATCCTTTCGGTTTTCGTCTCTCATTTATATAGACTAAACTAGAGGTCCTTAGGGATCTGCTATTTAGAAGAGGAACATTATTTCATCAAATCCCACCCGTGGAACCCAAGGGAAGATGCATGGAAAGGATTACTGCTTAGCACCCACAGTCTACACGTATATGTCAAACCCTGTATCATCTCGATTATTGTCACGATATTTATTTCGATTAGGGACATTTACTGAAAGAAAATTTGTGAACACCTTTATATTGGCTGAAGTGATTTTTATTCATGAGGAAATACTCGTGAGCTGAATATCTGGATCTGCGATTTGAGACAAAGTTTTAAAGGAATTTGTCTTGAAAAGGTTAAACAGTTTGATTTGTTATTATAAAGAGATTCAAAAGCTTTGTCGAATTGTTATCTTTTATTCATTAAAATGACACGCATCAAAGTTATTGATTATTTTATTATTTATTGAAATGTTCTTTACTCTTTTAAACTATTTTTAAGAAAAAACGAATATTTTTTCATGATTCAGCTATGGAAATGACAGCAGTTTGCTTTCCATCAAGTGTTTCCCGGGAATTCTAGTGAAATGGTGGTTGTGTCCTTTGAGTTCCTAATTTCCCAAGGAACTGTAAGATAGCAAGAAGCTATTTAATTTGTGAGAGACAAGATGTAGAGGGGGGTATCTAGAGAAAAAAAAATGCATAAAAACCCGTGTGCTTATATCAGGCCTTCTTAATTCTTTTTAATTTTATTACTTTTTCTAGAACATAAAACATTGAATTTGAATTATTTCATGACTGCGATCATGCAATTAGTAAAATCATGTCAAGTTTATATCAAGTCTTAGATAATTTCTTTACTCTTTATGATTCTATTTTGTTTTTAAATTGAGTTTTCCAGAAAATTTAAAATACAGAAAAGTGCATTTCCAATACCGTCCTTCATTTTTTAATTGATACTTCAATAAAACAATAATTTAAAAATAAAAAATAAAATGGAAACAAAGCAAAAGCAAACAAATTAGGTACACCAAGCTTACTAATAATTACCATCCCACCTCTGTTAGAATGAAAATGAAAAAACACTGAATAATTTATTTATTATTACTTTGAAGAACTACAATAATATTGAAAAAAGAACAAACAAACAAGCATAAATTGTTTCTTTTTTAATTTTTGTGCAATTTAGATTTTATTTTTCTTTCAATTTCAACTCATCTCATGTTTTTAAAGCTCAAACTATATAAATACAAAATAAGAATAATTTATAGGTACCTACTCTTATATAAATTAAAATTAAAACCTTTTTAAAAAAAATATACATACATAAAACGCTTAGAAAATATTTTGCCTTCGATGCGAATCTCCTTTTGATTAATTTATTTAAACAAAAAGGTGAAATGCTTTCTTCAAAAAATAAAAAAAAAATAATACAAACAATATGTGAAGATATTTATAAATATATATAAAAATAATGTTTTTACTGAAAATTTTTTATCTAAATACAAAAAAAAAACATAAATAAATTATTATTGTTTATTTCTATAAACACACATACACCCACTAACACACACATACACACATGGGAATGGTATTAGGAAAATGGATAATCAAAATTATAATATAATTAACAAAAAACTATAATTGGAAATCAATATTTGAGTAAAATATGTAAAATTATTATAAATTTTGTGTCATTTATTAACAAAAAAAAAAAAAAAAAACAAAATAAAATTACTTATTGGGAATATAAACAAAATAAAACTATGCAAAACATATTCAACTGTTGTTCACATCCATATTCAAAAAATAAAAATGCTCTCCATATCATCTATGATAATACTTTTGTCTTATATTTTAGTTTGACTGGGGTTAATTTTTTTTGGATTAAGTATGCTCTAAATAAACTTACACACTACATATAAAATTCAAAAAACATTTTTAAAAATTAGCTACGAAAATAAAAACAATTAAATTTAACAAACAAGAACAACAACAACAACAAAAGAGTAAATTATATCATTTAAGAGACTGTATATAGGTATGCTGAATAATAAATTTTAATTTTTGTCTAACAAGAAAGATAAATTAATTTTAATATTATTATATTAATTTTAAAACACAACACAAACAGAAAGAAAAGAAGAAATAAAAGAAATACTCAAATACTGTTGAGACCGATAAAAATAAAATAAAACAAAACATCTATATATTAATAACAAAATAAATAAATAAAATGATTTGTTGCTTTTTAATATCAAATCGATTTAAAAGAATATATAAAAATAAAAATAAAAATATATTATTTAATAATATAGTATACAAATAAAATATTATAACGATAATATTATTATATTGAAATAAATATTTAAAAAATATATAAAAAAAATATAAACATTTGTTTCTTATTTATTAAAATTTTGAATTTATTTTGAATTTTGCAAGTATTCTAAAGTACGAGTATCATCAAGATTTCTGCCACCCTACCTTTAATTTTTATTTTTTTTTCTATAAGAAGATTTAAAAATTATTTAGAAATTCAAATTATCATTTTTTGGTGTCAAAATAAAGCTGATCAGTTGTAGATTTGTTTCTACTAAAAAATACATTATTTAACCCAGAATCTTTTCTGTTAGTTTATTTTTAAGTTTTCAATAATGAAATCGTTTTCAATAAACAGCTGATTGTTGATTTGAGATTTCGGAACATAATGGGCGGGCTTAGACGACATAAGGGACTTGAATGTAAAGCAAGTGGGCAGGTTCAGCCGACATAAGGGACTTGAAAGTAAGGCAAGTTTCTAGCATCTGATTGGCCAGCTGCCGAAAAATTGCCTTCCAATTAAGGCAACTTTATTGGAAAGTTGACTGGAAAGTTAGGCAAGAAAAATCTCCCTTACTATCAAGTCAAGTCAACTTATGTCAAAATGACAATTGATCATGTTTTTTAATTCAACTAAAAGCTGAACTTTATTACTCAATGATTTATTTATTTTCTGAACAACTTCATTTAATGCTTCCTGTAAAAACGTTCCTTGTAAATTTGGAAAAGAAATAAGTAATATTTCTTTAAAATACAAAATACAAATCGTGATGGATGTAGATTGCCTGAGGAGTGTTTTGTAGAAAATAATGGGCAGGTTCAGCCGACGTAAGGGACTTAAAAGTTAGGGAAGTTTCTATTATCTGATTGGCCAGCTGCCAAAAAATGACCTTCCAATTAAGGCAACTTTAATGGAAAGTTGACTGGAAAGTTAGTCAAGAAAAATCTCCCTAACTATCAAGTCAAGTCTACTTCTGTCAAAATGACAATTGATAATGTTTTTTTATTCAAGTGAAAGCTTAATTTTATTACTCTATGGTTTATTTATTTTCTGCACAACTTCACTCAATGCTTTCTGTAAAAGGTTTCGTTGTCAATTTGTAAAAGAAATAAGTTATATTTCCTTACAATACAAAATACAAATCGTGATGGACTTGTAGCTTGCCTGAGTAGTGTTTTGTTGTAGACAATAATGCTTTTGGTAATTTGTGTACTGTGAACTTAAAGTAGAGGTTTGTGAAGTAAAGTTCTGAATTTGAAATTTATGACACTTGAAAAACTAACTAGTTGCCTTGGTCAAAATTTTCGTTCATAGAATGAAGTTGACTGCAAATGAAGTCCCTTATGTTGCCTGAACCTGCCCAGTTTCTAGTATCTGAGTGGCCTTCCAATTAAGGCAACTTTATTGGAAAGTTGACTGGAAAGTTAGTCAAGAAAAATCTCCATAACTATTAAGTCAAGTGTATTTATGTCAAAATGACAGTTGATCATGTTTTTTCATTCAATTTAGAGCTAAACTTTATTACTCTATGATTTTTTTATTTTCTGCACTACTCCTTTACTTAATTTTTTTTGTTAAAGGGTTCCTTGTCAAATTAGAAAAGAAACAAGTAATATTTCTTTACAATATAAAATACAAATCGTTATGGACTTGCAGCTTGCCTGAGGAGTGTTTTGAAGACAATACTGAAGGTAGAGGTTAGTGAAGTAAAGGTCTGAGTTTGAAATGTATGACACTTGAAACACTAATTAG
Organism: Eupeodes latifasciatus; assembly: GCA_920104205.1. Classification (NCBI taxonomy): domain Eukaryota; kingdom Metazoa; phylum Arthropoda; class Insecta; order Diptera; family Syrphidae; genus Eupeodes; species Eupeodes latifasciatus. Next base: position 372,019,249 of record OV049924.1, read on the forward strand.
TTCACTTGGTCAAAATTTACGTTAGTGTTTTACGAGTAAAAGAACAACTGATCCGAAGCAGCTGCGATGTCAAAAAAGGAATCGAAAGGTAACCAGGAATTTCTGATAGGGATTTAATTTGAAAGAACCAGAAAATTGACTTCAAATTTGTATCTACCTTTTTATATTATTAGAATTTTGTGAATTGTTGAAACTTTTTGTGAACAGTTGAAATTTTGATCGTCGCGACGACTCAAAAAGTTCAACAGTTATGCTCACTCCTGGTCAAGCTTTGTCCATGCGAATAGAAGCAAAACTATCCCGTGATCAATACGGCACGATCAGAAAATATGTCACGGATGATGTTTTGCCTTCCTATAAAGTTGTGCAAAATGAAAAAATAAAATGCTATCCAGAAAATCTTACTGTGAATGAAGTAACAGCTGAAGTTTCCATGCAAAACTTGCTTAATCACACTGTTGAGAGAATTTCTGCATCACAAAAAGATGTTTTCAAAAATGCGAGCTGTAATGAACTTACGCTATATTCTAAAGTGGGTTCTGATGGTAGCTCCGGGAACAGTGAATACCACCAAAGGTTTACAAACAATTTGTAACTTGTTTGGTACCTCTAAAGTTATCGAGCACATCCAACGTTTTTTTGGAAAAATCCTTGCCCTTCTTCTCCTAGGTACTGCAGGCCTATAAAAATAACTTTCGAGAAGGAAACAGATACATTAATCAACAGAGAGAACGCATCTATTCAATTGCAATTAAATGAACTCGTACCAACAAAAGTAATTATTGATAATAGAGTGTATAAAGTTGATACTTTCAATGGTTGATGGCAAGCTATGTAATAGTCTGAGTGGTGTTCGCTCTGCTCAGAGATGTTATCTTTGTCAGGCAACATCCGAGGATTTCAATAACATTGAAAAAATAGGCGTGTACCATCAACTAGTGATGTGTCAACTCGAGTTAATAAACCGAGTCAACCCGGGTTACAGCTAAACCGAGTCAAACCGAGTAATATAAAAATCAAACCGAGTTGGTCGAACCGAGAGAACGAAAACAAACACCCGTTCGCGTCGTCGTCATCTTCATCGGTGTATATAAAGTCGAGTTGGAAAACAAAAACAGTATCTCTGTCTTTTATAATACTAACCGAGTTGAATTTACTGATTCAATACTTATTTGGAATTCGGTTGTGGTTGAGTGTTGGGTCTGGGTAGTATAGTTAGGTTTCTTTTCTCTTTCTCTTGTTGACAATTTTTTTTGCAGATACATATCTGATGTGATTGTTTGTTGTGTGTTGTGTGGTGTATGCGCTCGCCGTGTTTGACGGGTTTGAAATTTGAATTGAAGTCGAGTAAAAGAAGTTTTTGTTTTTGTTTGTATACAAATAGAGCCAGCCAACCCGAGTTGCTCTCATACCGTTGCAAAAGTATTTTATTTTAGTTTCTTATTCTTATTGGGTTTTTCTTTTTTTAGTTCCTTAACGATTAACGAATGCTGCCATTTGACGGATGTTCCTGCTTTTATTGCATAATTTTAATTTATATTTCAGTTTTTTTTTTTATTTAAAAAGTTGATAGTGTAATCAAAATTATTATTTATGAAATAATTTAATCTTGTAACATAAGTTCCTTGTTTTGTACCTACCAAAGTTGTATTTATTGTTTTTCAAATGAATTAATATTTTTTTTTTCTTTTAATTTTATTTTTCCTATTTTTTTTTGTTACGTACTACCTAAATGAATTAATAAAAAAACTATGCATCTCTTCACTAGATCTAGAACGTTTGCATTTGTTTTAATTTTTCAAAACATAAGATGAATAAAAATAATTTGAAAAAAAAAAAACCGAGTTGGCTAACTCGGTTTGCAACTCGGTTTGCTTGAATTCTAACTCGAGTTGACTCGGTTAGAGAAATTAGCGGTTTGGCACATCATTACCATCAACTGAGCGCTCCGAGCAAAAACACTCTATTACCAAGACCGGAATCTCAGACTGACATTTCGGTTTGCCTACAAGCTAAAAAGCACTAAATGTGAGAAAGTGTGCGTGAAATGATGCAAAAAACCAAACACATTCTCACAATTAGTGCTTTGGCCCATCAAAATGCTTCATTATAGTAATCAGCCCCATCTAAATGCTTCATTTTGAATGTTTCATGGCCTCGTTCAAAAACTAAACAATCCTTACCAACAGAATCTGAAGTGCTGACATGGTCTTAAATTGGAAGATTTGTATAGCTTTTTAATTTCAATCCAAATAAATGTTGTAAATGTATATTAAATAAAATAAAATTGATCAAATACATATTTAATGATTTATTAGTGCTGTATTTTGTTTACTTAAATTATTTGCGAACGCAACATGCGCTGCAACTGGTTAAGTAAAATTGGAAATGGACAAAGTGTAACTCAATACTTTGTAAAACAAGAAAACACACAATTTTTTCAGCTGTAGTTTGCTTAGAGCATTTTTTTGGCGACGTTAGAAGTTCAGGTGGAAACAATAGGCGGGTGTCTCCATACTTTTTTGTACAGACAATGCTACGAGAAGCATACTGGTGAAGTTCGATTGCTAGTTCAGATTCCTCAATTAAATTAGTATTTTCATCATTTAAGCAGTTCGATAATTGCAAGACCTAATTTTAGTTTTGTTTGTTGCAGAAATATTCCTGAAAATTTCTTTTTGAGGGACTATGTTAGAGTTAGAATTTTGTTTGCAGGTTAGATTTTGGATTAAAAATTTGGGGAAATCATGTTTTAAAAATAAGTTGCTTTGTGTAAAACATCTTTAAGGAATAGAAATAGGCAATATGTTTACACACAATACCAACTAAATGAGTGCAATAAATAGATTTAAGTAACTTTTTTTTATTCCAGTATGGGGAAACCGAACATCCAATAGAAAAAAACCGGTATACACGCCAAAATCCATACTTCTTGACTAAATAATGGTTATCTTCTATGTTTACGCATAAAATTACGAATTTTGTAGCGTATGAAAATTTCTAGACATTTTACAATCTGAAAAATTAATTATGCTATGAAATAATTGGCTGTTATTAATGCAAATTTTTTTCTAAAAAGTTGATGAAGGTTAGCCGAAGCGAAAATTTCTTTAATGAACATACCTAAAATATTATTGGCTTTCTCAAAAATATTTTTCTACACTAACCTCTGCTTTATACCTGAAAACTAATGTTTATGTATATTTTCTTCTATGTTCTGCATTTATAAAATGTAATCTATGGAAGTATTTACTATATTAAGAAAAACATGTACGTAAAACTCATTAATTTGTTTCATTTTTAGCAGCACTTTTACTAAACATACCCTTCAAACAATAATAAGTAAACTTGAACTTTGGTAACTAAACATTTTTAAGGAATGAATGAAAATTATATTTTGCGTTAACTGTGGAAACTCACTAAAAAAAACTTCTGTACGTCAACAATAAACATTTATGACGATTACATGTTCTATTGAATTAGTTGTGCATGAATTCAGAACGATTTTAAGACGTTTTCATTTTGTGATATATGTCAAAGTTTACATTTTATTTGCTCTGCATTTATTCAACAGGTTCGCTATAATCGTTCTGATTACTTTTTTAAAACATTTGTGTTCCTTTGATACATAGTTTTTTTTTGATAGCAAATACATGTATGCTTCCATCAATCAAGAATGTTATGGATAAGATATTTTTCGATTATACCTCTCTTTTTTTTTAAATATACAAACTATAAATATACTTGGATTAATTAAATTGATACAGATTATAATTACTTGCAAACAAAATATTTGGGCCGTTCGTTAACGAAAATTTATTAGAATTCAATACAAAAATTGGACTCGCACCCTTAACTTGATGGTTCTTCGAACGCATCTTTGATACAAAAATCCGGGGATTATTATGAAATTTAAAGAATTTCGTAGTGATTACTGTAAATTAGTGAATTAATTATAATAAACTGATGTTGAACATGCTTTTTTCAAGACAAAAAGGTACATTGGTTCACTATCCACATAATGCCTGCAAAATTAAAGCTTAAACTGACTTTTTCATCGAAAAAAGTAAAAAGAAAAACCTGAAAAAAACTTATTAACCCCTCCATTTTGTTTTTGCTTTGCAAAGTGCCGCTAGCCCACGGCATCTTTTTTTTTTTGTTTGTGCTCACATCTATTCATGGACTAATTGTCAAAATTACAAATACAACAATGTAAACAAACGGGTTTTGGAGAGTGAAACGTACGAAAGATTCCGGTCTTGGTAATAGAGTGTTTTTGGTCTGAGTGGTGTTCGCTCTGCTCAGAGATGTTATCTTTGTCAGGCAACATCCAAGGATTTCAATAACATTGAAAAAATGGTATCACTTCCGACCTCACATGAGTTTCTGACATTTGGAATATTCGTTCTTCATGCATGGATAAGAATGTTCGAATGCCTGCTTCACGTTGCCTATAAACTGTCTGTAAAAGAATGGCGTAAATCGAAATCGACAGAAGATTGTGTGGCCGAAAACAAATTAAGGATTCAAGAGGCATTTGAAAAAAGAATTAGGGTTAAAAATTGATCGACCCAAGCCAGGATATGGCAACACGAACACAGGGAATGTAGCTAGGTGTTTTTTTAAGAACTATATTATATCAAGTGAAATAACTGGTATAGATGTTTATCTGATACAAAAATTTCACATAATTTTGCAGTGCTTATCAAGTGGATTTAATATAGATGTTCACAAATTTAAAATGTATTGTTTAGAAACTGCGAATTTGTTCGTATTGCTGTATCCTTGGTACTATATGAGCACTTCTGTTCATAAAATTCTGATTCATGGACATGAAATAGTTTCGCAGTGTATTTCCCATTGGAGAATTAAGTGAAGAAGCGTTAGAAGCCCGGAATAAGGATTTCAAGATGTACAGAGAGCATTTCAGTCGAAAAACATCAAGACAAGACACATTAACAGACTGAATGTTAATATCTTCAGGTCCCTTCGTTACCAACCAGAGAATTAGAAAACCGTTCAAAAAATTGTCATTTGATTCTGAAGCTATCGAAATGTTTTTACAGCCTGATTTAAACAACCAGCCGCAGACTGCAATTATCGACTGTTTTTCGGACTCAGAATAATACACAAAAAATAAATACACACAAAATTTATTTACAACATCAAACAAAGGTAATCGAGATGTTTTTATTTGTATGTGTACATATATATATATAAATATATACATATATTATATGTATTATATATATATATATATATATACATATATTTACAACACACACATATATGCACATATATGAAACGAGGCATGCACATATTTTTGTTAACCTATTTTTTTTTTAGATATTAAAATCTGCTTTATCTTAAATCAAAATAATGCTGTACAAATGCTCTTAAAACTTCAACTTTATATGAATAGTTGACCCAAAAATTATGTAAGAATGTTTTAAATTAATTTTTTACTTGAATTTGAATTGAACACATCAAAAACCTTTCGAAAAATATATTTCAATATATTAAATATATTTAATCTACAAAAAACATTTACAATTATCGACGTTCGTAAGGTACTTCTGCCCCACTGTGCGACGTTCGTTGGTATATAACGGGTGATTTTTTAAGAGCTTGAGAACTTTTTTTAAAAAAAAAACGCATACAATTTGCAAAATCTCATCGATTCTTTATTTGAAACGTTAGATTGGTCCATGACATTTACTTTTTGAAGATAATTTCATTTAAATGTTGACCGCGGCTGCGTCTTAGGTGGTCCATTTGGAAAGTCCAATTTTGGGTAACTTTTTCGAGCATTTCGGCCGGAATAGCCCGAATTTCTTCGGAAATGTTGTCTTCCAAAGCTGGAATAGTTGCTGGCTTATTTGTGTAGACTTTAGACTTGACGTAGCCCCACAAAAAATAGTCTAAAGGCGTCAAATCGCATGATCTTGGTGGCCAACTTACCGGTCCATTCCTTGAGATGAATTGTTCTCCGAAGTTTTCCCTCAAAATGGCCATAGAATCGCGAGCTGTGTGGCATGTAGCGCCATCTTGTTGAAACCACATGTCAACCAAGTTCAGTTCTTCCATTTTTGACAACAAAAAGTTTGTTAGCATTGAACGATGGCGATCGCCATTCACCGTAACGTTGCGTCCAACAGCATCTTTAAAAAAATACGGTCCAATGATTCCACCAGCGTACAAACCACATCAAACAGTGCATTTTTCGGGATGCATGGGCAGTTCTTGAACGGCTTCTGGTTGCTCTTCACTCCAAATGCGGCAATTTTGCTTATTTACGTAGCCATTCAACCAGAAATGAGCCTCATCGCTGAACAAAATTTGTCGATAACACATTTCGAACCGAACACTGATTTTGGTAATAAAATTCAATGATTTGCAAGCGTTCCTCGTTAGTAAGTCTAGTAGTAGTAGTAGTAGTAGTGATTTTATTTAAAACAAAATATTGAGATACATTATGCATACTTAAACACAAAATATAGCATTGGCTTTTGCCGTCAGCCAGAAAAAAAGAGTATTATTTAGTTAACATTACATAAATTGAATAATTATAATTCTTATAGTATCTTTATGTTAGTTTTTTGTTTACAAGAAAAATTTTTGAAGTACCAAATTAGAGTTACATAATTAATATGGATTCACGCCTGTATTTTTTAAAAAGCTTCATTTATAATTTGCATTCTATAATTATATGCTGCCTTGACGAATGAGTATAAGTTCGTCCAATTTTGGCCGTTGAGTATGTCCTTGGTTTCTTCTAAAGTCAGTAACCATTTTCCCCAGTGTGCACGTCGAATCGTTTTCAATATTGGGCATGTTCCCAAGAAGTGAAGGACATTTTCGGTCGCTCGCAGGTTGCAAAGACTGCACTCTATGCTCCCTTCAGGTCCATAAGGCTGATAGCTTAGGCGAAGCAATTCCCCCCTGGTTTTGAAAATCGATGATATTAAACTAATTGAAAAGCGGTCATTGAAATAGTTGTTTTCGCCAAGGTTGTACTGCAGCAGCTTATACATATTTCGGGATTCGCTCCTATGGGCCAATTCTTCAAATTCAGCAAACATTGAAACTTCAATTTTTTCCAACAGTGTAGGGAAGCTGTCTTTCCAAGATTCTAAGTTGTTTTCTAATAACTGGACCTCATGCTGGGTGCCGAGTCTTGCCCATTCTTCAAAGAATTGAGACTTTTGGGATAGAAGATGTTTTACTATCTTGTTTGGCAGTCGATGATTTGGGAGCGCTATTATTTTGGAGATATAGTACAGATGCATCTTGAGGGTGAAGACGTAGAGCGGCGCGACACCGGTCTCTAAGTGCAGCATATATGTCGGGGTATTTTCCGGGAGCCAGAATATCTTTTTTATAAAATACCTCAAAAGTTTTTCAACTTCCTCATGCTGATTTATTCCCCATACTTGCCCCGCATAACACATAACTGATCGCATGACCGCTTCAAAAAGCTTGTACTTAGCACTCGGAGCAATGTGTTTTTTCCCAAGTACTCCGTTCCAATTGCAGTTGATTGCTTTTTTTGCTTCCTTCAACTTTTCCTGAAGATGCTTTTTAAAAGAGAGCTGCGGGGTTATGATAATTCCGAGGTATTTATACTCCCTTACCACATCGAGTTCCTCACATTCCCATTTCCATTTCTCATCCCTTGCATACCGTCCTGTTCCATTTCGAAATATCATCACTTTAGACTTTCTGGTATTAACTGTGAGACTCCACAGCTTGCAGTACAATTGCAATTTGTTTATCATGATTTGCAACATATTTGGAGTCTCTGCAAAAATGACAATATCGTCTGCATAAAGCAATGCTTTTATGTCGGTACCCGCAAAAGAAATACCTCCTGGTAGAAACGATGTCAGGTCATCTAAGAAGAGTGAGAAGAGAAGTGGACTCAAAAGGCAACCTTGTTTGACTCCTGATGTCGTTTGAAACCAGTCTGATCTTTCAGCTCCGTCCCATACTGCTGATAAATTATCTTCATACAGCCGGCGTATTATCGTTAGCATTTTTGATGACAAACCGATACAACTGAGTTTGTAGAAGAGAGCGATCCGGTTGATTGAGTCGAAGGCTGCCTTAAAATCAATGAAGAAAGCATATAATTTCTTTCCTTTGCTAATGTAAGAACTAGCGATACTTGTTAAGGCAAAAATATTGTCTACTGTTGAATATTCCTTCCTGAACCCAGCTTGAAACTCACTTAGGAGGTTGTGTTCTTGTGTCCAGGGTGTCAGCCTGTCTAAAATGACTCCGGTAAAAATTTTCATAACTGCGTTCAAGAAAGATATACCTCGATAGTTGTTAGGGTCGTTTACATCACCTTTTTTAAATAGGGGAAAGATGATATTCTTTCGGAAGTTTTGTGGAATTTCACCGCTATCAAAGATGTAGTTGAAGGCATCCGTAAGCTTTGTTATGAAATTTTCCGATGCGTACTTGTAGAATTCGTACGGGACACGATCCTCCCCTGGAGCCTTATTTATACTGCATCTGCTAAGGACATCTGTTATCTCTTGTGTTGTGAAAGCACGGTCGAGATAATCGTTTCCCACCCATGGGTAGGCAAACTGCATTTGATTTGGGCTTCCCGAGACACAAAGTAACCGTTCGAAATGTTCCGCTAATATAGTTATGCTTATTTCAGTTTTCCTCGCAAACGGTATGCCATTTAATTCCCGAACAAGCTTCCAAAAAGCACGGCTGTCTCTTACTTCCGATAATCTTTGCATGAGAGAGCGAGAGTATTGGTTTTTCTTTTCTTTACAAATTGTTTTGAAAGCCTTATTTGCCTCTTGATACCTTGATTTAGCTGACATTGAATTTGTTGCTCTGAGAAGTTTCAGAAAGCCGAAAGACTTTTTCCTTGCTGCCTCGCATTCTGCATCAAACCATGGATCCTTCCAGTTTTGCATGCGGCGTGATTGAAAAGTTTGTGCTGTTTGAGATATGCTTGAAACTAGCAGATCAATACCTCGAGTGGACTTAATTTGGTCATCGCTTAGAGTATTTATACACAGGTCAAGGTTCATTTGATATGACGCCAACAGAGTTCCTTTCCACTTAAGTTTAGGCAGTAATTTCAGACCTTCATTTCTTTCTCCTTGTAATTCACTGAATTTACACTTTACATTTAATGGAAGGTGATCAGAATATACTAGTTCCTCAACGCTTAGATCATCTACACAATCAAGCCACCTTCCACCAATGAGGCAGTAATCTATTGTGGAACAGGAAGTTCCTCTTATAAAGCTGAAGTTACCATTTTTGTCGCTCGGCATTCTCCCGTTCAGTAGTGTTAGTCCGATTGTTTCACACATTTCTATAAACTTTCTCCCTTTGCTGTCTACCGTTGTGTCACACGCTGATCTCTCATCACATATTGATGCTGGCATAAATTCTGGTTCCACCTGAAGCAGCTGCGAAGAGCCCACCCTTGCGTTACAGTCACCGATTAACATAATATTTTCTCTACCCAGCTCCAACAGGAAGTTATACAACTCAGCAAAATCATCCATCCACTTGTTACAATTTATATAAACTGGTACGATATAAAATTTTTCATTAATCGCGGTTATTTCAACAACCGTTCTATTCATCTCGCTAACAAATCGGCAACTTGTGCTTTTTTGAAACGATTTTTTTATTCCGAACAGACATCCTTCGCTCGCTCTTCCGTATACTTGAGGCCTCGCGGCTGGAATCCAATTTAATAAAAATTCCGGAAAACAATTCTCATATTTGTCTGTGTCCTTATGTATAAAAGTCTCAAACAGTAGAAAAATATCATTTAGTCTAATTTTATCAAAAAATTCTTTATAAATTAATTTGTTTCCTAAACCTGCTACATTGTACGAACAAATTTTACATGAAACATTATTTACGATTACATTACTTAAATTACTAGTGTAAACATGACTGACGGCATTTTCGTTAAAAATAATTTGGCAGCACCTGACTATCTGCAGTTTGGTGAGCTGTGGCAGAGTTTTTATTTGTTGACACATCGTTTGACAGCTGCTGCAGTAATGACATTCCCCCATCATCATCACATGTCAACACATTATTTCGGTTGAAATAAAATGTTTTTCCCTCGATTATGATAGTCTCTCCGCGGACAAATGGTTTAATATTTCGATTTTTCGACGATATTTGTGACTTAATTTGGAAAAGTTTTCGTCTCCTTTCCCTTGCTGCTGCTGTGTAGTCTTTGTGAAGTGAAATACCTGTGCCTTTTAATCGTGTTGCCGATTTTAGAATACGTCCGACATCCTCTCTGTTATGCAACTCGACAATCACGTTTTCGGTGTTTACATTTCTAGAACGAATCGTGCGTGTATCGGCAATTACTGTCCTGTCCTGCGTTTGGAGCAAATCCATGCAAAGTTCTTTTGCTTTTGCTACTCCTTGGACCCCCGCTTCAGTTGGAAAGTGTAGAATAATGTTTTTCTCATTTGCCTTCTTTGACATGAGCTCAACTTGACGTTCAAGAGAAGAACACCGGGACTCCATCTCCGATAACTGAGCCTTAAGAGCGACATTGTCATTTTTTAGAGAAATGATTTCTGACCCAATTTTATCCATATCTGCTTTGGTTGGAAGATCTTTCAGCTTTTCATCCAGAAGTGAGGACATTGTGCCCTTTACCAGGTTTAAAAGATCGGGAATCAACATATTTCCGACAGACATATTAATTCTTTCAGCGGATTGTTTTTGAGGTGGAAAGTGTTCCGGTGATGTTTTGGCTAGGACTCTCTTAGCGGAACGGTTTTGTGTTGTTGTGTTTTTATCGGTTCCTTTTGGTGGTGTGCGATCAAGAGTCATTTTAAACGACAGTTGCCGTCAGTCGAAACTGAGGAATATTTTCTTGGCCAATTTATAATAAATAAGCCTATCTTCCACTTTCAAATAAGAAAAAACTCACCCACAAAAATAAAACCGCTAGTGTTCGTAAATATTTTTCTGTTTTTACTTCAAAATTTGAGGCTCAAAAAGTAAATTTCCTGGAGACAATATGAAACACGACTTTATTCACTGACTCTCACTCTCTTTTTTAGTAAGTCTATTCATGATGAAATGTCAAAGCATACTGAGCATCTTTCTCTTTGACACCATGTCTGAAATCCCGCGTGATCTGTCAAATACTAATGCATGAAAATCCTAACCTCAAAAAAATCACCCGATACTTGAGATAAATATTCTGTGTTTTAATTGACCAACGGGTGCTATTAACCGGTTTTTGATTGATTGAACAGGTTGGTCAATTAAGCGGAATTCCATTTATTGAACCAGCCAGATAATTGACCGAAAAATCTGACAAAATGGCCACGAGTACGATAACTTTGGCGCCAAGATATAATAACGGTTTTTGGTAGAGGGCTTAATACAAGCATTTTTTATTATGGGAGGGGGGTCTATCTCCCCTCGTTTAGGCGGTAGGGGCAATTTAAAAAAATTATTATTTAAAATGGAAAAAAAATAATTTAAAAATAACGGTGATACTTACAATTAAGTTTTATACATTTTTTTAAAGCCAACATTCTGTTTTATTAGCCAGTTTTAATTCAAGTCAAAACTATGCGTAGTTTTTGAAAAATTTAATTTTAAACTCAAAATTTGAGTAAAAAAAGTTAAAAAAAAAGGTTTAAAGTGTAATTTTTCAATACTTCAAGATTATCTACCATTGTTTTTATTTCAGAATTTATTGCTCTTATTTGTTTTTGATCAAAAACTGAAAACTAGATGATTTTATGTCTTTTAGTTTTTGAGAAAATTGAAAATAACCACAACTACTATTTTAATTTAATTCTTTTTTTTTGCTTGAGTGGTCTTATTTTGATAGTAACAATGGTAGGTGCGAGTTTGGGTGTATGCAACAGTAAGGTGTGTGCGAGTTTGGGTGTATGCAAGAGTGGGATCTGTAAGGGGGCATGCTGCCCCCCCTGCTTGGGAACACTATAGGATTTGGGGTGGGTGCAAGTTGGAGTGCGTGCAAGGTGGAGAGGGAGCAAGGTTCCTTGGGTGCAAGATGGGGTGCATGCATAGTTTCTTTTGCATTTAAATAAGCTGGCTTTAAGAAAAATTAATTTACCCTAGGTGTATCTTAATCCATATTCGATTATTACTATCAAAATAAGACTACGTTTTTTTTTTTTATATATTATACGCGCACTCAAGGGGATATGAATACCCTTATGATGATTAATCAAAGTGCGAGCAATTAGGAAGGGAGGATAGGATTACAAAGGAGATACCGATGCACATTGGTTTTGAATGTCTGCACATTGTAATGAGTGGGAGACATTGTGTCTGGTAAAGCATTCCACATTCGTGTAGTGCGACTAAAGAAAGAATCTCTGTACTTTACAGTAAGTCCGAAATTGGGCTCAAGGGTAAACTGATGAGCATTCCTAGAAGAACGGGTATTACGGTTGAATTGTTTGAGGGGAGGAATGCAACTGGCTATTTCATTAGAGCATTGTTCATGAAAGTAGCGATAAAATAATGACAGGCATGAAACCTTACGACGGTGCTCGAGAGATACAAAAGTTTCAGTTAGATAACGATCACCTATCATTTTTAGAGCTCTCTTTTGAATTCTGTCTAGGAGACTCAAGTAGGTTATAGGAGCACCTGCCCATATATGGGAATTGTACTCGAGTTTCGGAAGAATATAGGCTTTATAGATTATAGCCAGATCAGAAGGGGTAAAAAACTTCTTGCATCTTCGGAGAAAACCTAAACACTTAGCAGCATTTTTGGCGATGTCAAATATGTGATCACTCCACAACAAGTGGTTTGTAATGCACATACCTAGGACTGATAGCTGTTTTCGAAGCATTAAATTCTACACGGTTTTTGATTCCCCATTGGACAATGCTGTCAAGACCAGAATTTAATGAGCTTATCATACGCTGCCGTTGATAGTCCACATCCGAAGAACAAGGATGAGAATCTAAAAACGAATATGAGAAGCTGAGGGTACTGTCATTAGCGAAACAATTAAGTGGGTTAGAAGTTTCAGACAAAAGATCATTTATAAAAATAAGGAAGAGTGTCGGAGACAAAACGGAGCCCTGGGGCACACCATCGTTTATTTTGTGGATATCAGATTTGAACCCGTCCAATACTACTTGAATTGAACGGTCCGAAAGGTAATTTCTAACCCAACGAAGAAGGGACTCATCAATACCAAATGCACGCATTTTCGATAAGAGAGCTTGGTGCCAAACTCTATCAAATACCTTTGAAATATCAAGTGCAATAATCTTACTTTCTCCAAAACGATGTAAAGATTTGTTCCACTGTTCGGTGAGATAAACCATAAGATCACCAGTGGATCTATTGCAACGAAAGCCATACTGCCGGTCATTAAGAAGCTTCCGTTCTTCAAGATATTTCTTAAGCTGAAAATTGATCAGCGTTTCCATGACCTTGGAAAGAAGGGACGTAAGTGCAATTGGACGATAGTTAGATGGTGAGGAGGATTCGCCTTTTTTAGGGACAGGCTGGACAAATGCAGTTTTCCATCCACTCGAAAAGAGACCTGTAGAATAGGACAGATGGAAAAGCTTACGCAGTGGTTTTGCCAGCGTTGAAGAACACCTCTTCAGAACAATAGCGGGGATACTATCCGGGCCAGCGGATTTGTGAATGTCAAGATTTTTAAGGACTCTAGTAACTGAACGAGTGCGAAAGAAGATTTGTCCCATAGAATCGTTTACGCTTTCAAGTACAGGCGGAGTCATGTCACTCATTGGCAGCATCGAATTAACAGCAAGCTATGCTGCAAGCAAATTGGCTTTATCAATCGAGCTTACATAGGGAGTGTCATTGGAAACGAGCGTAGGAATTGACGATGACGTAGTGTTGCGCACATTTTTTACAAATGATTAGAAATGTTTACTACTATTGGCATAGAGACACCATATATATATGGTGTGTCTATGACTATTGGGACATTGTAGTATTTTTTTAATACTTAACCCTTTCGGTACGAGAGTGGTACAGAACAAAGAATATTTATATGTAAACGTCCCACTCCCGTCCCGAAAGGATTAAGCAAGGAAAAAGTAATTTAATTAAATTATTTTTTTTTGGTAATTTTCAATTTTCTCAAGAACTAGAAGACATAAAGTCATCTAGTTTTCAGTTTTTGATCAAAAACAAATAAGAGTAATGAATTCTAAAAAAAAAACAGTAGATAATTTGAAAGTTTTGAAAAACTACACTTTAAACCTTTTTTTTTATTTTTTTTTTGCATACATTTTTAGTTTAAAACAATTTTTTTCAAAAACTATGCATAGTTTTGACTTGATTTAAAAACAAACTAATAGACAAAAATGTTGGCTTTAAAAAAAGGTATAATACTTAATTGTAAGTATTAACGTTATTTTTTAATTATTTTTTTTCCATTTAATCTACATATATTTTTAAATTGCCCCTACCGCCTAAACGGGGGGAGATATACCCCCCTCCCATAGTAAAAAATGCGTGTTTTTAACTGTTCTATACAAATCCGTCATTAAACTTTGTCGCCAAAGTTATCGTACTCACCCCGGCCAGTGCAATTAAGCGGGGAAAACTGTATCTTAATTTAGGTTTCCAACTTTTTCGATGAGGTATCTCAAAATTAAACCTATCCAGGATAGCCTATCCGATACGAGATTGAATACAGCCAATCGTTCCATTGAAAACTTTCCAGTTTCTCTTCTTTTCCAACTTCATTTCTTTTCTTGATTCTAATCAGGAAATGTACATAATTATTCAAGATTTGTTTATTGAACTTTTATATATACAATTGGATAGTCTTAAGATTAAATAGATACATTGTCTTAGAATAAAATAGTTTGTTGGCACATAGGGGGCCTAACTTTATATATTGGCTTAAGTTTAAATTAAAATATTGTTTAATATGTGGCGTTCTAAAAATAAAAGTCGGTTGACTTGGTTATCCTCGGGGTGTTCCTTCCCGGTTGTCATTTGTTGGATTTGTTGATTGGTTAGAGGGTTGTTGGCTTGTTTAGCCACGTGCGTCGCGTCGGTGGGCTGACTCGGTGTCAGCGTAGAATGCAACGGCATCTTCGTTGTTGACTTGAATTATGTTATCATCCATAATGTCCATGAATGTACATAATTATGTATGTCCAATGACAGATATTTTCAATGAAATCTATAATCAACCTGTCAAAAAAATTCCAATGATTAGTTTTAATGATACAAACCAATGGGTTAGTTCAGACTTCATTTGCAGTCAACTGCATTCTTTGAACGCAAAATAAGACGAAGGCAGCTAGTTAATTTTTCAGATGTCTTTAATTTCAAAGTTTCAACATTACTTGACTATCTTTTATTTGAAGAAAGTACCAACAGTATTATTATCTACAAAAAAAAAAACTTCTTGCACAGTTTTAAAGTACCTCATAAGTTTGAATTTGTTGTTTGTCTCTCATTTCTCAATTTAAAAACTAAGTGTTAATAAAGATAATTGTTTCATACCGCTATAAGTAAGTTTCTAATTTTTATTTCAAAACTGGCTCCAATGGAGCTGAATGGAAATATTAGCATTTCAATATGGCAACCAGGGTTTTAAAAAAACATACGGATAAGCCGTGTTAAACTTCTGATTTAAGAATGTCAATGGATCGTCAGTGTAATGATGATGCTTGATTTTTCAACAGCCTTTGATTGTATTGACTACTCAACACTCATGGGGAAGCTTCAACTAATATCTTCTTATTAACGAAATCGCTCTTTACGAGTCAAAAAAAAAAAAACTTGGAATATTTAATCCAATGTCAACACAAGTGTTCCACAAGGATCTATGCAAGGGCCTGTTCTTTTCTCCATCTTCATAGATGACCTCATTGGTGGTATGGCGAATTTAAAAGTGGATATTTAAGAAGATGATGTGAAAATGTATATATCTAAAAGATCAGAGTTGTTAGCGTAGCTCGAATAAATAAAAACTGTTTACATGTTCAGGAATAGTGTGTTTTCGAGAAGTAAAATATCAGTTAGTGATGTACCCCGCCTTAATTTAAGCCTTAATTTAAACGGCTTTATCTTAACGTATGTCGAATTATTGCCTTCGAAGTGAAAATTTTCCTCTTCAAGAGTATTTTCCGATGAAAATCCGGATTGCAATCGATTGGCTTCAATTTGTGTGTAAGCTGAATTTTAAAAGTCTTCAGACTTTAGTGTTATGAAAAATGCAGTTTAATTTGGTTTGTGGAAAGCTTTATTCCAAAAAAGATTGACAAGGGATCGACAAATCTGTATTTTCGTCACCACTACGGGCTACAACAGCATGGTTTCGATTTTTCACATCACTAACTCGTGCAATTAGATCAATTTCGTCCACCAATTTCACTATTCCCGGCCGATAAAACGCTTAAAGAACTACCCAAAAGTGATTTAGTTTTACGAACTGTCACCATTTTTGTAGCAAACGCGTTGTTGAAGCGTGTATTGTTCCATTTTTAATAATGGCGTTGTTTTCAATTCTCACACGTCAAAAGATAACATCTTTAAAAGTGACAGCTGCCCAAATAGAGAGCCACTCGAAATGGAGTCTCTTATAAAAAAAAACTTGTACACGCTAGGCTCGCTCAATGCTAAGCATACATTTGGTATTTAGTTCTAAACTTTAACTTAAAGATGAAGAAAGTGCTTTTGGGAGAAATAATCAAGGAATACTTTTTTAAAAGAAACATTACTTATGTCATAATCGAATATTATTAAATATGGAAAAAAAGAAACAAAACTTGATTGTCGAGGGTTTCAATTCAGAAAAATCTTTCCAATCACATTAGTCAAATAATTGGGCAGGTTCAGACAACATAAGGGACTTCATTTGCAGTCAACTTCATTTTTTGAACGTGAATTTTGACCAAGGCAACTACTTAGTTTTTAAAATGTCATGACTTTCAAATTCAGAACTTTACTTCACAAACTTCTACTTTAAGTTCATAGTACAAAAATTACCAAAATCATTATTTTCTACAAAACACTCCTCAGGCGCTTGCCTTGTCTATCATGATTTGTATTTTGTATTTTAAACAAATATTACTTATTTCTTTTCCAAATTTACAAGGAACCTTTTTACAGAAAGCATTAAATGAAGTTGTGCAGATAATAAATAAATCATTGAGTAATAAAGTTCAGCTTTTAGTTGAATTAAAAAATATGATCAATTGTCATTTTGACAAAAGTTGACTTGACTTGATAGTAAGGGAGATTTTTCTTGCCTAACTTTCCAGTCAATTTTCCAATAAAGTTGCCTTAATTGGAAGGCAATTTTTTGGCAGCTGGCCAATCAGATGCAAGAAACTTGCCTTACTTTCAAGTCCCTTATTACGGCTGAACCTGCCCATTGATTCCATTTCTTTATTGGTGAACAAAAAAACTGTCGGCTTCGTCACGTCGCATACCTAGGGATTGAAGGTTTTAAAGTGGTCAGCTGAGTAATCTCAACTGAAGCTCCAGAAGGAAAAACATATAATCTGTTAAGGATGGCTTTAAGACGTTCCAATTTAAGGAAGCCAAATAAAGATACTTATTCACATAGTGACACAAAATCTTTTAAGAGCTGAGTTGACTTCTCCAATAATGAAGTCGTAATCGGAGCGAAAATTAACTTGATTCTCATATATGATGCCAAGATCACTAATGTATATAACGGTAAGCATTCCACATTCGTGTAGTGCGGCTAGAAAAAGAATCTCTGTACATAAAAGCAACTCCATGAGCTTACAAATTTGATTAAGTTTTAAAATTTAAAAACCTTTGAATCTTACTTTTTACATCTTAACAACTTTTAACAATCTGAAAAATTCTTTTGAACATAACTTTAGATTTTATATACGATCAAGATTTTATATACGACAGCAAATACAACCTAAAATGGATTTTAAGTCTTTGAGTATTTCCTTCAGTTTATGGAACATTTTCTTTTAAAAAACTTTCATTAAAAAGACTATAGCGGACAGAGAGACTTTTCGAATGGATCAGATAGGTTTTTTTTTCATTTAAAACAAAAATGTTTATTTACCTTAACTTAGGTAAGTAAATTATTTTATCATTATTTTCAACTTAAAACTCAAGAGAGAACTGATAGGAAATAATAACTTTATCAAAACAAAAGTACCTACCTAATCAAAAAAGTTCTTATCATTTTTTCAGTCAATGTTAATTGATTAGAAAAATTCTCAACTCAACCATGTAATCTAATATAATTTGTAAATATGAGGTAGCTAAGCTACTCTATAGTCATTAGCTGAAGTGAAATGCATCCAACTTTCAACTGCTACTTTTTTCCCTACTTACAATATTTTTGTGCATGTTCAGGTTAAGATACTCATCTAGGCTTTCATTCTATTTGATATTTCCCGCTGCCGCTACCATTTCCTATTTTTTTTTCGCTCATTGTGTTTTGATGTTTAGGTAAAATAAAATAAAAATGTTAAAGTGTCCGTAAAATTGTATCAATTTGCACTCATGAATAAAATCTCGGTGCCTGTGTTTAACAATTTTATTGTTTTTAAAAGCATATAAATTTAAACTTATCTGTCATAAATTAAAGTTACATTATGTATGCAAGTACTTATTATATAGCGTCATAACCAAGCCTCAACCTCGCTTTCCATCGCTTCGGTAGGTCGGGATTTGACATTTTGAATAAAAACAATGGACTCTTATGAGGCAATCTAAAATTTAACCTCAAGCGTTGCGACTTGCGACCGCTTTATATCGTAATATCGTAAACTCCAGACCGTTTCCAGGCCAAAGCAAATGGCTAAGAAAAACCACGAGTTAGGTCGGTCGGGCTTTTGACAGCTTCTTACCGACTCAACGATATTTTACGATATCTTGTGTTATAAAGCGCAACCTAAGAATATTAAAAACGTAATGTTTCTTCAAACATCGGGCGTTGAGAAACAAGCTTACTTATTTTTATTCACTGATACTTACTAAACCACTGCTGCTATACCAAAATTTTTAAATAAAACAAACAAAATTGCAATGACAATACAGTTGTCAGCTGTCAAACCGTGACAAAATAAAAAAATAAATCTATTCAAGCGTTGAGCTCGAGCTTGCGATATTTATGATCTAAAGCAAACACAAAGCTTGAGGTAACATTTCAGATTGCTTCATAAGAGTCCATTATTTCTTTTCAATGTGTCAAAGTCGGAACGACTGCGACTGAACGTGTGATTGTGCTCAAGGTAAAAAAGGAAATCTATTTTTTGTTTGGTCGGGCGTTTGACACTTCATTGTTAGTAATTTTTTTTAATAGTTATAAAATAAGAAGTTAGTAATTGAAATTATTCTTATTTATAAAAAAATAAATCAAAAAAGAGGTTCTGTTTTTATTAAGTTATTATGTATATTGTTTCAGAAATCTTGAATCCGGATTTATGTACATACATATGTAACCCATTCACCTTAAAAGATAAGCCGAGGAAATCATTAAATTTTTTTAAATCGGGCACGACCATCTCTTTTTTTTTAAATGTAAACTATGTTACCTTGTAAATAAAAGATGTCAGTCATTGACACATAAAGTCGCAAATACGGTAAGCCGATCATAAACACCTCTGGACCGACCGAACGAGAGGTTGTGATTTGACCAGCATTCAATTTTCGGTTTCAAGTTTATAGCGATGGCATTTGAAACTTGTCAAACTCAGCTGCCATTTGATCGGATAAATGGACCGCAATACAAACGCATTAGGCTTCCTATGTAATTGGTGATTATGGTCGTCAAAATCAACCGACTACGTCAGTTATTAGTTAAGTTGTGAAGAACATTTGAAGAGAGTGGAAGCGTTACTGATGTCGTAAGGCCCGTTTAAGTGTTGGTAAAGCTAAATGCCAGTGAAAAAAGTGATCGCATAAAACATTCAGTACGCAGATCTATTTGTTAAAAATGTATCTTTAGTTTTTTTTTAAGATTTAGTTAAACAGAACTTTAACTGTCTCAAAATAAACGTGAATGAATTTTGTATTCGACACTTTATCTTAAGTTAGGGCCGTACAAAGGGATGGTTCTGAAGGGTCTTGTTTATAACAACAATACGGATCATTTTAATGCATGTAACGAACTACCCAAAAGCGATTAAGTTTTTCGAACTGTTACCATTTTCGTAGCAAATTTTAACAACTTCAATGCGTTGTTGAAGCGTGTATTGTTTCAGTTTTAGTAATGCTGCTGGTTTTTACTTGTCACATGTCAAAAGTGACACCTGCCAAAATAGCGAGCTAATCAAAATGAAATCTCTTATGAAAAAAGTTAAAGTAAGCATACATTTGTTTCTTAGTTCTAAACTTTCTTAGTTTCTTAGTTCTAAACTTTAACATAAAGAAGTAAGAAGGTCTTTAGGGAAACTGAATTAGGGATTACTTATTTTAAAGAAACCTTACTTATGTTAGAACCGAAGGTAATAAAATGACGAAAAAAAGAAAAAAAACTTATTTGGTGAGGGTTTGAATTCTGAGAGATCTTTCAAATCACATTAGTCTTGATTGGTGAACAAAAACACTGTCGGCATCGTTGTCGGTCGCAAGTCGAGGGATTGAAGGTTTTTAAGTTTTAACTTTGGCGTGATGTGATATTTTAATTTAGATTTTTAAAACAGCTTTGGACTTATAGTTTAAGGCCAGTGTTTTTATTAGGGCTTGCACAAAGGGATAATTCTAAAGGTTCTTGCTTGTAACCAAAAACACTCTATATGAAGATATAAATCCTTCGTACGTATCACCCTCCAAAACCCATTTGTTTACATTGTTGTATTTGTAATGTGGACGAATTCAACGAGAAAAATTGACGTGTTTTCACGCATACATAGACTCAACTACTGAGTTTTCAGGGGAAATTTCATAAATATTAGAGGAGAAATTACACGCACACTAAGAATAATTTTATGAAGCCGATTTTCGGTTTAGCTTGTAGGCAAACCAAGATGTCTACCGAGGATTTATATCTTCATATAGAGTGTTTTTGCTGGTAACCACCAATTTGTATTTTAATGAACTTTATACAAACATGCCATCTTCTTGTACACTTCTTGTGCAGGGACGTCATATGAGTGCACATTTTGTTTGTACTTTAAATTTAATCGAATGCAAAAATAAGGTTATTTTTTAAATTGTTTTAAATGACTATTTTTCACGAACACACAAATTACCCTCAAGGGCCTCAAGCGAACAAAAACAAAATAAATAAATTGCTTTATGTTATGACTTTATCAGTTCATACTTCGTAGAGGCTATAGTTTTATTTTGTTCATATTTCTGATTCACCGTTATATTTACACGCACATTCATTTAGTTGCTCTTAGACCGCGAACGGAATCGCAACCGAGTCTTTTTGATTACTTTACTATATTTTGTTTGTAATTTCGAATAAAACTCTAATTTCGAAATCGTAATATTATACCGCTATTGCCGGTCGGTTTTAAGAATGATTCTCAGATATACCGTTATTCTAATTGTTGTTTTAGTTGAATGTTATCGAAGTGCAAGTAGTGAAAGTATTAGAGAAGTTGAATTATCATCTGGTTGGTCGATAAAGAATCAAAATGGCTGTGAGTTGAGTACAATGTACATTATGTTTATAAATTTCCCTTTCCTTCATAAAAATGCGCTTTTTGAGTGTTGTGACTTTTATAATGAAATCTATTGTCAATAAATGTATAATGTTATCTCATTTTCTTTTTATCGAACAAGATTGATAAACAAAGTGTATTTTTGTTTAAAATGATTGGTTTGCAGGTATCTAGGTGGGTAAAGATGATATTTTTGGATGTTCATTTAAAGAAATGAAAGTGATAAGTATATTTTGAATTTTATTGATTTTAAGAATCAAAATGCTCCTTAGACGCTTTCAAACTCACATTTGGATTACTCTCAATTGGTGATAAAGGGTTTTCTATTAAAGGCGGGGGTCGATTTAAAAAAAAATTAAATAAAACAATTTGTATGTGAGATATAAATAAGGTTTTATCTTTATTTGAGTAAAATAAAACATCGTTTAAATGACCTCCGGGACTTTGCTGGGTGGTGGGGGCTTGAAAGGTCTATATTTCGATGACTTTGGGGCATAAATCAGGCTGAATTTGACTGATGGCATCGATTATGTTGTATTAAAGGGTGGTGGTTTGTAGCTTATTACCATAGCCTGCGACTTAAGAAAGCTTCACAAGAAAAAGGGGGTCAAAACCTTTGATCTTGGTATGGCCAACTCAAGTTGCCCCGACGCGATATCCATGCCATAAAACCGCTCGCTCAGAATATTGATTTTGTCTGAGATGTGTGGCATCTTGTTGAAACCATTTACCAACGGTTGAACAAACACCGTCATCCAATTCAGACCACTAAAAGTTGGTGAGTATCGACGTATTGATATCGTCGTCGTTGCTGGTGTGGTCAGCGTCATTTTCGATGAAGTACGAACCGATGACGCTTCCAGTCCAAAATCCACACCAAACAGTAACTTTATTTGGATGGATTGTCAATTCAAGAATCTCGAGTGGATACTGGGGAAGTTGGATTTTGTATGGGTGCAGGCCCAAATCACGAAGCAAAATTCGTGGCGATGTTTTCGGCAGATCTTGCCAGCCGGCGGACTCGAATTTGGCCATCAAACGTTGGAAATGTTGACTTGGAAGGGCGACCATGTACCCCTTAAAAAGAGCGCAACGAGGGCATCTTTGCTACTAGAGAACTCCCATTCTGATAATAAAGTTTTATCATTTGCACGTATTGCTCGTTGCTGTAACTTGCTATGATGATTTGTTTTAAGTGACTGATTAAAAAAAGATATTTTTACAGAGAGTAAATAAAACAATATGGCTATAACGAGCTGTGAAGTACAAAGTATACAAATCATTGAAACATATTTTAGCTTGGTATGCTGAGAAAATTTATTAATTGATTAATAACTTTCTATGATTGCAACTGATGCAGAGTTTAAAAGAAGTCCCCCAAAAGGTTATCAATACTAAGGGTTTAAAGTTTAAACATAGTGTGAGCTATTAGAAATAAGAGGATAGGATTAGAAAAGAGATACCGAAGCACATTGGTTTTGAAAGTCTTAAAATTGTAATGAGTGAGAAATATGGTACTGAGCCTGTTAGACCATTCCACGTTCATATTGTGCGGCTAAAAAAAGAATCTCTTGTACTTAACAGTACGTCCAAAACTGGGCTTAAGAGTGAGCATTCATATAGTAGTAGGGTTATTTTGCGGTTGAATTGTAATTAGATATTTCACGAGAACGATATATTTTTCTCAAATTGTTAAACATTTTTCAGTAGTCTATTAGTGCTACATACAGTGGTGGACAAGAATTTAGCACACTTGTTAAAGAAAATAAAAACCATTTAATTTTCAATTTGTTTTCTTATTATAAAATTAGTAATATTTTATTTACATTACATATACATAGCACTATGTTTTCATAGTACTTCATCGAATATGTTTAACATCTGTAACAGGGTTGTTGCGGATGTAAAAAATTTGACATGGATGATGTGGATTTTTTGAGACTCACATCCGCGGATGCGGATGCGGATTTTAGAATTTATTAAATAAAAACAATTTTAAGTCCGTAAATAAAGGAAAATTGTATTGATTATCTTTGCGTTTAATAATTAAATTTAAAAATGGGTGAGTTATATTTAATAAAAAGCAAGATTGCAGCCTTCTCAGACTGCAATCTCTTTCTTAGTGGATCGTATATTAATCCAGCTCCACTTAATAGTTGTTCGCTGGGAACACTGGCTGGTGGAGGTGATAAATACCTCAGTGCAACTTTGGAGAGTCTTTAAAAGTCTGTTTGATGGATTTTCCACCAATCAAGTGGATTATTATCGAATTTTAGTCTTTTTTTTATTTCGGTAACATGCTAACTCCCTTCGGAGAAGTGCTTCGGGACTAGCGTTATCAGATTCTCCATCACCTTCGTCTTCAGTTGATGAATCTAGCATCATTGCCATATCGCTTCCGAAGCAAGCCTTGTAACTTAAACCAGACGTTCCTGGTTCCAAATGTAAAGACTCATCCATTTTCTTCTTTTTTGTGTTGTTTAAATTTGGTGACAACGTAGGGGAACTGGTGCTTAATGGATCATTTATCATCTTTAGAATTACATCTTTTATTCTTTCCTCAGTGATGGGTTTGAAAAATGTATGCTTATAGCGAGGGTCTAAGTATGTTGAAATCGCATACAAATCGTTGTCTTGCAAAGATGAAAATTTTTACAAATTTTTACAAATTTGAAAAAAAGCGTTTAAAAACATCCGCATCCGCAACAAACTCCGCATCAGTTTATGCGGATGCGGTTGCGGATGCGGATGTTGGAATTATTGCGAATAATCTGCAATTGCGGATGCGGATGCGAATATTCGCAACATCCCTAATCTGTAAGAAGAAAAAGTATGGAATGTAGAAACATCAATTTTTCGCCTGGACACGAATTTAGCACATTTGCACAGTTTCTTGATAAAATTTTACTTACCGTTATCAATTCTAAGTTTTTCTTAGCAATTGGTAGGGAACCCTTTATTTTGCAGTACAGAAGCAATTCTTCTTGGCAAACTTTCAACCAAAGCCTCACATCGTGACTTTGGAATTGCATAACACGCATTTTGAATCTCCTCCCACAATTGTGTTAAATTGGTTGGTTTTTTTTTGCTCAATGTGATGTTCAACATCATTCCACAAATTCTCGATCGGGTTAAGATCGGGTGATTGTGCTGGCCACTTCAAAACATCGATTTTATTCACCTCTAAGGCACACTTCACTAACTTTGAAGTGTGTTTAGGGTCGTTGTCGTGCATGAAGCGCCACAATAACGGCAAATTGTCTTCTGCGTAGGGTATCATATGATCCAACAGGATATCTCTGTACACGTTCTGGTCCATTTTGGTGTCAATTTTTACGATGGGGCCAACGCCGCCGTGCCATGAAAAAGCAGCCCAAACCATAACGTCGCCTCCACCGTGTTTCACCGTCTTAATGGTGTACCTTGGATCATATTCCCAGTTTTTTGGACGCCATACATATTTTTTCCCATCCGATCCGAACCGGCAGAATTTGGATTCATCGCTCCAGAACACGTTTTTCCAAAAACTAATTGGTTTGTCTAGGTGAGCTTTGGCAAACCGAACCTAGATTTCAGATTTTAGTTTGATACAAGCGGTTTTCTCTGAGCAACGCACCCACGTAGATTGTTTTCATTTAATCGGCGTCTTATGGTCCTTAAGGAAACATTTACTCCATAGTTCGTTGAAAGTTCGCTTGGAATGGCACTGGAGGTCTTAAACGGCCCGGGGGTTTTGTTTAACGTTTTCAATCACTCCAAACTTTTTGAAATGACGAAGGGCATTATAAACCAGCTTCCTGGAGCATTCTAACAACTTAGAAATGTCTGTTACCGTCCGCCCTTTTGACTTCATTTTCAAGATCAGACTCCTTTTCTCAAAAACTAAAAGACATAAAATCATCTAGTTTTCAGTTTTTGATCAAAAACAAATAAGAGCAATAAATTCTGAAATAAAAACAATGGTAGATAATCTTGAAGTATTGAAAAATTACACTTTAAACCTTTTTTTTAACTTTTTTTTACTCAAATTTTGAGTTTAAAATTAAATTTTTCTAAAACTACGCATAGTTTTGACTTGAATTAAAAACTGGCTAATAAAACAGAATGTTGACTTTAAAAAAATGTATAAAAGTTAATTGTAAGTATCACCGTTATTTTTTAATTATTTTTTTCCATTTTAAATAATAATTTTTTTAAATCGCCGCTACCGCCTAAACGGGAGGAGATAGGCCCCCTCTCCCATAGTAAAAAATGCTTGTATTAAGCCCCTCTACCAAAAACCGTTATTATATCTTGGCGCCAAAGTTATCGTACTCGTGCAGTCTAAATACATAAAAGAGCATTGTTTTCTAAAATATCGATAAAATAGTGTCAGGTGCCTGAGAGTTGCAAATGAGTCAGTTAGACAATGGTAGCCTAAAATAAAAAGAATTAACTTCTGAATTATTTTCAAACAGATTGAAGTAATTTACTGGGGCACATGGATATGAGAATTGTAGTCAAGTTTCGGATGAATAATGGCTTTATAAATTATTGGCACAAAGGTTGAAAAATTGTTTGCATTGTCGAAAAAAATTCTTATCACTTCTGGAGAAAACCGTTTCGTCTCCTTGATACAATTAACACCTATTGAAGGTGGTATTAAAGGAGAGCTACCACCCTTTAGCTACAGTAAAGAGCATTGAACATTAAATTCTACATGGTTTTGAATTGAAACAGCCTATCAAACAATTCCTTTCACAAGAATGTGAATCTAAAAAGAAATATTAAAAGCTGAGAGAAATAATAAACGAGTTAAAATGTTTAGACAGAATATGATATAAGAATATAAAAATAAGGAAAAGTATTGGAGACAAAATAGAGCCCTGAAGGACACCAAACTTAATATTGTAGATATCAGCTTTGAACCTGTCATTTAGCAATTGTATTGGAAGGTTCGAAGGTATTTTCTAACCCAACCACAAGGAAAGATTCATCGATATTTTTGTATAAAAGATCTTGATGCCAAACTCTATTAAATATCCTTAATATATATCAATAAGTGTAATAATCTTACTTTCTCCAAAATGATGCAACAATTTATTTTACTGTTCTGTGAGATAAATTATGAGATTACCAGTGGACATATTGCTTCAAAAGCCATACTGCCGGACTTCTTGATATTTCTAAAGATGAAAACTGCTTTTCCCTGACCTTAAAAATGAGGGACCTAAGAGCAATTTGGCTATAGTTATAAGGGAAGGAAGATTCAGCTTTTTTAGGGATTGGCTGTACATTAAATATTGTTTTTATACACACGGAAAGATACCTGTAAAGTAGAATGAATGCGGGAAAGCTAAAGGAGTGATTTTTCCGGCGCTGAAAAACACCTCTTCACCTGATAACATTACTAACACACAGGAATGGTTAAGAATTGTAAGTCATTAGGCCTTGGTTCTCTACCAACTGTTGCGCCACCTAATTTAATTTATTTTATTTTAGCAAGAGTCAGATCACACTCCAGTCATTATCAATTTAACAACAAGCTGCAAGCAAATTGGATCAATCCAGCTTAAAAAACAGACTTTTGGAATTTTTGGGGACTTGGAGGTTGAAATACTTATCGATTCCGATCATAAAATGTAATTAAATCAATTTTTTGATTTTGTTAGGCCTTTCTTTCTCAACATATACATAATTTTTAAGAAATTATAAAACTTAAAACTGCTTAAACAACATTTAATAATGCAGCAACAGGTGACAAAGCCTAAAGTATGTACTGGTGCTCTATTTCTGACAACAAAATTTGCTCAAATATTCATAATGGTCATAATGAACTAAACAACGACAACATGCTAAGTTTAACCATAGGAACAAGTATATTTTGATATTAAAGTAACAACATTTGCATATCCCGACTTTTTAAGGGAAAAAAATAACGGTACATTGCTAATTAGCTACTATACCACAAAGGTCGATGATATCTTTAAACAAATAAACAAAGAAAATAATTTAAACATCAATTTTTACTTTAACCTTGAAATATATGTAAATATGTATATAGCTGATTAAACCAGATAAATATTTAATATTTTATCGGGTTTTGGTTTGAATTGATTAAGTTGCATTTAAACCAATTAACAAAAAAAAATTAACTTTTTCGGACTATTCAACACAAATTTGATTAGTTCATTTTATATCATTTAGTTAAAATTTAAACCTAAATTATAGGCATACATTAATGTTATTTATACTAAGGTTTCAGGTTATCTCTCAATAAATGAGCAAATGCTCACTATCACAGTTCGCATGCTAGAGTTAGATAAAACAGCTGTGCAATCCTCTATGTTTATCAATGAGACTCATTTTTCGACTACATTCTTATCTTATGCTCGAAAAATGATGAGTCTAGGCTCTAGGTCCTTTTAACTTCCCATAGGAAGTTATTGTAATGGGTCCGATTTGTCAAATTGAAAAATTTGACATTTCTCGACGTTTCAAGGTCCCTAGAGTCGAAATAAAAGATTTTTAGAGAGATGTCTGTGCGTGCGTGTGTACGTACGTTCGTACGTCCGTACGTCTGTACGTTCGCGACGTTTTTTTCGTCTTCCATAGCTCAAGAACCAGAAGAGATATCGACTTCAAATAAATTTTGTTATACAGATAATAATGCAGAAAGATGCAGAAAGGGCTCTCAAGAAAATTGCGTGGGTGTTTTTTTTACCATAGCAGTTTAAAAAAAAGGTGAAAATTTTGGTTAAACCTTAATATCTCATGAACCAATGACGCTAGAGACTTGAATTAAATTTTATATTATAGATTGTAACGTGATACAAAACAATAACATATATTTTTGAAAAAAATCTAATTAGCGGATTTTTTTATAAATCAAAAAAACTGAAAAAAAATTTGTCACCTCGAAAATTTTAGGACTAAAATATGATTTCATCTCCAAAACAATTTTTTGCAACGAAAAATAATGTTTTTGACATCTGATAAAATTTTGGGAAAAATCTAATTGACAGTTTTTTAATAAAAAATAAAAACCTAAAAAAAACATTACTCTAAAGTTGGTAAAAATTGAATTTCCACTCAAATATCTTTTCAAAAACTTGAGATTAAAACTTCAAACTTATATTATCTAATAGGAAATATTGTTTTCAACATTCTGAAAAACGTTGAGAAAAATCGAATTGACAGTTTTTTTTTACAAAAAATAAAAATCCATAAAAAAATTAATAAAAGTTGGTAAAAATTGATTTTCGACTCAAATATCTTTTCAAAAATTTGAGATAATGGCTTTTAACTAATTTAAATTTATTAGAAATATTGCTTTCAACATTCTAAAAAATTTTGAGAGAAATCAAATTGACAGTTTTTTTAAGAAAATAAAAAAAACTTAAAAAAAAAAAAATATAAAATATAAAAAATTGATTTTCTACTCAAATATCTTTTCAAAACTTTGAGATATTAGCTTTAAACTACATTAATCTTTCAAAAAATATTGTTTTCAACATTCAGTAAAATTTTGAAAAAAATCGAATTGACAGTTTTTTTACAAAAAATAAAAAACTTAAAAAAAATTATAAAAGGTTGTAAAAATTGATTTTCTTCTCAAATATCTTTTCAAAACTTTGAGATATTGGCTTTAAACTACTTTTATTTTTTAACAACATTAATTACAATTTTAAGAAAAATCGAATTGACAGTTTTTTTTTACAAAAAATTAAAAACCTAAAAAAAATTTAACAAAAGTTGGTAAAAATTGATTTTCGACTCAAATAGCTTTTCAAAAATTAAAAATATTGTCTTCAACCTTTTTTTTTTTTCTTCACAGAAAATATTCAGTTGTTTTTTTTTATAAAATTCCAACAATCTGTTTTTTCATTAAAAAAAAAAAATAAAAATAAAGAAATAGTATGCAAATTTGGTAAAAATTGATGTTCGGTTCTTTATATCTCTCAAATTAATTTCATTCATCCAATTTGTAAAAATTTAAGAAATGCTATTTAAATTGGTAAAAATTTGTTTTCGACTAAAAATCTATTTAATAAAACTAGATTTTCAAACTAAACTATTTCTTTATATGAAAAATATTGTTGGTAATTTTAAAATTTTTAAGAATAATTCAACTAACAACTTTTTTAACCCAACCCTACAAACTTTTAAGCAAGACAAATCGACAGACGGGATTAGAAGTTATCAGTGTGGGTCGCATCCCAGCCTCTTTTTTAAACTTTGAATTGAAATAGAAAGAAGCGAAGGAACAGCTCAAAGGAGATTTGTGTAATGTGTACACATTAAATGATGCAAAATTTGGCTGACCCCAGATATCTCATAAGAACATAATTCTACGACTCGAAAATTATATTATTATAACCTTTGGAATAAGTTTATACTATTTTATCCTTCTCTAATTAAGTCAAAGTCAAAAATGAAGTTAATATCTTTGTTTGTTCTCAAGATATGGGAGTCGAAAATACAGTTGTATGAATTTTGTGTGGTATTTTGTCAGAAACGTCTTTGTTATTAATTTAGAACCCTTGGGATTATGAAGTTAGTTTTGAAGAAAATGGATTTCATAAATATCAATTTTATTGTGGACTAACGCTGTCTGCTTTGGGGGCAATGATTTGGAAAAAAATTGTACGTATGCACCGTCTGATTTTTCTAGTCAATTTCAAGAAATATAGCAATTTAATTTTATTCCAGTTTTTATGAGAAGTGAAAAGTGAATATAGTATCGATAGTATTTAACTAATATAGGTAGTTAAAATTAATGTACATACATACCATTATTCATATTTGCAGATTTTGTTCAATCTTTTCAAGATGTAGATGAAAGAGAGTTATAGTTTAAAGCGAATTTCTCAAGATGAAGTTAAAAATTTGCAACGAAATACTGTCCCCAATATCTGGTTCAGTATGTAGATCGTATATATTTTAAGAAATCAATAAGTTTTTAAATATTAAATATTTATTACCAGTCATAAACTACTTTTATCATTTGAAAATTTCTATCTAAGTAGTTAAGTATAATAATCTTATAAACATAAGAATATATAAAGGGTGTCCCAAAATTAACGCAAGATTTGAATTAAATAGAAAACGCCGTTTTTAGTCTTTTGATAGTTATATTTTTATTGACTCGTAAAGTACATAGGATAGGGTTATGTATGGAATAACACATCGGACAAATGGCCTCCACGGCTTTGCATGCACATGCGCACTCTTTTGTTGAAATTTTCCATGACCATTCTGCATAAATGTGTCTGAATTTCGTTGATGCAGCGTTGAATCTCCTCCTTTAATGCACGGGTGGTTGTGGGCTTGTTGACATAGACTTGTGATTTCAAATAACCCCATAAAAAGAAGTCTAATGGTGTTAAATCACACGATCTAGGAGGCCAATTTTGATCACCGAAACGAGAGAGTACACGACCTGGAAATGTCTCATGCAGTAATTGAATTGTTTCACGGGCTGTATGACATGTGGCACCGTCTTGTTGAAACCACATATTGGACACATCAATATCATCCAATTTTGGCAGAAAGAACTGTGTAATCATGTCGCGATATCGAGCACCAGTAACAGTCACTGCTTGACCAGCATCATTTTCAAAAAAATATGGCCCAATTATGCCTCCAGCTCAAAATCCACACCATACAGTCACGCGTTGTGGATGCATTTGTTTTTCGACAATCACATGTGGGTTCTCCGAACCCCAAATGCGGCAATTTTGGCGATTGACAAAGCCTTCACAGTTGACGAAGTTAAAAAACTATTCCGACCATATTTTGTATGAAATTTTCGAACTGCAGCCGCCAAGCTTTCACTATTTTTGAAATATTCTTTAATAATGAAGACACGTTGTTCTATCGTGTAACGCTCCATTTTTAATAACCCTATACTGTTAGCTGTCAAATTGCTTTTTTTCAGGGTTGCCAACACTTCACTGCACAAATGGCGGCAAATTCAAATCTTGCGTTAATTTTGGGACACCCTTTACTTATACTTGATAAAGTTAATACCTTTTATTATTTATTTGATTGATTTTATTTTTGCTGCAAAAAATTCTTTATTGTTTAAAAACTCTAAAAATAATATAAGATAAAACCAATTGAAGTAAAACAATTGGAAAAGAAAAACATACATTTTAATTTGTGTGTCGCAACCTCGTGTGAAATTGAAAAATTAAAGGTAAATTAGGTACTTAAGAATAAGGCTTTATAATGAATGATTTGTATCATAATTTAAGATACACTTCGTGTCACATGAATAGGGACAAGCTTTTTCGTTTCTTATTTGAAGGAATTTTTCAATCCCTTAGGTTTTTCCAAAGAAGGTCATAAAAAGTACCTACCTGTTTTTTTGTGTCACATGAATAGGGGCAAGATCTAAATTTACCTATTAGCGTGTTTTATATCAGATAAAAGGATTCTCTGATTGTTTGGGAGCTTAGTACTAGTATTAATTTCATAGAATCAAGAAGTATGGGTAGAGGTAAGGGACTAAGCAAGGAAAAAGGACAAATTTGAACTTACCGGGATCTCGGCAAAACCATCCGTTTTAAAGCCAGCAAAAATAGAAGAATTTCAAATGTTGTATACAACTGCCTCAAGGACCCAGAGATGTATAGAAAAAACCACATAGGAAGACTCAAGAAAGCCACATTATTTCAGGAAAGGCTGAAGTGATAGTGAGAGCTGCTTCAAATTCAAGGCTTTCCATTAGTTTAATAAAGGCAGAAGCTGGGGTAAATGGTAGTAGATCGACTGTTGCTTGGGTGATACAGAAGACAAACCATGTTCGACACCAAACCACCATAGAATGCTAAACGCAAGGGCTAACGCCCTAATTTTTTTTTTGCAAAATATAAATACTTTATTAAATATGGCAGAATTGCACAATTTACATAAATATGGTTATAAACTACCTTACTAATGACAATAATCATTTTTTTTAAAATAGGTTTTGATTGAAATTTAAATTAATTCGAAGGAAAAACTACAACAAAACCTTCATTCAAAATAACAACAATGTATTAATAATACATAATACAATAATTTATCGTCTTAGAAGAGATGAGAGAAGGGGGTAGGTAAATTATTAGATGAATATATCTCAATCAAGATATATGTACCAGTAGTTATTTTACAATTTATAGTATGTATGATCAATAATAACAAAATCAGTCTTATAGTCAACTAAAAATAGTATCACAGTTAGTATGTCCGTTCGCATACCCTCCTAAAACAGTCAAATTTTACTAAAAAATACGAAATTTAACCGAATTCTGTTCGCGTACTCAAAAATTTCGTAGTTTTTCGTAGAATAGAGCGCTCACGAGAGAGTAAAATATTTCCCCAACCTACGAATTTTAGCCCAAGAAATTTCTTTGGGCTGATTTGTGAAAATTTCAAATTTGATAGAAATTCAAATAAATTGCTCGCTTTTGCTGTCAGTTATAAAATTTAAAAACAAATTTTCAAAGAACAGCAACAAGACAGTAATATTGTGTGAAAAATTTGTTGTTTTCCCGTTCGCTTACTTTTTTGTAGTTTTTTTTTGGTGAGAGAATTTTTCCCCCACTCTTTAAAATATTTCTTTTTACGAATTTTAGTGCAGAAAGTACGCGAACGGACCTAGTATCACTTAAGAAATAAATAAATAAATAATTAAATAAATAAACAAATTATTAAATTAATAAATTAATAAATAAATAAAAAATATATAAATATATAAATAAATAAATAATAAATAAATAAATAAATAAATAAATGAATAAATATATACATAAATAACTTAATAATTAAATAAATTCACAATTAAATGAATAAGTACATAAATAAATAGACAAATAAATAACTAAACAATTAAGAGAAAAATAAGTTAAATAAATATACAGATACATATAAATAGAACTGCACATAAATTAAAAAGAGAAAAATAATTATATAATCAAAAAGAATTTAAGAATGAATATCAAATATAATTAAGTAAATAAATTTATCAAATAACAGATAGGTTTTTAATAAACATAAAGTTGACTGTAATAAATACAAGTACATATATACTCGTACATCAGTTATAGTATCAAATTTGATATAAGTGAATTATCAGAAGATTCACAAGAGAATTTTTTAATTTTCATATAATTTATGAATTCTTGCCTGCACAAAATCAATGTTTGTTATGGTGTGCAATTCATAATTTGAAAAATGCCAAGGTAGATTTAACATCATCTTCAATCATTTATTTTGGCTTATTTGAAGTCTTCTATTGTGTGTTTTTGCAAATTTTCCCCAAGCTGGTGACCCATAAAACATAATAGCTTAGAATATGGATTTGAAAATTATGAGTTTATTTTTGGTGCTTAGTTTGGACCGTCGATTTATGAATGGGTAAAGAATTTTAATAGTTAGATTAACTTTTTTAATTAATTGTTGTAGAGGGCGGGTCAATAAGTCGCTGACTTTTGGAACAAAACACAGATTTTTTGATAAAAAAATTATTTTATTTTTCAACGTAGTCTCCCTTGAGCTCTATACACTTTGTCCAACGCCAATTTCTTTATCCCTTCAAAAAGAAATGATTTGTCGAGGTCTTCAAAATAGGCCTTTGTTTGCAAGATGACTTCATCATTGGAGTCAAATCTCTTTCCACCAAGCCATTTCTTCAGGTTTGGGAACAAGAAGTAGTCGCTCGGAGCCAAATCTGGAGAATAGGGTGGATGAGGGAGCAATTCATAGCCCAATTCATGGATTTTTGCGATGGCAACTGCACTGTATGTGAACCCTTGCATTGTCTTGGTGGAAAAGAACGCGGCACCCATCTTGCGGAGAGCTTTCTCATGCCCAAGTGATCATTCAAAATTGAAACCACTGAGCCATGCGAGATCCCTATAGCTTCCACAATCTCTCACACTTTCAATCTTCGGTCGGCCAACACCATATCGTGAATTTTTTCGATTGTTTCGGGTGTAGAGACCTCAACTGGGCGTCCAGGACGTTCGGCATCTTCAGTGCTTGTACGGCCACAGCGAAATTCAGTAAACCACTTTTTTACCATTGAAATCGATGGTGCAGAGTCCCCATAGCATTTATCAAGCTTAGCCTTGGTCTCGGTAATGGTTTTTTTTCGCAAGAAATAATGCTTAATAAGCACACGAAATTCATTTTTTTTCCATTTTCTCCTTAAATTAGTGAGTAGTCTGATAAAAATAGCTGTCAAACACAAACTAACTGACGCAGCAAGTTTAAATTTTGACAGGAGTCAACTGACAGATGCCTGTTGACAGGAGCAGTGTTGCTGTTTCAGTAAAGACGCCAGAAATTCAAAAAGTCACGGACTAATTGACCCGCCCTCGTATATGTATTCCAAAAGTGATTTTTTCATCAAGATGAATTCCTAGATTTTTAGCACTTTTTTCCCAGTTTACAGTAGAACCACCAATTTGAAGATTGTTGCTTGGTAAGAGGCATGCTTTTCTTTTTCGTGTAAAAAAGACTGCCTGCGTCTTAGAAGCATTTAATTTTATCTTCCATTCATTGAAGTACTCTTGTATTGTATTTAAATCAAATTGCAGGTTGGTTTCTATTACGGAACCAACTGAATCTGATTTATAAATACACGTATCGTCTGCAAAAATTCCCTTTTCACAGTATAAATTAAACCGGGAAAATCAGATGTGAATAAAATTTATAAGATCGGACCAAGAACTGATCCTTGAAGAACACCAGCTTCAAAATTATACTTTTCGGACAAACTATTGTTGACAAAAACTTTGAAATTCCTTGAACTAAAAAAAGACTTTATTACCCTAATAAGATACATTGAAAAGTTCATTATTAATAGTTTGTGTATAAGGCCATTATGCCAAACAGTATCAAACGCCCTAATTTTGCGACAAACCACTTCAGGTGGAATCGAGCTTGACATATACCGTCGTCTTTCCCCATGAAAAAAAAATAAGAAAAAGTCTACAAAGGAGGATGGCAATACCAAAAAACGGCCATACAACGATCATGGGCCCAAATGTATCTCAATTATCTGACAGCATTCTATGAATCCATGCATGAAGTAGGTAACTCAGAAATCAGGAGGCAGCACGCATTACTAAAAATTATTTTAATCCATTTAATAAAACCAGTATTAATCTTAACCATAAGATTTTTTGTTATTTTCTTTACTTAAAAGGGTCTTACAGGTAAATTTTGATCTTGTCCCTATTCATGTCACACAAAAAAACAGGTATTTTTTATGAACTTCTTCGGAAAAACCGCCAAAAAACTTGTATTTATTAACTTAACTAAAGATTTTTGTTTGCAATATAAAAAACTTAATTAGTATTCATTCATTCATAGATTTTTCTTAAACTTTAACAAAATATTAACAAAAATATTTTGTGTGAGATAGATAGACAATTTTAAGGTCAATTTCTTTCATTGTTCTCATGAAACTTAAGTCGAACCGCATTTCTTATCAGTTTTTTTTAAACTTATTGTATAGGTTTTCGTGTTTTGTAAAAAAAAGTTTTCAACAATATTTTGTATGTGTAAAATAAGTTCTCTACATTTTTAGCCAAAAACCAATTTTTATAATTATTGTAATCATCATTTTTAAAGTTTTTATTTCTTGTTTAAAAAAATACCGATTGAATTTTTTTTGTAAATATTATATCACGGTAGGAACAAACTTAGAATGAAATCATTTTGAAGTCAATACCTTTGTCTATTCTCCGGCGTTAGGTCTTTTCGCACAAAACTATAAAGACCAAATCCTAAAATGGCATAAAGCCCAAAAGTGAAAAAAAAATCGCCAACAAATCAAAGGGAATGTCGTAACGCCCAGATACATTTTTAAATAAAAGAACACCCAAATTGTTCGTTTGCATTTTGCCCAAAAGAATTTTTAATTTTGAATTTGGGTTTTATAATAAAGTGGTGACATTTATTTTGGCCATTAATGATTTCTATCGTTTCTTATGTCTTTATACCCAACGACACGCATAACCTAAATCATAAAATGACATAAAGCCTTTGTATATGTATGTTTTCATATACAAAGATAAAGCACAAAAAGAGTCGCACAAAAATTCACTAAGAAAACGTCACGCCCAAATAAAATGTCATATTACCCAAACCAACTTTCAATGTCGTAACGCCCAAATTTAGAAATGTCATAAAGCCCAAAAGATTTCTTGTTCCGTATAAAAAGAGAAGTATGTATGAGGCGGGTATGCTGCCCTCTGCAACCAATGGCGGATCCAGGGGGTCATGACCCCTACGACCCCCCCCCCCCCCCTGGGAGATAATTTTTTTATTTTCGTAGTAACTCTCTTGAATTCAAAACTTTCGTATTGCGTTAATGGATATGACTCCCATTGTATTTTTAATTATTTATTTTTTATATATGAAAACAACATTTTTATTTTACTTCCTTAAACTTTGTTTGCCAAAAGTTCTATTTTTAACTGAGGACTGGACCAAGAACGTAATATGAATCGGAAATTCAGCCATTTTCCAATAACGCAGCACAAATTCCTCAACTTTTGACCAATGGACGATCCAGGGGGGGGGGGGTCATATGAGCCAAAAGGCTTATGCATTTAAGTTGTATAATTAAAGATTTCATCTAAGATTTGTTAGTAATTTAACGACGCGACACGTTTGCTGTCAAAAACAACTAAAATTTTTGTTTCACGCAACTTAGAATTTGAAAAAACTTTAGTAATGCTTTAAATTATTTTCATAAAATTTGTTTCTAAGGAAAAAAGAGCAAATATTTAGGTTCTTTAAAAAAAAACCTTGAACAAGAGATCGTCGAATTGATATTAAGTCGTTTTTAAATTCCTGAAACTGGCCTTTAATTACGTCTAAAAAATTCGTAACTCGTAAAAATTTCGAACTCGAAAACATAACATTACGATGGTAGAAAAGTCGAAAAAAGTGGATCCTCCGATTCCGTCCGCCTGTCTGTCTGTTCTGGCCCCTACATCTCAAAGCCTTGTTTCGATTGAGTTCAAACAGGGAAATTATGGTTTTAAGCGACCCAGTCGTACATTTGATTTCTTTCAAAATTGATTTTTTATTGAATACAAAAATTTTTAAGATCCTAAAAAATTAAATAAATCTTTTTTTTTTGAAGTGAATTTTCTTTGGATGCTCTAGAACTGAGATTTAAACACAAATTTCAATAATATAAATGTTCCAAAACAGCAAAAGTGACAATTTTGTTAAACTAATGGCTAATTGAAAAACATAATGAACGTTTCATATCTACTGATATAAAGGCTTCGAATCTCTTGAGATTTGAAGTGAAAAGAGATTCTGAAACGTGCAATTTGTGAGTTCCACACAAAAGTTTCTTCCCAACTTGTTTGTTTACTTTAAATTGTTTTTATTTAATTTTTAGAGAAATTATGTACTTAAATGCACCTATATCTTTTTCTCTACAACTTTTAAGTTTTGTTGACTCCTTTAAGATCAAAATATTTTCTAGCATCTACGAGTAAGCAGACTGATAGCGATAATAATAATAGACTCCCAAAAATTGAATTCGAGAATCTACGTTAAAAAATCCCGAAAATTCTTCATATCAGATCCTCTCTCATTTTCTGAGTTTTTGAATTTTTGTAGCCTTTTTCGCATTAATACGAGTAGAAATGGCAAAAAAAAGAATATATTATTTTTGGAAAAAAAGTTCCGTTTCAAAACAATTTCTTACATTTCTGCGTGAAATGCACCAAAAACCCTCTAAACTATTGGCATATTTAGAAAACTGTTGGAATCTTGAAATGCTTTCATATGTAGGGAGTGGTCCAAATCAAAAAGTTGAACCATACCTTGCTGGACAACAGTGTTCTAAAATAATTTTATAGCTAAAGTTGTGACTTCAGCCCTTGAAATGTGCAAATGTAAGGTTAAGATGCACATTATGTTATTAACTTTGTAATGGTCAAATAGGGGCTCTCAAGAAAATTGCGTGGGTGGTTTTTTTTTACCATAGCAGTTTAAAAAAAGTGCAAATTTTGGTTAAACCTAAATATCTTATGAACCATTGACGCTAGAGACTTGAATTAAATTGTATATAATAATATATTGTAACGTGATACAAAACAAATATATTTTTAGAAAAAAAACAATTAACGGTTTTTTTTATAAATCAAAAAAACTGAAAAAAAAAAAATATGTCACCTCGAAAATTTTACGACTAAAATATGATTTCATCTCCAAAACAATTTTGTGCGACGAAGAATAATATTTTTGACATCTGATAAATTTTTGAGAAAAATCTAATTGACAGTTTTTTTACAAAAATAAATAAAAACCTACAAAAAAAATAATAAAAGTTGGTAAAAATTGATTTTCGACTCAAATATCTTTTCAGATAATGGCTTCTAACTAATTTTAACTTATAATAAATATTGTTTTCAACATTCTGAAAAAAAAAATCGAATTGGCAGTTTTTTTTACAAAAAATAAAAACCTTAAAAAAAACAATACTAAAACTTGGTAAAAATTGTATTTCGACTCAAATAGCTTTTCAAAAATTACAAATATTGGCTTCAAACTTATTTTATTTCACAGAACATATTGTTTTCGATATTCAGTAATTTTCTTATAAAAATCCAACAGTCCGTTTTTTATAAAAAAATAAAATCTACAAAAAATAGTACGCAAATTTGGTAAAAATTGATACAAATAGACAAACTTTTAAGCAAGACAAGTCGACAGACGGGATGGGAAATTATCAGTGTGGGTCACATCCCAGCCTCCTTTTTTAATTTTGTCGGCCTCCTTTACAGAACATTAAAGAATATTTTTAAGTGCTGAGTAAAAACTCATCTACATATATGTTAAGCATTTAAAGAATATGGATTTAAAGAAAGTTTGCAACCAAGCAGGAGGGTTGCATATTTCACTGTTTATACGCCATAATGCTCTGTGCTAGCACTCTGAGCAAGCAAACCATTTCGGTTTATTTCACTTTAAAAACTGGACTTATTTATCCTATAAAGCCAAAATTATTTGTTATGCTTTTCTGACGTTCCGAGTTTTTGGGCAATACAATTTAAAAATCATAATGTCGTAGTGCCCAAAATAAACACAAATTTTGTCAAAATGTCCAAATGTTGAAACACATGACATATTTTGGCCGATATGTCAATTAGTAATTCATTTAGGCAATATGACATTGATTTTGGGCTTTGTGGCATTTTTTAATATCTTGAAGTTAGATTCGTTAATATTGCCCAAATTGTACAACAACAAAATGTTAATGAAATTATTTTTGGCGCTATGACCCGTTTCTCCAAATATTTGAGTCGAAAATCAGTTGTTTGTAGTATTCCTCCTAGTGTTATATTTGTTATTAAAAAAATACTGGCTGTTGGATTTTTCTTAATGAATGTTAAAAACAATATTTACAATAAAATTAATTGATTTTTTAGGCAATATCTTTTATTGTCGTCAAGGTATTCGTGTTGAAAATTAATTTTTACCAACTTTAAAATCACCCACTCAATTTTTTTAAAGTCCTTTCTGCATATTTCAATGTTATTATCTCATCCAACCTATTACAAGAACTTATATTAAAAAATTTAATAAATGAAGCTGTTTTTGATTAATTAAATGGCATTTAAATTTTTGAAGACAAGTTTATTTTATTGGTACACTCTTAAAATTGCGATCCAGTGGCGCAGATTTATTTCTCATTTTCCAAAAAACAAACGAGATAATTTCAAACATTTTTTTATTTGTGATTTAGAACTTAGTTGGTAAATTGTACTTATACATTATAAATATATGACACCATCTCTAAAACATCATTTAGTATTGAATTGCAATTTGCTTTGCTGTCGGAAAATTGGTCTATTTGACTTTTGAATGGGTCTAAAATTGTTGAGAATCGGTTTTCCATCGGCATTAACAAGATTCCAAAATTTAACAAGCTTTAAGAATTTAAAAAATAATTGTTTTAAATAAATATATACATACATATGTATATAAGAGTATATACAAAAAATACTTACATCCTTAAAAGATATCGGCAGAATATCGGAAAAGACATACCATATAACAGCTTCTGAACATGGAGGGGTTGTTAATGATCCTAAGAGTAAATAAAATTTTGTATTAAAAAATCGTCTATAGTATTGATACTCTGGTCATTGGTATGAGAGTTTGAAAATTCCTTGATCGATAAAATCCATATTCAATTAACAAAAGTATTGATAGTTTGTTGATAACGAAATTACTCAATTTCTTAAAAATAAGTTGGAAAAGATTTAGTGTCAAAAAGTTTTGACTCAGCTATACTGTTTCTTATTTTAAACACCTACCTCTATATGTGAAATATTCATTTGGGCTCAAACTGGGAATAAAAGACTCCATAGTAATTGGTCCTCTCAGTTCAGCTGTGGCATTGTATGTTTTAATTGAACCCAAAGCTGTGAATAATTCATTTAAAGTTCTGTGACCTTCACTTTCCTATTAAAGATTTTAATACACAAACAAAATTTAAAACTATTTTCCCCATTAACTACATTTTTGAAACTTACAGGTACTCCTTGAAATAAAACTCCCAATACTACAAATCCATCTGGATATTCTCTAGCCTCTTCAACTGTTGAATATTTTGAATTCTTGTGGAGAATATGCATTTCAATATCATAACGTTGCCCATTGATTATATGTTCGGATCCTTGAATTCCATCTGAACCCCAATGAAAATGTAGTGCTTGGACTTCAAAAAAGTCTGGAAATTGACCTATAGTCAGAAATGGTGTAGAACCATCTTCATTTACTCGAAGGCCTACTTCAGCTGTAATGGATGATTTAAAATATGATTAAAATACGATTTAGAATAATAAACGTGCCAAAATTTACCAGAGTAGCCATTGTTAATTACTTCAACAGGTGCTGATAACGGTTTTCGGTAGTTAAAAAACTCCAATTGAAGATTCTTTCGAAAATATGACTAAAACGAAAAAAATATAAATTTTATATTTTAATTAAATTGTATTTTATATAAAATAATGCTATTGTCGATTGATTAATAAAAGAAAGGTGTGTGCGATAAGAAACAAAGTTGGGTGCATATATTTAAAAATGGTCTGAATTATCGTTCCAATTTTTGTACTTCCCGAGAATGAAGAAATTGTTTGTACCTTTTGGAGCCGTTAAAATTATTAAAAAAAGATGAGAAACTTTTAAATACCTACAGTAAAATCTAAGCAAAGCAAAAATATAAGTCCTTGTAAAGTGATAAATCTAAATTTTTAACTTCCCATAGGAAGTTATTGTAATGGGTCCGATTTTTCAAATTGAAAATTTTGACATTTCTCGACGTTTCAAGGTCCCTAGAGTCGAAATAAAAGATTTTTAGAAAGATGTCTGTGCGTGCGTGTGTACGTACGTTCGTACGTCCGTACGTTCATACGTCCGTACGTTCGCGACGTTTTTTTCGTCGTCCATAGCTCAAGAACCAGAAGAGATATCGACTTCAAATAAATTTTGTTATACAGATAATAAGGCAGAAAGATGCAGAAAGTGCTCTCAAGAAAATTGCGTGGGTTGTTTTTTTTTTACCACAGCAGTTTAAAAAAAGGTGAAAATTTTGGTTAACCCTAAATATCTCATGAACCAATGACACTAGAGACTTGAATTAAATTTTATATAATATATTGTAACGTGATACAAAACAAGTATATTTTTGGAAAAAAATCCAATTAACGGTTTTTTTTTATAAATCAAAAATCTAAAAAAAAAATTGTCACCTTGAAAATTTTACGACTAAAATATGATTTCATCTCCAAAACAATTTTGTGCAACGAAGAATAATGCTTTTGACATCTGATAAAATTTTGAGAAAAATCTAATTGACAGTTTTTTTTATAAAAAATAAAAACCTAAAAAAAAACATTACTCAAAGTTTATAAAAATTGAATTTCGACTCAAATATGTTTTCAAAAACTTAAGATTATGGCTTCCAACTTATTTTATCCTATAAGAAATATTGTTTTCAAAATTCTGAAAAATTTTGAAAAAAATCGAATTGACAGTTTTTTTACAAAAAATTAAAGACCTAAACAAAATTTTACAAAAGTTGGTAAAAATTGTTTTTCGACGTAAATATCTTTTTAAAAATTTGAGACATTGACTTTAAACTTATTTTTTACTATAATAAATATTGTTTTCTACATTCAATAAAATTTTGAGAAAAATCGAATTGACAGTTTTTTTTACAAAAAATAAAATCCTAAAAAAACAATACTAAAACTTGGTAAAAATTTATTTTGACTCAAATAGCTTTTCAAAAATTACAAATATTGGCTTCAAACTTATTTTATTTCACAGAAAATATTGTTTTCTATATTCATATATGTATAATTTGATATAAAAATCAACAGTTCGTTTTTTCATAAAAAAAAATAAAATCTACAAAAAATAGTACGCAAATTTGGTAAAAATTGATACATATAGACAAACTTTTAAGCAAGACAAATCGACTGACGGGATGGGAAGTTATCAGTGTGGGTCGCATCCCAGCCTCTTTTTTTAAATAAGGGTAATAGCCTAATCCTACTTTTTCAAAACAGTAACGGTAATCTGAACTGCAGAAAGCTTTAAATAAGAATTGGAAAAAAACAACCCATTGGAGCACTTTAAAATAATTATGTTTTTGCAATAAGCAACATTGTCATTTTGTAATATGTAATCAATCCAGCTCAGCGTTACCACTTTACTTCAATTGAAGTAGATCTACTTCTTTTTTTCAAATAAATTAAAAATATACTTCCTACTTTGCACCATCATCAAAATATTAAAATAGAAAATTAAAAATCGCTTGAGTATTTGCATTTGCGATGAGTTTCCGTTTTATCTAATGTATTCTAGTTTAACCCTTTTGTCATTTTTACTTTTGACATATAGGATCTGTATGGCAAGTTTTGCATTCGTAAACAAATTCTAATTCGAGATTTTAATCAAACATGACATAACGATGGTCCCCCGATTTTTTCGGTTTGTCTGTATGTCTTTCCTGTTTTTTTTTTTTTTTTCAAACTAACAGTAGTAGCAGTAGTCCCAATACAAATATTTACGGTCAAAAATCGATAATTC
The DNA here is from genome assembly GCA_920104205.1 of Eupeodes latifasciatus. Taxonomy (NCBI): domain Eukaryota; kingdom Metazoa; phylum Arthropoda; class Insecta; order Diptera; family Syrphidae; genus Eupeodes; species Eupeodes latifasciatus. Next base: position 372,062,994 of record OV049924.1, read on the forward strand.
GAATTTTTTCAAAAACAAACCGATAGATTTTTTTTTAAATTCTTGCTAAAATGTGTGTTCTTAATTTGGCTTCTTTCAATAAAAAAAAAATATTTTTGTATTGCTCCAGAAGGGTACCCCAGATGGAACAGTTATTTTGTTTTTAAGTTTTCTCAAGAACTAAACTATTTTTTTTCTGCCAAAAATGTCATTGTTTTTATTTTTAATTTAAAAACAAATATTGTTTTTTTTTTTTGGAAATTTGATATCTTGAAAATGGGTCATTATTTTTTACAAAATTGAAATGCAAGACGTCTAATAATAAGTTCAAAACTATATACCAAAAATATTTTTAAACAAAAATTCAAAAACATTTTTGAAAACAAACTTTTTTGCTGGTACATTTGAATTCTTAAAATACAGGAAATAGTTTTAAACAGACTTTTTTGGATACATGAGCGAGTTCATTTTATTCGTGCATTTTATTTCTTTCTAGTGTTATTTTGGATTTGATTTTTTGTTTTCAATATGAAAAGATATTTTCAAGTTGTCCAAAAACAAAGAAAAAAGATTTGTTGATGTATTGAAATTGTATTGCGATTACAATAACTATTTCTCGTCCTTTGCAATCAAAACATCCTAAAGTCATTTCATTTGACCAACATGAGCCCAATCTTTGCGTTTTCGTTGCCAACAACTAAGAATTAATTTAAGAAATGTTACATTAACATATTGAAATATATAATTTTTTTTATTGAAATAATGTAATTTAAAAATATGTAGAATAATATGAAAAAGTTAATTTTTGAAATCTACTTCCACTTTTATCAATCTACTTCACTTTTTTCCTAAAATCTACTTCCACTTTTTTTTGAGAAGTGGTAACGCTGCCAGCTGTTTTTTTTTGACAATCGGGACGTTGAACCAATTACGTTTGGAGTTTTTGGTAGGATTGAAAATGGAGAAAACACAGTTAGCTTGAAATCGTAGAGTGTACTTATAGTGAACAAACTAGACAATCAGGCTAGTTATGAGCATTAACTGAAAAAAATAACGATTTTTTCGATTTTGTACAATGTTACGTTTAGACCTCGAGGTCGAAAATGTGGATTGTTTATAAGAGCACCGTCAAAAACTCATAGAACAAGAAATGGATCTACCGGATTTTTTTTTCTGATACTATGAACAAAAGAAAATTGTTTTAATATATTACTGTAAGAATGGATTTCTGGCTTTGAGAAAGGTAATATCTCAATAATGTAGGCGTTTCCATTGTGAATCTATCTTTGATTTTGTAGGTCAACTCACTTTTCTGAAAAAATAACCCTCCAGCCTAACAGGGGGGTATAAACCTCTAATCCTATATTTATTTTTCTTCTTTTGGGCCAATTATCTCACTCTACACCTTGATGCAAATTGTCTATTTTTGTTATTTTAGTCTTAATTCGTCGATTTTTTGTTCAAAACTTATTTTAACTAATATTTGAACATCTGTATTCTGAAAACCGTTATATCACCAGACACAACTTTAAGCTCAAATTGTACTTAATTTATTTGCCATTAAATCGTAGATCATGATTGTATTAAAAAAAATCTCCTTCAGGGTAAACAAATAACAAAAACGTTTTTCTAATTTGTGGACATCTTGGGTTCTGCGCTCGAGGTCGGAAACATGAATTATTAATTAGGCCACAACCATAAACAAGTAACCAAAAAGAACTACCGGATTTAACGCATGATCTGATGTATATACAGGGTGCGGCAGAGCCGACTGACGAGTTTAATGAGGTCATTAGCCTGTGATAAGATAAGAGTAGGCCTTAATAAGTGGTATATTTTGAATTGTACGGTAATGCCGTTTTTATTCGTAATCATGGTCTGGACAGGTGTACGTCGTGGTTTCGTCGTGCGAGCATATTACGAAAATAATCATTCTGTGATCGCTACACAAAGGGCTTTTCGTATACACTTCGGCATTCCACGTGCTGAATTTGTTCCTTCTGCAAACACTATCAAATTGTGGTTACGGAATTTGGAAGAAGCTGGAAGAACCCTAAGTAGACTTGTACACGGAGCACCCAGAACGGTAAGAACCCCCGAAAATGTGCAGTTGGTTAGAGAGTTAATTGAGCAGTCACCAAGACGCTCAGCCCGGAAACACGCGGTAGCTTTGGGAATCTCAGACCGTTCTTTGAGGAGAATTCTTCACGAAGATTTATCATTCCATCCCTATAAATTAATTCTTGTCCAAGAAATTAAACAGAAAATCACCGCGGAAATCGAGGTCATACGTCGAAATGTGCCGAAAATCATGTGAAAGCTTCAGAGATCGTCTACAACAGTGTATCAATGCTGTCGGCCGCCATATTGGAGATATAATTTTCAAAAAATAATTTTTAAAAATAGGATTGAATACTGATTTAAATAAAAAAAAATGTTTTCTCTAAGTTTTACTGTTCGTTATTTATAGCCCATCAAAACTCGTCAGTCGGCTCTGCCGCACCCTGTATATAGTTACTGGACTATAGTATTTTTCTAGGTTTTAATTTGTTGATAAGATAAACTGTAAATTTAATATTTCTGAAAATATAGCCTGCTTATATTTTTAATTAGTTTAAGTAGGCTTTTTTGGTCAATTTGTTTTTTAATGCAAATAAAACAAGTTTATTTCATCTTTTCCCAACGTTTCGTCGCTATCCACGACTTCTTCAGGGGTTTATTGATTGAATGAATTTGTTGAATTTACATAGTTTAATTGGAAACAAAACAAAATAAATTAACACTAAAATAATTTAACATAAAAAAGACTTATTACTTTACGGAACAAACAAAAATTATCACAGTAGTGTTTCAGGTACTTATTGAACTGCCTGCTTATAATCAGATCAATGTTTTTTATGTGATGCAATACATTTTTCCACAGGAAATTCGAGTTGAAAATCGGTTATTAAAACTTTCAAGTACTATCTTTTTAAATGTTTATTTTTTGTAAAAAAAAACTGTCCATTCGATTTTTTTAAAACTTAAACTAGATTTCAAAAACGTTTATTTAATTTATAAATAAATAAAATAAATAAATTGTTCACTTTCTTAACTTTTCATAGGAAGTTATTGTAATTTGCTTTGTCGAATTAAACATTTTGGCTTTTCAAGGTCCCTAGAATCTAAATCAAAGAGTTTTAGAGCGATATCTGTGTGAATGTAGGGCTGTCATACCAGAGGTCTTGGTCCTCTTGGCCCTGCCTGTGCCATCTAAAGTTATTCTTACGGGTACTGCCTCTTGCGAGGAATTGACATATCTTACAAGAGTAATTCTTGTCATGAAAAGTGCTTTCTAAAATTAGCCGTTGGAATTCGGCTTTAAAATGTAGGTCCCCTGCATCCCTGACAACATTATTCACACATAGAAATAGTTGAGAGTTGTAAGTCGCTAAGCCCTAGATCTTAACGGACTACGTAATTAACTGCCCACAGGAAGTTATTGTAATCAGTCCGATTTGTCGAATTGAAAATTCTGACATTTCTAGACGTTTCAAGGTCCCTAGAATCTTATCTAAATAAATTTTGTTATTCAGTTTATAATGCAGAAAGATGCAGAAAGTACTCTCAAAAAATTTGAGTGGGTGCTTTTTTACCATAGCGATTAAAAAAAAATGAACATTTCGGTTAACCAAAAATATCTCATGAACCAATAATGCTAGGGACTTAAATTAAATTTTATGTTATATATTCTGAATTGATTACCAAACTAATTAAATTTTAAAACAAATTTTACTAACGTTTTTTACACAAATCAAAAAAAAAACTTTTAAAAAATGACTTTCACCTCAAATATGTTACGTCTAACAAATTATTTTATCTCCAAAGTAATTTTATGCAACGAAAAATAACGTGGTCAAATTTTAAGAAAAATCGAATTGTCAGTTTTTTTTTTTACAAAAAATAAGAAGCCAAAAAAATATTACTAAAAGTTAGTAAAAATTAGTCGCATATATTTTCAAAAAACCAAGATATTTCCTTTGAAAATTATTGATTTTAACATATATTTTTTTGTTTTAGGAAAATCAGTTTTTGTATGAAAATTAAGAATCTAATAAAATATTACAAAAAAATGGTAAAAGCTGATCGAATATTTCGAGAATACATGAAGGTATTCAGCCTTATCACAGGCCCCGTCGTAATAGATTCGTAAGACGAACCCCGAAAAAAAATATCCTACTAAAAAAATTTGATACGAAGTTCGGAGTTCGTGAAAAGTGGAATCACTAGCCCCGAATGAATAGGAAGTTTATCAGTTTTTTCTACGAACAGTTATTTTGATCGGAGTTCAATTGAAAACGTAAAAAAATAACCTCCGTCATTTCCAATTTAATCCAAATAGGGCACAATTTTCTTTCCAAAATATTTAGCACAATTTTAAGATTTGTGGAAAAGGTTGACTTGACTTTGCCAAAGCCGTATTGGTATCCTCCTTCCGCTTCCGCAATGAATCTCAAAACTGCTGCCAATCTGCTGATTGGTGTGATTGAACTCGAAAACACGCAAGGGTCGAGTTCTTGATCTAGGATCTCCAATATACATATAGTATGTATAAACGTATGTATAAACGCTGCCTTATTCACCCAAAAGTTTTTTTTTAAATCTGAAAACCAATTTTCTTTGTCAGCAGTGGAATGTTTAAAATATGGTAACAACACTTTGTCATCAAGATCCAAAGGGTTAAAAGCATCCCTTAAATTTTTGCACTGCATTTTTAGTGTTCGTCGTCTTCGTGTATTTTCTTCATTTATTGCGAAGATTGCAACGTTCAATATAATCCATTATTAAAGACAAAAACAAATAGAACTAAATTGAAAGATGAAAAACGAGCTTTTATTTATTTTTCTTATTTTGACGCAAATCAGCTGATTTTGACACTCCAAAATTAGTATTTCTGTTTGGCAATGCTGTTTTGATTTCGTTCGGGGCTTATGATGTAAATGTATTCGTATTCGTAGCGTAACAAAATTTTCGGGGACTCGCTACGAGGGACTCTGTGATAGAGGTGATTGACTTCAAAATTATTTAATTGTAAACATAAGATAATGTTCTTAGAAAAATCTAATCTGTATTTTTTTTATAAGAAATACAAATTTTCAAAAACTTTTAAAATTGATGAAAAAATTTGTTAGACTGTCGGGAACGAAAACAGATATTGAAATCAAACTTATTTTATCATATGCAAAATATTGTTGCTAATTTTTAGTTAAGTTTTTAGAAAAATCAATTGACAACTTTTTTTTACAAAACACGAAAACCTACAAAAACAACAAAAAACTGATAAAAATGGTTTTCGACTCAAATTGAAATTGATCTTAATTTTTTGTTTAAACTTTAGAAAAAGAGCATGAATTGGAAGTTATTAGTTTGGGCTGCATCCCAGCCTCTTTTTTTCAAGTTGACTCATCGGACCCTTAACAATACTTGTAGCTTTTCTTTCAATTTATTAAATTCTTCCGATTATTGTGAGGTCCGTAATTACCTCCTATTTTATAAAAGTACACAATTTTCGTCTAGCTCTTCAGTGTGAGTTTAAACTTAACTAGAATTAATTCCGTATTAAATTAATATCTTGCTTAATAAATCAACGTTTTTAAAGATCTTTCACACTTTTTATGACATACCAAGTGTTTTGTAGAATTAATTTATTTTTCACATAATTTGCAACAAGTTTAAATCATAAAAAAACAAAACTTACATTTCTTGTGTCAAGTGCTATCGGTGATTGTAGCTTTCCTCCACATTGGGGATATGTTAAGGACCACAGTTTTGGATTTTCATAATTCCAGTTTCCTTTTGAAATAAAACACATTCACATAAATTATTATTTTTTCAAATTCAAACTATTAAACATTAACATTTTTTTAATTCACTCTTTTTAAAAAGTTTATTTATATTTTGTTAAAAACAAATTTACCTGCAAATGGTAAAATAAAGAACCAATGATTTAAAAAATTTGAAACATCGGGATATCTCATTTCAAAAAATGTTTTCAGTTTACCAACTCTCAAGAAATTTGAACACGAAATGAAATGATAAATTTTTATTTTTATTCAGTTAAATGAAATACATAATTTTGAATTTCTGGCTTAACTAGTTTGTATTTCTTTTTGATTTCTTCTGCTGGGATGATGGAAACAGAGAATTAATACCGTTGTTTACTTATTTTATTGTACAAAGAATCGTGCAATTTTGTTTTTTGATAAGTGATGTACATCAGAGTGTATTAACTTTAATAAATAATTTAATATAAAGAACATAAATTATAGTACCTTCAACTTCGCTTAAATGATACACATGTGTCTTAAACATTCATGCATAATTATTTTTTGATACTTTTACGCAATTCATTCAGAAGGCCAATTTGTTTGATGTCATTTAGAAGTGTGTTCCCTATAAAAAGAAGACGCTCAAGGTGGAATAAATGTTACTTTTATAAATTAATAATAAAATCACCATTATGCTTTGCTTATTCTATTGTTAAGACTTTTGAGGCGTTGATAGCCAATAAAAAATACGAACTTCAAGTTGATTTTAATATACATATGTAATTATTATTTGAGATAAATGTTTAAAATTAATATAAAAGCTCGAAATATCTGAAAAGTAATACAAAAAAAAATGTCATCTTGTCATCTTCAGTTAACAACGATCGACTGTAATTTTTATAAACATACAATTTATAATTAAAAACAAAAAATAAAAATAAATATCTTATAAAGAACTGTATTTATTACTCTAAATACACATTTTATTTTAATAAACTAATCGAACTGGTTCGATAACGTTTTTGGTTTATTTGAAACGAACGATTTTATAAAACAACATCATCATAAATCAGAATATTAAAACGAAAAAATGATTTAACCACAAAAATGGAACAAAGCTTACAGCTTGCTTTGTTTTTAGAGATGAACAAATTGTTTTTAGCAGCATTTATTACATATGAAAGTAACTTTCTAATAAAAGGGTGTTTTTATTAGTAATTAAACAAAATAAAGGTTGAATCAAAATAAGTATTGTACGATAATTTATAGCGGTTGTCGTGAACTGTAACTTGAACTATATGATAAATATCATCATATATCTTATTTCGTTGAAAATCTCCCTATTTTTGCTCTCACACTGAACCAATATTACCAAATAAGGTATCTGAAAAAAGAAAATTTTCCATAGACTATGCGAATTAAAGTTTTATTGAATACTAGCGGCCCGTCCCGGCTTCGCACGGGTAAACATAAATACAGTGGTGGACAACAATTTAGCACACGCATATTTGATGAAATGAAAAATCTTGTATTGAAAAGTTTTTGTTGCCAGAAAACTGCAAGTTTATTTTATTTATGTATATGCATTATGGTGGGATATATGTTTTTACCGAAAAGAACATTGTACCAGTTATAGTTATACCTGTAAAAAAGCAATTGAAAAATTTGTTAAAACAACTTCTTTTACCTGGACATTTGTTTAGCACACTTTAAGTTTTAGATGGATAACTTTTGATGCAACTTACCATTATGGAGGATTCAGTATTTGGTAGGGAATCCTTTCTTTTTTATGACTGCACTGATTCTTCTAGGCAAACTTTCAACCAAAGCCACACATCGTTGTCATGTATCTTGAATGAACTGCCTTAATTCTTGCAAATTTTTCGGCTTTCTTTTTTCAATTTGATGTTCCATATCATTCCACAAATTTTCGATCGGGTTAAGATCGGGTGATTGCGCTGGCCACTTTAGAACGTTAATTTTATTGACCTCTAAGCAATTCTTCACAAGTTGTGATGTGTGCTTAGGACCCTTTCACACCAAACGAATCCGAATCAATCAGAATCACTCTGAATCAAGTTGAATCTGATTCGTCATTTCCACTCTTTCACACCAGCTGAATCAACCTGAATCATAAATCGCACTATTTTCTTTAACTTATAAAATTAATAACTCCACGTCCATCTCGTATGGTTGTTGATTCAAGAATCAAGAATCAAGGAATCCGACAGGTTGAATCAAGTGCGACCTCGAATCAAACCTGATTGAACCAGATTCGTCCGGTCTGAAGGCGGGAAAAGAATCCCTTCACATTTAAACGGAGCGCTCGAAGCCGAATCTTGGTCAATCAGATTTAACTTGATTCGGAGTGATTCTGATTGATTCGGATTCGTTTAGTGTGAAAGGGCCCTTAGGGTCATTATCATGCATAAATCTCCATAGTAGTGCTAAATTTTCTTCTGAAAATGGAATTATATGGTGTACCAGGATACTTTTGTATACATGTTGGTCCATTTTTGTGTCAATTTTTACTATAGGACCAACACCGTGCCAGGAAAATGCTGCCCACCACCATGTTTGACTGTTTTAACAGTATATCGACGCGAGGATGGTGTAGCATATTCTGTGGACGTCATACATACTTTTTGCTATCTAAACCAAACCGACAGAATTTGGATTCGTCACTCCAAAGCACTTTTTTCCAAAAACTAAGTGTTTTTTTTTTTTTTTGAAACGATTGGCTTTCGCTGGACAACGCAACCACGTACATTTTTTTTTATTTAATCGGCGTCTTACTGTCCTTGATGATATGTTTACATCATAATTTTCTTTCAGTTCGTTGCGGATGGCACTGGAGCTCTAAAACGGATCCCTGGCTGACAAACGATAAATATTTTGTCTTCGTTTGGTGTGGTCTTCCTTTTACGAGGACATTGCTCTATGTTTTGAATGGTTCCAAATTCTTCAAAATGCCGAAGCGCGTTGTTTTTCTGGAGTACTCCAACAGCTTAGATATGTCAGAAACTGTCCTTCCCTTGTCTTTCATCTGCAAAATTATTTTTCGTTTATCTTCTGAGCACCGTTGTCCTTTTGCCATGACTATTTAAGTACATTTTGAATTATTTAATAAATTGATATTAGCAAATACCGGATTACCTCGAAAAGTGCACTTTTGTTCAACTAAACGGATTGAAAAATGTATTAGGACTAAAATGTGCTAAATTTATGTCCAGAAAATAGTTTGAATTACAAACTTATGCAGTTTTCTCAAAACGCAAACAAATTTATTTATTTAGAGTAATAGTTTTTAGTTTTTAATATATGGTTGTCAATGACTACATGAAATTAAAAGTTGCTTTGAACAAAACTTATACAAGTAAAATAACGATATTTCTTATTTTCTTCAAGTGTGCTAAATGTTTGTCCACCACTGTAGGTACAGATATTTAAGTTATAAGCATGCTAATTAAAACGACCATGAATCACTAAATTAGAAAATATTTGTTTGTCCTATCATTAATTCTCTTCGCAGCATATGCGATGAAAGACATTTTATGGCTAATTTTTTTACACCTTCGGTTGGTTTTAATAGGAATTTCATAAAGACCAGTTTTCCCAAATTAACAGGGTTCCATTTAATTTTTAAAATTTTTCTGTTGAAGAAGCCATCCTACCAACCTATTCAATTTCACTACATGTCACTTTCTTCTAATATAGAGTCACCCCCGTTTTGGAATAATCGTAGACTTCAATCGCTGTGTAACCAAATTACCAAAGGAACAAGGTATGGGAAATTTTCATACGCTTTCAATGCCCAACTGACTATTCTAAGTACCTTTTCTTCATTTCAACGATCTATGTAATTCTTTCTAACAAGAATATTTACATAAAACTGAAGATAACCTTATGAACTATCCCAAGTCATTCTTATAGTTCATTATGACAAAAGAAAGTCACTTGAGTATCCATGCTTCTTGTCCTTAATAATTAAACTTCCAATGATAAATATAACAATAGCTAATTACTTGGCATTAGTAGTACCCGTGGCATGATGGTAAGTGCGTTGGACTGTCATGCCAGAGGTCTTGGGTTCGATCCCTGCCTATGCCATCTAAAGTTTTCTTCACGGGTACTGCCTCCTGCGAGGAACTGACAAATTCTCCAAGAGTAATTCTTGTCATGAAAAGTGCTTTCTCAAATAAGCCGTTCGGATTCGGCTTAAAACTGTTAGGTCCCTTCCATCCCTGACAACATTACTCCCTCACAGGATTGGTTGAGAGTTGTAAGTCACTAGGCCCTAGTTCTCAATGGACTGTTGCGCCACCCAATTTATTTTTCAATTACTTGGCATTATATTTGAAAACAAAAAATCATTCTCCAAGGATTCTTTTGAACCCGATCGATTTTTCGCTGTTTCCATTTTTTCCCGCTTGCATTTCTCCATAAGCCATTGAAAGGAGAGGTTATAGTCTATCGACCAATTGTTAAACTTTCTCATATCCTAAACATTTTGAAAGCATTTTATATGAACTCCTAAGCGTTTGTTGTAGATCCCCCGCAACACAAAACAGCTTCTTTAAAAATAAGCTTCTTTAAAAATAGATCTACCACAACACGTCTTGTAGAGTTCGTTTCATTTGCTCTAAGAGCCTCAGAAAACGGGAACAAAGTTGATATCATCGCATTAACTTGACAAAACCTTGTAGTCTTGTAAACTCTCCTCTTTGAATTGGATTACTTCTTACCTTGCGGATCGTGAATATTGTCCGATTAAGATCCGCATGTTTCAACCCTATTCCAGCCACTTCTAGTGTCCCCCAAGGTAGTCATCTAGGGACTTTTCTCTTTATACTTACAACTAACGACATTGACATGGTCATTAAACATTGTCAAATATCCCTTTAATTTGATGATACGAAATTTTTTAAAATCATTCCAGCACATGAAGACATATGTACCTACATAATTATGTATGTATCTCTCATCCAAACAGATCTGAACAATTTGTACCAAAAAATGCTTGGAGCTTAACATTAGCAAATGTCAAACAATAACCTTTTCGCATTAACGCATTAAAACGGCTCACCGATATTACTTTCTTCATAATCATGCCATCATAGAGTTGGTCCAAAGAATTGTCTAACCCTAAGGGCCCTTTCACACCAAACGAATCCGAATCAATCAGAATCACTCCGAATCAAGTTGAATCTTGACCAAGATTCGGCTTCGAGTGCTCCGTTTAAATGTGAAAAGATTCTTTTCCCGCCTTCAGACCGGACGAATCTGGTTCAATCAGGTTTGATTCGAGGTCGCACTTGATTCAACCTGTCGGATTCCTTGATTCTTGATTCTTGAATCAACAACCATACGAGATGGACGTGGAGTTATTAATTTTAAAAGTTAAAGAAAATAGTGCGATTTATGATTCAGGGGTGGAATCGGCTAAGGTGATTGTTGATAAATGACAATCAAAATAAACGAATTTGATCTTTCTAAAGCGATAGTCAAAATTGATACCTAAAAAGCTGTCACAACAAAATGTGATAGTCGTTTTCAAACAAATAATTTTTATTTCGAATAGAGCTACCAGACGCTTACACAAACGACTAGAACATTTTCTTATTTAGCTAATTTTTGTTCAAAAAAACACATTCCTGTGACCGACAGGGCTTACGAGATTCGAAAAAAATCAAGAAAAGTAAGAATATTATTTAAACACAGCCAATTTGATACTTTTATTTATATTTTTTATAGGAATCAATTTAAAATTTCACCATGGCAACAATGAATTTTGACAATTTGAATCTGAAATTGTTTAATCTAATTGAATTAAGTTGAATCATTTTACACAGACGGAATTAAAATGATAGTCAATTTCATTATCAAAAAAATGATAGTCAACTATCACCTTAGCCGATTCCAGCCCAGGTTGATTCAGCTGGTTTGAAAGAGTGGAGATGACGAATCAGATTCAACTTGATTCAGAGTGATTCTGATTGATTCGGATTCGTTTGGTGTGAAAGGGGCCTAACGCAACGTGACCCGATCGCCTTACGTCATGTCCTCCCTCTACTTGAATATACGTCTCAGGTTTGGTCCCTTTTTAAGATTTACACTTATCAAGAATAAAAAGCATTCAACGGAGATTTCTTCATTTTGCCTTCCTTTGAAAAATTCTTTAATCTTACACCCTTATAGTGATCCCTCCATCTGTTAAACCACAACTCATTTCATTAATTTTCATACATCGGCTACTCTCAAGGATGGGAAAGTTGGTTTGTGGAAAAACCAACAACAACCTAAAGAGTGAAAAATACTAAAACGTCAATTGTTTGCATACTAAAGATTAAATAGATCTATCGATCTATCTACTAAAGATTAATTTTTGACAAACAATGAAAAAGTGTTCTGCTAACTTTATAAAACTTTTTGAACTTTTGAAACAAAACAAAATCAGAACTGTTGTTTACAAATTTGGTTATAGAGCTAACTTCACATTTTTAATTATAAAGAAGCTGATGATTTCTGGTGTTATGAAAGAACTTAAATATAAATTTTTGACCTTAGCAAAGGTATCTCATCCTTTATAATATCAAGAGTTTCTAATGATTTTGAATGTTAACCTGAAAAACTTCACCTGTTATGATCATTAACAAAAACATTCGGAAGATTTTAAATTTTTCGAAAATTGGCTCAACGTTAAAAACTGCTTTAAAATAAACTTACTCAAGAAGATTTTGATTAGTAAAGACAACATTATTTGACTATTGAAATACGCCTCTTGGGTGATTCTCTAGAGATGATCTGAAATATTTATTTTAGAACTTTCAAAGTCTTGGATTGCCGAAGGTCAGTGAACTCTTTCTTTATTTTCCAATGTTTGAGGTAAGGTGGACACATTTGAGCAAACAAACAACATAGAAAAAATGTTGGAAAACGATATTTTATTTCTCCAAAAAAGAAATGCTAACAATTAAAAAAAAGTTTAAACAAATGTTTTTGGCTAACATTTTAGAACGAATTGTCTAATCATCTCAAGAATTAATTATTTGCCTTATTTTTTTTTTCAGCTGTTACAAAAGGAAACCTCAAACTTCCATCTGGTATCTACAGTTCGCTTTATGCTGAAGATGTTCTTCTATCTTACAACGATGTCAATTTGCGATGGATAGCTTACGACAATTGGACATATTCTAGAACTTTTAAGGGTATTTAAATCCGTTTCTCTCTCTCTAATGTTTTTACCAATGTCTTTAACAATTTATTATCACTTGTTCCAGTTGAAAAATCCGACATTGAAAATATACAATTTGTCAATTTAACATTTCACGGAATCGATACAATATCAACAATCTATTTGAATGGAGATGTGCTCGGTCATACGGACAATATGTTTGTCCGATACACTTACAACATTCGACCACAATTGAAAGAAGAAAATGTACTAGAAGTTGCAATTCAATCACCAGTTTGGGCTGCCAAAAACTTAGCCGAATCTTTAGAAGTCAAAAATTCCACTATTCCACCAAACTGTCCGGATTCACGATATCATGGGGAATGCCATATGAATATGTTGAGGAAAATGCAAGCAAGTTTTTCCTGGGATTGGGGATTAGCAGCGCCATCTATGGGCATTTGGTAAAATTGATAGTTCTTTAAAAGAGAAAAAAGGAAGGCAAGAGTTATTTGTTATTCTTCTCTTTTTTTTTCAAAGGAAAACTGTCACATTGGAATATTATGAAGTAGCTTTGATTAGAGACATTGATGTCGCTGTTTCGAGGAATAATTCCCACTGGACGATGGATATTCGAGTTTTTCTTGAGACTGGAATCCAAAAGAATTTCTACGGGGAGCTAATATTTTATGCTGTGTAAGTTTTCGAGTTACTAAATTCAAAGCCTATATCTAGAACTTCTTTCATCACTTCCACCAGAGAACTTCTTTCAAGCCCTGTTACTGTTAGCTACCGAAATAGAACAATAAAATACACCGATCCAGTTATTCACTTTCAACAGACTATTCCAGTGGTACAATATTAGAAGAACTTTCTCATGAGCATTTTCTTAAAGAAATTAAAAACGTTGTTTTGTTAGGAAGACGTTGCATTATGGTGGCCAAATGGATATGGAGACCAAAAATTATACCCATTACATTTCACAATGAACGCCTGGTTGGGAAAACAAGGACCAAAACCTCGAGATCGAACAATATCACAGAAATCTGTTCGTATTGGTTTTCGAACAATTAAATTGGTTCAAGAAGATTTGGGTAAGTTAATTTTCTTTATTTCAAGACATTCCTATATTAGAAGCTTATTGCTATTGGTTTATATGAAGATGATGGCAATAGCTTCTTTTTCCGAGTGAATGGCGTTCCCATATTCATGAAGGGTACCAATTACATTCCATCACATATTTTACCAGAATTAAGTGCAGATCAGCCCAGAAGTAAGTAACAGCTTCTCAGAAATGTCTTGAGTTTAGCTAAACTTTATTATCTTTAGTTAAAAGGCTTCTATTATCAGCGAAAGAAGCCCACATGAATATGATCCGCGTGTGGGGTGGAGGAATCTACGAATCAGATTATTTCTACGATTTAGCCGATCTGAATGGAATTCTCATTTGGCAAGATATGATGTTTGCTTGTGCAATGTATCCGACTCATACCTCTTTCCTGGAGTAAGTACCAACTTTCCTAAGAGTTAGTTTTCTTTTTCTAATAATTCGATATTTTTTGTTCAAGTTCAGTGCGAACTGAAGTCATCCAAAATGCCAAGAGATTAGCTCGTCATCCTAGCGTAGCAATATTTGCTACCAACAACGAAAACGAAGTAGCCTTAGCTCAAGATTGGTATGGAACTTTCATGAATCGTGCTCAATTCGAAGAAGACTATCGGAAGTTGTACGTAGGCACAATCAATCATGAGCTTCGGATAATCGCTGATAGTTCACGGCCAGATCCATTGATTTCGTCACCATCGAATGGTGTTAAAGGAGTAGAAGACCGTTTTATTTCGAAAAATCCTCAAGATCCGAAATACGGTGATGGTAAGTCAAAAGATTTTTAAATACACTTTCTTCAATTTAAAAGGTTCGTGTTGTTTTTTTTTCAGTTCACTTTTATGACATCTTAAAGGATTCTTGGGATCCTGATATCTATCCACGGCCTCGATTTGCATCGGAATATGGTTTTCAGAGTCTTCCCTCGGCAGGAGCTTGGAAACGGGTTTTGGGTAAAAATGACAAGATCGACGAATTGATCGATCATCGTCAGCATCATCCGTATGGCATGTTTGTGATCAACAATATGGTATTGAGACATCTCCCATTGCCATTCGATGATCCCAAAATGGAAGGAGCAATCTATTTGAGTCAAATTGCCCAGGCTATGTCTGTAAAGGTTGAAACAGAGCTCTATCGAAGTTTGCGTAGTACTGAATATCGAACGATGGGTGCTCTTTATTGGCAACTTAACGATGTTTGGGTAGCGCCTTCGTGGTCAAGCATTGATTTCTATGGCAATTGGAAGATTCTTCACTATTGGGCCAGAGATTTCTTGGCTCCCATAAGTATAATAGCTCTGTTCGATTGGCGGGCGAAAGCTATCAATTTGACACTAGTTCGTGATGACATTACCGACACAATTATGGAGGTTGATGTAACAATGAATCTGTTCTTGTGGTCCGAATTGTATCCGAAGAAGTCAATTACTTGGCAAGCTGAATTGGTAATAATGGTCTTTGGTTTTCCTTACTGAGACACTTATTTTGATTTAATTGTTTTTACAGAAACCCAATTCTGATCATTTGAACAAAGTTATTCCATTGAATCAGATCTTCATGGAACCATTTACGCAGAGTAATTCTTTTGTGGAGTTTCTTCTTAGCACTGATGCTACTGTCCTGTCTCGAACTTATTACTTTCCCTCTAAAATTAAGTCAGCTGTTGGAATTTTGGATCCAGAGTTAAAGGTATTTTTGACAGTGAATTTAAAAAAAAATTGTTTTTATTTATGGACTTTTATTTTTTTGTGAAAAGGTGGAAATATCATCCAAATATTGTCGAACTGAATCGACAAAGAATAGCTACAGTTTAGCAATTAAGATCCAACGTCCAGCTTTGTTTGTTTACATTGAAATTATTCATAGTAGCGTGACTACATACACCCTATCAAAGAACGGATTCATGCAATTGGATCCCATACAAATGGTGCACTTGGAATTCCAGAGTAAAAAATGTATTGATCTTACTTTGGACAATATTAAGGTCACAACAGTCAATCAATATATGCTTTGATCTAAAAATAAATTTTTTGTAAGACAAAAACGAACTGTTTTTTTTTTTTTTTACTACGTATTAATAGGTCCGTTCGCGTACCCCCCCCCCTAAAACAGTCCAATTTCACGAAAAAATACGAAATTTAACCAAATCCTGTTCGCGTACTCAAAAATTTCGTAGTTTTTCGTAAAAGAGAGCGCTCACGAGAGAGTAAAATATTTCCCCAACCTACGAATCTTAGCCCAAGAAATTTCTTTGGGCTGATTTGTGAAAATTTCAAATTTGATAGAAATTCAAATAAATTGCTCGCTTTTGCTGTCAGTTATAAAATTTAAAAACAAATTTTCAAAGAACAGCAACAAGACAGTAATATTGTGTGAAAAATTTGTTGTTTTCCCGTTCGCTTACTTTTTTGTAGTTTTTTTTTTTTTTGGTGAGAGAATTTTACCCCCACTCTTTAAAATATCTCTTTTTACGAATTTTGGTGCAGAAAGTACGCGAACGGACCTAATATTAACTTACAAAAATTTGAACACAACTTGAGTGCTTTAAACAGAACCAAACTAAATGAATATTATTTCACTTAGGAAGTCACTTTTGGCTCAAATTAAATACAAAAATGATGTGCAAATCAAAAGCTTCGCAACGATCAACAACTTTACGAATTTTAGCAAAAGTATTTTGGTTTACATCGATTTCCAAAGGTCAGACATACGAAGTTTTCTTATTCCTTTGTTCTTCCTTTTCTGAGAAAACAAGCAGTTTTTAATTTCTTAAGACAAACTGAAGTTGCCTTCAAATCCCTAAAACTTGTCTTCAATTCCATTATTATTTTTTTGACGCACATAAAGATTGGCTTTTTAAATTGTTTTGTTTTTTTTTCTTTCAAAATTGATTGATTATAAATACAAAAACGTGTAAGATCTTAATAAATTGAAGAAATCTATAGTATAGGAGCTCGCAACTTTTTCGAGCGAGAATTTTAGGTCAGTAAATTTTTCGATATGTTGAATTTCTTGCTCTTTCGGTAAGAGTCTGGGCTATCTGGCTAGCGGTAGCGGTTGCGTTTGTTAGTGCGCATCCTACCTGTACAGGTGATAATTTTGAATTTTGAAAGATTTTTTTAAAGCTTAATTTTCAATTTTCCACCTTCAAATAGGTCTCCTAAATATACATTTATTATTGGCAGACATTTGTATGATTGTTTATTATGTGCCATACGCCTGCCTTGCGAAACATCAGTGTTCATAAAAAAGTGAAATGACAAAAATTGTCATTACCCGTGTTTTGTTGGAAAATCTATCCATAGTATAGTAGCATTTTACACGAATAACAAAAACAATATCCATAGTATGAATACTACCGATAAAAGTTAGAGTAGAATCTTACTATGGATGGATTTTTGACATTTATACGAGTCTCGAATGGATCTTATGTGATTTCGTTCTTAAATGTTGGTACGATTGATATTGCATTTGTATCTCGATGGCTGTGTTCATTGAGTAGTTGAGCATTTGGAATCATGTGTGTTTTCCATTGGGTAAAAAATCAATCTATTACTGTTGATATTATTTAGTTTTGTTAGTGAAAATGGACTAACTGGGCTTATTTTGCAAGAGAAAACAATAGAAAAGATAATTAAGTTTTGCTATGTTTCCACCAAAGGTTTATCTCAGTTTAGTTTAGATAAATCTTTTTGGTGTTTCCACCGCACAAGAAGATTTAAAAATGATTAAGTTTGACAACACTTTCTAAAATGCAAATGGTGTTTCGATGTTTCTTATGAAGTACAAGTGAGATAGTTTGATTCGTAAAAACAAATAAATATGTGCTACCTACTCCATGTGCAATTTTTTTTTAATTTGATTAAAACAAAACTATATTTTTTGTACACAAACATGCAAACAAACAGACCATAACGCATTATCTGTAAAACCAACTCCTCCACACAGGTTTTTCTTCACAAATTTTGACTCGACTCCGATCCCCGACCGGAATCGAGGCGAATCAAGCTCA
The DNA here is from genome assembly GCA_920104205.1 of Eupeodes latifasciatus. Classification (NCBI taxonomy): domain Eukaryota; kingdom Metazoa; phylum Arthropoda; class Insecta; order Diptera; family Syrphidae; genus Eupeodes; species Eupeodes latifasciatus. The sequence continues at coordinate 372,081,073 of OV049924.1, forward strand.
TTTCAACTGGATTCAGGTATATAAAGAATTTAGGCAAGCTTCAAGCTTGTTTCAACACCACATGTTAATGTTGTAGTCTACGAACAAACTCCCTTCTTGAGGTTTTTATTTTATGTCAAATTGGTTGGTTAAAACTTTGAAATCGACTTTCACATTACACAGACGTATTTTCTTAATGACTATCAAAGTCAACTATCAAAAATCAGCTTACACGATTTCACCCCTGCCTGGTCTGAATTTCGCTATTTTTTTTTTGGAATTTTTTGATAAATTATTCGGACAAATATTCAGTTGTATCAACTTTCAAAAATATAAAAACCGGACTACTGCGGATCGATTTTTTGGCAATTTCTCACTGTACTATAGATGGAATACGAAAAAAACGCACTTACTTTAACTTTTGAAATACGAGTATGTAAATGTATCAGTTTCCTGTGTGCGAGTAATTGCAGGGTTGGAGGGGACCTACAATTTATATGCCGAATCCGAACGGCTAATTTGAGAAAGCACTTTTTCATGACAAGAATCACTCTTGGAGAATTTGTCAATTCCTCGCAAGAGGTAGTAGGGATCGAACCCAAGACCTCTTGCATGACAGTCAAACCCACTAACCATCATGCCACTGGTACTACAGTTTAAGATAATCAATATGTAATTTTAATGTTGTTAGGCTCCTTTACAGAACATTTAAGTACATTTTAAAGCAGTTCCTAAAAATCAGTCTTCAATTTAAGTGTGAAACTCCCCCTGATTAAAAGTCTGGATCCGCCATCAAAACTAAGGAAATCAATGCAAATTATTTTAAATTATTTTAAGGTTTTAGCAAACCGGGTTTGTAGACGAAATGAAAACACCTCTTGACCATTTCTAGCGTCGCGACGCGTCGTCAATGAGGCACTTTTTCACCTCAGTGGATTCGCTAATGAGCAGAATTTCCGCATTTGGGCAAATGAAATGCCAAGAGTTAATATCACCCACAAAGAGTGACTGTTTGGTGCGATTTATTGGCTGGCGCCATCATCGGCCAGTCAGGCAGTTTCCGTGAATGATGTTAGCTATTGTAAGATGATAACGAACTTTTTATGGTCCAAATTTGAATACATAGATATGGACGATATGTGGTTTCAACAGGACGATGTCACTTGCACACAACTAAGGACACAGTAAGCTAAAGGATGAGATAATTTTGCACATTAACAGCTTAGAACCTCAATTATGAATCAGCGTCATCGAAAATTTGGACTAACGAATAGAGGTGTGTCGCAAAGGTCGCGGCGGCCATTTAGCCAATATTTTGTTCCTAACATAATTTAATCGTACCAATATTATCATAATAAAAAAATGACAATAATTTTCTTAATAATTTGTGTTTTATTAAAAATCAACACCGGCCCTTTTAATTTAACCACTCGTTATATTTCCTCGGCATATTTTCTTAGATAATAATTACCTTTTTTAAAGTGGAAAAAATGTTATTATTGTATAATAGAAATTAAGTAGTATTCAATAAAACTTAAAATTTGATTAAATACAATAAAATTAAAATTAAAAATATATTATTACACACTGCATTATTTTTATACCAGACCTAACAATATTTGTTGAAATTGTCAAATTTCGTTCCATCCGATATATTTTACTTTGTATTCACACTAGCGCAGCGTGTTCATTTAAATAAGTTTAAATTTAGAAATAAACAAAATTGCAGATGATTGTTTTGACTTTAAAATTCCAATAAAAAGTAACATAGCATTGTATGAATTTAAACTTGTTTTATGTTTAATAAAACACAGATTATCATAATATGCTTTTGGGGTGCTATGTATTATATCCGTCTTAAAAGTAGAGCTCTTGATTTTACCCGGTAAATAACCGAACGTCGCGTCATGAGTACTCCCCGTTTAGTCTGGAACTTAGTTACCCACAAGGTGTTGGGCACTCGCAGAATTTTCAGATAGCCGACATAAAAAATATATGGTTGAAGTGAACAATAACGTCTTGGTTGCAAGTAAAATGTTATTTAATCATGTTTCTTATATATAAAAAAGATTAATTTAAACCATATTTATTAAGACCCGGGTACCCAACTCTACACTGTAGACGACGACGTCTACTTAAGCTTTGTTTAAAGCTTTGAGCAGTTTTTTTTTTCTCAAAAATCTTCCATTTTGTTTGTAGTAAAATTAATATTAATTTAATAACTTCATTAACTATAATTATTGTGGCTTAACCAGATAGGTTTTGAAGAAGTTTATATGGTATTCCAGAGAGTATCTGAAACTCCTTTGGTTGCAAACCATTTTTATCGATAATTGAAAAAGCAGTTTCAATTAATCCTTCCTTTGTGTACTCGTGCACAACAAACCAAATCAGTTCCTCTTTGGCAGTTCCGGGGCTAATGAGCTTGCCAACTAATTCGCGGTAGGAGCCATCGGATGCTTCGATACTGAAAAATATTAAAAGGAAAACAATTGTTATTGAATAATACATACAATATTCTCTAAAGAGAATGACGCTCAAAAACCAGTTATAATTTATAACATTTCATTATTAAGATATAAGGTGAGCTCTACTCTAACACCAAGAATCAAAAATGGAAAGTCGATAAAAATAGTCGAGACTCGAAACATAGACATTTTTTTTTTAAACCAGTTTCTTAAACTTACTTAAGACGATATATTTCTTTTGTTGGTAAATCGTTGTATTCCGAAAGCAAAATGTGCGATATGAATTGCTCAAAATTTTGATTTACATATGATTTTGTCTCTGGCGGTGTGAGTTCAAGACCGAGACAAGATGGGACATTAGCGTATCCCAAGACATAAACTACAAGGACGAACTAAATTATTCATGTATAAAAGAAACAAAAACACTTTGACATACAAAAAATTATTATTTTAAATTGAAAACCCACCAATTTGATGGATGTCATTATTGATATAAACTATCTTTCCACACCACAATGCGAAATGAAGTTGATTCAATCAAGCTTAAAGACTGACTGAAGACTTGTCTTACCATTATTGGTGTTTTCTATAAAATGTATACAGTTTTAAGTATAAGTTGATCTCTCATCAGTTTTGATCTATTCAGATCTATTCAAGAAGTAGGTTTGTATAAGCTTAAGATATGCCAGTTTAAAAAACTTGATTAAGTTGATCTAGTATTTGGCTTTAAATCATCGCCGCGCGCCGGTCTAACAAATTTTTAATATTCAAAACAAATCAAAACTATCATCATGTCCTCGTTTTTATAATAGGTTTTCCCTACCTAATTAATTTTTAAAATTGCGACAAAATATTAATAGTTTTGTTAATCGAAAAAAGAAAACTGCTAAATGGTGGTTAAATTTTAAGGGCCGATGTTGATTTTTAATAAAACACAAATTATTTCGGAAATTGTTGTCTTTTCTTTCATAATATTATTCGTGATTTTTTGGCATCGCTATCTGCAGTCAAATTCGATTTCCCAAAAAAACGTATTCGCAGTTGCCCATCCGCAGCAGTTTTATTTTAATTTTTAAGTTGGTGGACTTGTCTAGCTGTCAGATAGCAAGGCCTCCATCTCCTCCTTTGTCCAGGTTTTTTTCTTGATGTTACATATTTTAAGAAAGAATTGTGTTATGTATCTGATTTATAATCTTTCTATATATATACAAATGAATTGCTGTTCGTTAGTCTCACTAAAACTCGAGAACGGCTGAACGGATTTATCTTATCTTAGTCTTGAAATGTTCGTGGAGGTATAGAGAAGGTTTAAAAGGCGAGGAAAAATCGAATTATTTCCGGGAAAACCCAAAAAAAAGCCCTTTTCTATTTCCCATACAAACGTTTTCTAGAGTCAATTTGAACTTTATTGCTATTCAATAAAGTTCATGTTAAATTATAATCACTCACTGTTGTCTAAGCAATTTAGGTGTGTTCCTAACGTCAAATAGTCAATTTGCAATTTATTACCGCTGCATAAAGTTCAAATTCAATCATATCTATGAAAATAGTCTTCGCTTGCGCTTTGGAGGATCTAATGTCGCGTTCCGAAAATAAACAAAAGTGAATCGCGAACGCGACAAAAAATGTAATAAAATATTAGTATCGGGTGATTTTTTTGAGGTTAGGATTTTCATGCATTAGTATTTGACAGATCACGCCGGATTTCAGACATGGTGTCAAAGAGAAAGATGCGCAGTATGCTTTGACATTTCATCATGAATAGACTTACTAACGAGCAACGCTTGCAAATCATTGAATTTCATTACCAAAATCAGTGTTCGGTTCGAAATGTGTTTCGCGCTTTACGCAAATTTTATGCGTTTTTTTTTTTTTAAAGTTCTCAAGCTCTTAAAAAATCACCCATTATGTATTTATTGTCCTCCATTGAAAAGAGGACATTGTTTAATATAATGGGTGATTTTTTAAGAGCTTGAGAACTTTTTAAAAAAAAAAAAAACGCATAAAATTTGCGTAAAGCGCGAAACACATTTCGAACCGAACACTGATTTTGGTAATAAAATTCAATGATTTGCAAGCGTTGCTCGTTAGTAAGTCTATTCATGATGAAATGTCAAAGCACACTGAGCATCTTTCTCTTTGACACCATGTCTGAAATCCCGCGTGTTCTGTCAAATACTAATGCATGAAAATCCTAACCTCAAAAAAATCACCCGATAGTACTGATTTCCAATTAATTTGGTCGGCTTCGCGTAACTTAATTTTAACTAACCTTAGTTGTAGCTGTATCAGATTATTTTTTTAACTTTGATAAATCTTAAGTTTTGTCATAAATTAAGTTTCTGAACACAACCATAATATTTGACATTAGATTTGACAACCAACTAATATGTCAATCATTCTGTCGCATTACGATTGACGATATTGTGTTACGATCATGGTTACGATATTCTATGAGTGACGAATACAGCTATGTGCGCGAGAACTTTCTTTACTTTTGTGATCCTTTGTGATAGTAACATTCCAAGTAGTGTGCTCTTTTTTTGTTGATATTTTTTGATAGTGACACTTTACTGTTAAGTTACTGTTAAGTGAGCGAGAAATGTTCTCACTTTGATTAATTACGTTACGATCCCGAGGAGAAGACGACCTGACTTAGGTCGTCGCAGTCAATCAAATGTGCGAAGAGCTACCTCACGTGCTAACCGCACTGATGACCAGAGAGAGACAGATCAAGAAAATAGTCGTATTGCTATGTCAGAATTGCGTTATTTAATAAATGACAATGAAGTGGATAGGCTTAAAATGCAACGAGTTCGTGCACATCAAACACAACAACAGCGAGCACGACATAAAGAAATTTAGCGAATCCGCAGACGCAGTGCTCCTGTGATTCTTGAACGAGCTGCATTCCACTATGATCCGGCAATTGATTATTGTGCCGACAAATCAGTAACAATTGGGGAAATGAAAATAATTTGTAAATATTGTAAGGCGTTAAAATACACTGGTGAATCTACTGGATTATGTTGTGCTGATGCTGGAGGCAAAGTAAAATTGGTCCCACCACCAGATCCTTTACGCTCTTTAGTTTCTGGTTTTGAAAATGATTCTAAGCACTTCTTGGCCAACATTCAGAAATATAACAACTGTTTCCAGATGACATCATTTGGCGCTACACATATTATACAGGACAATTTCATGCCCACTTTTAAGGTAGGTATTATACCAGGGTATCAACCCTGAAGGAGGTGAATGTGCTCATGAAACTCAACAACTTTCCCCAAAGAACATAGGTCGAAATATGAAAAAAAAAATTTGGCCCTCCCATAGTAAATTAATCAGCTCCTAGTCAGTTTTGTAAGGAACAAAACTGGCTGTGAAAAAGCTGAACGTCATTGAGGTAACAATCATAAAAGGAAAATACAAAGGAGAGGATGTCTTGATCCCGCGAATACCGATGATTCCAACGGATTTACCATTCGATTTTAAACACTTACAATTTCCAGTACGTCTGGCCTTTGCGGTGACAATAAATAAATCGCAAGGACAGTCTTTAGAAGTTTGCGGAATCAACTTGGAGTTTCCCTGTTTCGCGCATGGACAATTATACATCGCGTGTTCGTGCGTCGGAAAACCGTCTTCTTTGTTTATTTACGCACCACAAAACAAAACAAAAAATATAGTTTATGAGAAATCTTTAAATTGATTAACAAACTGTATCATAACAGTGTGTGTCTGTTAATAAAAATTTAAACTTTATAAATAGCCAGTATTTCAGGAAAACTGTTTTTTTTAAGTAAGCAACATGATGAGTCGAAAATAATAATAAAAATTCATGCTTCATTAAAAAAATGCCTTTTTATTCAATACGTTTTGTTTGTTTTGAAATTAATTTATACAAAAGTTTAGGTCTTTTATTTATCGATTGAGGCAGTACCAAGTCTGCCGGGTCAGCTAGTTTTAAATAAATGCTAATTTACCTTTTTTCCTGATTTTCCATATGTACATCCATCTGCATTTGTTGAAAGTTTGATTTTCTATTTTGGTTTTCCTTTCGGATAAGTTTTTGACATATTGGGGTATGTTCGTAGATTTGGTCATTCGTCGTTCATGAAATTGAAGTTCTTATAGGTGGCTCATTTATATGCAGGGTCGAAAGATCGAAATTGAAATTCGTATGTGAAATGTGGAAGACTTTTGAATATAAAAATAAAAAAGAGGCTAGGATGCGACCCACACTGATAACTTCCCATCCCTTCTGTCGATTTGTCTTGCTTAAAAGTTTGCTATATGTATCAATTTTTACCAAATTTGCATACTATTTTTTGTAGATTTTATTTTTTTATGAAAAAAAAACGGACTGTTGGATATTTTTAAAAAAAATTACTGAATATCGAAAACAATATTTTCTGTGAAATAAAATAAGTTTGAAGCCAATATTTGTAATTTTTGAAAAGCTATTTGAGTCGAAAGTAAATTTTTACCAAGTTGTAAAAATAAATAAATTGGGTGGCGCAACAGTCCGTTGAGAACTTGGGCCTAGTGACTTACAACTCTCAACCATTCCTGTGTGCGAGTACTGTTGTCAGGGATGGAAGGGACCTACAGTTTCAAGCCGAATCCGAACGGCAAATTTTTGAGAAAGCACTTTTTCATGACAAGAATTACTCTTGGAGAATTTGTCAATTCCTCGCAAGATGCAATACCCGTGAAAAAAACTTTTTTTTTAGGTGGCATAGGCAGGGATCGAACCAAAGACCTCTCGCATGACAGTCCAACGCACTAACCATCATGCCACGGGTACTACCAAGTTTTAGTACTATTTTTTTTTAGGTTTTTATTTTTTGTAAAAAAAAACTGTCGATTCGATTTTTCTAAAAATTTTATCGAATGTTGAAAACAATATTTCTGAATTTCTGATAAGTTAAAATTAGTTAGAAGCAATTATCTCAAATTTTTGAAAAGATATTTGAATCGAAAATAAATTTTTACTAACTTTTATTAATTTGATTGTTAAGTTTTTATTTTTTGTAAAAAAAAAACTGTCAACTCGATTTTTCTCAACATTTTTCAGAATAGAAAACAATATTTCTTATATGTTAAAATAAGTTGGAAGCCATAATCTCAAATTTTTGAAAAGATATTTGAGTCGACATTTAATTTTTACCAATGTTTTTTTTAGGTTTTTATTCTTTATAAAAAAATTGTCAATTCGATTTTTCTCAAAATTTTACCAGATGTTGAAAACGTTATTGTTCTTTGCACACAATTGTTTTGGTGATAAAATCATTTTGTATTCGTAAAATTTTCGAGGTGACAAATTTTTTTTTCAGTTGTTTTGATTTATAAAAAACCGTTAATTGGATTTTTTTCAAAAAATATACTTATTTGGTATCACATGACAATAAAAATTTAATTTAAGTCTCTAGCGCTTTTGGCTCGTAAGATACGAGTATTTAGGGTTAACCAAAAGGTTCACCTTTTTTTTTAAACTGCTATGGTAAAAAAACCACCAACGCAATTTTCTTGAGAGCTCTTTCTGCATCTTTCTGCCTTATTATCTGTATAACAAAATTTATTTGAAGTCGATATCTCTTCTGGTTCTTGAGCTATGGACGACGAAAAAAACGTCGCGAACGTAGGGACGTACGAACGTACGTACCGTACACACGCACGCACAGACATCTTTCCAAAAATCTTTTAATTAGATTCTAGGGACCTTGAAACGTCGAGAAATGTAAACATTTTCAATTCGACGAATCGGACCGATATCAACAAAGTGAAACAATAATGAAATAGACAATAGCTACTCGTACTATCTTGTAAAATTTGTTCATGGGTTCCATGCTTTTCAGTCTTTTTTGTATAACTTTTTCGTTATTTTGCCAAACGGTGACTTTTTATTTCTTTCGATTTTCGTAGTTTTTAAATCCTTTCAAGATCATGTAATACTTTGTTGTTTGTTTTTTTTCTGCTAAAAAACTTTATGACAATTAAAAAATGGATGACGTTGTTTGGAAAGAACATCATCTTATATCCAATTATTGAACAATAGTCCAATTATTTTAAAATACAAAAATGGGTGTTAAGAGGTGTACACGCACGATTGCGATAAGTCGGCCAATTTTTTGATGCAACATTTACCGACGATTGACTGCCAATTTTTTTTTCTGTCACTTTTTACAGAAAATTGGTTAAAATATTTTGCGAAAAATCTGCCAAAATATTGGAAGATCTTAAAATGGATACTTAACTTAATTAAAAAATATAATGAACGTTTCTCATCTTTTACTTTAATATAAAAGTTTCGAATCTCTCTGGAACTACAGTAAGAAAAGATTCTGCTACTCGTAATTTGTGAGTGATTCACTAAAGTTTCTACCCAACCCAAATTATTTTTTTATCTTGATTTGTTTGGTTAGATAAATTATGTAAATAAATGCACCCATTTCTTTAAATTCAATAAACAAACATTTTACTCTTTCAAATGTTAAGTTGACCAAAATATTTTCAAAAATTCACGCAAAACAGTAATTTTTAGAATTTGTCTTCTAGCATCAGCTCCAATCTGCGAGTAAGCAGAATTAAAATGGTTGTAATAATCTGGACTTCCGGAAATTGCGTCAAAAAAAAAATATGCCAAAAAAAATCCCAGAAAATTCTTTATATTAAATTCTGAAAAAAAGATCAAATTTTTCTAGCAAACTTTCTCATTTTCTGGCTTTTTGCTATACATATTTATATTCTATATTTTTGTAGCGTTCTTTGCATTAATAGAAATGGCAACACAATTTCTAAAATTTCTGCATGTCATTCACCCAAAACCCCTCTAAACTACTGCATTTTAGCTCTTGAATGTTGAAATCATGGAAAGATTACAGCGTAGGGTAGTCGTGCAAATTAAATAATAAGACCATGCCTTGCAGAACATCAGTGTTCTTAAAAAAATATAATAACAACAATTGTTACTTTAACCTTTGAAATATGTAAATGTATCAGTTTAAGATACTTAATACATACATATGTATATGTAATTTTAATGTTGTTAGGCTCCTTTACAGAAAATTAAAGAAAATTTTCAAGCAGTTCCCAAGAACTCGTTAAGTGTGTAACCCCTCCCCCCCTGAACAAAAGTCTTGATCCGCCCTTCCATTTTGTTTGTAGTAAAATTAATATCAATTTAATAACTTCATTAACTATAATTATTGTGGCTTAACCAGTTAGGTTTTGAAGAAGCTTATGTGATATTCCAGCGATTATATATAACTCCTTTGGTTGCAAACCATCTTTATCGATAATTGAGGAAGCAGTGTAAACTAATCCTTCCTTTGTGTACTCGTGCACAACAAACCAAATCAGTTCCTCTTTGGCAGTTCCGGGGCTAATGAGCTTGCCAGCTAATTCACGGTAGGAGCCATCGGATGCTTGGATACTGAAAAATATTAATAGGAAAACAAATGTTATTCAATATTGACAGGGGAAAGAGAAATGGTTTAGGAAATAAAGCTTCTTCAAAACAGACTTCTACTAGGTACTTCATTTAAATTAGCTTTACAAAAATTGTATGTACATGCTCTTCCTTCCTGAGATAATACGACCAGTGAGTCTCAAGGTTGGAATCTTTGTTCCTCAAGAGGCATAACGCCCAATTTCAAGAATCCAGAAAGAAAAGTCGATGTAAACAGTCGTGACTCTAGAGACAGAAATCGAAGTATTTCAAATATCCAGAATGCAGCGTCACCAAAAAACTCATAAGTTTTGTGAATGAGTACTAGGCCCATGCGCCGGACACTCATTCTATACGACCAAGAAGAATTTGCTGATAACAGAAACAATTGCCAAAGGCAATCTTGACATCATAATTCTGACGAATGTTTATTTACCTTTTTTACTTAACACGGTATTTATTTATGCTAGCGATCGACCCAACGGCCACCCTGTAGAAAGCCACTCAAGTCGTTGTGCTTTAAATTTATCTTTCTAAATACCAATTTCAGAATCTTTTCCCAATTTAAACCATTTGCATAAATTATATAGACATTTTTTTTTTAAACCAGTTTCTTGAACTTACTTAAGACGATATATTTCTTTTGTTGGTAAATCTTTGTATTCCGAAAGCAAAATGCGCGATATGAATTGCTCAAAATTTTGATTTACATATGATTTCGCCTCTGGCGGTGTGAGTTGGAGACCCAGACAAGATGGGATATTAGCGTATCCCAAGACAAAAACTACAAGGACGAACTAAATTATTCATGTATAAAAGAAACAAAAACACTTTGACATAAAAATTATTATTATTTTAAATTGAAAACCCACCAATTTAATGGATGTCATTATTGATATAAATTATCTTTCCACACCACAATGCGAAATGAAGTTGATTCAATCAAGCTTAAGGACTGACTGAAGACTCGTCTTACCATTGGTGTTTTTTATAAAATGTCTACAGTATCAAGTATAAGTTGGTCTATCATCAGTTTTGATCTATTCAGATCTATTCAAGAAGTAAGTTTGTATAAGCTTAAGATTCGCCGGTTCAAAAAACTTGATTGAGTTGATCTAGTATTTGGCTTTAAATCATCGCCGGTCTAACGAATTTTTATCAATCAAAACAAATAAAAATTATTATTATATCCATCTAGACAGCCTTCGACTTTATCACTTGTTGTCATGGTTTTTGTAATAGGTTTTCCTTAACTTATTAATATTTAAAATTGCGACAAAATACTAATAGTTTTGTTTATCGAAAAAACTCAAGTAGCTATTTTAAAAATTTAAGATTGAATCTGTCTCGCAATAGGGGCATTGCTTCGTAAACTGTGTGGCAAATGGCACCGTTCTGTTGAAACCACATGTTTTCCACATCCATGTCTTCCAATTTGGGCCATACAAATTTTGTTATCATCTCACCATAGCGAACACCATTCACAGTAACTGCCCGACCGCCCTCATTTTGGAAAAAATACGGTCCGATGATGCCGCCAGCTTATAAACCGCAATTGTGCTTATTGACGAATCCAATGAGGTGAAAATGTGCCTCATCACTAAAGTTGATTTTCTTCGAAACTTGATCATCCACTGTTGCCATTTCTTGCCACCATTCTGACTATTGCCGACTATTGAATACGAACAAGCACTGGTGTTTTTACATCTCCTAATGGACCCGGTTTGCTAAAATTTGTGCACGATTTTTCCAATTGTACGCACATTTGGACTATTAAAATCAAAAAGTGCACGATATGCATTTTGATTTAAACGCCAATTTTCATAAGAAGCCTGAAAAACTTTAAAGCGTTGTTAGATTATGTATCTTTCCATGGTTCAAATTAAGTTCGTCTGAAATTGAGAAATGTCAAAGAAAATGCAGAGAAAAACTTGACGTTTAGGTGTGGTTCACATTCAACATCAGCCCTTAAAATTTAACCACCTTTATTTGCTTAAAATGTTTTACCATATTTGGTAAATTAAAAACATTAATAAATGTATTAAATACTTCACTAATCAAAATTAAATTTGACTATTTAAATAAAAGTATATATATAAAGCCAACATTACTGAAAACTGTATCTTCATATCCTTCTTAATTGTTTTTAAGCATAGATTGCATGTTAAAAATTCACTTTCTAAAGAAATATAAAAATTGCCTTAAGATCTTTTACCTTTTTAACATTTTTCAAAAACATTTAATATCTTAATAAATTGAATTAATATACTTTGTGAAGTGAATTTGTTTTGATACTCTAGAATAGAAGCTGAAAATTAAAGTAATAATTATAGACTCAAGGAAATTGCATCAGAAGATAATACGCCAAAAAAGCCAAAAACTTCTTCATTTAAAAATTTTAAATTCAGAAGAAAGATGAAATTTGTAGGGTAAACTTTGTCGTTTTTATGTCTTTTTGGATTTATATTTTTGTAACGTTCTTCCCATTTTTATATACATATATTATACTAGCTTTTACCCGCGACTTCGTCCGCATTAGATAGTTTTTTTTTTTGATAGTAGTATGAAAAAACCTGAGCTGTACTTTTTTGTACGTATGTTTGAATTGTGCCGAGATGGGATGAGGCCATACTAAGTGTGATTGTCATTGGCCAGAACGTAAAGATTTTGTGAACTAAAGAAGCTAATTAAAAACTACCTACCTACTTCTGGTAAATTAAATGATCAAAGACGAACCGAGTAAATTATTAAGTATTAAAGAAACAATTAAATTTACACGACAAATAAAATATTGCAGGATTTCTCTGTAATTTGCATGCGTCCGACGACGGCGGCGTGTGCCCTCATGTGTGTGCCAGTTCGGGTAGGTATACCCACTCAGTGATGTCCTCCCCCCGCGCCGCACTACCGCCGCCGCCACCTGCCTCGTCTACGGCGTACGACCCCCGCCTGCGCACTCGCCCCGCGCCACAGACGAAACAGAATTATCAGAAATAGAAGACAGACCCAGTGAATTATTTGTTGTACCTACATGGCTCGTGTTTGGCGATGAAAGGTTGAGCATAGCAAAGTTTAGGTTTAAAATTATTATTTGTGTCTATTTATGTTTTTCACGGGTACTGCCTCTTGCAAGAAATTAACAAATCCTCCAAAGGTAATTCTTGTCATGAAAAGTGCTTTCCCAAATTAGCCGTTCGGATTCGGCTTAACAATTGTAGGTCCGCTCTATCCCTGACAACAGTACTCGTACACAGGAATGTTTGAGAGTTGTAAGTCACTAGGCCCCAGTTCTCAAAGGACTGTTGCGCCATCCTTTTTTAATTTTTTAATATTTAGAAAACTGTTGGAATCTTTGAATGCTTTTGAATGTATTCAAATTTTCCCAGCCCCCTTTACAGAACATTAAAGAACAGTTTTAAACGGTGCCCCAAAACTCGTTTTTATGTTAGATTTGTATGAAAAAATAATTTAAATGGAATTTAGGAAAATTTGCTTTCTTTTTTTCAGAACAAAAAAAAAATGTATCTGCAAATCGGTGTTAGAATTCAATTATCACCGCTGTTAAATATTTATTTTTAAGTATCTTGCACAAAGCTTTAATCGAAGACACAAACCATGATATTTAATGGGTGTTGTTATTTCTTGTAATATTTCTTACGATATTAAAGTAAGAATGGTGAATAAGCAATTTCTTATATTTATTCACCATATCCAACATTTGAATAATCATTTTATTTATTTTATTGTGGTATAACATCAACTGAGCAAGGAGATGAACTACTAAGTTATTTAAAGAAGAACTCAGCCTTTTGGATTATATAGTTTTGAATATGAAGTTCAGTGGAAAACCAAAAATCCGATTGTTAATTTCCCGCAACTTAAAATTTTGAATATAGCAACAATCACCACCAACAATCAGTTGTAGCAATAATATTTTCGCTATGATTTGAATTCAAAATGGAATTTTGGTTTCAATTAAACTTAATGGTGAGAATATAGACGAACCACTTCTGCAAACTGTATAACTTCGAAGATTCAATAAAGATGACGAAAGCCCGTCCCGATTTAGAAGACGTAAATGTAAGTAATCTAAGGTCTTACAAAGTCGCTGGAGCGGTTGATCTAAATGCTGAGCTTTTCAAAGCGGTTGGGAGATGATTTAGTTAAGAGCATGCACCAACTTATATTTTAAATATGGTTAGAAGAAGATATGTCTCATCAACGTCTTATACAAATCGGGCCTTACCAATAGTCAAATTTAGTGACGACTTAAATATTTAAGTGGACTCTAAATAATGAACCATACCAATAATCAATTTAATAGTCAGCTTAACGCTAAACGTCATTCTAAATTTTACACGGAAAGAATTCTTAGATCAGATTAAGAAAAATAAGCTACAAATCACGAAAAATGAATCCAGTTTTGGACCTTGGCTTCGAAATAAGTAAATTGCTACTTTTTGTTTGCAATTTCATAAAATGAGCAAAATGAAGATATTGACACTCAAAAATCATATTTCACTAATTTGAGTAGCAATAATTCGACCGAGGAAATCAAATATTTCAAACAGCGAATTGCAATTTGATATCAATTTGTATCAATTTAATGTTTGTTTGCAGGAGTTTGTAGATTGGAGTTTGTAGATTGAAATTGTTTTCTTGTAGATTATGATTCGTTTTTTTTTAAATACCTACACACACAAGTGGCAAATTTCAACCCTTGTTTTCTTAGACTGCGACAATATACATTAGTTTGCAAATGACAACTAATGTTTTGCTACTTCTTTTTTTTAAATTGCAACTTTTGAGTTGTAATTTGAAACAGGTTATTCTGCATTTAGCAAATGACAGTCACAGTTTTGATACTTAGTTTCTTTAAATTGTAACTTTTGAGTCGTACTTTGAAACAGTTTCTGCAGCAATTTTTAGCTTTTAAAGATTAATTTACTTTCCATTTTTAAGCAATCATGTAGAGATTCAAGAACATTTTTTTGCAAAATCAACAATCTTCATTAGTGATTTACAACATAAACTTATTCTAATATAAACCAGCATAAGTGCATATTGCAGCTTGAATATTTATATTGTGATTATATTTTATTGATTTGAGAATTAAGAATGCTTAATTCACCGCATACATTTCGCAAAACAAGATTAATGAGTAGTCAAATTAAATTATTCCCCTAAAATAGTAGATTGCGACTCAAAAGTTGCAATTTACTTTCATTTCAACAAGCTCGAATTATAACTTTTGATAATAATTACCACATTATAAAATTTTGTATTTTATGAAGATTTGAATGCTGAATTACAACTTTCTCATTCATTTTATAATAAAATCGTCTTGATTTACTAAAAAAAGGGTTTTCGTAAATTGCAACCTAAAATGTAGCAATTAGTGATTTTTCAATTCTCTCCGTGTAGAGTAGAGAAACGCGTGTTTAAATTCGTGATTAAATTGTAAACGTCATGTTTGTGCTGTCATTCTGACAGTTGGTAGCAAAAGAATTTTTTCGTATGTTTCTTTTATCTGCTGCAAATTTATTTTTGGCCGTGACCGTGAGCTCATAAAAATTAACAAAACTAAAAAAAGGTAATTAAAATAAACAAATACAGAGATTAATTTCTTTTTATTTAAATATATAAGTAACATTTCAATTTATTTCAGAGTAAATTGTTATTCCAATCTCCAATGGCAACAAAGCGAAGTCGGCCCGTTAACTGGACACCAGCAATGAAGGAGTTGCTGGTTGAAGCAGTGAAGCCGTTTTCTATGACAATGTAGAGTAAACTCAACGATGGAAAAACACTCAAAGCTAAATTTAAAGCTTGGCAGAGCATTCAGGAAATGTTCAATGCCACTGGCTATTGGTTTACAGCCAAACAAATAAGAGAGCAATGGAATCGGCTAAAAACGCAAGCCAGGAGCAAAATAAGTGCGTTTAGTCGGGCTCAGAAGGAAACTGGTGGAGGAACACCCCCCAAAGAACCTTCTGAGATCGACATTGAAATATCTGCAATGTCGTCAGTGGACTTCTAAATAGATAATGCGGAATTTGATAGCGATGCAATTCAGTCATATAAATTGTTAATTTATGTTTCTATTCAAAATAAATTTATGTTGACATAAATCATCTTTTATATTCCAGCGAAAACATACCACCACCTGAAACACCACCACAAGTTAAAACACCACCCAAATTTAAGTCACCCAAAACAAGGTCACCACTAATGGACAAATCACCACCAAAAAGAGTATTTAAAAAAAATTCCATCTAAAAGTAATTTTTTCGTGTTTTCGAAAATTATTTAAACGAAACACTTTTAGATGGATTTTTTTTTAAATCCTTGTTCGATTTGAAAATGAGTTTGAGAACCACTTAGAGGTTTTAAATTAAGACTTACTTGTAACTAAGACAATATTAAAATTGTTAGTATAATTAAAATAATTACATATGTACATATAGGTTATTAAATACAAAATATAACATATATCTGAACATTGATGGAATACAAATTTTTTCTACATCTGTGCCGTGCTCCGAATTCATCACCAGGATTTTTGATTTTGATGTGTGTGCCGTCAATGGCACCAACACATTGTGGAAATCCCGCGATATTAAAAAATTTCCTTTTCACTTGACGTAGTTCCCCAGGATCAGAAGGAAACATTATGAACTGGCTCGCCTTGGATGCCAAGGCTCTCACAAACTTTTTAACACTATTGCTGACTGATTGTTGTGAAATGTTGTGGCAGTCCCCTGAAGTAAATAATTAAACGTTTTAATGATCATGCACGTACGTACATTTGAGAGAATAATCTTATTATTTTAATTTACCGACGTCCTTCTGATATGAACCTGCAGCCAAATATCTGATTGCTGTAAGTGCTATTACATCTGTTGGAATTGCCCCACCTCTGTTTGAAAGTTTGGTAATATCTGACCGGACAAGATCAATTATGTACCTCGCAGCGGACTTATCAAACCAAATTGTTATTTTACAAAAATGATTTTTACTGGGACAAAAAAACCTTACAGCTGCAGCTGTCTGTTTGGCAACAAATATAGTATAGATAATGTAATATAGAGCACAGTTTAGTTACAGACGTCTTTAATTTGGTTATTGGCGTTTATCTAAACGCTTGTTTAGTCAATAAATATTGGTAAGGCCCATCATGTCTGACGTAATGTGTACACGTTTAAAGTCCTTCGTCAAAAATCTGATGGGTCCTTTTCAATGTGGCTTTAGATCAGGAAAGATCCCGGAAAACCCCAAGAACAACAAATATGCACTCATCACCTTTTTATTGATTTCAAGATCGAATTTGAAAAAGGTAATGCGCTTTACTTGTGATTTCTTTAACATAGTTCTTGAAAGGAACCCGTAGTGCAGAGCTGCAACGTCAACAACAGAAGCACAATCTTACAAAAAAAAAAAAACTTCCCAATTACTCCCATTTGCTGAAGGTATTGACATGATCGGAAGAACTTAGCACTATATCGATCGGGCTTTTAAGAGCCATGAGATAGACTCGTCAAAAATGTGTTTATGAGTTGCAACAACGTAACTTTATGCTGTCATCAAGAAAGGACCTTCAATACCGACGCACGTCTGGATCAAAACGTCATTATTGACAGATAAAACTTTCAGGTAGTTAACTTCTCTTGCTATTACCGATTTTTCTTTGGGATAATAAAGCAATTGAGTAGTAAAGTTTTCACTCGAGCAACCAAAGACTTTTCTCGCTCCTTTATCATTTCTATCCTGCCATATGGTACAGAAGAATGGACTCTGACAGAGCTGGATGAAAGGACCTCAGATTGTTTCAAAAGAAGAGTTCTTCGTACGCGGTGCCGTTGACAAGTGTAGGAAAAGATGACTTACCCAGGAGGCTAAAAGCCCAACGAAAATGCATGCAAACCAACAGTCGGACCCGATAAGTCTTCAAATCCATCCCTACAGGACAATGTGGAGTGGAGAAAGCCCGTTGATCAAGTTGAGAACACAAGTAAGTGAAAAGTAATCTCACCCAATTGGAGTGCGCAACTAGTGACATCAAGCTAGATAGAGAAGTTTGTTGGGTAAGGCCCTAGTTCACAAAGAATTGTAGCGTCATCTTAACTAAGTAACTTTATTTAAAACAGACTAACAAAATTTGTTTTTAAAAGATATTAAGACCTTGAGGGATTGGCCGGTGGTAACGATAATAATAAACAAGTGAAACGAATAAAGTCAAAAAATTACTTACTTACTTACTTAAGGTGGCGCTACAGTCCTGTGTGAACTAGGGCCTCACCCAACAAACTTCTCCATCTAGCTCGGTCCCTAGCTAGATGTCTCCAGTTTCGCGCTCCGAGTTGGGTGAGGTCACCTTCCACTTGTGCGCGCCACCTGATTCGCAGTCTTCCTCTACTGCGCTGTCCTGTGGGTGTGGATTCGAAGACTTTCCGGGCCGGAGCATTGGTTTCCATGCGCTCTACGTGACCTAGCCATCTTAGTCGTTGGACTTTTACCCTTCTTGCTAAGTCTACGTCGCTGTACAGCCCGTACAGCTCGTCGTTCCATCTTCTCCTCCACTCCCCTTCGATGCATACGGGACCGTAGATCACACGAAGAATCTTTCTCTCGAAACGACCCAAGGTGCTTTCATCCGCTTTTGTCAAAGTCCATGCTTCTGCACCGTATAGCAGGACGGGGATGATAAGGGTCTTATATAGCGACACTTTGGTCCTTTGAGAGAGAATTTTTCCACTCAATTGCTTTCTTAACCCAAAGAAACAGCGGTTAGCAAGAGTTATTCTTCGTTTGATCTCAGCGCTGGTGTTGTTTTCTGCGTTTACAGCGGAGCCTAGGTAGACGAAGTCCTTGACTACCTCAAAGTTACGTCTGTCGATGGTGACGTTGTGACCAAGACGTCGGTGTTGTAGGTCCTTTCTTGATGACAGCATGTACTTTGTTTTGCCCTCATTAACCGTTAAACTCATTTTTGCCGCCTCTGCCTCAATACTCACAAAAGCCCCATTGACATCACGCTGAGTTCTTCCGATTATGTCAATGTCATCAGCATATGCTAGTAATTGGACAGACTTTTGAAAGATAGTGCCTCTGGTGTTGACGTGTGAGCTTTGCACTATTCTTTCAAGTACGATGTTAAAAAAATCACATGACAGCGCATCACCTTGTCTAAAACCTTTTTTGACATCGAAAGGTTCAGTTAAGTTGTTTCCAACCTTTATGGAGTAGCGTGAATTCTCCATGGTCATCCTGCACAAACGGACGAGTTTGGCAGGGATGCCAAAACTAGACATGGCTCTATACAGTTCGTCCCTGTAGATACTGTCATATGCGGCCTTGAAATCGATGAAAAGATGGTGGGTGTCGATTTGGTGTTCTTGGGTTTTTTCCAGGATCTGCCGTAATATGAATATTTGATCGACTGTGGACTTTCCTGGTCTAAAACCACACTGATAAGGACCTATCAGGTTGTTGACGATGGACGGCTTTAGACGTTCACATATTACGGCAGAGAAGATTTTATAAGCGATGTTAAGTAGACTGATTCCTCTATAATTGGTGCAGTTTAGAGGGTCTCCTTTTTTCAGGATCGGGCAAACAATACTGAGGTTCCATTCATCGGGCATGCTTTCTTCCGACCATATCTTACAGATAAGTTGGTGCATGCTCCTAACCAACTTATCTCCAGCTGCTTTAAAGAGCTCGGCATTCAAGCCATCCGCTCCAGCGGCTTTGTTAGACTTCAGCTTAGATATAGCAATCTTTACTTCGTCTAAGTCGGGAGGACGGGATTGTTGGCTTTCGTCGTCTATGTTGAATGGATCATCCTGCCTGACAGCGGAATTCGGTTCGTCGTCGCCGTTATACAGTCTGCAGAAGTGGTCCTTCCATAAACTCAGCATTGACTGCGGTTCCACTATGATGTTTCCACTTTCGTCTTTGCAGCCTTCGGTTCTAGGTTTATGTACTTGTGAATTTCGTTTCACCTGTTCATAAAACTTTCGAACTTCATTTCTGCTTTTAAACCTCTCAACATCTTCGACCGCACGCTTCTCATGCTCTCTCTTTTTCCTTCTGAGAAGTCGGTGTTCCTCTCGCCTCTTCTGCTCATAGAGCTCATGAGCAGCTCTCGTCCTTTTATGCAGCGCCGCCTTGCGTGCCTGTTGTTTGGCTGCATTTGCCTGCCGACATTCCTCATCAAACCAGGGGTTCCTTGTTGGTGGTCGCTTGAAACCCAGCACGCCAGAGGCGGCTTCTCTGATTGCGTCTTGGCAATGTTGCCACTGGTTTTCTATACATTGTGTTGGCGGCACAGAACTTCGAGAGAGGTTACTTGTAACTCGGTCGGAGAAGGATTTGGCGATCTCTTGCGATTGTAGCCGTTCGACGTTGTACCTTCTCCCAACATCTCCCTGTTTTGCCTTGGGCCTGGAAACCCGAAGTGCTACCTTGGCTACAACAAGGTAGTGGTCCGAGTCGATGTTAGCTCCTCGGAAAGTTCGGACATCCATGATGCTGGAAGCGTGTCTGGCGTCGATCGCAATATGGTCAATCTGGTTGGCGGTAGATTGATCTGGAGATCTCCAAGTTCCTTTGTGGATGTTGAGGTGTGGAAAACGCGTACTGGCTACCATGACGTTTCGCCCCGCAGCAAAATCTATGAGCCTGAATCCGTTGTCGGAAGTGTTGTCGTGCAGGCTGTTTTTCCCGATTATTCCACCAAAGATGTCTTCTCTTCCTAGCTTGGCATTAAAATCGCCCAGGACAATTTTAATATCGTAGCTAGGACACTGCTCGTATGTTTTGTCTAAGAGCTCGAAGAACATATCTTTGGTGTTGTCATCCTTCTCATCTGTGGGGGCGTGCGCGCATATCAGGCTAATGTTGCCGAATTTAACCTTGATGCGGATGGTCATGAGGCGCTCGTTGATGCACCTATAGCTTAAGACTTGTTGCCTAAGTCTGGCTCAAATGACGAAGCCGCATCCAAATAAGCGCTGTTGGTTTTCTCGGTAGCAGTCGCCATAGTAGATATCGCAGTTTTTCATCCTCTTTTTGCCCGGCCCATCCCATCGTATGGTCAAAAAATTAGCTATGGTTTAACCGCAACCGCAGAATGCTGCGGTTTTACCAAGACTTAAGATGAAAAAAAAAGATATTCCGGTTATAAAACATTCGTAACTTGAACATATGTATTTACTTTTCTATTCATAAGATTCCTCAAACCTTTCACAAAAGCCTTTGACTTGACGTTTTGTGATTTTCCCAATCTGTCAATGTTTATCTGACTTTGATGATATTCCAAAAAGTATAATTCACATAAATTCATCGTGTGCCACAACTAGGCTAATTACTTCAATGTTGTTCAAGACGTCGAACACGATAGAACTTTGGTAAACCAATCTCTCAACGTGTGGTTGGTCTTCATCATCATAGAAGATAATTCTCATTTGCAAACAGAATTTTATGATGTTCTTTATGGTTTTTTTTTTCAAATACATATGTAGCTACTTGATTTCCTTGAATTAGCAAAACTGCTATTATTTTTTTGTTCACATTGTTAAGTATTAATTAGTTTTGTTAAAGAATTAAAAATGATGATGACAGCACGTGCAAACGTCACCGAAGCAACCAACGACGACGACGTTAACCATCTCGTTATGATAATAATAATTTTTGAATGTCAAATGAGCATTCAAATAATAATTTGCGAATAAATGCTTACATCTTTTCTGATAGATGTAAAACCTGACCTATCAAACTTCCATAAACCTGAGATAAGTTCAAGCCAAAATCAAGTAATAATAGTTACTAACATTTTAGATCAATCTATAACCAAATTTTTTTAAGCTGGCCAATCTAATCGAACGGTAGTCATAAAGCTTTATTAAATTATAGCTGCCTCAATATTGTTCCTGTTAGCCAAAAACTTCTTCTCAGCCAAACAAAATCTGAAAACATCGACACCTGATGAGAGAGGGCTATATACAATATCATAGGTAATAATAGCATTCGTCTTAATGCTGTATAGATTTTATATCTAAGTGCCAATGGTCAAATAAGCCTTCAGTCTGTCTTTAAGCTTGATTGAATCAACTTCATCTTCATCTCGCGCGGTGGTGTGGAAAAAGATATTTTAATTTCAATAATGACATCCATCAAATTGGTGGGTTCAATATGGAAAATATTAAAAAATAATTGTTATTATTATTTAAATATGTGTGAAAGTGAAATTATAATGTTTGTTTTTGTTTAAATAATTTTCTAGTTCGTCCTTGTGGCTTGTGTCTTAGGATACTCTAATGCCCAGTTTGGTTTTGATAAACTTGCATCGGCAGTGGCGCAACCTTTTGCAAAGCAACTTCTTGATGTCATGACACCGAAAATCTTACTTTTGGAATACAAAAATGTACCAACAGAAGAAGGATATCGTTTCAAGTAAGTTTTAGAAATTGATTTAAAAAAATAAATCAGTGTAGAAGTGTGTGTACGAATTGGTTCAAATATTGAGAAAATGTTTGCTGTTTACAAAAATTTATTTCTTTTCGGAAACAAAACAATTTCGTGTCCAAAACAATTAAGGACTAGGTTTATTAAAACTTCTTCTATTTGAAAAGAAGTATAATGTGCTTTAAGTTAGAATTTTAGCATTTTGAAGAAAAGAGTTAAATAAATACATACAAAAATATGAGTTAGAAATTCGGTGACATTACAATAATTCGGTTGTATTTATTTATGAAAATTGTAAAAACTTTGTTATATTTTGTTTTCATGCGAAAAAAAAATGTGGTTAACCTTCAAACAAAAACCAAAACTTATAAAGTCGAATAAGCAAATTTAATGGCCATTTAATAGACTGGTTGTTGTATCTTCTCTTTTTTATCAAACAAATATTTGTCTCAACATATTCATAGCAAAAATTTTATTTGCATATTTTAATTCTAAATTTTATCCATACAAATACTGAAATTTTGAATGGAAAAATAAATAACAATTTTGTTTGTAGCAAATCCGAAAATCTTGTTTTACATCAAAGAATGTAAGATTATTTGTTAAGAATCATAAAATTCGTATACGCCCCAGTAGTGTAACGAACTATTTGATCGTATTTAGAAAAAATGAAATTAAGACCTAATTTGTTACAAATATTTTTAAATGATAAACTTGTTTTTGCCATTAAACTTACGAGAAATCAGAAATATGCTGGTTTTTCAAAAACCCACCTCCAGATTAAAAAATCTCATCTTTACTAACTAAATTGTATTATTTTGTCAATTGTGGAAAAAAACACAATTTTTCCTATTTTCAAAAATTTAGATTTGAAAGCAAATCACGTTTTTATAAACCTTTAATATGAATTTGCTCAACGAAAAGTCTAACCCAAGTAATTCCAAGCAAAATACTTAATATTTTGAGAAATCAAAAACAAATTTCTAAGTAAAACTGTGACAGTTTATTTTTGTAGTGAACTGGCAGAGATTGAAGGCCTGAATATTTAGATCATGGTACCTGAAAGCAATAGGCCAAATTTAGAATTTTGTAGAGTTTTTAAAAGAAGAAGTTTAATAATATTTTTCGGATCTTTACGAGAGGGAATTCGGTATACATTCTATGTTAAAGTATATAAAGTATATATATAAAGTAAACAATTACTTTTGTTTAAAGCCAATAATAGGAAACAAAATTTCACTTTCCTTAAAGCTCCTCACTCTTGATTTCGTATTAAACCTACTATCAAATGCTCCTTACTGTTATGGTAAGTGGTGCCCATTGAAAACGAAATCAAAGATTGAGAGTTAGGTTCTTGTGATCTTGGCTTGCCTGATTGAAATAATATCTTCATTACGAATTTAAAAAGTAGAATTCGACCTCCATAATTTAAATACTTAGCCAAGCCAACTTCAAAGCCTAAATATTGCATTGTATCCTTCACAACCTGAGGCGCCAAGATTTCTGACAATAAAATTGCACTTTTTCAATGGGGTTTTTTATGCCTCAATTCAAATCCGACTTCAAAATTAATGTATTACGACAGATTTTTCAGATATTACTTTTTAAAATTAAAAAACACATATATAATGATTTTTGAGGCTTTCAAAATTTATAAGTTAAATCCGTGAAGGTTTACTAAATCCAAAATCCCTTTCTTAAATATTTAGATGAAATGTTAATATTATTTTATATAATATTCGAAGAATCTTCATAAGTTCTGAGATTTTACATGTCTTACAAAAATCTGAAAGAAACGCTAAAAAATGTATGCTAAAACGCTTTTCAACACAAAAATGCAAAACGGGTTGAAAGTAAGTTTCGTTTTTGTGACGAATCTGTTGTCTTAAAAATTCTATTATATCAAATTTTTGAAATCTATAAAAAAATATAAAAATAATGTTAAAAACGTGTATTTTTAAAACTTAAGCAAATGTTAAAACTTAAAATTGGATTCGAAATCAGCACTAAAAATTAAGTCCAAAACGTATTTTTCAAAACAATGAGACTATTGAATTTAAGCTTTACTCATATAGAGTCAAATAAAGACTTAGGTAACTAATTACTCCAGGCCAAGAAAAATGCCGCCATGCATTTTTTTAGCTTATTATGACGCGAAATTAATTCCTGAACTTGTCTGCCATCATCAGATGTCATTTTTTGTGTTAAAATGGAAAGTTTAAAACATCTTATTCCAATTTTTTAAGCATGGGGTAACGAATCACCCCCTATGGCCGCTAAGGGTTAAAGAAACATATTTAAAAAAGGGACATATTAGAAAAAATTAAAGGCGAGATTCGTATTAAGAGCATCTTAATTATTTAAAAAAAAATTAAGTCTTGTTTTGTTTGTGGGACCGAAAATAACATTATTTTTTCGACCAATAACATTAGCTTCAAAATTAAGGATACAAAATATGTAAGTTGTTTTAGGAAATACAATTTATAAATATTTATAAATAAAGAAACATTTTAATTTTTGATAGAATATACAAAAATATTGGCTACAAATTATCGTTAAAGCAGAAAAAAAACTGTGTTATTTCTGGGAATAACTTGTAATTTTGTGGGTCAAAAAAGCCTTAAAACACCATAAAATGATTTGAAAAATTAAGGCAGCAAGCAGTGTTATTAGCTTTAAAAATGTCTTCACAATTCAGAGGTTGATCAATAATATTCTTTTTGAAGAAGTTGGCGAATAACAAGCCTCAAAATTCTTTTTTGTAAAATTTAATTTAAGATTCTTCCATATAGTGAAGTACTTCATTATTTAATTAATCTCAAAATAAAATTTTGTACAGAATAGGCTCAGCTTACATTTTTCAAAAAGAACTAGTACCTCAGAGTTTTTTCTTTTACTATAATAAGAATATTTAAACGTTTGATTAAAATTGAAATCAAAGATTTTGCTACGGATTTCTTAACATTTCGATAAACGTTTGAAAATGATACGATATAACGGCACACATTTTTTTTTCCACAGAAAACTTCCTAAGACTATTAAATCAAATCAAACAATAAAATGCAAATTTTTGACTTAAGACCTTTTTACCTAACGCCAAAGAATGTATGTTTTTAAAGAATCAACTTTACTAAATGTGCGTTAAATTTAAATTTGACGCATTTGTGTACTATGCCCACATTCTATTTATTATTTAGGTGGCATAACAGTTGAGAACTAGGTCCTAACGACTTACATACAACTCTCAACTATTACTTTGTGGCACGTTACGTAATGTTGTAATGGATGGAGGGGACCAACAGTTTAATTTGAGAAAGCACTTTTCAAGACAACAATTATTACTATTGGAGGATTTGTCAAATTCTTCGCAAGAGTCAGTAAGCGTGGAAAAAAAACTTTAGATGGCACTGGCAGGGATTGCATCCAGGACCTCTGGCATGATAGTCCTACTATATAATAACCTTTAAAGCAAAGAATTTGAGAGCTATACAGTTAAGAGCTTGTATAAGAATAGAACATGACTCGATTACCTAACTTCATTTCATACTAATTTTTTTTTCTGAAAAGCATTTTTTCAAAACTTTCCTTTTTTCTAAATTTTCTAGTTACAAAACATCCGATGGCTCCTACCGCGAGGAAGTTGGTATGCTGATGAACCCAGGAACTGACCAAGAGGAACTTGTTGTTATGGGTGCATACAGTTATACCGATGGAGATATTGAAACAACTACCATGTACACTGCCGATAAGAATGGTTACAGACCCAGAGTTCAACTGAAAAACCGTGGAGTATCACCAAAGCTTCTTCAATCCTTATCTGGTTAAGCCATAATTATAGTTAATTTAAGTTATTAAATTAATGTTAATGTTTTACGAAATAAAAATTTAATGAAAAAAGAACATAATTAATTTTTCTTGTATATTGTTAAACATGACTTTCAAGATTTATCTAGCCGGTATAGAGCATCAACAAAAAGTAACTATAATATGATAATCTGTGATTTATTGAATTTGAAACAAGTTTGAATTCATAAAATTGTTCAGTTTTTTAATTTGGAATTTGAAGGTCAAAAACAATATTCTACACTGTTAAGTAAACTTCTTAATTTAAACTTGTTGTTTTAATAGAGTTCCGGATAGGCTAGAATTGAAGAAGCAGGGCAGAATATACCAGATAGAACTAACTTTGACAATTTTAACCAACATTTTCTAAATCTGTGGGAATAACAAGTAATAAAAATATTATAGTTCGTGGAATTGAGTCATATTTGGTAAACAGATATTGTTGGAAAAAGAAGTGTGTAAGAATAAATTAACACAAAATTATTAAATATTTTAAATTCTTTTAAGTGTTTTATCATAAATGTGCCTTTTTTAAGGTGTTTCAACATCTCTATATTTTATTTATTGATCCTCAATTATATTATATTTCAATAAGTCTAATAATAAATAATAATGTTCTTCACACTTAGTTCTCTATTTGACATCAGCAAGGTCGTTTATAAATAAGGAACAAAAATCGGATCTAATAAGAAGCCATTGGGTTACCAGAATGAACCTTTAGTAACTTTTTGAGTAGAACCTTTAGTAACTTTTGAGTAGAGGAAACAAATAGCCATTCACACCTTTAGACTTTTAATATTTGTTTTAAAATTAGTTGCTAATCCATTTATTAAATAAACCTTCAAACTCAACTAAAATGATTAAAATCAAATAAAAGTAACATTTAAAGTTGGTATAAATATTCATGTTTAAAATCTAATTAAATTTGTAAAACCAAAAAACAAGCCGTCTTTATGTTTCAAGATCTCTTTTTTTAATTTGCACCTCGTGCTTCGTAAATATTTTTTTTTGTTGTGTGTGGGGCCAAGAAATGAAAAGAAAAAAATAATAATTTAGACCAGAAGCCTACACAGCATAGCAAAACAAAAAAACATGATTAAATTAACATATTTGTAGCTTTATTCATACATAAATTAATTAACATTTGAATAGAATTTTATGATTTTCGAATTAATTGTTTGTTTTGTCTTTATAGGCTCGTTTTACACCTTTTCACTTCCACCCTACTTGTTCTTATGATATTCGTTTTGTTTGCGGTAGAAGTTAGTTCTCTTCAGATTGATATTAAGTCAATCTCTATTATTAACAATCTCTGGTAGTGTGTTAGGACCTTAACTAAATACATGTAAATACTTAAATGTCTTTGATTTTTAATGCAACTTGTTTTTTTGGTTAGATCTTAATGGTGAAATAATATTCCCGTTCGAATTTCAACTCTTTAGATTGATATTAAGATGTTTTTTTTACTCCATACAAATTGTATGCGAACTTTTGGCTTTTTTACTTCTTCGTTGCTAAAATTAAAAATAATATTTCGTACAGAATAAAATAATTTTTACGTCAATACTTTCATTTATTCTCCATAGATATTTGAGTCGAAAATAATTGTTTTCCAATTTTTAACATCCCATATTAGTCTAAGGTACGTAGAAAGAATATCTACCCTCATCTGTTATTTGATAATGACCAATATTTTATCAAAGATATTAATTGGAATAACAATTTGCGCTTGGGTTATCTAGCTTTGACATGGCCCTAATGTGTTAGATATTACAAAATAAGAGTACATTTTTGGGTTCAATTACCCTCATCTACTATTCACGATTCAGGTATAAAATGGAAGACTATCACATAAGGATGTAATCAAAATTAGGGTTGCCTACTTACATGCCCGGCCCTATTGGAAGGTTGCCTGACTTAAAGACGTGCAAATGCTAGAAATCATTTAATAAAATTAGAAAAAATAATAAGGTTAAAATTGATTTGCGGCTCAATTATCTTGAGAACTAAGAAAGATGTTTCACATTTAAAGACAAATCAAAATCCTAGCCAAAAATGTTGTAGCTATAACTTAAAGAAAAACATTGTATTGTGAAAAAAATATCATTTGAAAATTTTAAGCGGACTTCAATAGGAAGTAATCAATTTGGATCGCATCCCAGTCTCTTTTTTGAATGTGTATTACAGTTGGATCCAACGGCGAAGTTTTTTCGAAAAAGAGACTGTAAGCTTAAGCCTGATGCATATTTATGCATTAATATTTTATTTTATTATTAATGCATTTTAACCAAGAACGTTTTTATACACAAAGCAGGTAAATGCTCGCAAGTCAACCCTTAAGATCTACGACATATAAAGGGTGTCCCAAAATTAACGCAAGATTTGAATTAAATAGAAAACGCCGTTTTTAGTCTTTTGATAGTTATATTTTTATTGACTCGTAAAGTACATAGGATAGGGTTATGTATGGAATAACACATCGGACAAATGGCCTCCACGGCTTTGCATGCACATGCGCACTCTTTTGTTGAAATTTTCCATGACCATTCTGCATAAATGTGGCTGAATTTCGTTGATGCAGCGTTGAATCTCCTCCTTTAATGCACGGGTGATTGTGGGCTTGTTGACATAGACTTGTGATTTCAAATAACCCCATAAAAAGAAGTCTAATGGTGTTAAATCACACGATCTAGGAGGCCAATTTTGATCACCGAAACGAGAGAGTACACGACCTGGAAATGTCTCATGCAGTAATTGAATTGTTTCACGGGCTGTATGACATGTGGCACCGTCTTGTTGAAACCACATATTGGACACATCAATATCATCCAATTTTGGCAGAAAGAACTGTGTAATCATGTCGCGATATCGAGCACCAGTAACAGTCACTGCTTGACCAGCATCATTTTCAAAAAAATATGGCCCAATTATGCCTCCAGCCCAAAATCCACACCATACAGTCACGCGTTGTGGATGCATTTGTTTTTCGACAATCACATGTGGGTTCTCCGAACCCCAAATGCGGCAATTTTGGCGATTGACAAAGCCATCAAGATGAAATGTGCTTCATCGCTTAGGATGATTTTGCTCGACAAATCAGGGTCCATTTGTTGATGTTCAATAATCCATTCAACGAACTCTCTTCTCTGTCCATGGTCATTAGGCTTCAATTGTTGTGTTAATTGAATTTTGTAAGCATGAAGACACAGATCTTTGGTGAGTATACGCTAAAGAGAGGTTCTTGAAATTTGCAATTCTTGTCCACGACGTCGAATTGAGGTTCCTAGATTGTCAGCAACACTCTCAAGCACTGCTTCGACATTCACATTTGAACGGCTTGTTTTTGGACGACTAGTGTGTTTGGCGGCTCCAACGGATCCTGTCTCCATGAATTTTTCAATTGATCTCTTCACAGTTGAAGAAGTTAAAACACTATTCCGACCATATTTTGTATGAAATTTTCGAACTGCAGCCGCCAAGCTTTCACTATTTTTGAAATATTCTTTAATAATGAAGACACGTTGTTCTCTCGTGTAACGCTCCATTTTTAATAACCCTATACTGTTAGCTGTCAAATTGCTTTTTTTTCAGGGTTGCCAACACTTCACTGCACAAATGGCGGCAAATTCAAATCTTGCGTTAATTTTGGGACACCCTTTACATATGTCTATCATCATTCCTTCTTTAAACCTTAGAAAGATTGATTGATATCCATTTAACGGCAAGTATTGCTACAAGACTTCTGTCTACGTCTCAACGTGCCCTACTGTAAAGGTAAATCGGTGGACACGGCGGCGGCGTAACACACACTAGTACGCACTACGCACCATCGAATACTCCCTCTATCATAGAGAGTAGACTATGGTTGCTTTCCTTGACATCGAAGGCGCTTTAAACAACGTAGACACATCTGCATCAGGGACACTGCAAGGTGGTCTTGTATTCCTTTTTCTCTGGAACCTAGTGGTAAATAAAATCCTAACTGGTCTGGATGCGGAGGGTTTCAGAGTGATTTCCTATGCGGATGACATTGCTATAGCGGTTTCAGGAAAGCATCTTAACACCTTAAAAGAAATCTTACAAAATGCCTTACACAGACTAATACTTTGGGCTGATGGGTGAGTGTGGGCTATGTGTTAACCCACACAAAACCGAATTAGTCCTATTTTTGAGGAAATACAAAATTCCATTTGTCAACCCTCCCTATATTAAAGTAATCCAATTAAATTAGACAAAAAATTAAATTGGAAACGCAATGTACAAGAAAGAGTCAAAAAAGCTACTGTAGCTCTCTTTTCTGCAAAAAAGCGATTGGTAATAAATATGGGGCTTATAACCCCGAATAACGCATTGACTATACACATCGGTAATCAGACCGTTTTTATTGTACGGTGTGGTAGTATGGTGGACTGCTCTAGAAAAAGGTATAAACCACGACAAAATAAATAAAGTCCAACGTTCGGCACCTCTTGATATATTTAGTAAACAAATAGCTGCAAGTTCTTCTATTCGCCTCAAAGTTTCGTCGCAGTGGATTAACTACAACATAAGCCACTCCGTAATTCTTAGGTATTTAGAATCAATTCCAAAGCACACAGACTACACCATCTCCCAACTGCAATTCTTCAGAAACTTCAAGATTTCTATACCTTCTAGATCTTTCTGGGAGGATAGGGTGTTCCTAGAAGACGACGAGTCAGTCCACTTTTATACAGATATGGATTGAAAACAAAAGAAGGGGTTGGTGGAGGTGTGTACTCTGAACGACTAAAATTATGTCTCTTATTCCGCCTTCCCAATCATTGTAGCGTGTTCCAGGTGTTCTTAAAGAAAACGTGATATCAACTTCTGATATCCGTATTTTCTGAGATAGTAGGGCCGCTATCAAATCTCTGGACTTTGTCTCTACAAACTTTGTACTATAACAGTCCATAACTGTCGATCATATCTCTAATGGAGATGGCACAACAGTTTAATATTTACCTTTGCTGGATGCCGGGCCATAGAGTAATTAAATGAAACTGAATGCAGATGAACTCGCCAGGAATGGTACAGTACAACCCATTCTACCACGTTTGGCAAATGCTGGAATACCAATCGCTACATGTAAACAATTGCTATAATGCAGGACGCTATGAAGAAGACATCACCACGTGTCAGGTCACAAAAAACATCTGGCCTACACTAGATTTAATGCGATCAAGGTGCTTGCTATCTCTAAGCAGATCGCATATAAGCTCGATTAGTGTCATAACCAGGCACTGTCTAATAGCAAAGCTCGCCCTGCTGCTAGGCATATTCTCAAATGACTTTTGCAGACGCTGCGCTGTATGGATGAGGACGAGAAGGAAACAATTCTTCACCTTCTCTGTACATGCCCTGCGCTAGCTCAAAAACACAAGAATTACCTACGAGAGTTCTTCTATACCAATCTAAACGATCTAAATCATATTAACAAAATCAGCAGCTAACGTTTCGTAAGCACTGGTTTCATTGAGCTTAGAAGAAAGCCTCAAGATTCATGTGATATCACAATGGGCCATTAAACTGGCCTAAATGTGTCCTACTCCATCACGGACAGCCACTTTAACCTAACCTAACCACGAACGCGTAACTAGGAATGCGTTTCAGACAGATCGTTGTTATGAGATATTATGAATTTTCTACACTTATTGCACATTTAAAATCTAAGGTTTAGGCAACCTTGGGTTGTGCCAACATTAAGCTGGGCAACTGTATACAGTTGAAAAGAGAATTAAGTAGGTACCAAAATCTACAAAACTATTAGACGGTTATTTTTATGTGCTTTAGTTTAAAACAAACACACATGGAAACAATTTCCTATTGTTACACTTTTTTATTGGATTTATTTACCGCGATATACTAAATTTAATATTATTACTTATTGATAATTATTTAAAAACAAATTATGACAACAAGACTAAACCGATAAACAAACTAAATCGACGACGGCTGCGTAGCGACGACAACGACGACGCACGCAACAAAATTATTAACTCGCACTCAAATGAGTACGAACACGACACAAAAGAGAATTCAAAAAAAGTGCTCGTTAAAGAAGCTGTAACCGCGGCTGCTCAGCTGGGCTGGGTTCTTTGGAAGAATTTTATTTATTATAACAATGTTGATTGATTTATAAAATCAATCAAATTGTTACAATTTAGGAATATTTTATTGCTAGTACCTACAGTGGGATACTATGCAATAAAATGGGCGCCAGGAATTTTTTTTTGAAACCGAAAAAGAAAATTCCAAAACTTTGTGATGAGTGAAGCGATTGAAGAGAACAAAAAAAGACACAACGAACGTTTGATTTTTAAGTTTAAAATTTATTCTTTGGGAAACCGTGGGATTGAAGATCCCTGGACTAAAACCCAAAATGTTTTCAAATTAAAAGTTAAAATTACAAACAATTGAAATTCAAATGAAACAAAGCAAAAAGAAAACAACTCAGAAAAGAAAATGACAAAATAAAATGGGTACTTAACACCGAACGCGACCGAAATATATATACTATATATGTATCTATATGAACAGAACAAATAAACAAAAGAAATAAACTACTTATCTTTTCCTTTGTCTCCCTTTCTATTTTCCTCTTTTTCTCCCGATCCTCACACCTCGATCCTCGAATTTTAATTTTCCTTCTTAATTTCCTCGATTTCTGATTTCCTATTCTTCTTCTCAATCTTTCTTTTCCTTTCAAAAATTCCTCGAACTTTTTCCTTTTTTTTTCAGTCTTAATCGTTTCGCTAGTAAGCCTCTTTCAAGAGTGCCTTCCAAGCCAATTCCCAACTAATTTTTCCTCCCTCGACCATTCCAGTCACACACACATTCATTCAACACAAGCATCCGTTTTCGTGATTGTCGGTCACAGCATCACGGCTTCCTGGAAGCTTTACGCTCATCAGGAAAGCCACCGTTGTTGACTCTCAGCGAAACTTTGCTTTCACACACACAAACACGGTTTCGACAAGTTGTTGGATGAGTTTCCAAAACTTGCCGAAACATAATGGTGAGTTCAGACCCCTTCCCAACTATTCTTATTTTTCGAGAAAGTTAAAGGAAAAACAAAAATCGAGAAGAAGTCTCAACTAGGCATTTTCCTATTACTATTATTACGCGCGAGGTTCGAGGTGTGAATTTCGTACCAAATGTTAAATTAAGCTACTTTAAAACGCGGCGTTAAAAACCCATTTGTACATAAATAGTTAAGAGAATCTACGTTAAGAATTAGAAATTTTAAAACACAATAGCTATGTTGTTGTTATTGTCGTTGTTGTTGTTGTTTTCAAAGTAAGGGTCCGCCTGACCTCATACTTCTTCGGCTCATCCGCCGGCATTTTCGACCTTGTCGAAAGAACTCGTTCTGGAACTCGATCACCTGCTTTTTGTTGCTTTTGCAAAATAAAGGCTAGGTACACCTGTGGTTGATGAGACCATGGTTGCCCTCAACTTTGCCGATATTTTGCAGCCACAACTAGAAAAAGAAAACAGCCAAAGGCTGGTTTTTGTTGCGGTAAAATTTACCGTAACACTATACTTACCAAAGTGTTCAAATTAAAAATGCAAGCAACCCTATATTATTCGAACTAGAGTTAAATTACCATTCATTTGACACCGAAAACAATTAAATAACAGATGAGGGTGTATTTACTCTGCAGGCCCACCTCTTTAAGTCATTCAACCTTCCAATAGGGCCAGGATGTTAGTAGGCAACCCTAGTTTTTTCGTTCTTATGTGATAGACTTTCATCTTATACCCGATTTTCGTAAATAACATTAGGGCCATGTCAAAGCTAAAATATTGGTCATTATCAAATGACCGATGGGGGTATAGGAAGTTTTTGTAATAAGTCCCATTTGTCGAACTCAAAATGTTGACATTTCTCTAGGTCACTACAATCTAAATAAAAGATTTTTGAGAGGTACCTGTGTGAAAGTACGTTCGTAAGTTAGTACTTCCACATACCCGTCATCCGTACGTTTGAGATACCTTTTTTCATCGGCCATATCTTACCAACTGGCTGAGGTATCGACTTTAAATAAATTATATTGTACCGATAATAACATAAAAAGATGCAGAAATGATTTTCAAAAAATTGAGTAGGACGTTTTTTAATATAACAAGTATCTCTCAATAATGCTTGCGACTTCAATTAAATTATATACATATATTCTACATTGTGACGTAATATGTATTAATTATAAATAAATTTGATTTAAATTTAAAAAGAGGCTGGGATGCGACCCACACTGATAACTTCCCATCCCGTCTGTCGATTTGTTTTGCTTAAAAGTTTGTCTATATGTATCAATTTAAAAAAAAAAAATTATTTTTTGTAGAATTTATTTTTTTATGAAAAAACGGACTGTTGGATTTCTATATCGAATGATATATGAATATCGAAAACAATATTTTCTGTGAAATAAGTTTGAAGCCAATATTTGTAATTTTTGAAAAGCTATTTAAGTAGAAAGTAAATTTTTACCAAGTTTTAGTATTGTTTTTTTTTTAGGTTTTTATTTTTTGTAAAAAAAACTGTCAATTCGATTTTTCACAAAATTTTATCGAATGTTGAAAACAATATTTCTTATAAGTTAAAATTAGTTAGAAGCCATTATCTCAAATTTTTGAAAAGATATTTGAGTCGAAAATCAATTTTTACCAACTTTTGTTAATTTTTTTTAGGTTTTTAATTGTTTGTACAAAAGCCGTCAATTCGATTTATTTTTTTAAATTTTACTGAATGTTGACAACAATATTTTTTAAAAGATTAAAGTAGTTTAAAGCCAATATCTCCAAGTTTAAAAAAGATATTTGAGTCGAAAATCAATTTTTACCACCTTTTATAATTTTTTTTTAGGTTTTTATTTTTTGTAAAAAAACTGTCAATTCGATTTTTCTCAAAATTTTTGCTAATAATGAAAACAACATTTTTTATAAGTTAAAATTAATTAGAAGCCATTATCTCAAAGTTTTGAAAAGATATTTGAGTCGAAAATCAATTTTTACCAACTTTTATTAATTTTTTTTAGGTTTTTATTTTTTTTTTTTTAAAACTGTCAATTCGATTTTTCTCAACAATTTTCAGAATGTTGAAAACAATATTTCTTATAAGATAAAAAAAGTTTGAAGCCTTAATCTCAAGTTTTTGAAAAGATATTTGAGTCGAAATTCAATTTTACCAACTATGAGTACATTTTTTTTAGGATTTTATTTTTTATAAAAAAACTGTCGATTAGATTTTTCTCAAAATTTTATCAGATGTCAAAAACATTTTTCTTCGTTGCACAAAATTGTTTTGGAGATATAATCATATTTTGGTCGTAAAATTTTCGAGGTGACAAATTTTTTTTTCAGTTTTTTTGATTTATAAAAAAAACGTTAATTGGATTTTTTTCCAAAAATATAATTGTTTTGTATTACGTAAATATAAAATTTAATTCAAGCCTCTTGCATCATTGGTTCATGAGATATTTAGGTTTAACCAAAATTTTCACCTTTTTTTTAAACTGCTGTGGTAAAAAAAAAACAACCCACGCAATTTTCTTGAGAGCCCTTTCTGCATCTTTCTGCATTATTATCTGTATAACAATATTTATTTGAAGTCGATATCTCTTCTGGTTCTTGAGCTATGGAAGACGAAAAAAACGTCGCGAACGTACAGACGTACAGATGTACGAACGTACGTACACACGCACGCACAGACATCTTTCTAAAAATCTTTTATTTCGACTCTAGGGACCTTGAAACGTCGAGAAATGTAAAAATTTTCAATTTGACAAATCGGACCCATTGCAATAACTTCCTATGGGAAGTTAAAAAAGGGGCTTTGATGTAACCCACATCTGACCCGTGTGTCGATTTGCCTAAAACTTTAACAAAATGTTCGTGGTTGGTTCGTGAGATGTTTTGGGTAAACCACTATTTTCACTATTTTGAAAGGCCTTTCAGCATCTTTTTGTGTTATTATCTGTACAATAACATTTATTTGAAAGCATGAGGTATGTGTTCTCATTTTGATCGAAGCGGAGGTAGGTTGTTAAGATTTTTGACAAAATAACCTATGATTTAACCTTTGTGTATATCAAATTAAAGAAAACTGTCTTACTGATAACACATTTCATTTACATTTAATTTTAAAATTTATAGCTTAATATATTTTGTTATATAAAAAGGATTTCTGAAACTTGAACCCGGTAAATAATAAAAAACGACTCTTAACATTCTTTGATTCTTAAAATACTTCCTATAACACGAAATAATACTTCAATTTAAATATGCACGTATTTAAAATTCAAATTTTTTTAACATCATAAAATTCCAAGAAAAATGTTCATAATAATAGTTTAGTAGGCGAGGCGAGAAAGACATAAATTATATTCTATAGCCAGTTAACATAGGATTATAATCTTTCTTAGAATTTTAATTGATTTTCTCTCGTTTTCTTATTTATTTCAGTTAGATTTTAACAATTCTGTTACCAATTTAAAATTTAAGACATTTGATATTTATTGAATCTTCCAATTAAATTAAAACTGGAACTTAAACAGTTGAAAATTCATTTGAACCAACAAAGTTGTTTGATGATGGTTATGGTGATATAATAATAGATTTTGTTGTTAGATCATTTTATTTTTAATTTCTAGTTATTCCAGTAAAACAATTTTTTTTTAAATAAAACAGTTAATTTTTTGGGGCTTTAATTTAAAATCAACTATATCTTATATCTTTTGATTTGATCTAAATTCTGAGTTAAAATTTAATACTTTTTTAAATCGATTAATTCTGTAAAGTATAACAAAATAATAAACTTCGAACTTGTGCATTATTTATTAAGAATATGAATTTAAATGAAATTAATAAGAAATTCTACATAGATATAGAAAAACTCATAATATTTACGTAAAATGTTGTTTTATTTAAAAGATTTGACCCATTTTTTGGCAATGAGTGAAACACAGATATTGGCTTAAAATTTGTGTATTCTGTATATATTTTCTTTAAGTTTTAGAAAAATCGAAGTATGGGTTGCATCCCAGATAAAATAGTTCTACGCAAACCAAATTATTCCATTTTATGTTTTAACTTTCAATATGCACAAATTTTGAACTTAAATTACATGCGCTAAGTCGGGATCAGAAAAATTTACCAAAAATTACCCATGTGACAGGAATTGCAGTGTTACACATTTTTCTTTTTAGTATCTATAGATCTATCAATTGAAAGACATTAAGGGGCCACTTATAATTTTCATCATTGAAACCAAACATTATATACACACCTGTTCTTGAAAATTGTTGCCATTAAAACAAAATTCCAAAAAATCAATCATTTCCTGCCTAGAATCAAAAATTTGAGGTTAGAGTTGAT
Source organism: Eupeodes latifasciatus (assembly GCA_920104205.1). Taxonomy (NCBI): domain Eukaryota; kingdom Metazoa; phylum Arthropoda; class Insecta; order Diptera; family Syrphidae; genus Eupeodes; species Eupeodes latifasciatus. The sequence continues at coordinate 372,118,678 of OV049924.1, forward strand.
CATCAAAAGTAAGACTGACAGGTGGGAACACAAACAAAAATGGAACGATTTCAGTGGAACGATTGTGTTTCGAAATATGGAATCAACAATCAGCTGTTCATTGAAAAATTAACAATGAATGAATGAAAATTTCTGAGCAAGTAAACTTATAGTTTTACAACAAATAAGCTTCAAAAATACCAAATTTAAATTGGCTAATCGCTTTTAAATCTCAATGTTAAAATCCACCTTTAAGTCTTAATATATTTGCTAAGTTATTTAAAGATTGGTTCTCAGTCTACATAATTCTTTTCCTTTCTTATTCTTAACTTAACCGTTTTTTGTAAGAACCTATTTGATTTTATGGTCAATCTTATAATAGCTTTTGTATGTTAAATGGTGTATACCTTGAGGTGATTTTGGTAACAATGTGAAACCCAAAAAATAATTAACTGTATTAGAAATTTAAGTTTTTATCATGTCCAAAATAAAAGACTTAATATTCATGTTGGGTTTTTTCTATGAGATGTTAAACTTCCGTTTTGAACTTTGAAGACAATGCCAAGCTATAGATTTTGTATGAACAATTTAGCTAATTTTATCAATGAACTCAAATCGCGTATGCTGTGTTAACAAATTATTATTTTTTGTATTTATGTACATATTAACTCGTGGTTCTTTTGATTGACTGTGAAAATACACTGTAGGGACTTATTTAACTCAAAAGGTTAAACAAAAATTGCTGAATCATCCTTTAACAACGTTTAATTGATCTTAAGAAAAAAATTACGCTAAGTTTATAACCAGCGAATCAGTGTAAATTTATAAAGGTGTTATCATTCAGGAGCGGCTTCTTCTAAATTTGATTTGTGACTAGCTTACCCTGCAGTAGTTGTTCAAGAAATGTCTTATTTTTTATCAAGTGAAGAGTGGAAGTATACCTAATAATTTAACTACGTAAAACAATAAATATCAACACTTTCTATTATCTTGATGATAAGTTTTATTTAAGGTTCCATTATTCCAGATTTAAACTTCTTCACTTTGAGTTACATTAAAAACGCTGGCGGCATTAGTTGATTAAATTCGAGATAATAGAGCTTTACCCGGGCTAGTCTAATTTAGAAGAACTGGTCGTTAAAAGACCCGAGTATTAAAAGTTTCAAATTATAGAATTAAGTAATTGGAATAAATATTATTTCGTTTTTTTTAGAAAAATCTGTATCAAACGTTTTGGAGAAAGAACGTCCATCTTTAGAGAGTAGCTAAGAAAGGTAAAGCGTTGTGATTTTTAAAATGTAAGAATGTAAAAGAATACAATTTTTTAGTAATGTTATCTTTTATGACTTTAATAAAAAGATTACTTTTATTTGAGTTAACCAAGAGATTGTGGAATTTTAAAACGTATCTTGTAAGCATGTTTTGCTCTCCAAAAATAAAATACTGTTTCAATGCGAATGTTATTTGAACTGTTTACCAATAAACCTTAAATGAGGGAAAAGAAAAACAATGCAAATACTTCAAAAAAATTCAAAAATTTCAAATTAATGCAAAGAATGTATAAAGTCTCAAATAATTGCAATTAATTGGTGACTACAAAACTTGAAGTTCCAGTCTATAGGTGAATTCAATGAATGCATTCTTTTAGTTGAATTAAATAAATGATTAAACTCACAAAAGATTTCCTGTGATTTGTATAGTATGTATATTAACAATCCATTTACCCTTTTGAAAATATATCTAAATTCACCTTTTTCGAAATAAAATTCACCTTATAATATAAAGATTTCATTTGAATTCAACGGTGGACCTCAATAGAAATTTCTTAACAGAAGATATAGCGTCAGGGAAAAAATGTCTCCAGCGCCAACGGATGGAAAAATGGAGGATTTTGTTAAGGGGGCTCAAAAGTTTAGCTAAGCTAAAAAACTATTGGGCTATTCCAGAAAGGGCAGCGGATCCTATTAAAAGCGATACCTCAATTTCTACTGTCCTATTAAAAGCGATACCTCAATTTCTACCGTCTTTGTTGTTTGTTATAACTAAAAGCGAACATGGATGAAAGCGGCCCTTCCCTTTTTCCAATTTAAATGTCAAATATTTCCAAGTCGTTTGCATTGCTTTTTCCACTTTTCCCATATTAATATCAGCTATTTCCAAAAATATGATAATTGTTTCCAGCAAAAACATTAGCAGGTGGAGATGCGGGTTATACCCTTGAGCTATGTTTGATGACGCCTTATAGGGCAGCTTCGTCTAACAGTCATTAGGCGGCAGACAACACGGTGAACTCGAAATATATAAGTGCTACAGAAAGGTGTTTTGTTGTCCTGATAGAAAGGTTTAGATATCTACTGCACTCAAGGGAACTTCACTATCAACCACAAAAAGCAGCACTAATAACGAATTTATAAGCTATGTTACACAATGTCTGCATAAAGTGCAATGTAGACTTTTACCATTAACTTTTATTTAATACAGATCCTGATATCGAAATCCCATCTCCGCAAAAGTTGGCAACTAAAGGGATTTTCAATTGGCGTCGGCAGATTTTGGCGCAACGTGGTGGCCATTTTGTTTTGGTGACATCTGTCAAATCTTTTGTTTATTATCCAGTTGTTTATGCCAAATCACCATGGCAAGTTACACAATTGAACAGCACGGTCAAATGATAAAACTTTATTATCAAAATGAGTGTTCGTTAACGCAAACGTTGCGCCCATTGCGAACATTTTACGGTAGACATGGTGGCCCTTGACAGTCGACTCTTTAACGTTTGATCGTTGAACGTTTTTGGATGAATGGCTGTGTTAACAAGCAAAATTGCCCTATATTGGACGACACAAACCCACGCGATGTTCACCAGGTGAAAATGCATCCTCAAAAAGTTACCGTTTGGTGTAAATTTTGGGCCGGCGCGCGCGGCGGTGGCGTAATTGGTCCATACTTTTTTGAAAACGACGTTAGTGAGGCGGACCTAGACGACATGTAGTTCCAGCAGGATGGCGCGGCGGCGGCGCTACGTGCCACACTGCAAGCGCCATTTTGCATGAAGGATTTGAGGGTAAGGTTATCTCTCGCAGGGGTGATGTGAATTGGCAATCAAGGTCATGAACCCACTAGACTTTTTCCTGTGGGGTTTCTTGAAGTCGCAGGTCTATGCAAATAAATCACAATCGACCGATGCTCTAAAGGTGAACATAACACAGGCCATCGCTCAAATTTAGCCGGATCTATGCGTAAGAGTCATTAAAAATAGGACCACTTTTTAGATTTATAAGAAAAGCACTTCATTATTATTTAAGTTTTTTAAACATATACTCGTATACAAACTTAATATTCTTTTCTTTTATTTCAGTCTAGTTTAAAGACTTTTATCGCTGGAGTTCTAATTCCTTTATTTCTTTATTTTGTATCTGTTGTTCAAGTAGCTGCACGGATTTTTCTTGGAACAATTTTTCTTGCTGAACTTGGAGCTAAAATAGTTTCTTTGATGTTGTATTTGGAGTTCGAGTGTTGTGGGACATCCTCTTCAAACTCATCTTCATCTATTTCTTCCATTCGTTTTTCATTCTATCTTGAAAAAGTATAGTCAAAAATCAATTCTTGTGTTTCTAGAGGAAAAGCTATCACGCAATTGGGCATTAGAATTTTCTTTGAACGGCTCTCTGTTTGGAACAGCAGCTCCAAATGAAGAATCTTTTAGGCCACTCTCATGGGTTTTCAAATCTATTTAAACAATTATTTTCTCTTTGAGAACTGAAAATACATATTTTTTTATATTTATATTTAGTAAAATTAAGTAATTTAATAACCATTCAATTTTGTAAGTATTTATTTTGTTTTTTTTTGTGTTGTAAAGCGATTCGCTTTTGAGAATAGGAAAACTCACATCCGCCATTAAAAGTGATCCTCCGAGCTTTCTGCAATAAGCCTACTGAATACGTGCCCTTCATTATTACATATAGTATATATCTTTACATTTAAGAACCAGAACCAATTAAATTGGGTACCAATTTTACTCTCTTACCTTTTGAAAAACAAGGGTCAGAAACCGTCACAGGCGCTTGGAAAGACCATTATTTTATCATTGATAACTAGTTTAGAATCGTACAGAAACATGTTAGCAATATTTCCTATTTTTGGGATCTATGAATTAAAACGGCGAATATTATGTAAATATTTGAAGACAAAGCACTATATTAAAACAAAAAAGGTTGCCGAACTTTGACTCTTAAGGCCAACGGTTATTATTATTAATATTTTGTTTGTTTGGTTTTTATTCATAAAACCAAAACTTCTTCATTAAAATACCTGTTTGTATAAAATTTTACTACTTGTACGCATGTACCTAAACTATAATAGGTATGTTATTGATATCTTAATATAATCATATTTTTATATTTAAAAATTGCCCCTTAACTACTTCCCTAGTAGACGCCTTTGAAATTTAACACGTGCCTCTGTGTATAGTCCCAATGCCAGAAACTCTATTGCCTCATTTGCATCTTAAAATATCACTTCTTTGCGAGACTTATTGATTTGACAAAATTAAACTTTAGCCACAATCATCATCCCTATATTCTGTTGAAATAAAAACAAAAATAAAACAATAATCAAAACATAATTATTGATTTTATGAAGTAACTCTCATGACACTTCAATCAAAGATTATAGGTAGGTAGGTTCTTAAAAGACCACAAGTAGAGGAACTTAATGTCCACTCTGTGTCGCTTGAGCTTGAGAGTGTAGCAGTAGCACACAACAAAAAGGTTATTATGATTAATTGTTATTAATGTTGAGGTCGAATTCGTATATGAGTATGACGCTAGTATTATTAACAAAATACCATTTATTTGCATAATTTAGCTGATGGCGATATTAAAAATAGGTGTACTCGTACCTTAACACAAAAGACTGTAATCCGATGGATCAATTAATGATCTCATAACAATATATGAATTGGATTTTTGACATTTGTGAGTCATATGACTTGGAACGGGAATTTTTTGATTTTCTTTTTGAAATTTAAGTAATACCTATCGGTATCGGTTTAGACGTTAAAACACCTCTTGGGCATGTCAGATTTTCTATTTTTGACTTCTGATAAAGCTACTGGAAGCTTAGGTTAATTTTTGGTTTCGAGGAAATATATTAAGTTTGATAATGGATTAATATGACGCAAAACTTAGACATTACCAAATTGACGTATTTAAATTTTGTTTTAGTTTTTATGGATGTTAATGTTAAGACGTCAGTTTGATTAAAACTATTTTATTAAAATAGAATCAGGTATAAAAGAGATAAAAGTTCTGTTTTAAACAAGATCTCTTAATTTAAAAATATATGTATAGTAGAAAATTTGATAAATAAGCCGGGAACAAAGCAAAAGTTTCTATAAAACAAGCCAATATTTAAACTTAAAGCTGTATCTAACAGTCTGAGCACAGTCCTTATTTTCTGTTTGATTTATTTTGTTTTACTGCTACAGTAAAACAAATTTATCCAACTTAGATATGATCTTTATTTTAACAAAAATTATTTTCAATAAATGGTTACTCCCATAGGTTATAGGAACTTTATTACGTTTAGCACTTAAAGTTAAACTCACAAAAAAATAAAACCTAATGAAAAGGGTAAGGCAAGTTTTTTTTTTATGGTAAGGAAGTAATTGAGTCTGGTTTATTGTGTAAGAAGTTCTGACGGAACTAATTTTATGAATAGATATACACCTGTAACTTGAAACATATCTTAAATCTTTAAATCTTGAAAAGCCTAATCGTATTGTTATAATGTCAACTTTATTAATGACACTAAGATTATGAGCTTAAATAAAATCATTTTTTTTTAAGAATTTGATGCGAATTTTCTGGTTAAAATTTTATAGCTGAAGAAGAATTACCATACGTTTCCTAAACGTCCAAGTAAGGATATTTTTGGTTTAGATGAGAAAGGGGTTTTTGTGGATAGTTTTATTTATGTCTTAATGTTAAGCATTTCTCTAGAGCCTAATAACTCAAGTCCTAAAAATGAATGTAGGATTTCAAAACTATAGCGAATGGACGATAGTTAATCTTTCTGAATTTAAAAAGAAATAGTTCTTGAGAACTGTCTCGTATTTTTAAATAAATATTTATTTGTACTGCTCTTAATAATTTATTCAGCCCTATTGTGAGTTTCACGTGAACAAGATTCCACCCGAAAAAAAAATCCCTTTTTTCAATTCGCCTATTCTGAGTTTCGGGTGAAAAGAAATTCATGTTCGAAAGATTTCCCTTATTGGGAGCACTCAATTCGGGCGGAATGAAACGTCATTCACAACTAAAATATTCACTTATTTTTTGGAGGCGAAAAGGAAAACAACAAATAATGATGTAAATAAGTAAATTCAATTAGTGTTAAAAACAAAAAAAAAACAAAATAATACAATAACTTTTATACATATTTATGTTAGGAGCAAATCAATCAATTCAAAACAAAGTGACAAGCTGCTCAATAAAATGCAGGAAAGCCCTGAAATAGCACGCGGCTTTGTAAAAGAAAGCAAGGACAAAATCAATGCATTTTGGAAGCGGATCACTTTGGAACTCAACAGCGCAGGGCCTCCAATCAAAACTGAGTTCGAATGGAAAAAGGTAAAGACTCACTTTTATTTTTTGTGCTAACTCAAAAAAAGAAATGTTTTTTAATTAGGTTTGGAATGACCAAAAACGCTACGTGCGAAAAAAGGCTGCTACTAATAAAATGTATGAGAGAGGCACAGGAGGTGGACCTAACAGAACCCAAAAATTCTCTCCTGTCGAAGAGGCTATATTTTCCAACTCGTTGGAATGAAGGAAGCAGTTTTGGATTGAACCTACCCCAAAAAAAGAGAACAAGGCGATGAAGAAAATCAAAGTCCAATTCAGGATTTGTTTGACACAATTGTTGTTTATGAAGATCAAAACCAACAAGGCGCTGAAGCTCCACCGTTACCGCTTTCGGATACTCAGGTTGCACCTGAAAATAGCAGCGACAAAGCAGCTACTACTGCTTCGAGCAGCCGGAATGCCAGGAAACAAAAGATTGGGAAAATGAGTAGGTATCCAAGAAGTAGTCATGGAGGAGCTTCAAACTCAAAAAGACCTTTTTGGGATATTAGGTGAAGCCATATCTATTATGAAAGATCATAACAAGAACATGGAAAGTAGTGTAAAAAAAGCTATATAGATCATTGGATGGCCTAAACGACAAAAAAAAGATCAATTAAAAGAGGAGATGCGACACCATCACGAAATGGAAAATTTCAGAAAGATGGAAATTGATAAACAAAAATCGTAAGATGATTGAGCTGGAGGAGTTGAAAGTTGATATCTTGCGAGAAGATAAAAAAAGTGAATTGCTTTATGTTCTTAAGAATTACCTGTTTTTTTTTTATTTTATTTATTTCTTTTTTTTTAATTTCTTTTATTAAGTTAATTACTCAATCTGTGAATTAGATCAAAAAGTCTGTTAATTTTAAGTTCAACATAAGACTGTGAAATACAAATAAGACTAATATAAAAAATACATAAATATTTTATTGTTATTTTGCTTGTGAATCATTGTAAAGTATTGGCAATATATGAGCGAATGCGTTGTCCTGCATTAAGATAACTAGAACTGGCTTCGGTGGTTGCTGTACTTTCAATTTCGTAGACGTTATTTACTTTGTTATAAGGCAAAGTTAAGTCACTTTCGAAGTGGATGCAAATATTGTGAAGCGCTGCACAAACGTTGACAATTTTGATGGCCTTAGCAGGTGCAGAGTACAATTCTCTTGCACTGAGAAGACATCTCCATCGGTTGTTAAGAATACCGTTCGTTCTTTCAATTATATTTCGGCAACGTGATTGAACTTCATTAAATTTAGCTTGAGGTGAGCCACTCTCAGGTGTTCTGTACGGTGTCAAAAGCCACGGCTCTAAGGGATACCCAGCATATCCTTCAACAAAAAGAACTTATTAAGGTTTAAGTTCAAAGTTAGTTTTAAACAATTTTTGATGTCCCGCAAATAGTCACTTTCCATTTTTGATCTAAGGTCACTTACATTCCAAATAAAAGAATCGTGACAAGCTCCTGGGTGCGTAGCATCAATGAAACGAATTCTGAGCGCGTTATCACATACCTGTACAATGTACATATACGTTTTAATCATTTTAAAATATAAATACGTACATTTTAACTTACAAGCAAAACATTAAAACTGCAAGATCCCTTTCTGTTGTAAAATAAATGTTTATTTACCGCCGCCGGTGAAATGATGTTTACATGTGTTCCATCAATACATCCAATAACACCTGGTAGGTTGTATTTTTCATAAAAATGTTGAGCAATTTCACGTTCTTCATCTGGCGTTGGCCAAGATATCCACTGAGGACAAATATTCTCTTCAAGTATTCCGAGAACTTCTGACAGTACCAGACTGAAAGTGCTTTGCGCTATCCCAATTTCGTAATCCTTACCCACTCCTTTATGATATCCACCTTCTGCAAAAAATCGCAAACAAGTGGCGAGCTTGACAATGGGGGGAATACCAAATTTCTGTTTCGTTGGGGTTACTGCATTTGTAATGATATCCAGCAGAAACTTAAAAGCCGGTTTGTTTAGTCTATAATGCTGCTGGAGCCTGAAAATTATGTACATACGATTAACAAAAAAAAAATGTTTGTTAATTATTTTTAATTTCAGTAATTTGTCGCACGCAGCTATAATAAGGAATTTTGGAAAACTTATTAGTTTTTTTTTAAAACCTGATCGATCAAAAAAGTTGTAAGAGAAAAATAAAGCAGAATCAAAAATGAATTCTAAATTTATACGTTAATTAATTTAGAAAAAATTATTTTTAATGGGTGATAGAATTAAAATAATTAAAATTGCAAAAGAAACTTGTTTTAGTTAGTTAAAAGAAATACAAATATAGAAATATTTTTTTTTTCTATTTTTAGCATATTTTTAAAGAGTTTCAGCTGATTTATTAACTTTATGATATTCTCGTAAACCTGAAGCATTATTTATAAACCTCATAAAGACGCATAAAGGCGGATCGAGGCTTTTAATCAAGATTCTTAATGTTCTGTAAAGGAGACAAAATTACATTAACAAAATGTGAATACATCTTAGCCTTATATGTTTTTACATATTTCAAAGGCTAAAGTGAAACTTTATTACTTAGTTATTAGATTTTTTGAGAACACAGTTGTCCAGCAAGGTCCTAACTAATTCATATTCTAACAGTTTTCTAAATTTGTTATATTATTTTACATTATTTAAGAGTTTTTTTGGGTGTATTTCATCTTCATGCACAAATGTTAGACATTAAACAACAAATAAGACAATATTTACTGTTGTTCTATGGAAATGTGAGTACTGTAACGGTTGAAATGTAGCATTTTTCCAAAAATAATATTCTTGTTCTTGTTGCCTTAAGCTAGAAAATTAGAAAGTTTGATATTTTTTTAGTAGGAAAATTAAAAAGAATTTAATATGAAGAATTTTCTGGCTTGTTTTTGGCGTATTTTCTTTTAACGTAAGTTCTGGGAGTTTATAATCACTAAAATATTTAGCCTGCTTACTCGTAGGTTATAGCTGATACTAAAAGACAAATTATAAAAAATTTATATTTTGAAAAAAGGAATTAACAAAACTTAAAAATTGAAGAAAGAAAATTGTTTGATTCTTCAATTTTAAGGAAATATGTGCGTTTAGGTACACAATTTCTCAAAAAATTAAATAAACAAATTAAGGTAAAAAAAAGGAGTTGGGAAGTAACAATAGTGTACACTTTTGCTGTGTTCGGGACATTTATATTCTTGTAATTTAAGTTTGAATCACAATTCTAAACAATAAAACTTTTTAGGAAAGCCTTACACATTTTAACATGGAATTCAAGATGATTTTCAGGAATTAAAAGGTAACTTTAGTTTGTGTTAAGAAAAAATGCAGTTTTATCAAAATATATTAAAGTAACTATCTTATTCAAAGTATCTTTTTAGAAAACTAAATACTTCCTCTTTTTCTCAAAAAAAAGTCGTAATGAAATATTTTAAAGCATTATTAAAAAATATAAATTTCTAAATTTTAAATTTTGTGAAAACCTTTAAGATTATTACAAAAATTTTAGTTGTTTTTGACAGACTAACCGCTATTTTGATGAATACCATTAGATTACTAACAAATCAGTAGATGACATTTTTCCTTACATGCATACTAAACTGTATGAGCCCTTTGGCTCATATTAACTCCTGCATCCTCCGTTGGTTAAAAGTTAATGAATTTGTGCAGAGCGATTGGAATAGGGCTGGATATTGTATTCCTGAATCGGAAATCCAGTTCCGAGTAATACTTTTCGGAACAAAGTGAAAAGCAGTCAAATCCAAATTTTATTTTTATATATACAAAAATAAACATATTGCCTGGTTTTGTGGTGAGGTCGGTGGGACACCCTAGTATAATAGTTTCCTCCCTGTCTTATGATTTTCTTATAATTGAAATGATATTTGAATTATTAGATCGCTCATTAAATCACACCTAACAACTACATAATATATGTCTTTTATAACTTCAATCGATTAGGTAAGAAATCATCATAAAAGAATAACACAAAATAGAGCTTTCTACTGTTTTTAAAAAAGACGTTACAAAATTTCAGTGCATATTGCATATTTCTAGGCAAAGAGAGAAACAAAAGGAAACGGATGTAGGTTAGGTACTGTCTCGAAAGGTTAATTTTTTTTTAAATAGTAAAACTGTAACATACTTGATGGAACATTTGGAATAAATTTCAATTTATAATCTTAAAATGGGAAACCAATTACAAAATTACAAACCTTTTATAAAGAAGGATTTGATTTATTGAAGTAACTAGCTTTTTACCCGCGGCTTCGCCCGCAGTGGAGAAATTAAATAAGTATGAGAGATAAAGGGTAAGGGTATAATAATAGAAATGAGTCAATATAATAACTAAATTTTATTGCTTGGCTGAGATCAAAAATTTTTTAAAATTACTACAGACAATGAAGTTTCAACACCTTAATATATGCTTATTGAAATGCAACAACAAATGTTAAAATATATTTCACCGTAACAAAAATAAATAATTCTGAATTCTAACAATTTAAAAAAATAAAATACAAAGTATTAATTTAAGATATTTTTATAGACAATGTTATAAGTTTTCCCGTCGGGTGCAAATATGTGTAAATTCCGGGCATTAGATACACGTGAACAGGCTACATAAAGTTGACCATGAGAGAAGCATGGGTTTTCTAAATGCACTCCTGTTACCTGTAATGTTTGTCCTTGTGCCTTGTTTATAGTAACAGCAAAGCTAAGCTTGACGGGAAACTGAACCCTTTTAAATTGGAATGGAAGGTCAGTGGGAATAATTGGTATCCGAGGAATTATAACACTATTTCCCTTACCGACACCTGTTAAAATAGTAGCACCAAGTATGTTCTGTCCCAATTTTGTTATCCGAAGCTTTGTTCCATTACATAGCCGAGGAGCATCTAGATTTCGCATAAGCATTACTGGTACATTTAGTTTCAATTGAAGTTTATGTGACGGTACACCCGATAGTTCAAGTGAATTTAAAAACTCCACAGGATATGAAGTACTTAGTTCCGTATCCATAATTGTATCCATTGACAAATATTCCTTCATTTCTCCTTGAACCTCGTTTAAAATGTCAGTGTTGATCCTATTTACAATTTCATTTCTTGGTGCTAATATTGCTCTTGCATACAACCACTGATCACTACACAAATTTTGTTGCAATTCCGGAAAAACATTAGCAATGAGATCCACATGACGATATTTTGACAAACAACTTTGGCATTTTTTCAAATAAAAGCAGAGTAAGAATTAACATCAGCGAGTAAGATCTAAAATAATAAAGTAACAGGCTCGTGATCTTCTACGTAACGAATAATAAATGTCAACGCTTACTATTGACCTATAGAACAAATAGTGAGAAGTGTAATCTTCCATCTATCTCATTAAATACCAAAAACAAAAACTCTTTACCTCTTTACCTTGAAATCTTAAAAAATTGAGTGCCGTTCATCCGACGGATAGTTAAATCGCCTATCGATGAGCTACTGCGTTGATGCAAACTTGTATGCGCATTGCAAATATAGAAACACCATTATCTTTATTTTTTCATACAGATACAGTGATATTCAAAATGTGTGTGTTTTTTTTTTTGTTTCTGTCAGAAAGCAAACTGCATTGCCACTCAGTTAGTTATTCATATTTCTGTTTTATTTTCAATATAATTTCGCAGGAATGTGATTTAAATTGTTCAGCAAGGAAAGTACGAATTTCGATCATTCTTTATGCATCTAAAATTGTATCGAAATATTTTTTTTTCTTGAAAATAGACCAATAGAGGTTAAGTGATGTTTCAGCAATTTGGGGGCCCCTGGTGATTGCGGGGCCCTGGGCCTGGGCCCAATGGTAAAGAGGGGTCTGTCCGAAACTTCGTTTTGAAATCTGTTTTAATAATAATTTTAACCAAGTTGGTAAAATGTTAAGTATGTTTTGAGGATCAATGATATGCTAATCTATTTAAGTGATACTTTTATTTAATTTTTCAGTGGCCACGCTACTTTTTAAGTGTTTTAATTAATTGAGATTGAGTTGAAATTTGAGACATCTGATTCATTTTTAAAATACCACTCGTACGTACATACTTACTTTACTTAAAGATTGAATTATAAAACATCATACTTTTTTTTTTACTTATATTCGCAGATTTTATTATTTTCTTAAGTCTTAAAATAAATCAACAGATTTGAGTAATTTTGCTCTTAATAAAAAGAAGCATTAAAGTCTTATTGCTTTTAATAGGAGCAAAAGGCTATAGAAGATGTCATTTTATTTTTGTTTATTTAGCATGAAAAGCATTCAGCTCTTTATAATAGTACAATAATTATATTATTATTGTTTTATCGCTGCATTTAAAAGCTTATTAATATTTTATAACAGTATATAACATGCATCATTGAAAACAAATTAAGTTTTCTTTTTCTTTAATTTTTAAATTCATTTCGTATTTTTCATTTTCTTCTTTCTGATGATTGCTTTGAATATAATTCTTTTTAATATTTAAACAATTTTGAAAGTTTAAATGTTGTCTTTTTTTTTACATAATATTTTTAAGCATACTTCGCTTTAACTTCGTTTGCTTTATTTCAGCATGAAAAAACCTTGGAATTTCCTTGATCCGCATTTAATAAATTCTTTAAAAATTTACTCAACAACTTCATCGTTGTTGTTGTTGTTGTCATGAAATACTTTGCACATGGCCAATTTGACAGATGCAAGGAATTCCGAAGGATAACATCAAGAAGGCCTCCCCGGCGATACCAGAGCTCGTCGTTGGACTGGTGGTGGGGGTGGTGCAATTCGCATCCTTTGCACTGGCACTGGCACTGGCACTGGAATCTGCAATTGAGAAGCTACTCCCGATGATGGATACTTGTTGCCATTGCGGGTTGCCGGAAAGGATTGTGAAGGCCTCAATGAAAGCCTTTCCACTGGTGGCTTTGTAATTGGCGGTGCTGGAGGTGGAGGCAATGATTTGGAATTTATTTGCCGCGGAATCGATACTGGTTGTGATGATTTGACGGGACTCCTGGGTGTTGGTGTCGGGGGTATTGAGTTTCGAGATGTTGGTTGTGAAGTAATCGCTGTTGGTAATACACTTCGATTTTCTGATTGATGTTGTGTTGTTTTTGGTGCTATTACTGCTGCTGCTGTTGTTGTTAGACTAGCATGAGATGAATGCAGGGAGGATGACTGTTTCGGAGCAACTTGATGATTTGAGAAATCCACCAGTTCTGGACATTGATGTATTTGGGTTTGAATGGAGGGTGAAAGATCTTCTTCGACATCCGAAGATACCGAGTCGTACGGCGAGGGATAGGGTGAGTGTTCGGGAGATGGTGAATAGCATTCTTCGTTGTCTAACATTGTTCGGAAATTTTGGATGGAATCATTTAACGTCCATAGTTGAGAAAGAAGAGAAATATCCAGCTGCCGTAATCCGTACTGAAAAGAAAAACAAAAAGAAATCAATATTATATTAAAATTATTAGAGTATCATTGAAGTGTAAATAAATATTTTACAACGTGCTTAAATTTTAATTTAATGAAATTACATAGGTACTATTTATTTTGGTCGGGTTTGGCAGTTATCAGAAAATGTTAATGCTTTATATAGAGTTCTCCAAGAAGATTTCTTATTTAAGAAAAAACAACTTTTTTTAAAAATTGAATTTGTGTTTATTTCATCGTATTAGAGGAAGGCATGCTATGTAAAAATGGAGAATAACATCACTCAAATGGCCGATATAAAGGGTGATTTTTTAGCTATTATCTTTTTGGCAACACTGATTTAAACAGCTGACGCACTTTTCGTGTTTTGTTTCAGTGTCAAACATCTTCAGTTTGCTCTATAATTTAACCATGAATCGTCTTACAAACGAACAACGCTTGAAAATTATTGAATTTTACTATCAAAATTCGTGCTCTGTTAAGAAAGTTCATCGCGCGCTTCTTATGTTCAGCGACGAAGCTAATTTTTAGCTCAATGGGTACGTAAATAAGCAGAATTGTCGATTTTGGAGTGAATATCAGCCAGAAGCATTGCAAAGCTACTAATGCATCCACAAAAAGTCAGAGTTTGGTTCGGTTTATGGGCTGGTGGCATCATTGGACCGTACGAATCGTAACGTAACTGTGAATGGTGAGCGCTACCGTGAGATGATATCCAACTTTTTTTTGCCCAAAATGCAAGAGCTTGACTTGAATGACACGTGGTTTCAACAAGACGGTGCCACATGCCACATGGACTTATTGAGAGGCGAGTTCGGTGAACATTTTATTTCACGTTCGGGACCGGTCAATTGGCCACCTAGATCGTGCGATTTAACGCCTTTAGACTATTTTTTGTGGGGCTATGTTAAAGCTCATGTCTATACAGACAAGCCCGCTTCAATTGACGCATCGGAAGATAACATTGAAGCATTTATTCGTGAGCTACCGGCCGAAATGTTGGAAAGAGTATGCCAAAATTGGACTTAGCGGATGGACCATTTGAGGCGCAATCAAGGTAAACATTTGCATGAAATAATCTTCAAACATTAAACTATATGGACCGTACTATCGATTCAAATAAAGATTTCATGCATTTTTTTTAATTGTATGTGTTTTTTTTTTTTTTAACTTTCATATAGCTTTTAAAAAATCACCCTTTATTACTTTCATGACCAATCATCGCATTTTGCAGCTGTTTTTCCTCTATAACTTCACGAATTCCGTATTGTAGGCCTTGAATAGTTCTTGAGGCATTTTAATAGATCTTAACGTCAACTCAAAGAAAAAAATACAAAAGTTTAAAATCACACGATTTTTGGTGTCAAATCTTCGAGAAATAACAGAGGCCGGAAACTTTTCTTCCAAATTGGAATTGTTTATCTTTATATTTATGGGTCGGCTGCGCAATCCACTCCCACTTTAACTTGTTCATAACATTAAACAAATTGAGTTGAACCAGAAAAATAATTGAAATTTTGTATCAATACGTTAGAAGACTTCGGACTAAGACCAACGATGTCTTTTATTCTATATCTACCTATTCAAACGATTTATTTTCCTCACAGAATCTTGGTTATACGAGTATTATGATATTAATGATTTTGAACTTTTTGCTTTTAGTCGTGACAGATATGTACTCTAAAACAAGTCATTGTCAGTAAACAAAATTTCTCCAAGTAAAAATAATTTAAAATCTCGTGTAATTCAAGACATTTCAACTTTAATGTAATTAAGTACATTCAGATGGTGCAAAGAGATCTAAAAATTAATCCAAGTTATTTTTGAAAGTTAATAAATAATAAAAGAAAATGTTGTCCTTCCCCGTCTGTTCTCAGAATTAATGACGTTTCAAGTCACGATCTACGGTTTATAACTCACTTTTTTCGCACTTTTTTCAAAGTGCCTTCAATAGTCATACTTCAACATTGATACTTTAAGCTGGAATACCATAAACTGTGATACTTCAACCTGTGGTAATTTTGACTTAATATATCAAGACTTCGATCCATTAATATCTACTAATAACATTGCAAAGTTTGTATCTAATATTGACGATACTTGTATACCAGGTCCTGAAAGGTATACCATCTACTATTTTTAAAAACTGTATAAATAATCTGTCAGTACCTTTGTCCATTTTTTTAATTTTTTCTCAATACCGTTTTTTGTGTTTCCATCTATTTGGAAAAGTTCCTTTATAATCACTTAACATGAATAAATACTAAAATACCTGTTATTCGTAAGCTCTTTGAGTCTTTTATTTGTGAATCACTATGTTTTTTGTGTAAAGTCAATGATCGTTTAAATTCAGCACGGTTTAACTAAGAGGCATTCTATCCTAATTTTTTTAATGGCACTAGCTAAAAACAGTCATTTAAAAGCAAAAAACAATTAGACTGTATTTTTACTAACTAAAGTAAGGCGTTTGACAAATTTTCACATCGAGTTTTGATTGTTAAATTAAGAAAGCTGGGTTTTAATGAACATTTCATAAAAGGGTCTTAATCTTCTTAATCTTAATTATTGGATATATCATACTCTGTACTTTTCAATGGTTGCGAATCAAACAAGTTAAAAGTTAACTTTTGACTTCCACAAGGTAGTCATTTAGGCCCTATTATCTTTTTATTAACGATTTGAGGGCCGACGATGTTACAATTTTCAAAACTGTTTCAAGTTCTCGTGATTGTGAAGAATTGCAATGTGATATTAACTCGTTTTTTATTGGTGTGTTTGTAACTGTCTGCTTCTTAACGTTGCGTTGATAAATGTAAAACTTTAAGCTTTACGAGAAAAAAAAAAAATAAAATAAATTGGGTGGCGCAACAATTCGTTCAGAACTAGGGCCTAGTGACTTACAACTCTCAACCATTCCTGTATGGGAATACTGTTGTTAGGGATGGAGGGGACCTACAGTTTTAAGCCGAATCCGAACGGGTAATTTGATAAAGCACTTTTCATGACAAGAATTACTTTTGGAGAATTTTTCAATTCCACGCAAGAAGCAGTACCCGTGAAAAAAAACTTTAGATGGTATAGGCAGGGATCGAACCCAAGACCTCTGGCATGACAGTCCAACGCACTTACCATCATGCCACGGGTACTACGAGCTTTACGAGAAAGCTGTCTATAGTTTCTTCATTATTATTCGATGGAAATTTTTACATCACATTAACTCAATAACTAATAATAAAAAGAGGCTGGATGCGACCCACACTGACCTCCCATCCCACCTGTCGATTTGTCTTGCTTTAAAGGTTTATAGGTTTTCGTGTTTTGTTAAAAAAATTGTCAGTTGAATTACACTAACAAAATTTAAAACTACCAACAATATTTTGCATATGTTAACGAGATTTTTAGTCGAAAACCAATTTTTACCAATTTTAGTAGCATTTCTTAAAAGTTTTTATTTCTTATATCAATAAATACAAATTGCATGAATGATATTAATTTGAAGTCAATATCTTCTATTGTTCACGAGATACGGAGAACCGAACATACATTTTTAACAATTGTGCGTACTGTTTTTTGTTAGATTTTAATTTTTTATGATAAAAACGGACTGTTAAATTTTTATAAAAACTTTACTAAATGTCGAAAACAATATTTTCTGTGAGATAAGGGTAAATTCGCAAACGTCAAATTTTTTGGTAGTGATTAGGCATCACTGCTTTTTTGCGATGCTGATCGTTGCTCAGCTGATTACGATGCGATGCTGATTGACAAAAAGTTTTACGTTTAAAAACAACTTTTGCTTTATGATGGATGTGATACTAATAAAAACTCTCATTGTGATTAAAATCTGGAGACACACATCTTATCTCCTCTAGAACTTTTCTCCACAATACTGACTGATGATTTTCTGTTGGCAATAAATTCTCCTTCATATTTTAATTGGGTTTCTTTTAATAGTTTAATTTGTGTGCTGGTAAAATATTCCCTGAAATTCGTCAAACTTATTAATTTATAAACAATTTAGAATTTGGTTAAATACTTTTCATTGTCTTTTTCCGCCATTTTTGCTCCAAATCTCGTCGGCATCAACAACTTATCAAGAAAATTCTTGATGCTTTTTTGTTTATATTTGCGCATCAGTTTATCGAAATTTGCAATAATGAACAATTGGCATTTTAAGTGATGCAATTTGTTTGCGTTTATGAACGTGCTACAGGGATGATCGCAAATCATCTCTGCAGTGATGCGTTTGTGAATTTACACTAAAATTAGTGTAAAGCCAATATTTTCAAATTTTTGAAAAGATATTTGAGTCGAAAGTAATATTTTACTAAGTTTTTTTTTATTTTTTGTAAAAAAAACAACAATATTTTTTTAAAAGAAAAAAATTAGTTTAAAGCCATAATCTCAAACTTTTGAAAAGATATTTGAGTCGAAAATCAATTTGACCAGATGTTAAAAACGTTATTTTTCGTTGCTCAAAATTGTTTTGGAGATAAAATCAGTTTTTGTTCGTAAATTTTTGGAGGTGACAAATATTTATTTTTAGTTTTTTTGATTTATAAAAAAAAACGTTATTGGTTCGTGAGATATTAAGGGTTAACCAAAATGTTCACCTTTTTTTTTAAACTGCTATGGTAAAAAAAAACCACCCACGCAATTTTTTTGAGAGTCCTTTCTACATCTTTCTGCATTATAATCTGTATAACAAAATTTATTTGAAGTCGATATCTCTACTGGTTCTTGAGCGATGGACGACAAAAGAAAACGTCACGAACGTACGTACCTACACACGCACGCACAGTCACAGACATCTCTCTAAAAATCTTTTATTTCGACTGTAGGGACCTTGAAACGTAGAGAAATGTCAAAATTCCAATTCGACAAATCGGATCGATTACAATAACTTCCTATGGGACGTTAATAAGGTTCATTCAATTCTTCGTTGGATAAAGGTCGAATCAAAACAATTTTCTGATTCTTATGTTATAAGGTCCTTCCACCTTTTATTAGCACAGACTAAAACTGATTGATATACCGAGTTTTGAGAGCAGAGGTTCTTATTTATGTTTTGTGTTTATTGGTAAATTAATAAATGGAAATATTGACTCCATACCTTATGTCTCGTATCAACTATACTATTCTCCAAAGGAACCTGAAGAATTTATCCGAATAAATTATTTAATTACTTTAATTTTAAATATATCAACTTGACATTTAAATCAACTATTTTGACAATTACTCGTGCATATCAAATATAAAGCTAGTACTAAGGTGATGAAATTAAAAAGTCAGCTAAACAGGGAACACTGTATTCTTCTTTTACAACAAAACACAGAGCAAAAGATCCATCAGAATGCTTGCATTTAATTATTTGTAGGTACACGTATGGATTTATGTATATGTAGATGGAGCTTATTCTTATTCAAATAAGGAGGTCTATAAAATCTTGATTTTCTGAGGTTTGAACCAGACCTCATTCATTTTACTCTCACATTAACCGCAGCAACTTGAGTCCTCCATGGAATTCATTGTAATCAAAAAAAAAAGTATAAATGTTCTTCTTCATATTTATTTTGCGGTCAAAGTTCATATTAGTGGAAATCCGATATTAAAAAATGACATAAAATCGCATATTGTATACATATACAATATATACAATACCCTACGTACGTGTAAACATGTAGTTTGTGTTATTGGCTTAGATATTCAGCTTAAAGCATTTAACTTGGTCTCCATGTCAAATTTTACTTGTGCGGTTTTAATCCACGTTAAATAAAAACAAAAACAACGACAACGACAGTAACTTTGAGTTCAAGGAGATCATATGCGATATATGTAATGTATCTACAAGTAAAAGCAATTAATTAAATTTTCGACATTAATTACTTGAGACAAATCACATCACAAAACCAGTGTTTGTGTGTCTTTTGCACGACTTTGATTATGATGGATCACCGAACAAGTGAAAGGTGTTAGGGGGCTATTTCAACATATAAGCTGTAATTTGTATACATATATGTAGCTTAAGATTTAGAGTAGAAATCCTATTTGTGTCTTTTAACATTTAACAAGACCATTAACATTGAATATGGTGAATGTTACATTTATTTTTTTCATATGGCACACGACTTTAAAAATAATACTAACTTAACTATATCACATTCTTGGGTCATTTGAGCGTGCGCCATCTACCGCCACCGCAGATGGATTTTGATGGCTTATGAAAGCCAACAGGAAGTATTGGTAGAGGAAAAAGGCTAAAGAATTATTAGTTATATTCAAAATTAAGGTAGTTTCGTGGTGACACTCTTTGCGCTGTTATTGTTAAGATCGAATTACGAGTGTAGTGTGGTTTTGTGAAAGTTGATTTTCAATGTTTTTGAAAGTTTATAAAAGTTATAATGACCACACTTATCGTTATGTTTATTCTAATATTTATATTTAAATATTACATACTTACATTTATTTATTTACGGTTTATAAAAATTTGTTTAATTAATTTTTTCTGATTAGTTACAGGTTTCAAGTGAAAATCAAAGGCTGGAAAAGATACGGTCTAAGTACCAAATAATTAATTCATGACATACGATTGGAATCGAGTCAGGTGCCCCCCAAAATCCGCCTATCAACTTTTTGTGCAAGTTTGATTTTGGTACAACATACTTATATGGTACGTTATTCTTATGAAATTTTTAGTTTAACGTCAAGACCAAAATGGTACACAAATCTAAGAAAAGTTATTACTTTTTATTTTTTGTATAATAAGTGCACGCTTAAGGGTTGTAAAGCAGGTTGCGGTGCACATTGATTTTGAACTCCTCAATATTGCAATGAATTGGAAAGATATAGTGGTGATATGGCATTCCATATTCGCAACAGTACGGCTTTAGAACGAATCTCTATACTTGACAGCAGTGTTGCCAAGTCGAAATTCTAAATAAAGTCAATTCTGACTTGTTGACTTTATTTGTCTCTTCCAAATCAAGTAAAAAAAAAAAGTCAAATATTTGAAAATTTGGTTTCTAGTCAAAAAAAAAGTCAAATATCAAAACACCAAATATTAATGATAACATAAATACATTTTATTAATTATAAACAAAACAAAAAACAAAAAAAGTATTTCAACTTCAATTCAACGAGTTAATTTAAACAAATAATATTTCATAAATTATTATTATAAAAAAAGGTACATAGGTACTTAAGTTAAGGTACATAAAGTTAAAGATCTTGAAAATCTAAGCTATCACATTCAATTTCATTTGTTATATCTATATTTTTGTATATAGCATAAGTTCCAACTTTGTTTGTTACTTCTCCAGGAATTGCAAAGTTATTGCAACAGTTTTTATTGCGCAAATGATTTCTTATCATCAAAAGAGAATTAGTTAACAACAGCTGCATTCCGTTTCTTTGTTTTGTTTTAATCAAATTTAATTGACTAAAAATTCTTTCTACTTCTGCATTCGAAATTGGTAAAACCAATATTGATAAAAAAAACTTTGCCAACTCCTTAAATGGATTTTCTCCACTGGCATCCTTATGCGAATAAACTTCGCACCAAAAAGCCACCGTCTCTTTTATGGTTTTTCCATTTTATGAAACAAAGATTGCTCCATTATCTTAAAATCTTTTCTTTTGAATCAGGGTCAACCTTCATCTCTTCCAGAACTGGAAGCAATGAGCTTTTATTTTGGGAAAGGCATGTGTCGAAATGTTTGAGAATTTTTAAATTTTTTGGCACTCTCTGCTGTAATTCTTGTATAAGCTTGATAATAAAACTTTGGCAATTTTTTCTAAAAATATGAATGTCTTCGTCGGTAACTTCCGAATTGATCTTCAATTCGTTAAGTTTTTCCTCGCACTCTGATCCTAGATAAGGATTAGTTTGTAACTCTAATGTCTGATTTCATAAACAAACACTAAAAGCACTTTTATCTAAAAGCTTTTTAAATTTTATCAGGCCTTTAAATTGTTTCAGTTTCACCAAGCTTGAAATGGGAAATTTCAGGGATATTTTTGTTAAAATAGAGTTCTCTTCACAACCCTGTAAAAATAAAACCCCTTTTTTCTTTCTATTATGCGAATTGTGTGAGAAAAAATGAGAAAGCATTATTATGTTGAAATAAATGACAAGAATCGCAAAATACAACAATGAAAACTTCTTCAAAATCAAAAATTGTGTGTCGTTCAAAAATAAAATATGAAAATCTTCTTCAGATGAAGATGACCAATGTAATATTGTAATTAAATATTAAAATCACAAAATTGATATTATATAATGCAATGTTGAATTCGTTTACCTATTCATTCTGAATCTCCAAGTATTGAGAACAACAATTTTACAAAACAAAACATCAGCTGTCAATCTGCCATATTAATTTTTTAATGACACTTTTAAAATTTAATGAGCCAAAAATGGGCATTTAGTTTTAAAGGGTGTTTAAAAGCTTGTTTATTTTTAAAACGCTTGGTGAAACCAAAATATCCCATTTTACAATTTAAAATCCTGTTAAATGTATAAAAGCTGTTTTTGAAATTGGACATGAGTCTTTCAAATTCGAATCAGCATATGATTGGGATTTGGGAATGGTTTTTGTTAGGCTGTACTCCATATTATATACATTCAAAGGTAACTTCATTGATTGCAGTTCATAGTATAACACATTACACTCGGCCTACACTGAAGTTGAAATGTATTTTATTTTGAAATATTTTAACAAAAAGTTAAGTTGCATATTGAATTTTTAAATAAAGTCAAAAAACAAGTCAATACACTTTTGACAAGATTTGTATTTCATTTCATGTCAACAGCGATGAAATCTTGTCAAATTTGACATGAAACAGGTCAACTTGGCAACACTGCTTGACAGTACGACTTAAGTTGGGATCGACGGCATACTGATGAGCATTGCCGTAAGTATTACCTACAGTTGAAATGTTTAGGGGAGGAATACAGCTGGCTATTTTCCTAGAGCATAAAAATATATACGATGTTCAAGCGATGTAAATAAACCAATGATGATATTAACACCAATTAGTTTGAGGGGGAGACAAATTTCTTGCATCACCTTAGGAAACATCTTGCGACATTTTTGGCGACATCGAATAATATAATGTGTCTCCAGAACTTTCATTATATTCTTTGCAATTGTAATAAGTTTTTGGAGACTGAATCATTGCATTTTTAGTAATGGCGTAGTTCTTGCTTGTCAAATGTCAAAATATGACAACTTCAGAGTGACGTTGCTCAAAATACTGGCTATTAAAAATAAAACATATTATAGAAAACCCTATTTATTTGTAAATACATAAAGACATATTTATAATTGTAAAAGTAGAATATTATTGAAACAACTACAAATAATATATAAAAAAAAAACAGATAAAGTGTTTACATATGTATGTAGCTAAAAAGTGATAGCTTAGTTTGACAATTTTTTTATAAACAAATTAGTACATTCCTTCATTAGGTACTTACAAGTTCAATTTGTTAAAAGCTATACTTTTTTTTTATTTTGCGAAATCAAGGTTAAACAATATTTCTTTTTACAAAAATTCAAATAATTTTGTGTGACGAAAATCGTCTTATTTTTTTAAAAACCATACCGCCATTTATTCACGCATGTTTTGAACAAAATTTCTCAAAATTAAGGCATAGTCCCATTAAGTAAATTTTATGTTACTTTAAATGAAGATTTAACAAATTACTAACTAAAGTAGGCTTATTTATATATACATACCTTAATATGGAATGTATTAAGTTCAGTAAAAGTTGAACAATCCTTATTTAACTTTCGATTATTAAATCTGAATAATATAATTTAGCACATATGTACATATGTACATATATTAGATTTCTTGATCTCTAAGTGAAACTTTTTATTTGCATTATTAATTATAATCGGTTTAAAATATACAAATATTTTTAATATTTTAAACAATAAGAATTTACCTACATAGGCGTGTGAACTGGTACTAGGTTTTATAAGCCTATTTTGTATAAAGTATATTTGTTTTCATTAAGAAGCCGTTTCAATTTGAACATAGCTGTGTTTTAAACATGTGTTTAATATTCATTCTTTTTAAGGGCATAACACTTTAATTTATTTTTTAGCTGCTAAATGTGATTATTAATTTATTAACAGATTTTAATCATGTTTTTATAGAAACATCAGTTCGTGTTGATTTTAGTCTTACGTTTTCGATCAAGTGAGAAAAAGATATTTGTATTGCCAAATGTATGCAGTTTTTTTAGAGCTTGAAAAAAACATACGGTAACGCTGTTTTTGATTATTCCAAAACAAGCAAATAACTTTTAACCTTTATACTTCCCGCAAACAATGATTGTTAGAAAGCCATTCCATCCTCAACGTGTCACGGTTTTTGGGCTGGCGTTAGGTCCTTTTTCCCAACACCATATCGCCCAAATTAAAAATGTAACAGCGCCCAAAACTATTTTATTAACAATTTGTTGTTGTACGATTTGGGCAACTTTACCGAGTTCTTGGGCGTTAAAACTTTTTTGAATTTTATGACATTTCAAATAAAAAGAAGTGTGTAGTGTAATTGCCCAATAAAATAACACCGAAATATTAAAACTGTCATATTGCCCAAAAATAACTCTATAGCTCAAAAACTTTTTTAGAAGAAAATACTACAAAGCTCGAAATCAATGTCTTATTGCCAGAAAATATATGTAATTGTTTTGGGTTTTTGTGAACATTCAAAATTATGGTTTTCAAACCAATTTTTTTATATTAGGTTTTTTTTGGCGATGTCCACACACATAAGATTCAAAAACCCGATTCAAACTTTAAAAAATTAAGTTTAGAAAAATGGATTTGATGACTTTTTGACTTTTCAAAATTTTATATTTTTGTCAGATCAATTTAAAAATATGATTTTTGTTTGCTTTGTGATTTATTATTATCAAATATTTTTAAACAACTGACGAATAATTTAATTTTAGTTTAAATTAATTCACGCAAATTTGAACACTGTGCTAATATGAATTATTCATTAGCATCTTCGTTTAAATAGATCATTAGCAAATTAATTTCGAATGTCATTAAATTAGAAAACAATCAGTAGCTTAGCTTAGTGTTTGATGTATTTATTTCGAACTGTACAATATACACAATTAGTCAAAGTAATAGACTCAAATTAAAGAAGATTAAAAAAAGAATATTAAACTAAGCGATTTGGATTTGGGGATTTTCCTTTGGGGATTATATCTTGGGGGATATTATCACCAATTAAAAAAATTTATTTCTATGCACTTATACATAATGTGCTCTTTGGGCTGTGAAGCACTTCAAAACTCACAAAAACCGTTTTAAAAGGCGTAGTTCCTTTCATTTTTTCTAATATTTAAATCAATTAACATAATCACGTGCGACGTGACACCCTTGGGACAGATTCTGAAGTAATTTTGCCCTCAGAGAGCCAAAGCATTGGCGCTTACGGTTTCCATTTGCGTTTTCCAATAGGGGCAGGTTAATTTTGACAGCTCATGGCAGCCGTGTTGTGTCTTGTACTTCCTGTCAAAATATATTCTTTTGATCAGTTACAGCGTGGAGCAACAGTGCAAATCATAAAACTTTATTATCGAAATAGGAGTTCTCTAGTAGCAACGATGCCCGCGTTGTGCCTTTTTTATGGGGTGATTCCAAAACGACTATTTAACGTTTAGTGAAAAACCACCCAACATTCGTACGTCAACTAAATGCAATATCTGCCGAAAAAACCGCTATTGTTTGTGAAAGTGTGCATTAGAATCCGAAGTAGTCAATTTCGCGCCGCTCACAAGAACCTGGCCTGTCGCAGACCACAACATGTCGAATTTCGTGTCATGATTTCTGCCTGCACCCATACAAAATACAATTGACCCAGGAGTTGAAACGACACAACGATCAAGTTGATTTCAATCTTGGTCGAAAAATCATCTTTAGCGATGAGGTCCATTTTTAGATGAATGGGTACGTGGATAAGTTAAATTGTCGGATTTAGGACGACACAATCCAGGCAAAATAAACGAGATACTGTTATTTGTGGATTTTGGGCTGGAGGCGTCAAATCAGGTAGTACTTCTTCGAAAATGATGCAGGCCAGGCATCATCACCGTCAACGGTAATCGCTATACCTAAGTTGATGATTACTAAGTTGAAGAAAGAATTTGATAATATAGACACCAAAGACATGTGGTTTCAACAGGATTGCGCTGTGTGCCACACAGGTCAAGACACAATCGATATTCTGCCCGAGCGATTTCATCGTATGGTTACCATGCGCCGGCCGGGGCAACATTAATTGGCCTTACCAAGATCTTTTGATTTGATTTCTAGTAGGAATTTCTTAAATCGCATGTCTATACAAATAAGCCGCAAACCACCGTGGCTCTCAAAGACAACATAATAGATCAAGCTACCGGTCAATTGTACCCGTGGTGTAATGGTTACTGTGTTGCACTGTCATGCTAGAAGTCTTTGGTTTAATACCTTCCTGTGCTATCTACAAGTTTTTTTTCACGGGTGCTGCCTCTTGCGAGGAATTGACAAACCCTCCAAGAGTATTTTTTGTCATGAAAAATGCTTTCTCAAAATAGCCGTTTGGATTCGGCTTAAAACTGTAGGTCCACTCCAAACCTGACAACATTACTCGCACACAGAAAGGGTTGGGAGTTGTAAGTCACTAGGCTCTAGTTCTCAATGGATTTCTGCGCCACCAAATTTATGTATTTATTTCTCCACGGAGTTATATGTTATTTTTCACACATAATGCCATAGATAGGGCTCTCAAATAAAAATTAAACCTTTTTGATTCAGTAGTTTATGAGTCTACGGGAAATCTTCTGTTTCGCTTTTTCTATAACCGAGAGGACTTACATTGACTAACATTTCCTGTACAATTTTGTAAAATGGAAATAATAAAGTATCAGTGAAAGCTTAAAATACCAGAACGGTTCTGTTTTCAAAGTCGATGAAAGTCTCTTTTGTCTGAATACATCCAAGTATAAAACGCACTTCTTACGCCCATAAAAACCCATCAAAACGCTTGTTTTCGTATTTTACCATAAAATTAAATTTCCAACAATGTTGCATTTTTGTATTCTTCCGTAATCAATCTTCATGGAAGAATGGTGATGCATTCAACTTGCACCTGACCTCAGACTTTTTCATTTATCGTTACGTTTTCGCACATCACTCAACACCACAATCCACACAAACTAACAACGAGGGTATTCAAAATATTCATCAGCTGTATACTGAGTACTCTGAATATAGCGAATATAAAATTTAAAAAACTAAAAAAAGAAAAACATTAAAGTGTGTAATGGAATTTTGTAATTATTTCCTCAACCGACCAAGCGCACGTGATGCGGTAGACTCTATATTTATGTATATTTTATATTGTCCCTCAAAACTTTATTTTGCACTCTTGGCGTTAGCAGCAACATTTCCCTCCACATCCGCCATCGTCACGTCAGTCGGGCTCGTGGTCAGTCTTTTTCTCTTATTTTAAAGCTTTAAAAAAAGATCTTCCTTTTCTTATCTCATTATGGCATCTGTCTGCAAAAATGCAGTCAATGGAACGCCACATTTTGAAAGAGAAAAACAAAAACTAAATGAAAATAAATTACCTCGAGGATTGTAACTGATGGATTGTTAAAAAAATGCAGACTTTTTGACATTACTAAGTCAGGGTGGTACGTTTTAATAATGATGGAGAGTGAAGAGTTGAAAAAACACAGAGAGAAGTCATTGACCATGAAAAACTTGACTTTATGATAGAAGAGGTTAATTTACCTGTAAAAAAAGAACTGAAGAGAAGCAGCGTGAAAAAAACTGCAGTCCCCAAAATACCATGTGAAGGCAGTTTTTTTCAAAAAATAACCCTCTCCACTCCAAAGACTTAAAATGTGCTTTCTTTGAAGAAGGTGAATGGCGTGTGTAAAGTTGTGTTCTGTACATAATTATCACATAAATTATGCCATTTGAGTTGACATTCATTCAACATTTTGCTTGTTGACATTTCATTATAAACAACTTCCATCATGATGCACCTCCATCATATGCTCCACCTATACACCTCTCTCGAAATATCACTAGGTCAGCAACCTTGTGGAAAGAAGTGTGTCAGGCAAGGTAGTATACTCACTCTATACCTTACCTTCTCGTGGATAGATGTTTACATTTGAAGCTATTAAGTAGTCATAAAGACGACGAAACCTGAAAGCTCATTCATCTAGATTAATCGACCCCCCCCCCTCATCGTATTTTAGGTGCCTTGTGTGCCTACGCTGGATTTTTTCGTCGCAGTGAAAGATGTAGCTAGCGCGATATAATTCATGCTCTAAAAAATCCTATAACCTAACACCCCAAAACTTTGCCAAAGTCAAAGATTACACAAAGCTATCAGATGTTGCAAAATATTCTTATTTAGATCACCTGTCTTTTGATTATTTTTGGTTTGGTCTGGGATTGCATTGGAACTCACAAATCAATAGAGAGGTGCTCTAAATTGCCTCAGGTCCTCTGGAGTTCTGAATCAAAATCAAGGAGGAGGCACTGCTGGATGCTGATGGTTTAGATGAATCAAATTCAGTTCACAATACGACTGAATGACTTTCACTACCTAGGTTGGTATACTCGTTTACACTAGTTCCCTCAGCTTCTGTTGCAATCCGAATCTTTATGTATACTGGGTTTTGGTGCATGTTGACTCTTTGGGTACAGATTCAGATTCAAAAGTTTCCCCAAGTGGCTCATGGCAATAAACGTATCACTTCAAATGGAAACTGCAGTCTTTTTTTTTATTGTTGTTGTTGTTTTGTTTTAAAGCTCAGGAAACACAGTAAAGGATTACGATTACCGACTTTTCTGACTACTGACTGTGCTGTGCTACGCTGTGCTGTGCTGTGCTGCACAAATCGTTGCACTCACTTTTGTAATAATTGCATGGTTTGAGGTTGGTACTCCAAATCTGGCAAAATGGTTAAATTGTGTTTTTTTCATTTCGATGAATCAAAAAGCAAAAGGTCAAAGAGTTTTTCTTTTGTTTTGAATGTTTGTATTATTATATCGTATATTGGGTTAAACTACTTTTTGAGTGTACAATTACGAGGACTGTGTTTTTATTGTTTTTTTTTTTTATTTCTTTTTCATCAAATATGTAGGTATGTATATGTATTTATGTTTGAAGAGAGTTGAATATTGCAAAATTTTAAATTATTACTGTACCATTTAAAATTTTACTACATTTCAGATTTATTACTTCGAAATACAGATATTTGTTTAGTACGAGTATGTTTGGATTTAGACGTTGATAACGGTTAAGCCACTAAAGAATATAGTTTAGGTCTTTTTCATAATAATTTTA
Source organism: Eupeodes latifasciatus (assembly GCA_920104205.1). Lineage (NCBI taxonomy): Eukaryota > Metazoa > Arthropoda > Insecta > Diptera > Syrphidae > Eupeodes > Eupeodes latifasciatus. The sequence goes on from OV049924.1 coordinate 372,148,114, forward strand.
CTAGATAAAATAAATCTTTATTATATTATAGTTATATATTGTTTGGGAAATTCAAAGATAAAATACAACTTTAAATTTTTCGCATAATACATGTTTAAAAAAAAAAAAAAAGAATGGGTGCTAGCAGTGTGAACAAAAAAACATTTCGTTTTATTTCACTTTGAAAATGGGCTTTATTTCGCTTTCTGAAAGTGAAAAAAAAAACCAAACACACTCTTTCTTGACGTTCCGAGTTTTTGGGTGATCTGTCACTTTTTTCGTTTATTATTTGCGTTTGGGTGATAAAATTTAAAACTTAAAATGTCGTAGTGCCCAAAATAAACGCACATTTTGTCAGAGTGCCTAAATGTAAAAAACACATGATATATTTCGGGCGATATGTCAATTAGTAATTTGGTTGTTATGGTATTTTAAATTTGATTTGGCATAGAATTATTAAAAAAAAAAACGATTTAAAGTGATTCAGAATTATTTTATCCACTTTAATTAAAAGTTTTTCATATGTAAGCTGTGAGGGTAAGCAAAGTACTTGACGTAACTCTTGAGAAAATAATCCAGTATGGTTTTGAATTTAATGTACAGTTGACAAACCTTAGCCATTAGGTGACGAATTCGAGTCACTCGCTCACAAATTATATTAAACCGCCTTATTTTTGGACCAATTCCCTAGATTTTTGGATTTTGTCAGATATAAATTAAGCAACTTGAGTTGTTTATTTGCGGTGGCGCAGAATCTAAATTTTTCGTTCTTCTTCGGTACTGGTCGCTAAGGTACCTAAGATTGCTCTTCACTAATTGTGACTTAAGCCCCGAAACACGTTCACTCTTTTTTTAAAAGTGTTTTGTCTAAATTAGTGGTGTGGTTAAAACCATTTCAACAAACGCTTTGAAAGCTTTTGGACCAAAGAGGCCGTAGTTTTTGATATAATCGATCGAGGTGCACTATTCTATAAACTGTATAGTCTTGGGTTATCAGTGAAGTTTGATCGTGTTCTTGAGCAACTACATATGTATATAGAAGAACCAGGACGGCAGTATGGACAGGTGAACAACTCTCTGAGTGGTTATAAGCCTTATCGGGAGTGCGACGAGGTTGTACATTAAGCCCTACTTTGTTTGCACTATTCATAGACGACCTTTTAGACTACCTGCCGGGTGGAATGGATTTCGCAGGGATGCGTCTGTTCGCAGTCGATATAGTTACGTTTGCGCATTCTCTGGAAACTCTGCAGCTCATGATTAAGAGGGGCTTACCAGTATTGTCAGCTATGGAATTTAATAGTAAATATCGATAAAAATGGAGCTTTAATCGCGAAAATATTGAATGTGTGCGAGACTACAAATACCTTGGTATTACTGTTACAAATAATTTGAATATGGAGAAACATTTGAAGGAGAAATTGATTAAGTCGAAAACTGCTACTAATACGGCAAGGAAACATTGCTTCATGAATAAGTTTATAGCGCATAGAAGCAAGTTTGAAGTCTTTGAAACAGTAGCTGAGAGCATATTTTTATATGGATTGCAGGTATGGGGATGTATAAAGTACAATTCGGTTAAAAAACTGCTTACGCGCTTTATAAAAAGAATATTTCATTTGCCGAAAAATACGAAAAACTACGTCATCATGCTGGAAACGGGTCGTTCTCCTTTGTTTATAAAAACATTATTGACGTTACAAGAAAACTTCTTCTTAAATTTTTTAAAAAAGACTGATTCACGGGTCGTGAAAAGAATGGCCATAAAAGCGATACAAGATCAAAATAGTTGGTACCGAGAGTGGCAAGATCTTGCTGAGGAATGTCAAATTAATTTTAATTTACCCATCAAGGATTTATCAGCCGCTAAAAACTTCTTGTATGTAGTCATTTTAAAGGGTGATGAGAAGTGTTGAGCTGAATATACTGCTGAAGCGTCTAATCCCAAGTACAGAACAACTTACAGCAGATGAAATCATAACCTTGCAGAGAACAACTATTTTAGAATTCCAATAATGTCCATGTGATTTCTATTATGGTAAGACTACGTAGTGAACTTATATATTTAAATTAAATTCCACACAGGCCTGATTTACCCCAGAGTTTAATATGTGTAACCTTAACCTATCAGAAAGAGAGGATACTGTACACTTCTTGGGAAAATGCCCCCATTCTCAGCGAAATCAGAAGGAATGTATTCAGAAACGACTTTTTATCATAAGATCAAGTAAAAGTTTATTGAATAAAATAAATGTTGTCATACTTTACGAATTTTGCAAAATTGCGCTTAGATATATGTAAAACTGCTATAGTAAAGATTTCTGATTGTGTTTCTATTCACCTTTTTAAAAATTATTTTTAATTCATCATGAACTTTATATTAGGCGTTTTTTATTGGTAAATTTATACGCAGCGCAGCAAAATCTTACACACTAAACAACAACAAGGAAATAGTGCGGATAAATAAGGCAGTAAAAATAGTGCATATAAATAGTTCAGATAAAGTTTTGGAATGCTTGGAATAGAATGACACTCATCCAGTTCCAGAAATATTTTTTACTTAAAGGTTGGCAGGTTTTTATTATTTGGGGATGCGTTCGTATTTTTCTTGTGCTCTGTTTTTACAAGAATAAAAATAAATTGGTTTGAAATATTAATCTACGATTATACTGTCAACGTAAATATTCAATGCGTTGACTACTTGACATCACCCAAAAATCATTAATAATCACAGTGCTATCTCTAAATTTATTGACGTGTGATGTGTGTTAGGGCTCGCCCAAAACCAAAGCGAAACATTTGATGCGAAAACAAAACTTTCGTCATTGGTCGAGTTTAAAGGCTCTCCCAAACCAACGCGAAAGTGGCACATAGCCGACCCGGCATTGTTTATTTGGCATTTTTGTTATCATTGTGAATGATTCGCCTTGATTCGCTTCGCGTCAGTTATCGCAGTGTAAGTTTATTTTGAGAAGAGAAAGTGGCGCTGAATGTTTCGCGTTGCTGAGTTTTATTATGTTCGTTGTGTCCATACGATGAAGAGAAAATCAATCTACACATCCCTATCTCACACCCTTGAAATCTATCTATCTTTCACTCATACAATACAAAATCTTTCATCAATCATACAAGAATATTGTTTGCATTTGGGATGTAATCTACCCATCTCTCTCTTTTTCACTCACATATAATCTACCTGTCTCACTGCTTGCAACTAACATTAAAAATTTAATGTGGACAGGCACTCTTATGTCATTTCAATCTTTCAATTCATACTCAACTCTATTCTGACTGGACCTGCATGTACACATTAACTTGAACTCTTATTCAACTTTACACAAAAACAACAATACTTTTTTAACACATCCCTTGAGTACGTATTTTCAAAACTGGTTGACAGCTGATTTTGACATAAGTATGATTGCACAGATACCAACTTGGAGATTTAAAATAAGAGTGCATATAAAGGGTGTCCCAAAATTAACGCAAGATTTGAATTAAATAGAAAACGCCGTTTTTAGTCTTTTGATAGTTAAATTTTTATTGACTCGTAAAGTACATAGGATAGGGTTATGTATGGAATAACACATCGGACAAATGGCCTCCACGGCTTTGCATGCACATGCGCACTCTTTTGTTGAAATTTTCCATGACCATTCTGCATAAATGTGTAGTACCCGTGGCATGATGGTTAGTGCATTGGACTGTCATGCAAGAGGTCTTGGGTTCGATTCCTGCCTATGCCATCTAAAGTTTTTTTCACGGGTACTGCCTCTTGCGAGGAATTGACAAATTCTCCAAGAGTAATTCTTTTCATGAAAAGTGATTTCTCAAATTTGCCGTTCGGATTCGGCTTAAAACTGTAGGTCCCTTCCATCCCTGACAACAGTACTCGCACACAGGAATGGTTGAGAGTTGTAAGTCACTAGGCCCTAGTTCTCAAACGGACTGTTGCGCCACCCAATTTAAATTTTAAAATTCTGCATAAATGTGGCTGAATTTCGTTGAACAGCAGCAGCGTTGAATCTCCTTTAATGCACGGGTGGTTGTGGGCTTGTTGACATAGACTTCTGATTTCAAATAACCCCATAAAAAGAAGTCTAATGGTGTTAAATCACACGATCTAGGAGGCCAATTTTGATCACCGAAACGAGAGAGTACACGACCTGGAAATGTCTCATGCAGTAATTGAATTGTTTCACGGGCTGTATGACATGTGGCACCGTCTTGTTGAAACCACATATTGGACACATCAATATCATCCAATTTTGGCAGAAAGAACTGTGTAATCATGTCGCGATATCGAGCACCAGTAACAGTCACTGCTTGACCAGCATCATTTTCAAAAAAATATGGCCCAATTATGCCTCCAGCCCAAAATCCACACCATACAGTCACGCGTTGTGGATGCATTTGTTTTTCGACAATCACATGTGGGTTCTCCGAACCCCAAATGCGGCAATTTTGGCGATTGACAAAGCCATCAAGATGAAATTGTGCTTCATCGCTTAGGATGATTTTGCTCGAAAAATCAGGGTCCATTTGTTGATGTTCAATAATCCATTCAACGAACTCTCTTCTCTGTCCATGGTCATTAGGCTTCAATTGTTGTGTTAATTGAATTTTGTAAGCATGAAGACACAGATCTTTGGTGAGTATACGCTGTAGAGAGGTTCTTGAAATTTGCAATTCTTGTCCACGACGTCGAATTGAGGTTCCTGGATTGTCAGCAACACTCTCACGCACTGCTTCGACATTCACATTTGAACGGCTTGTTTTTGGACGACCAGTGTGTTTGGCGTCTCCAACGGATCCAGTCTCCATGAATTTTTCAATTAATCTCTTCACAGTTGACGAAGTTACAACACTATTCCGACCATATTTTGTATGAAATTTTCGAACTGCAGCCGCCAAGCTTTCACTATTTTTGAAATATTCTTTAATAATGAAGACACGTTGTTCTATCGTGTAACGCTCCATTTTTAATAACCCTATACTGTTAGCTGTCAAATTGCTTTTTTTCAGGGTTGCCAACACTTCACTGCACAAATGGCGGCAAATTCAAATCTTGCGTTAATTTTGGGACACCCTTTAATAGTGAACATATGTTTTATTCACACTTTCCATTACTGCACTTACTTTCCATTACTGCACTAGCTAATAATTTACCAATAAAATACGGCTATTGTTAAAAAATTAAAAATCTCTTTTTAAATATTGAAAAGTAATTATTTCGTTATATGTATGTTTATATTCGAAAACCAATTTTTAATAATTTTAGTATCATTTTTTAAAAAGTTCTTATTTCTTACTAGCTGCGTTCCGCGGCCTTATTTTAGCAAAATTTTAACCATTTCAGCAGCTTTATATGCTATATATATATGGAAACTCTCAGCCGATAAAAGAATCCTTGATTTAGAAACATTCTTTATATGTAGGTGCTTCGGCTCGTATTAATCTTAGTGTATTGTAAAGCCTTCCTTAATAAATGGGCTATCTAACACTGACAAATTTGTTCACCAATTTCGTTTAGAAATTCTTTTCTGCATCTTTTGGTGTTATTATCTGTAAAAAAATATTGTATTTGGGCTTAATTTTTTTTCTGGTTCTTGACATATGGCCAACGAAAAAATCTTCACAAACTTTGCGACGTACGAACGTACGTATGAACACGCAGACATCTCTCTGAGAATCTTTTATTTAGGTTCAAGGTACAAACGTCAAAATGTTTCATTCGACAAATCTGACCGATTACAAAAACGTCTAATGGAAAGTTAATAAATCTTTTGTTCAACTTCCAAAGTTTTTCCTGCTTTCTCTGAAATATTTGATAATCATATTTCACATTTTACCTTCAGAAACCGCATAACGTCAGTATATTTAAATCCATCATAATACCTAAGCAGTTAAAAAGAAATTTTCTACCCCACAACCACCAGTAGTAAATCTTCAAAAAAGAATAAGTTATAATCCATTTAGGGCTCTTCATTTCCTGGTTTTGGATTTCAAAATGTTCTTTATTTTTCAACAACAAAACCTAATAGAATATATAATCATAAAGTAGTTTGCTTTCTTTAATTTATAAGTACCCACTTATTCCAAAATAAAAACTAAACAAAACAAAAAAGAAAACAACTTCATTCCTCAGAAAAAAGAATCACGTTCTGACGTTAAGTTTTTACTCATATACCGACTAACTGTTGAAAAACTAAACCATTATTGAAATGGTATTACAATTGATTCCGAAACTCACTTCTGACGTTCCATTCATAAGAAACAGCGCATTCTCGTGTGCAAAGCACATTCATTCTATGTTCTTTCTGATCCAGCTTATAAAGTGCTGAAATAAGATACTTTGTGGCTTGAATTTCATAAAATAAAAATAAAAAAGACTAAACTGAAATAACTAAAAGACTAGAAAAATGGCAACAGACAATGGAAAGCAATTAACATATAACTCATATGCTGTCTTCTGTCTGTCTGTTTGTCTGACGTCCAAGCGTTTTAGTTTTACATTTCTGAAAAGTCTGCTGATGAATTATGCAAGAAATGCGACCCGTGACTTTCAGAGAAATGGTGATAAATTAAAGAAGCTTACTCGTATTTCCATAAAGAAAATAAGAACTAACTTAATGTACATAAGGCTGCTTGGAGCATGTACTTCGAGAGCTATATGAGTTGAGTATATGTCTTGAAAATGACAACAACATGCCTTGCATGTTGTGATTTATTTTTTTTTTCGTTTGCCTTTTTCTCAGTTGGGAGTGCAGTGGAAACATTGTCAAGTCCCCTGCCTTCCTCCTTTAAGTAATCCAATTTTGAAAATGTTTCTTTTTTTTAAATACTTCAATAAGGTAGCTAATTGTGATGGCCTAGTGGGCCAACACAACAACTGACAACAAAACTCAAGACTGATAGAGGTGTTGAGCAGTTTATCATAAAGAGAAAATCAATATCCAATCAATATTATGTACCTTTACTAACTAATTTATAGCAGTTTCCTGGCTCCAAGTGGCTTTTGGCATTAAATTGGCAAAAGCTAATAAAATCTGCGGAAACGCCAATTGCATCATCTATATAGATAGATATTTATGTAAAATGTATGTACATTGTACATAGAAGGGAAGTAGTTGTTGGGTCTTGGAACGGGCTTGTTTTTAAATGCGATAAAATGTGGATTAGGTTAATTGCCAAGGCTAGGTCATACCAGGAAGTAGAGCAAATGCCATTAGTGTTTGATGGTTCGCTTCGATGGTAGTATAATGCATAATATTATAATAAGACTATTAGCGGGCAGCATTTCTAGTTAAGGGATTTAAATAGCACTTAAAATTATATGACTTTTTGTCTTCCTAGTAAAAAAAAATAAACAAAGTTCTATGATGAAAATTCGGTCTTTAAATTTTTGTGTGTCAAAATTTGAAACTTGATTTGGATCTCTGATTTTTTGATTGTTCAACACTGATTTTAGATGAGAGACTTAATTTGATTTTATTTAATGATTCAAACTATGTATGACTAAGCCAATTTTAGAGTTATTAAAGAAAGTACGTATACGACACAGTTACCCGATTTCAAAAATCAATGGTTTTGTTTCTATTTTTATGGACTTTTAGTAAGCTGATGGTATTCAAAATTCTTAATTGTTCCATTCACGTATTGCAATTGTTTGTTTCCAAAAATTTGATAAGTTCAACAAAAAATGACAATAAAAACTGAATACTATAAAATAACTGTAGTATCCGTGGCATGATGGTTAGTGCGTTGGACTGCCATGCGAGAGGTCTTGGGTTCGATCCTTGCCTATGCCATCTAAAGTTTTTTTCACGGGTACTGCCTCTTGCGAGGAATTGACAAATTCTCCAAGAGTAATTCTTGTCATGAAAAGTGCTTTCTCAAATTTGCCGTTCGGAATCGGCTTAAAACTGTAGGTCCCCTCCATCCCTAACAACAGTACTCGCACACAGGAATGGTTGAGAGTTGTAAGTCACTAGGCCCTAGTTCTCAACGGACTGTTGCGCCACCCAATTTATTTATTAATTTTTTACTATAAAATAACTTATACATAAAAAAGATTAAACTTTATTTTAAAACGGACACAAATAGTGCCTTAGCACAATTTGGTGGTCAAACCATTTTATTTTATAAAATTAGCTTTAATTTGACGAAGTTATTTGCATTCGAGATTTTTAAATTAGTGATTTGTACAGTAGTTGATTACAAAGTGCAATATGACCAACTGCAGAAGATCATTATTTTACCTTTTTTAAGGTCATATTTTGAATGTTGGTCTTATTTTACTTGGGTTTATTTCACGGCACTTAAAAGATTAAGAATACCTACTTTAAAACTTGTTGCCAGCAATTAAATTTTAAATAATTAAAAAAAGGCAGTACATTGGTTTTGAATTTATGTACATTCGAATAAATTGGAAATATTTTGCAGGGCAAAGCATTCCACATTCGTGTAGTGCGGCTATAAATTAAAGCTTTGCATATAACAGTACATCCAAAATTGGGATAAATTGTAGACTGATAGACTTGCTTGAAACTGCGGGTATTACGGTAGAATTATTTAAGGAGAAAAATGTAACTTGTCAAGTTTATTGTATACAAAAAAAATTACATTTAACAATTTAAAATCTATGAAATTATATATCCAACATAAGAAAACTTTATATTGAAGATCACAACCACTGTATCTAATGGTTATACAAAATTTAAAGAAATAATATTTTCAATCCGTGTTCCTCTGAAAAATAATATAAAAGAGTCAATAAAAATCTATGATAATAAAGAAAAAAAAATTAGAAAAATAAAAAAATGCTACCTATTTTTATTTAAATAAAACAAAATAATTTAAATCTGTCAGAATTTCAGTCAAAGAAAGGTAACCAAAAATCATAAGATAGTAATAAGGAAAGAAAGGCAAAACCAAAACGAGAAAAACGATTTTTGTAGGCATTTTCAATAATTTCAAATTGTTGTTAAAGCATGTATCATTTCATTTTTAAAAAGAGAGTGGGATGCGACCCACACTGATAACTTCCCATCCCCCGTCTGTCGATTCGTCTTGCTTAAAAGTCTTGTAGGTTTTCGTGTTGTGTTGAAAAAGTTGTTAGTTGAATTATTCTTAAAAATGTTATTTGAAAATCAAGTTTTGTTAACTATATTTTGAGATTTTTAGTCCAAAACCAATTTTTACCAATCTTAGTAGCATTTCCTAAAAGTTTTTATTTCTTATATAAACAAATATGTACATAGATATACATAGATGTTGAAAACGTTATTTTTCGTTGCACAAAATTGTTTTGGAGATAAAATCATTTTTTGTTCGTAAAATTTTCAAGATGACAAATATTTTTTTTCAGCTTTTTTGATTTAAAAAAAAACCCCTTAGTTGGAATTTTTCCAAAAATATATTTGTTTGGTATCACGTTACAATATATAATATAAAATTTAATTCAAGTCTCTAGCGTTATTGGTTCGAGAGATATTTTCGGTTAACCAAAATTTTCACCTCTTTTTTAAATTGCTATGGTAAAAAAACGACCCACGCAATTTTCTTGAGAGCTCTTTCTGCATCTTTCTGCCTTATTATCTGTATAACAAAATTTATTGTAAGTCGATGTCTCTACTGAATTTTGAGCTATGGACGACGAAAAAAACGTCGCGAACAGACATCTCTCTCTCATCTCGCACGCACATTTCGATTCTAGGGACCTTGAAACGTCGAGAAATGTTAAAATTAGTTGGAATTTTTCCAAAAATATATTTGTTTGGTATCACGTTACAATATATAATATAAAATTTAATTCAAGTCTCTAGCGTTATTGGTTCGAGAGATATTTTCGGTTAACCAAAATTTTTACCTCTTTTTTAAACTGCTATGGTAAAAAAACTATCCACGCAATTTTCTTGAGAGCTCTTTCTGCATCTTTCTGCCTTATTATCTGTATAACAAAATTTATTTGAAGTTGATGTCTCTACTGGATTTTGAGCTATGGACGACAAAAAAAACGTCGCGAACAGACATCTCTCTCTCATCTCGCACGCACATTTCGATTCTTTGACTTAAAATGTTAAAATTTCCAATTCGACAAATCGGACCGATTACAATAACTTTCAATGGGAAGTTAATAATGGCGAAGGTTTTTATTTGTAAAATGTCAAAAGTTATAAGGACTAACCATTTACTTTCAATAAAAGTCTTTAATTTGAAATAATGGATAATCTTAAGACAAAACTTGAAAATACGAGATTAAAAAAAAAATTCATTCACGAAAGTGCATGAATAACTTTTAGGAAAATTAAAACTTATTCAAAAACATGCCATGCTTCCCATTATTTATAGAAACTTTTGATTCTTATTTTATTCTACAAATGTAACACATATCCAAGTTTCATTAACATAACATTATGTGCCAAATAATATTATTTAGATTTAATAAACAAAAGTTAAATAAGGGCTGTTCAACTTTAACTGAGCTTAGCACATTCCATATTTAGATATGTACCTACTAAAGATATGAATTTATTTAACAAAATGTTTAGCTTTAAAAAAGTTAGACCTTTTTTTTTCGAATTCAAATTACTTGATTTTTTTAGAAGAAATATTGTTAAACTTTTGATTTCGCAACATTAAAAAGTACAGCTTATAACAATTTGAAATTGTTAGTTATTTAGTAATGTACAAAATTATTTATAAAAACAAATTTCAAACTAAGCCATCATATTTTAACTACGTAAATATTAATACTTGTTTTTGACATAATTTACAGTTGTTTCAATAATATTCTACATTTACAAAATAAATATGTATTTTTGTATACACATATAATCACATATACGGTTTTGCCAAAAATGACAGAAGATGTTTGGGTGTCTTAAGGCAATGCAATAAGTTTTTCTCAGGCAACGACCTAGTCACTGATAAAGCTTCGGTTCCCATCGATCACCGAAATCAAGCCTCAGTGAGCGTGGTTAGTAGAAAGATGGGGGACCGTCTCGAAACCTACCGCGTGCTGTTGTCATGTGTTCTTTCTGTATGTTGTTCTTTCTCCTCTGTCCTTCTGTCTTGTACTAATGTCTTGGTTGTTATCACCTTATATAGTCTAGTTGCTCAAGGTGCTGTGTTCTCTACTCTGTACATTTATGTGCTGAGTAGTGTGCAATGTAATGTAATGTAATGTAATGTAAGTTTTTCTCCCTCTCTTGTCTGCCGGTTATCTGCAAATCTTATATACGTCCAAGGCTTAAGTGTAACTCCCATCTCTAGGCTAGTACTCCTGCAACTTACTTAAGCCTCTTGGACAGTATTTAACGTAGATCATTTAAACTGATTGGTGATAACATCATAGGTAGGTTTCTTGTCTTACCTTTTTTTACCGTTGTTTTAACGTTTAATGCCTGAGAGAAATAGCTTCCTTCTCCTATCATAATCATCAACAACATCGATCGCAATATTAAGTACAGAGATTCGTTCTTTAGTCGTACTATACGAATATGAAATACCTTCCTATATTGTGTATTTCCTAGTCATTGCAATATTCAGGAACTCAAAATTAATGAACACCAACACCTCCTTTTAAACTCTCTCTCCCTTTCCTAATGGTCACACTAGTGTCTCTGCATAATAAATGTACGAGTATTAATATCCCATTAAGTGTGCGCTCATTAAAAAAAATATATACAAACAACTATCCTAAAAAACAAGCGCTCTAGGAATTTTTTGAGAAATCAATTTAATATTATAAAGATTTATAGATTTTGGAAGTATATTTTTAATATTGTAATTATAGGTTCTATTTCAAAGATGACTCTTTGAATACCGCAGTAAATTCGTGTGACCTAGTCGAGTAATTGTAAAGGTTAGCATATCCAATTTAACAGTCTTAGAACTGTTATAACTATGATACCCATTGATCCAAACAAAGTTAAACAATATGACATACAAATATTGTGCACCGAGGCGTATACGCACCTTTTTTAAATGTACATAATTCATTTTTTTCTGTAATATATTTGAACACTTGAAGTATATTTTAATTGGAAAAAAGGAACCCGTTAAGGCAGAAAAGTATTAAAGTAAAATCTAGTCAGTTAATTTGTCAAATATCTCATTTTGTCTCAAAAACTATTTCACTCAAACAAGTATTTTGAACATAATCATCTCATTCATATTTGCCTAGAAGAAAAAGCTTTTGTATTCCAATCATAAGATAAAAGTGTTTTACTTAATATCATACACCAAATTATTTTATTAATTTAACTATTTTATCTACATCCCTCAAAGAAACAATGTTTAGGATGATTAATAACATACAGAGTTTTTTAATTAAAAGAAGTATTTTGAATTTCCAAATGATTGAAAGTATAAACAACATACATACATTATGTATGTATGAACTCTTTACATATTAGTTTTTTCATCAATAGACAACAGAAATCAACAATAACAAAATACAAAATAAATGTAGAATGAAATGAAAAGACAGGTCGTGCAGAAAAAAATGTTCATCTCAATTAATTAAATTACCTCAATTTCCTTTCTAATACCCATTCAAATTGTATGGGTTAAATTATTTTTATTTTTCTTCAATTATATAATGTTTTTTGTTTTGTTTTTTTTTTTTTTTTATTCGTGACTCAACAAAATGTTTTGATTCCCAATTTACAAATGAAAAAAATCCAACAAAAATCCAATTAAATGGATTTCATAGAATTTGTAACAAAATAATAACAATTTGTGATTGCAAATTTAGTTTTAAGTTTTTTTTTTAATTTCCTTTTTGCGGGAGTTTAAAGTTTTAGTAATACATACTTACAACTTATCTGTATATAATTATATTCTTTTTTTGCGTGATTTAAAATCCCCTCTTCAGGCATCGTCGCGTCGAGCTTAAAATTATTGAAATAATCATTTTACCAATCTTTTGTTCGTTTACTGAAGCATACAAGCTATTTCAACATGGATTTACTTGCAACAAATACAAAACCAAAATAGAGCTTATAGTTCTTTTTTATAACTTCTTTTTTTTATGTTTTTGGAAGTCGAACTTAAAATGTGAAAGGTTTTAACGTAGGGGCGACACACAGTGGGACGCATCGGTTTTAAAATGAACAAACAATCAAAATGTAAAAAAAAAATAGGAGATTAAAATTTTAAACGAATTATTAAAATATTAAGTTAAAACGATTGATTTACTATCTCTTAAAATTTAACTGAGCATTGATATAAGATTTCTACCAAAGCCACAAATGTCTTAAATATCTTAAGAGCAAATTGGTGGAAATGACGCACAGTGGTTTAAATGCGGAAATAAATAAAAAAAATGAAAGTGTTAGTATGAAGTTATTTTTTTATTTTATTATAGTTATATAGTTGGTCTATGATTTTTGAAAATTTGAGCAATTTTTGTTCATAAGTATTAAAGATACAGGGCTCCAAAGTTACCCTTTTTTCAATTTTGAAATTCCTATATTTTCTTGCACTAACTTCTTGGCACGAAAAATAGCTAGCAACTCTAGTACGCACCATCAAATACTCCTTCCATTATAAAGAACACGCATATGGTTGCCTTTCTTGATATTGAAGAAACCTTTAACAACGTGGGCAGAACTGCAATAACATCTTTAAACGTTGAGAATTCGCTTAGAAAGCTAATTTATACCAGCAGAATAATTATTTCAAAACTAGGGGACTTCTCTGCCAGAAGAGTTTTTAACAGAGGTATGCCTCAAGGCGGTGTTCTGTCTCCTCTCCTCTGGAACCTAATAGTCAATAATATTCTGACAAGTCTGATGTGGAGGGTTTTTAGAGTGATTGCTTTTTTGGATGATGCTGCTATATCAGTTTCAGAAAAGCATCTTTATACTCTAAAAGAACTATTAAAAAACAAAACGCTCTAAATAAGCTTATAATGGGTGATTTTTTTGAGGTTAGGATTTTCATGCATTAGTATTTGACAGATCACGCGGGATTTCAGACATGGTGTCAAAGAGAAAGATGCTCAGTATGCTTTGACATTTTATCATGAATAGACTTACTAACGAGCAACGCTTGCAAATCATTGAATTTTATTACCAAAATCAGTGTTCGGTTCGAAATGTGTTTCGCGCTTTTTTATCGACAAATTTTGTTCAGCGATGAGGCTCATTTCTGGTTGAATGGCTACGTAAATAAGCAAAATTGCCGCATTTGGAGTGAAGAGCAACCAAAAGCCGTTCAAGAACTGCCCATGCATCCCGAAAAATGCACTGTTTGGTGTGATTTGTACGCTGGTGGAATCATTGGACCGTATTTTTTCAAAGATGCTGTTGGACGCAACGTTACGGTGAATGGCGATCGCTATCGTTCAATGCTAACAAACTTTTTGTTGCCAAAAATGGAAGAACTGAACTTGGTTGACATGTGGTTTCAACAAGATGGCGCTACATGCCACACAGCTTGCGATTCTATGGCCATTTTGAGGGAAAACTTCGGAGAACAATTCATCTCAAGGAATGGACCGGTAAGTTGGCCACCAAGATCATGCGATTTGACGCCTTTAGACTATTTTTTGTGGGGCTACGTCAAGTCTAAAGTCTACACAAATAAGCCAGCAACTATTCCAGCTTTGGAAGACAACATTTCCGAAGAAATTCGGGCTATTCCGGCCGAAATGCTCGAAAAAGTTACCCAAAATTGGACTTTCCGAATGGACCACCTAAGACGCAGCCGCGGTCAACATTTAAATGAAATTATCTTCAAAAAGTAAATGTCATGGACCAATCTAACGTTTCAAATAAAGAATCGATGAGATTTTGCAAATTTTATGCGTTTTTTTTTTTAAAAAGTTCTCAAGCTCTTAAAAAATCACCCGATACAATAGGCTGATTGGTGTGGATAAGGTGTCAACCCACACAAAACCGATTTAGTTCTATTCTCCATCAAATACATAATTCCCAATATTAAAGGTATCCAATTAATGTCTTCAGATGGATCCCATTTAAAAAAAAAAAATGGTTGCCTGTAAAGTCGGTTTTACGGGCGAAGATTTTACGTGACAACGTCTTTTTCTCGGTAGAATATTTATTGATATGAATATAATTAAATTGCACAATAGGAACAAGGAATTGAATGAAAATAAGAATTGCACAAATTTTTTAAACTAATAATTTACTTAACACTATCAACATTTATCAATAGTATGACATAACCTATGAACTCAGTTTCTCAACTTTTGTGTCAATCTAACAATTAATCAATCAATCATAGTTTACGATAATGAAATATCAGTGTACAATTATTTACCTTTATTGTTGTAGTTGTTGTAAATGACGAATCTAAGCACTCCACATTTTCACTACAGACACAGCTGACGATACTTTAACCACACGTGTGAACTTGTATTATGACGCTTTCTTGTTTTTCCAACGCCAAGAACGTTCGAGAAAGACAAAGACAGAGACACAAGCATGCGCCGATTCAATGCGCCTAATTCTCTAGTGCTGCGCGCGCGGCAAACCGATCATAGTTGAGTGGGAGAGAGACGCAAGGCATTCGGCGGGCCTCTCTCTCGTTCGGTGACTCATCGTAACGTTACCGGGCGTTACACTTTTTCATAAGTGACTCCCAGCCGCAACCTAATTTAAGACGTTGTCACGTCAAAAAAAAGTGAAAACGTAATATACAAGAAAGAGTCAAGAAAGCTGCTGTGACTACTTAAGGTTAAGATTTCCTATGTATAATTGGATGGGCACTGGGCACCCTATTCCATCTGATACCTTTGGATATACTCAGCAAAAAAATAGCTATTCGTCTCAGATAGATCAAAAACTCAAAAAAAAAAGAGGCTGGTATGCGACCCACACTGATAACTTCCCATCCCGTCTGTCGATTTGTCTTGCTTGAAAGTTTGTAGGTTTTCGTGTTTTGGGTAAAAAGTTTTCAGTTGAATTATTCTTAAAAATTTAAAAACTACCAATAATATTTTGCATATAATGAAATAGTTTGATTTCGAAATTATTTTTTGTTAACGAGATTTTTAGTCGAAAACCAATTTTTACCAATTTTAGTAGCATTTTTTAAAAAACATGATTTCTTATATAAACAAATACAAATTGGATGAATGAAATTAATTTGAAGTCAATATCTTCTATTGTTCACGAGATATCGAAAACCGAACATTTACCAAAATTTTTACCAATTTTGCGTACTATTTTTTGTAGATTTTAATTTTTTATGAAAAAACTTTATGTTTGATTTTTATAAAAATCTACTGAACATCGAAAAAAATATTTTCTGTGAGATAAAATAAGTTTGAAGCCAATATTTTTAATTTTTGAAAAGATATTTGAGTCGAAAGTAAATTTTTACTAAGTTTTAGTATTGTTTTTTTTAGGTTTTTATTTTTTGTAAACAAAATTTTTCTCAAAATTGTACCAAATATTGAAAACAATATTGTTTATAACAAAAAATTAGTTTAAAGCCAATATCTTAAAGTCTTGAAAAGATATTTGAGTCAAAAATCAATTTTTTACCAACTTTTATTAATTTTTGTTTAGTTTTTGTTTTTTTTTGTAAAAAAAAAACTGTCAATTCGATTTTTCTCAAAATCTTATTGAATGTTGACAACAATATTTTTTAAAAGTTAAATTAGTTTTAAGCGTATATCTTAAAGTCTTGAAAAGATATTTGAGTTGAAATTCAATTTTTACCAACTTTTAGTAATGTTTTTTTAGGTTTTTATTTTTGCATAAAAAAGTGTCAAGTCGATTTTTCTCAAAATTTTATTGAATGTTGATAACTATATTTTTTAAAACATAAAATTAGTTTAAAGCCAATATCTCAAAGTTTTGAAAAGATATTTGAGTCGAAAATAAATTTTTACCAACTTTTATTAATTTTTGTTTAGTTTTTTTTTGTAAAAAAACTGTCAATTAGATTTTTCTCAAAATTTTATCAGATGACAAAAACGTTAGTTTTCGTTGCACAAAATTGTTTTAGATAAAAAATCGTTTTTTGTTCGTAAATTTTTCGAGGTAAATAATATTATTTTTTCAGTTTTTTTGATTTATAAAAAAAACCTTAAATGTATTTTTCTCTAAAAATATACTTGTTTAGTATCACGTTACAATATATAATATAAAATTTAATTCAAGTCTCTAGCGTTATTGGTTCGTGAGATATTTTGTGTTAACCAACATTTTCACCTTTTTTTTAAACTGCCATGGTAAAAAAAACACTCACGCAATTTTCTTGAGAGCCCTTTCTGCATCTTTCTGCCTTATTATGTGTATAACAAAATGTATTTGAAGTCGATATCTCTTCTGGTTCTTGTGCTATGGACGACGAAAAAACGTCGCGAACGTACGGACGTATGAACGTACGGACGTACGAACGTACGTACACACGCACGCACAGACATCTTTCTAAAAACCTTTTATTTCGTTTCTAGGGACCTTGAAACGTCGAGAAATGTCAAAATTTTCAATTTGACAAATTGGACCCATTACAATAACTTCTTATGGGAAGTTAAAAAAAACAGATGGAGGTGTGTACTGTGAACGTGTAAACTTAAGTCTCTCATTCCACCTTCCCTATCATTGTGGGGTGTTTCAGGTGGAAATTTTGAACATAAAAGAAGTCTTGTCCAACTTAAAGAAATGATATCAGGATTTTCTCAGAAAATCAGACTTCCATCAAATTTTTGGACTCTGTCTCTACAAACCTTATAACAGTCCATTACTATCCATTACTATTGATCATCTCTAAAGAAAATGATACAGCAGTTTAACATTCACCTTTGCTAAGTACCGGGCCGGGCCATAAAGACATTCGAAGAAATTGTAAAGCAGTCGAACTCGCCTAAAATAGTACAATACTACCCATTCTACTGCGTTTAGCTAATATAGCTGGTATACCTATAGCGATATAAAGAAAACCGACATCAGGTGGAATAACATCAACACATTTATGCCCAACAAAAATTGACTCTAGATATACAACGCTCAAGGTGCTTGATACCTCTAAGCATGGATTGCATATAAGCTCCGTAATCCGTCATAACACAACGCTGCTAAATAGGAAAGCATGCTGCTCGGCTAGATGTGTTCTCAAATCACTTTTACAGAAGCCGTTTAAACGAGGAAGAGGAAGAAACAATTCTTCACCTGATCTGTACAGTGTACATGCCCTGCTCTAGCTCAAAAATGAAAGACCTACCTAAGAGAATTCTACTGCAATGATCTCAAACTCAGTTAGTTAATTAGTCTCTGATGTTTCGTAAAGAACTCCAATTAGTTTCATTGAGCTCAGATAAAGAACTCAAGATTTATATGGTATCCCATATTAGTGTGTCCTACTTCATCCGTATCCCAATGGGCCAATAACTGACCTTAGTGTGTCCTACTACATTCCGGGCAGCTACTTCAACCTAACCTAACCTAATATTTAACTAAAGATGAAATTACAACTTTAACTTTGAGCAATTTGCTTAGTACATATGATTTTATTAGGTTCTGACATTACAAATTTATAAGTCAGTTCCTCAAATTTAGGTGTGGTTGATATATTTTGTTCACTATTTAGACGTGCTCATAATGTTAGTTAGAATATGATTAAAATTTTGGAACAGCTAGTAAATTGAAAAATATTTAAATATTTTTAACTAGTAATATGTAAAGTCCTTAAAAATTCAGTTGCTTAGAATCTTGCTTTCGAAACATTAAATAATAATTTTTAATTTGTTGATTGTGCTTTGATTTAATATAAAAATCTTGTAGTATCAAAAGCGGTGTTCATTATCCTTTAAAATTTTACCTAAGAACTATTTTTAAAATGTAATCAAAATTTCTTTGTAGCCTATCCCACTGTATACAAACATCGCGAAAAGGCTCATGATTGCCAAACTTAACCCAATAAGGAGATTTATTTGTGCATTTATCTTCTACTAATATAATCGTTTTGGACGCCGCCGCCGCCGCCGCCGCGCCAAACCCAAAAAATGTCTTTCAAAGTAGGTACCTAACCTATAATCTAGCGACGATGACGATGACGACAACGAACGCGAAGATAAGATGTCTTGAAAAAAGGCGAATGTCTATAATTTGAACTAATTTCCACATTATCTATTCATTTTCGTGTTATCTAGCAGAATGTTTGAATAATGTATATTTTACGTTGAGAATTAGAAAATGTTGATATGTATTTAGTGCATTTTGGAACACATTCGTGACATGCTCTAATTTAAAGGGGCTTATACAAAGCTTTGCATATATTTGTTCAATCTAAGATAAAAGAAACAATTGGCAAGTTTAATGTTTTAGCTAGAAGTTTTATATTTAGGGGTAACGATAGTTTTAAACGATGTAGTAAAACTTGTAAGTCATTTTTATAACTTTCTTATTGAGATAAAAGGATGATTTTGGTTATTAACTTCCCAAAGGAAGTTATTTTAATCTTTAACATTTGTCGAAGTGAAAATGTTAACATTTTTCGAAATTCCAAAATCAAACTTGTTTAGACAGATGTTTCTGTGTGCGTGTGTGTACGTACGTTTGTACGTTCGTACGTTCAAGGTGCCATTTTTCGTCGTACAAATCTCAAGATCCAGTTAAGATATCGACTTGAAATAAATGTATTTTTACAGATAATAACATTGAAAAATGCAGAAAGGACTTTCAAAAATTGGAATGGGTTGTTTTTTCACTATAGCAATTTAAAAAAAAAATGAACATTTTGGTTCCACCGAAATTTCTCACAAACAAAACAACGGCTACAAATATTTTTAACAAAAAACACTACTTAAAGTAGGTTAAAATTATGATAAAAATTCAGTTGATAGTTTTTTTATAAATAAATAAAAATAAAAATATACAAACAATCTACACAAATTTGGTAAAAACTGATGTTCGAGTTTTTTTTTAGATATTTCCAGAAGAGATAAAGGTATTGACTTCAAAATTATTTCATTCTATGCAAAATTTTGTTATTAACGTAAAATAATGTTCTTATAAAAATCCAATCGGTATTTCTTTTATAAGAGACTAGCTGACCCGCTCATGCGTTGATGTGGCTAACGTTGTTTGTCAAATTACATCTTTGTTAAGTATTTAAGTGGAATGGTAAGAGAACATCTAACATGGCCATCACTATGCTTTTTTACATATATGCCATTTGTAAAAAAAAACATGGCGGCTTTCATGACTGATTTATTTCTACTAGCATTACCCCTTATTACAATGAAATTAAAGTTACAATTACAATGACAGTTAAACTTATAACACAAATAGGTTCGTTGGTTTTCCTGCTCGTGAATATGCAACATATATCTGTCCATTAGAAAAACATGGATTTTTCAAATGGAAACCACATCCAGAAAAATACTCTGAATCAATTCATTGCGTATTTGGCTGTTTTATATTCCCTTTAATATACATTTAATTTATACTTTGGTGCTAACACCAAAAATTGAAAGAGTAAAATTCACTATATTTCGTTTACTAAAAAATAAATGAAACCTATACTTTGGCTTCAGAAAACATGTGGTGTTTATGTCATTAAATTGTAGCTTATATAAAACGTTTGGAAGTTTGACATAGCGCCATCTATTAACAACTTACTCAATAAATAATTGTGACTGGCAAATAATTGGCAATAAAATAATATTGCCGTCATAAATTGAGATGTAAGCTATCCTATCTTTGAAGTTCGATCAAACTGCACATGGTGTACAAATTTGATCAAAATCGGTAAAGTACGAGTTTAGGAAACACCGTCACACTTTCAAAAATGTCTGCTAAAGTTGATCAAAATTGTTTTTTTTTTCGACTCAAAATGTAGGGAACAAAACAAATTATTTTATCATATGAAAAATATTGTTTCTAGTTTTTAGAAAAAAATTAATTGACAACTTTTTTACAAAACACGAAAATTTACAAAAACAACAAAAAAACTGGTAAGGTATGATTTTTAACTCAAGTATTAGGAGAACAAAGAAACATATTGACTTCAAATTATTTGTCTCACACAAAATATTGTTATTAACATTTTATCAAATTTTCAAAAAAGTAGACAAACAGGCACGAATGGAAAGTTACCAGTCTAGGCCGTGTACCCCAGCCTTTCTCTGCAATTCGAATTTAAAACGATTTTTAAAGGCCTCTTAGTGGGTGTTGTTTTTTTAAATGCATCTAACTTTATATTTTAAAAATATCACAGCAAGTTTGAAGGAATAACTAAAATTTTTGATTTATTGGCTCACAAATTTCGTGGAATCTAAAGTTAAAAAAAAAAAAAAATTGAATGGACTTTACGATTGCGATACGATTGAAGTCCCCGGTGTTATTTTGTCAATAGTTCTTCGTATGTTGCTTTACAATAAATGTTCAATCAGGTGAAAGTTCTTGCATAGCGCTATATCAAAGTATATCACGCCTCATATAATATGTCAGCTAATTTGACAGTTATCCCTGTCGGAATTTCTTTGACTCTAAAAAGTATAACATATAGTTAAAAAAATGTTTTAATTTAAAAATAAGTAATAATTTATTCCTAATACAAGGCCATTTATTTTTAGGTTTCGAAAGGAATATTTAAATCAAACATTATGTAGCTTTAATTTTTGATAAACATTTTAAGTCAATACGGCTGAAAAACAAAATCATACAAATAGCTACCGTGTGGAGAAGACTTGCAACATGTGATTCTTTTCTGGTAATTTAACCATTATAACACTTCATGCTCCAAATACCAGTTCTCCAATCTTGAAACTTAGAAATGAATGATCCGATTCTATATAACTATAGAAATTGTAGTATAAACCTTATTAACTGATTGTTTGGCCTTAAAATATTGATTTTTATTTTTTTGGTCACTACACCTTTTTCTCTTTATAAAAATCAAGCATCTTCAAAATCGTTTTTCAGATATGTCTCTCCATTGGTTTCAGTTTCGCATCACTTACGTACGATATTATAAAGGGTGTCCCAAAATTAACGCAAGATTTGAATTTGCCGCCATTTGTGCAGTGAAGTGTTGGCAACCCTGAAAAAAAGCTATTTGACAGCTAACAGTATAGGGTTATTAAAAATGGAGCGTTACACGATAGAACAACGTGTCTTCATTATTAAAGAATATTTCAAAAATAGTGAAAGCTTGGCGGCTGCAGTTCGAAAATTTCATACAAAATATGGTCGGAATAGTGTTTTAACTTCGTCAACTGTGAAGAGATTAATTGAAAAATTCTTGGAGACTGGATCCGTTGGAGACGCCAAACACACTGGTCGTCCAAAAACAAGCCGTTCAAATGTGAATGTCGAAGCAGTGCGTGAGAGTGTTGCTGACAATCCAGGAACCTCAATTCGACGTCGTGGACAAGAATTGCAAATTTCAAGAACCTCTCTACAGCGTATACTCACCAAAGATCTGTGTCTTCATGCTTACACAATTAATTCAATTAACACAACAATTGAAGCCTAATGACCATGGACAGAGAAGAGAGTTCGTTGAATGGATTATTGAACATCAACAAATGGACCCTGATTTTTCGAGCAAAATCATCCTAAGCGATGAAGCACATTTTCATCTTGATGGCTTTGTCAATCGCCAAAATTGCCGCATTTGGGGTTCGGAGAACCCACATGTGATTGTCGAAAAACAAATGCAT
Organism: Eupeodes latifasciatus; assembly: GCA_920104205.1. NCBI lineage: Eukaryota > Metazoa > Arthropoda > Insecta > Diptera > Syrphidae > Eupeodes > Eupeodes latifasciatus. The sequence continues at coordinate 372,170,744 of OV049924.1, forward strand.
CCACAACGCGTGACTGTATGGTGTGGATTTTGGGCTGGAGGCATAATTGGGCCATATTTTTTTGAAAATGATGCTGGTCAAGCAGTGACTGTTACTGGTGCTCGATATCGCGACATGATTACACAGTTCTTTCTGCCAAAATTGGATGATATTGATGTGTCCAATATGTGGTTTCAACAAGACGGTGCCACATGTCATACAGCCCGTGAAACAATTCAATTACTGCATGAGACATTTCCAGGTCGTGTACTCTCTCGTTTCGGTGATCAAAATTGGCCTCCTAGATCGTGTGATTTAACACCATTAGACTTCTTTTTATGGGGTTATTTAAAATCACAAGTCTATGTCAACAAGCCCACAACCACCTGTGCATTAAAGGAGGAGATTCAACACTGCATCAACGAAATTCAGCCACATTTATGCAGAATGGTCATGGAAAATTTCAACAAAAGAGTGCGCATGTGCATGTTATTCCATACATAACCCTATCCTATGTACTTTACGAGTCGATAAAAATATAACTATCAAAAGACTAAAAACGGCGTTTTCTATTTAATTCAAATCTTGCGTTAATTTTGGGACACCCTTTAGAACAACGTCTATCAGTCCATCTAGTTAAATAAAAAGAGGCTGGGATTCGACCCACACTGATAACTTCCCATCCCGTCTGTCGATTTGTCTTGCTTAAGAGGTTTGAAGGTTTTCTTGTTTTGTTAAAAAAGTTGTCAGTCAATTTAAAATTAAGCAACAATATTTTGCATAATGATGAAATAGTTTGATTTCAAAATCTATTTTTGTTAGTTATGGAAAAACTGACTGTTAGATTTTTATAAAAAATTACTGAATATTGAAAACAATATTTTGTATACAATAAAATTAATTTGAAGCCTATATCTCAAATTTTTGAAAAGATATTTGAGTCGAAAATCAATTTTTACGAACTTTTAGTAATGCTTTTTTTAGGTATTTATTTTTTGTAAAAAAAATTGTCAATTCGATTTTTCTCAACATTTTACTGAATGTTGAAAACAATATTTCTCATAACATAAAATAAGTTTAAAGCCATAATCTAAAGTTTTTGAAAAGATATTAGAGTCGAAATTCAATTTTTACCAACTTTGAGTAATGTTTTTTTTAGGTTTTTATTTTTTATAAAAAAACGTGTCAATTCGATTTTTCTCAAAATTTTACCAGATGTCAAAAACGTTATTTTTCTGTTGCACAAAATTGTTTTAGAGATAAAATCATTTTTTATTCGTAAAATTTTCGAGCTGACAAATATTTTTTTCAGTTTTTTTGATTTATAAAAAAAAAGTGAATTTGATTTTTTTCCAAAAATATATTTGTTTTGTATCAAGTCTCTAGAATTATTGCTTCGTGAGATATTTAGGGTTAACCAAATGTTCACCTTTTTTTTAAACTGCTATGGTAAAAAAACCACCCAGGCAATTTTCTTGAGAGCCCTTTCTGCATCTTTCTGTCTTAATCTGTATAACAAAATTTATTTGAAGTCGATATCTCTTCTGGTTCTTGAGCTATAGATGACGAAAAAAACGTCGCGAACGTACGGACGTACAAACGTACGTACACACGCACGCGCAGACATCTTTATAAAAATCTTTTATTTCGATTCGAGGGACCTTGAAACGTCGAGAAATGTCAAAATTTTCAATTCGACAAATCGGACCCATTACAATAACTTCGTATGGGAAGTTAATAAATAAAAAGTCTGTTAACTTCTATTTTTCGAACTTAGTTTCTAAATGATTCTAAGTTTATCTTGATCAGCATTTCAGGTTTAAGAACTTTCTTTTGGAGTTTCCAAAAAAGTTAAAGTCAAATACATTAACAGATAAAACTTCTAAAAACATTTTATTTTAACTGCAATGCGAAGTTATATTTCAGTAGTCTTATGTTGAATGTATTTAGTATATTATCGTATAATACAAACCACACCCTAAGGTTAAATCGAGTCAACAACCTAAAAGAAGAATTACCTCGAATAAAAATAAGGATGGGTTTGGGGGCTGGTACGTTTTAATGAGATACTGTATACCTACAGAAGATTGATGACTTAACGAAGTCCGTTTTACCTAATTAGTGATTTGAGTTTTAAAACGTTCAAACAACACGCAATAGTTTTCAATTTATTAAATTGCTTGCAAAAATGTGTTGTCTTATCGTTTTGATTTAATCATTAATTTAGTAAATAACATTGTAACAAAGAAAGCGAAGAAAAGTTGTGGTAGGCTCTTTTCACTTCTTCAAAAGGGCAAGACATTTCTATAAATATGTAATACAAAAATTAATGCTGAAAGTGCTTCAAAATTTAACTATAACTCTCATAAGCCTGATAGGTCCATAAAATGCTGTCATAAAAAAAAAAAAGAGGCTGGGATGCGACCCACACTGATAACTTCCCATCCCGTCTGTCGATTTGTCTTGCTTAAAAGTTTTGTTTGAATTGATACATTTACAATTCTTACCAAATTTGCGTTCTATTTTTTGTAGATTTTATTTTTTTAATTAAAAAACGGACTGTTGGATTTTTATAAAAAAAATATTGAATATAAAGAACAATATTTTCTGTGAAATAAAATAAGTTTGAAGCCAATATTTTTAATTTTTGAAAAGCTAATTGAGCCGAAAATCAATTTTTACCAACTTTTATTATTTTTTTTGTTTAGGTTTTTATTTTTTGTAAAAAAACTGTCAATTCGATTTTTCTCAAAATTTTTTCTAATGTTGAAAACAATATTTCTTATAAGTTAAAATTAGTTAGAAGCCATAATCTCAAATTTTTGAAAAGATATTTAAGTCGAAAATCATTTTTTATCAACTTTTGTTAAATTTTTTTTTCGGTTTTTAATTTTTTGTAAAAAAACTGTCAATTCTATTTTTTTCAAAATTTTACGGAATGTTGAAAACAATATTTTTTGAAAGATAAAAGTAGTTTAAAGCCAATATCTCAAAGTCTTGAAAAGATATTTGAGTCAAAACTCAATTTTTACCAACTTTTTTTTTATTTTTTTTTAGGTTATTATTTTTTGTAAAAAAACTGTCAATTCGATTTTTCCCAAAATTTTATCAGATGTCAAAAACATTATTCTTCATTGCACAAAATTGTTTTGGAAATGAAATCATATTTTAGTCGTAAAATTTTCGAAGTGACAAGTTTTTTTTTTCAGTTTTTTTGATTTATAAAAAAACCGTTAATTGAATTTTTTTCCAAAAATATAATTGTTTTGTATCACGTTACAATATATAATATAAAATTTAACTCAAGTCTCTAGCGTCATTGGTTCATGAGATATTTAGGGTTAACCAAAATTTTCACCTTTTTTTTAAACTGCTATGGTAAAAAAACCACCCACGCAATTTTTTTGAGAGCCCTTTCTGCATCTTTCTGCCTTATTATCTGTATAACAAAATTTATTTGAAGTCGATATCTCTTCTGGTTCTTGAGCTATGGACGACGAAAAAAACGTCGCGAACGTACGGACGTACGGACGTACGGACGTACGTACACACGCACGCACAGACATCTTTCTAAAAATCTTTTATTTCGACTCTAGGGACCTTGAAACGTCGAGAAATGTCAAAATTTTCAATTTGACAAATCGGACCCATTACAATAACTTCCTATGGGAAGTTAAAAATTGAATGACGACGACGACGACGACGACGACGTCTTGGACAAAACATCATCTTTGAGGTAGTTAAGGACTTTGTCTACCTAGAAACCTCTATAAATTCAGATAACAATAACGGACAATCAAACGGCGAATAATTGCTTTTTCTTTGGACTAAGAGTTCAACTGAGTAGTAAAGTCCTCTCTTGAGCGTCTAAATTCAATCTATAAGACCTGGTTTTCATTATTGACACTGAGGCTTGGACGTTGTCGTAAGATGCATCGAGAGAAAAATTCTTCCGGTTATTTTTAGTCCCGTCCGATGGAGAGTGAAGGAGACTTGTCTGGTCAAAAGAATAAAAGTCCAACGGATGGTTGGGTCATGTAGGGTGAATGGACAGCATCGCTTCAGCCCCGAAGGCCTTCCGTGTTTTGATTGTTTTAAAAATGTTATTAAATGATTTTTGTGCTTAAAGGCCATTTTTTGGGCTTAAAGATGGAATTCGTGAAATAATCGATGACATAAAGCAGCAAATCTGGGAATTCGTTATGGGAAATTTCATGAATTTCACCTTTGGTGCGTTGCTCCCTATTTTGAGTCGACGCCCATCCAGTTGGGCACCCCAAGGCTTCTGGCGTCCTGTTCTACGCCATCTGTTCAACGTAAGCATGGGCTACCACGCTGCCACCTACCATAAAATGCATTACAAAGGAGTTTCTGAGCTGGTTTCTTTAAGCTCATACGAGCTACGTGTTGATCCCTAAGAGTGGCGTAGAGTATTTCTTGTTATGAAAAGTGCTTTCTCAATTAAGCCGTTCGGATTTGGCACATAAACTGTAGGTCTCCTCCATCCCTGAAATGACTCACACACAGGAATGGTTGAGAGTTGTAAGTCACTAGCCCCTAGTTCTCTACGGACTGTTGTGCCACACAATTTTTTTTGTTTATCTGCCTCGAGGTAAATTGCATGCAGTTCCAACAATTTCCGCAAGACATTACTCTCGAACGCGCCTTAGAGGTCTTGGGTCCATATATGAGTACTGGCAAAACAAGGTCCTGTACAGCAGTTGCTTAGAAGTTATGGTAAAGTTTTTGGATTTAAAAAGCTTTGACAAACTGAAATAGGCTCTGTTGGCTGTGAGCAACTGCCCTCGTATTTCTTCTTCTATGTTTTTATCAGCTGCAACTATTTACCCATGGTATTTAAAGGATTGCACTACTTCTAAATCATGCTTCGCTGCTTAGATTATGCGACTGGCCCGTTATGTTGAAACAGTTTGGCTGATATGCCATCGGCTTCTGTGGCTTTTGAGCCTTTTTACAGCCTTCTCGACCTCTTCTATGCTTGGTGGCGGTAGCATATGAGTTTGTTCTTGAAGTTGTCGAGCCTCCACTTCTTCCAGCGCGCTGAATGTTTAACAATTCAATATGTGCAGCGTTGTGTTTACTGCGTCATGTCATGCAGCGGATCTCGCTCTCGGCTTTTTCGACTTCATAGATCAAATTTTTCTTCCAGGCTGATTTTGTCTGTTAAACATGTTGTTAAAAATATCTTTTAAACTTTTTATTCCATATAATAATAAATGCCGATTGGATTTTTCTAAGAAAATGTTAATAACAATATTTTGAATAGAATGAAATAATTTTGAAGTCAAAATCTTTATTCATTCTCGAGGTATTCTTTTGACATACAAACTGTCACTTCAGTTTTTCTAAAGATTTAACCAGATGTCAAAAACATAATTCTCGATGCATACATTTATTTTGAATCAAATTCTGTTCGCCAAATATTCGATTTGGTTTTCGCTCGCAACTGAACCGCTATTAATAGTAGAGCGTTGGTGTATGGCTTGTTTGAAAGCACGTTATCTAAAGTTTTCGTTATGACTACTTCAGTGTCAACAATGCAGTGGACAAAGCAAGAGCGCGTGTTCGCCGTGGAGGCCTACTTCTCTTTCAGCCGTTCGATCATCGCAATTCAGCGTGCTTTCAGAAACCATTTCAATATCGCACCTGCAGGTCGTGTGCCTGATCGGAAATCGATTTGTTTGTGGGTGGACACGTTCAGGGATACCGGTAGTGTGCAGAAGAAACATAATGGACCTTCCAGTTCCAGAACCGTCAGGACGCCAGAAAACATTCAAAGGGTTACGGCGGTGATTTTGAAATCCCCTAGGCGAGATTTCTAGTCGCACAGTGAGACCAATTCTTCATGAGGAACTTACTTTTCACCCATACAAATTGGCAGTGGTTCAACGAATTAATCCACGCGATTATGTTGCGCGAAAAAATGCATGTGAAGCCTTCCTCGAAAACCTACCTCAGGACGCCCTTGTTTTCTTTAGTGACGAGGCACATTTCCATATTTCAGGATGTGTGAACAAACAAAACATGCAATATTGGAGCCCCACTAACCCGAGAGAACTTCATGAGCAGCCTCTGCATACAGAGCGTGTGACTGTTTGGTGTGTAATATCCAGAATCGGCATTATTGGCTCATGGATCTTTGAAGAGAACGACAAAGTAGTTACGGTCAATTCTGAACGTTATGTCAGCATGATTTTGGATTTTTTTCTGCCCAAACTTGAAGAAATGAATGTAGGGGAAGTGTGGTTTCAGCAGAATGGCGCCACAGCTCACACGGCAAGAAGGTCAATGAATATTTTGCGTGAACACTTCCCCGAACGGCTCATCTCTTTAAGAGGCGATCTTTAGTGGCCAGCACGATCGCCAGATTTAGCCCCATGTGATTTTTTCCTTTGGGGCTACCTTAAATCGTTGGTATACACTGATTATCCAAAGACCCTTCGTCATCTCAAAAATAATATTTGTGCTGCTATCGCCGACATAAGTACAGATATGCTGGAAAACTGGAAAACAATTTCAAATTCCGACTATCTCAGCTCAGTGCATTGATGAGACGGTGGCCACCTTCGATATGTTGTTTTTAAAACCAAATAAAATAAAACTTTAAATGTATTTCTATACACAGAAAAAATAATTAAATCAATATTGCCAATACTTTTTGTGTTATGATTTTTTAAAATAAGGAAGTAACCACGCCCCACCCTGTATATAAAGAATCGTTAGTTGATTTTTCTTTAACTTACACCAATTGGCTAGAGTCATCGGTTCGATTGATATTTTTTCCTAAAATATTAAATTTAAATTGTTTAAAGGCCATTAATATCTTTTTCAAGTTCAATCATTATATTTCAACATGTTGTTCTTATACAATAGTTACATAGACTCTTTCGGTGTAATAAAGCTTGCTGGGAAGAAATACAATCCACCCAAGTTTCTATTTCAAATTTAGCTTGCTCAACCAATTAAAAAGATATTGAAAGACAAATAAGTACGAAAGATTTCTTGCACTCAGAAATTCCAACATTCAGATAGCCGTTTTAATCTTACAACAGTAGAATCTTAATTAAATATGCTCCTTTAATGGCACTACATATTCTAAATACGGTAAGAACATGAATTTCTTGTGCTTGTTCACACGAAGATACATGTAAGATCAAAACGGTAAGATGATACAGAGGTACAGTAATAGTTAAAAAGAATCAGGCTTGTGAGCCAAAACGGTAATTAAAGACAGTTCATAAGCTCTGAGAAAATTAAGGTTTCTAAAAAACTTATAACAAATGTGTCCACTATTTTTTGAGACTTACCATTAGGTCATCAGTAAATTGATTAGTGTAACAATAATACATACAAAAAGTGTAAATTATTTATAAGTTAAGAATTTCTAGACTTGCAAGTATTTCGTATTTCCTCATTCTGTAACTTTTCATTTATGGTTTTGCTCCCACAATTCATAATTTACCAACAGGTTTTATTTTAATCATATTCCAAAACACTATCAAATGCTAAATGGTAATATATCGACATTTTCTAGGACAACATCTCATTCAACTTACAAAGAATGTCTTTACGACTATACTATGCGACCATATAAGTAATATTTTCTATATTTGACTTTTTAAATGGCTATATCGACATCTTAAACAACTTGCCAAGTATAAAAAAAGAACAATCTTTTAAGAATCCATACTCGAACCGAACGCGGAAAGCCAACATAAGATCTTATCGAATATGCGCTTTTAAATCTTTATATAGGTACTCACTCTACCTCTCGTTGGAGGTAGGTGCCTTTACTACATGAAGTCTTTAAGACTTCAAGTCTTCGATATCTCAGCCACTTGTTATGTGTTTCACACTTATAAGTGCACTAACCTATGGGTAAACTAACTGGCTTGTATAGTCTTGTATAAAGCTTGTGATTGAAAGACTAAAAAGTTGTTAACCTTGTAACTAACTACTAGGTAGGTATAGGTTTGAGGTACATATATGAATGGGAATGGTTTAGGTGCAGCCATAACCTATAATAACTGTTAAGATCAGTTAAAAAAAAATAAACGCAACCTTAAACGTAGTAGTATCAGAAATGCCTACATACAAATTTATTTCTCAGAACAAAAAAAAGTTTCCATTCTTTTGTTTGGTCAACAAAAAATATCAAAAATTAATTTGAGATAAAATGTAATTTTTAAAACGTGACAATGTAAGTTCATTTCAAAAGATATAAAATATAAAATGCCGGTTATGAATAAAATATTACTACCATCAGCAATGAACTTGACCAGTTTGATTAGGCCATTTGGAAGAGTTCAGTGCTCTTTTGTTGAAAAGTTATCAAGAGGTATAAAACTTACATTAAAGTTAAGAAGTAATGTTTGCTAATGATGGTATACTTGTATTTTTCTCTTTTAAAACTATAAACTTACAATGATCACCCAAATCGAATTTTAAGAAATTTAAATTGAACGCATTTATGCGAAACAAAATGGCAGCAACTGTTATTCTCGATACTTCAACCAAAATTTAAATTTTAAATAATTAGGGTTTTAAATTAAGTTAATGAAATCTGGTTTTACCTAGGTTTTGCTGAAGTTACTGATAAAATTGGACCTTGATTTGAATAGTTGTGATATAACGTGAATCTAGAAACTGCAAATTGATGTGGTTCAAATTATCTTACCTCTTAACTGAACCCAATTTTATCTAAGGTTACATACAAATTGTTATAAAAGTGGAAGGTATGTGTAATTGTGATCATCACGAGTACTTTTTTTTAAATAATTGTAATAATGAATTCCTGAATATAAGTACGGCTAAAGAACGCAATTCCGTGCTTGACAGTACGACCGAAGTTGGGTATACATGATGAGCAGAGAAGAGTATTACGGTTAAACTGTTTAGGGGGGTGGGGGGTAATACAGCAGGTTAAAAAGGGCGAGACAAGAAACTTCATGACGGTGTTCAATCAGTTTAACTTCTCTACGTTTAATACTGTCCAAGAGGCTTAAGTAAGTTGCAGGAATACTTAGGTTCAATCCCTGCCTGTGACAACAAAAGTTTTTTTCACGGGCACTGCTTCTTGCGAGGAATTGACAAATCCTCCAAGAGTAATTCTTGTCATGAAAAGTGCTTTCTCTAATTTGCCGTTCGGATTCGGCTTAAAAAAAACTGTAGGTCCCCTCCTTTCCTGACATTACTCGCACACAGGAATGGTTGAGAGTTGTAAGTCACCAGGCCCTAGTTGTCAAAGGCCTGTTGCACCAAGTAATTTATTTAAATGGGATCTAAAATCAAGCTTTGAACGTATATACATACATTTTGTAGGTAACAGCCATATCAGAGAGAGAGAGAGAACAACTTCTTGCATATCGCCTTAGGAAACCCAAACATCTTGAGGCATTTTTGACGACATCGCTTATATGGATCGTTCGCCAACAGGAGGTTGGTAAAACACATATCGAAAAGTTCAGTCTCATTGATGCAAGTGCCATCCATATATATAATGGCGAGGTGTGTATATCTCACTTTAACGATGCAAGGCAGGATTTAGTTTTAAAAGCATTAAATTCCACGCGGTATTTAGGTCAAGATTAAATGAGCTTATCTTATTTTGTCGCTACAGTTCGACATCCTAAGAAGAGGTCCATGAGTCTGAAAACGAATATAAAAAGCTAAGAGTACTATCGTCAACGAATAATGTATTGAATTAAAAGTTGCAGACAGGAGATCATTCATAAAAATAAGAAAGAGTGTTGGAGACAGAACAGATCCCTGGGGTATACCAGAATTTAATATGTTGTGTTCAGACTTCCACCCATCCAATAGTAGTTGTATTGAACGATCCGAAAGATTATTCTTATTACGAATCCAATAAAGGTGGAATTTGTGAAAACAGTAAGCACATATTTTCGATAAGATATTTTTAATAAATTTCGATAGACAATGTTTCCCCATTTTTGAAATATCGGATTTTGAAACAAAATAGAAATTTTTTGCCTTCAAATATTATTTAGAAAATATAAAAGCTTGTTCAGAAAAAAAAAAACATATTAAAACAGTTTCTTCGGACGCAAAACAAACATACATTTTTTTAAATTGCACAAATCCAAGTTAAGAAAAAAGATTTTGTAGAAAATCTTATAAAAATCTACCGGGCTGTTTTTGAGAAAATTCAATTTTCAAATTTTGACCGAAAATTTGTATTTTTGATCTTCAAAACAAATTAATTACGCAAATATTCTTAAAACCTTAATTTCTAAGTTTAAATTTTAACGAGCCAATGCCAATGGTTTAAACAGTAGGGTCAGGGACAATCAGACCCACAAATAGACGGAAGGAATCATTGGATCCATTTTTTTTCGAATTTTCTACCATCGTATTTTCATGTTTGATTAAAGTCTCTAATTCTCTATTTTCTAGGAATAATGTTCTTGCCAAATAGTTCCTATAAGTCACAAGTAAAAAATTACAGGAGATGTCAGTCCCGAGGTAGACCTTTAAAAAAGGAGACATCATCGTAAAAGTGCCTCACAGCCACCGTTTTGAAATAAATCTCTTTTAAGAAGCAATTGATGCGTAAACCTTTAAATAGGAATTTTAATGCAGTATTTTTGGAAACAATAATTACAAAATCTTTTTTTTTTTTTCAAATGGCCTAAGATCCATTTTGCAGTTTCAAAAGTATAAGGCTGGAATTCGACATCTGTCAAACTAATTTTTTTTTTTTTCAGTTGAAAGTCTGACATTTACGATGGATCACGTAACTATCGCACAACGCATTAATTTTATTCAAAACCTACAACAAAAATGGTGATTCTGCCACAGCCACATATTGAGCTACGCAAGCAATTGGAAAATCTGTGAAGAAATTTGAATAGACTGGATTGGTTACAGATATTGTAAGGCCTGTGCATCATCGTTTCGCTCGTATCACTGAAAACATCGAAAACCCGAATGTGTCAATTCCTCGTCGTTCTCAGGAATTAGGACTGTCTTACGGCACATTATGGCGTATTTTGCATTTGGATCTACACCTATATCCATATAAAGTACAGTTCACGCAATAACTGAAGCCAGCTGACCATTCACAAAGTCGTAGATATGTCGAATAGGTGCTTGAATAACAGGCTGTAGACGGCGATTTTTCGAACAAAATTTTCTTCAGCGACGACGAGGCAAATTCCTCACTCGTAGGTATGTTATTAAACAAAATTGTCGTATTTGGGGTTCTGAGAATCCTCAATCAATTGAAGAGAGGCCATTACATTCACAAAGAGCCACTGTTTGGTGCACTCTTTGGTCCACAGGTGTAATTGGTTACCTTACTTCTTCAAAAACGACAATGGAACGACTGTCACCATCAATTCGGAGTGTTATACGACTTGGAGAATATTTAGTTTCAACAAGAGATTGCCACATTCCACACAACTCGAGCGAATATGGCTTTATTGCAAGAGACATTTCCTGGCCGCGTAATTTCTTGTCGTGGGGATATCAAATGGCCACCAGGATAATGCGATTTGACACCGTTGGACTTTTTTTGTGGGGCTACGCGAAAGGCCGTGTTTATGCAGATAAACCTTTAACTCTTGAGCACTTAAAAACCAACATTCTTCATGTTATGGCTAAAATACCGCCCAATATGTGTCAAAAAATGGTTGAAAAATACCTCAAAAGAATCGATGCTTGCAACAATTCGCATCATTATGATGTTGTGTTTCACACGTAATATCAATGTTTAAACTTTATATTTAAAAAAAAATATCTTATATGTGTTTTATTTATGTTTACTTTTGAAACCGCAAAATGGATGACCCTGTATAAATAATTTAATATTTTTATTTTTACAGAATCTCATTAATGCACATCGTACCTAATTTCGGATAATAAATTCAAGAGTAGTTAAGGTACCTTTACATTACCACTCCAATGTCAATTGACGTTTATTTTGTATTTCTGTCAAAAACCAACAATGAATTCTTGAAAAGACGTAATTTCGTTCATTAAAAAATCTTTACAAAAGTTTAATTTTATAATCGTGCTTGAAAAATAAAATTACAAAAATAAACAAACAACGTAATTCTTATTTCTTTTTTTGTTAACAATAAAACTGGTATTATTTGTATATTTTTTATTCGCATCATCATTCTTTTATTCAGCATTATCTACAATACTCGTATACTCGTACTCGTAATACGATTTGTTGTCTGTTGTGCTCATTTTCAAGTTCATTGAAATTCGAGACAACATGTATCTGTCGGATTGGAATGTGCATTTATCTTGTTTTGATAAAATCAATGAAATTAAAGAAAACAAACGAAACACAAAAACAATAAAAACAAACTCCCCCCAAGCACATATTAAAACGCTGCGCTGGCGCTGGAGCACCTCAAAATTTGTACGTTTTATGTGCGGTAAGACAGTAACAAATTTTGAAACCGTATATAAGCTTGTTCGGTTATAACAGATGCGGATTTGCATAATTTTGGAAACCGTTTTTCACGATTATTCCAATGACGAAAAAAAAACTCATTTCAACTTCGCATCATGACATGAATAAACTCTCGATCTCGACACACTCATTTCGTAAATTGGACAAAAGCCATTTCCATCATCAAAAAAAGCAACAAACCAACCAACCAACAACGCAAAGCTACAAAAGAAACTTGAGGACTTTGAAACGCATTTTCAAAACACTATAAGTCGGTCGGTATTGCTGCACCACCAGAAGCAACCATTTTATCATCCTCATCATCATCGTAATGCCTTCTTTTTTAATGTTTGATGTGAATTTGAGGTTAAGTACAAACATAAGAGACTGACATCCAGCACTTTGACATACTCAAAGAAAATTCAAGTCATAAAAGAAAGTACCTGGCATATTATGAAGCTCATTCGGAGGATGGATTTTGCTAGCTTAGCATGAATGATGAACATCTAACTAAACACTTTGCCTATATACTTTGCCTCGTTTGTAAGACGCGCAGTTTAATTGTCTTTTGTTGGGCGCCATTATTGCATATTATATTATTTGGTCTTCGTCTTGATCTTGGGCTTGAAGTTGCTTAAAGAAATTAAAGTTAAAGACTTGGTTGAATGCAGTTGCCTTGATGATGAAGTTTTATTGCATATCGTTTGTGAAAACCTTAGAGTGACACAGAAAGTGTAGTTAAAGGGGGAAAATGTTGACCAAATCTTATTATTTACACAATAATTTGAGTTCCACACTTTTTAGGTTTCACTTAAGATGTGTCTTTGTGATAAATTGACATTGGCATTATGTTAATTTTCGATTTACTAATTTATTTTTCAATTTATCACAACCCACATGAGTTTGTTTATTATTTATTATTATTTCATGGTGGTGAATTATGAATCTTGTTCAAAATTGAAACCCACTTAAAATTATGTTTCCTATCCAGAAGTTTGGGTTGGGTGTAACTGACTTGTTTCAAATCTTCAAGCTGCCTCTAAAGTCACTTCAATTTTTTCTTAAATACATTAATTGACCATCTAAGTACAAATGATAACCATTTAACCATAAGTAGAGTGGGTTTTATAGATGAAATTATTGCAAAGAGGTAAATTTGAGTTGGTGCATATATTTGTCATAAAAATATATTATGGATTGGAGAAATTTCATAGTTTTCCACTTTTCGTACATTTACATACTTTGACGTTTGACCTCACCTACCTCAGACCTCTTATTCATAATATATGACTAAGTCTCGAAAGTTTGATGAAGTTGGCATTTTTTGTTTGTATTATTTTTTGACCTTTGTTAATGTGACTTACTTATTTGTGCAATTATTAAGTTTTGTATCTATATTTTTATTTTGCTTACCATTTCTTTTCGTAAAACTGACAATTGTTTATCCAATGTGGTACCAATTACTTCAGAAGTTCCATTGTTTAATCCGTTTCCATTCTCAACACAATCAACATTATTTGGCTCGTTAAAAGTTAAATGTGTACTGAGGCTTTTTGGCAAAGGTGGAAGGTCTGCCATAGATATTTGTCTGGAAATAAAGCAAAAGAAAAAATATGATTAATTTATTTATGATATAAGTTTAGGTTTTTACTTATTATATTACACAAAATATTTCTATTGTGCAATGCAAACTCCGCTATGTGTTCTGATATAGTGACGCAAAATTGTAAACAGTTCTCATTAAAGCACTAAAGCCGATTCCAGTTAAAGTAGTTCTTGATTTCAAAGGTCTTGTTTAAATTTTCTTAATTTTAAACACTTTAGCAACTCATCCAACTAAAGAACCTGTTTCAAAAATAGAATAGCAAACTTTTGTGAAACACGCCTAATTTTTACTGATAATAATGTTAACCAAACAGAACGCAACAATTAAAAACAAACGTCAAATTCTCTACAACCTGCAACTAAATAACAAAGTGATAATTTTCAACAGAAAAAGGTAAAATTTATGAAATATCTATTAAAAATATAATTGTTTACATTTTATTTAACTCATTTTAGACAAAATAAATAAACACAAATTATGAAAAACAACAGACAACAATATCAGATGAATTGCGGGCGAAGAACTATTGGCTGAAACACAAACACGCTTCAGCTTCGGCTTCATCTGCGTTACGATGGGACTGCTTCGAAATTGCTTTGAATGACATTTCTAATATAATATTTCTAAAATGGCACTTCTGTCATTAGCAGCTGTTATTTTTTCTCAAAAGTCTATTTTGATTGTTCGTGCAGTAAAAAATATGAATTTTGAAATAGAAAAAATTAAATTTATCGAGGGAATCCCTCCAAAAGCAAATGTATTTTGTTTGTTGACTTTTTTAACAGCTGTTGAGCTGTCAGACAAAACAAATGTTCAGCAAACTTGAACTAGAGCTTCCGTTTAGAGTCACATTACGTAACATTACGTTCTTTTCCTTACGATTGTCAAACGAAAAAAAATTAAGATCTTCAAGCTCTTCGAATGGACAAGCTCAAGATTTAAACACTTTTAACCTTTTAAATACCTCAAAATCCTCGAGAATATCAAAATCTTGATATTCAGAAAACATTTTTCTTTTATTATAAATACATAAATTTACAAACATTAAATGGATGCAGTTTACTCTGAAAAAATAAACATTTTGCTACTTTTAAGGTAAGACGAGTGTTTAAGCGTTAAAGTATACTTTATATCGTTTGAAATTATGAAAGAGTCAACCCTAATTCTGAAGGTCATTTTTAGAGTCGACTTCGAATTCAAAAATTATTTAGAATAGGTTTTGAATGTTAAAAAATTTGGGCCAGTACCTTAAATAATTTTGAATTTGAAACAGGAGGAATCTGAAATGTTTTACTGATGAGCGTTTATAGCAATCAGTAAATTTACGTCATTAAATTAAATGTCACTTTGAGGCTTCGCGCCTCAGACATTTTTTTTTGTTGCTTTCATCAGTAAAATTTTTAATGATGTGATCGGAACAGTAAAAAATTGGAACATCAGCAGTAAAACGAAATGGATTTTTTTTTTGGCTTTTACTGATAGCTATAACCGGCCCCTAAGTCAAAAATGTTTTCAACTGTTAGTAATTAAATACAAAAATAGTTCCTGCGAAGTAGATTAAATTACTTTGCACGACTTTCAGTTTTTTACTATAATAAAAGGTCTGAACCAAACGAGAGAGGGGGGGGAGAGGTGTTTCCACTAAGGCACCTCTCCTTATCCAGACGGCAGCGGACGAATTCTCGAGATGGAATCAACGGTGGCGTCTACAGTTCCAGTAAGGCTGAACTACTTAGTGAACACCTTATAGGGCTTGTACGACTTATTCGGAGCCCAGGCCTATAAGGAGCGGTTTATCCGGCTCCCCGTCCTTGGAGTTATACTAAGGATCTGGCCCTCCAGGTTGGGGGTTGTGCCGTCAGGGTGACTTCCTGACCACGTAAAAATTTTCTAGTTGCGAAGCACCAACAAGCCTCGGATACGGACGGATTCACTGTTGACAACCCAAGCAAACGAAATAAGGACAACGAACTTCGGATCTGTACGTGGAATGTTAGGTCCCTTAACAGACCACGTGCAGCCGAACAATTAGCGGAAGCCCTAAACTGCTGCAAGGCAGATATAACCGCCATCCAAGAAGTGCGATGGGATGGACCGGGCAAACGCAAACTAAAAGACTGCGATATATACTACGGCGACTGCTACCGAGAACAAAGGCAGCGTCTATTTGGGTGTGGATTTGTTGTTGGAACTAGACTCAGGCAAAAAGTCTTGAGTTTCAACAGTGTGAGCGAGCGCATCACGACAATCCGCATCAAGGCTAAATTCGCCAACATAAGCCTAATATGCGCGCATGCCCCAACAGAGGAGAAAGATGAAGACACCAAAGACATATTCTTCGAGCTCTTGGACAAGACATATGAGCAGTGCCCTGGCTATGACATTAAAATTGTCTTAGGAGATTTTAATGCCAAGCTAGGAAGAGAAGACATCTTTGGTGGCACAATCGGAAGATACAGCCTGCACGACACCACCTCCGACAACGGATTCAGGCTGATCGATTTCGCTGCGGGGCGAGACGTTCTGGTAGCTAGTACGCAGTTCACACATCTCAATATCCACAAGGGGACATGGAAATCTCCTGATCAATCAACCGTCAACCAGATTGACCACATTGCGATCGACGCACGACATTTCTCCAGTATACAGGATATCCGAACATTCCGAGGGGCCAACATTGACTCGAACCACTACCTCGTTGTAGCCAAGGTACGGCTACGGATATCCCGGTCCAAGCCAAAACAAGGAAGTACTGTGAGAAGTTTCGACGTTAGACGGCTACAATCGCAAGAGACTGCCATGTCCTTTTCCGATCGAGTCTCTAGTAACCTCTTAAGGAGTCCTATGCTGCATGCATTAAGCATTGAAAACCAGTGGCAACATTGCCTTGCAGCCATCAGAGATGCCGCCTCTGAAGTGCTAGGTTTCACACGTCCACAACAGCGAAACCCCTGGTTTGACGACGAATGCCGGCAAGCGCACGCAGCGAAGCTAGAGGCATACAAAACGGCGCTGCACAGAAGGACCAGAGCTGCTCGCGAGCTCTACGAGCAGAGGAGGAGAGAGGAACACCGGCTTCTTAGATGGAAAAAAAGAGAGCACGAGAAGCGCGCGATCGAGGAGATAGAGGGATGTTACAACAGGAATGAGGTTCGTAAATTTTACCAAAAGCCAAAAAAGAACTCCCAAGGGTACCAGCCACGAACCGAAGCCTGTAAAGACGATCAGGGGAACATCGTAGTAGAACCGCAGTCTATGTTGAGAATATGGAAAGACCACTTCTCCAAATTATATAACGGCGATGACGAACCGAATCCCGCTGTAAGGGAGGTAGAACCACTCAACTTAGGCGACGCAGATCAACAATTCCGCCTACCCGACCTAGACGAAGTGAAGATAGCTATATCTAAACTGAAGTCAAACAAAGCTGCTGGAGCTGACGGCATAGCTGCCGAACTATTTAAAGCAGCAGGCGATGACTTGGTAGGGAGCATGCACCAACTCATCTGCAAAATATGGTCGGAAGAAAGCATGCCCGATGAGTGGAATCTCAGCATAGTTTGTCCGATACATAAAAAAGGAGACCCTTTAAATTGCGCCAACTACAGAGGGATCAGTCTCCTTAACATTGCATATAAGATCCTTTCTGCCGTACTATGTGAACGTCTGAAGCCGTTCTTCAACAATCTGATAGGTCCTTATCAGTGTGGCTTCAGACCAGGAAAGTCCACTATCGACCAAATATTCACATTACGGCAGATCTTGGAAAAAACTCAGGAGCTTCAAATCGATACCCACCATCTCTTTATCGATTTTAAAGCCGCGTATGACAGCATCCATAGGGAAGAGCTCTACAGAGCAATGTCTAGTTTTGGCATCCCTGTCAAACTTATCCGTTTGTGCAGAATGACGATGGAGAATGCACGCTGCTCCATCAAGGTCGGAAAAGATCTCACCGATGCATTTGATGTCAAAAAAGGTTTTAGACAAGGCGATGCACTATCATGCGACTTCTTCAACATCGTTCTGGAAAGAATTGTGCAAAACTCAACCGTCAACACTAGAGGCACAATTTTCCAAAGGTCCATCCAATTACTCGGATACGCAGATGATATTGACATAATTGGAAGATCAAAGCGTGATGTCAGTGGAGCGTTTTTGAGCATTGCGACGGAAGCGAAGAAGATGGGTTTAGTGGTCAATGAGGGCAAGACCAAGTATATGCTGTCATCAAAAAAGGACATTGAACAACGACGTCTTGGACAAAACGTCACCATGGACAGCTATAACTTCGAGGTAGTTAAGGACTTTGTCTACCTAGGCACCGCTATAAACACAGGCAACGACACCAGCGCTGAAATCAAACGAAGAATAACTCTTGCAAATCGCTGCTTCTTTGGACTTAGAAGGCAATTGAGAAGTAAAGTCGTCTCTCGAGCATCTAAAATCACCATCTATAAGACACTCATCATCCCGGTTCTCATTTATGGCGCTGAGGCCTGGACCCTGTCAAAGAAAGATGAGAACGTCTTAGGATGCTTCGAGAGAAAAATTCTTCGGGTGATTTTTGGTCCCGTACGTATAGATGGAGAATGGAGGAGAAGATATAACGACGAACTGTACGGGCTGTACAGCGACACTGACCTAGTTAGCAGAATAAAAGTCCAACGGCTTAGATGGCTGGGTCATGTAGAGCGAATGGACATCAACGCTCCAGCCCGGAAGGTCTTCGAATCCAATCCCGAGGGACGGCGCAGTAGAGGAAGACCGCGACTCAGGTGGCGCACTCAGGTGGGTGAGGACCTCAACCAACTTGGCGTGCGAAACTGGAGACAGCTAGCTAGGGACCGAGCTGGCTGGAGACGCATGTTGGTTGAGGCCCAGGTCCGCCCCGGACTGTAGCGCCACCTTAAGTAAGTAAGTAAGTAAAAGGTCTGAACCAAATTGAAATACGGTGAAAAAAAAGGTTTGGCAAAAGCATTTCTAAATTACCGTATCGACCATCTGGTTTTTTTTCCATATTACTTTTCAGTGTCCTGATTCATCACAACAAAAACTAATTAATTAAGTCACCGTTATGAATTTAATCAAAAAATTTGCTTTCACTAAATATTGTTGCATTCATTAAGACCTTCAAAATAATATAGTTCTCAATTTGTAAACATTCTTTTTTGTCAAAAAAACAATACTTTGTCAATCTGGCAGTACTTTGTTTCAAAGTTGGTCCTTTTGACAGCTGTCACTTGATTACGCTCAGCTTGGTTTGTCATTTTGTAACCAAATTAATGAATCGCTTCGCGGGGCGCATGAATTTATCGAAGGAAACTTTTGATGAGCGCATTATCCCACGTCGCGTTTTGGGCCGGCCTGTAGCGTGGCCTCTAAGATCATGAAATTTAACACTGCTAGACTATTTTGTGTGGGGTTATGTGAAGTCGTTTGCCTAATCTCAAGACGATTGACGCCTTGGAAGAGAATATTTGGCGAGTTATTACTGACATACTGCTGTAAGCGGCAATACAACTTGTTCTTTAGACCTATAAATTGGCCCTTTAAGGTGTCATCTTACTGTTCCTTGATTGGGGGGGTCAAACTGACTCCCGTGTAGATGTAGGGAAGCTAATATATATATATATATATATGCTTGTCTACAATCTGGGAGAAAGAAGTACTTACTTGCACCTCCACGTGGTGGCCCCTGGACACAAGCAATGAGACTTCAGTGTATATTCGTTGATGAGCCGATACTGTCCAATTAATTATAATTGAAAAAAGGCACGCTGAGAATTGCACTGACAAAGGTCTCTACTTGTGAACGGACGCAAGAAGTTATTGTTTCTCCCATCTTGAGATTGAAAAATCTTAAGATCGGCGGAACGAGGGACCGTCGTCCTGCCTCAATGGGTTCTGAGGCTGACTTACTGACAAAATTATAAAAAACCACACATACAAGTCAGTAAAAAACGAAAATCGACCTCTTCCGTGAAAGTCGATGTTTAAGATAAGTTTAAAAGTTCGGAGTGACTCCAGTAAAAATCATTTTTAAAAAAAAAGAATGATGTTAAATGTAGATAAAGCTGGTGGATTGAGGTCCCAATCATGAAGCCGAGCGGTCACCCTAGGGTTATCTTCCCTAGACCCGTCCTATCAAAGATTCGAAAGATGGTGAGCCGGACCGGGCTATAAACGGCACCACGGGATATGATACAGCCCCATGATGCAAGGCATCATGATCATATATGGGACGGCCCCCGTAGTGGGAGTTTCGTGGTGGCTGTGGTTTATCCTATAATGCTTAGGGTTTGGTTCTTCGTATACCCTAGAAAAATCAAATTATGATAGAAAAAACCATGACCAAAGGTTAACAAATGAGGAAGGCATTTGTTAGGTCTTGGAAGCTTAGAAAGAGGAACTCACTCGAAGGTACTTGTTTAAAGAGTGGGGTAACTCTTATGAAATCACTTTAAGTGAGTTTCAAAAACTAAGCGTCAAAGCAATGTCAAGGGACAGCAAGTTTATGAAAAGTAAGCTTGCCAGTGAATAAGGGCTTACCGCTAGGAGTTACTGTTGCGGCTAACCTATCTTAAATCTGTTCCTTGATTGGGGGGGGGGGGGTCAAACTTACTTCCATGTAGATGTAGGGAAGCTATATGCTTGTCTATAGTCTGGAAGGAAGAAGCGCTTACTTGCACCTCCACGTGGTGGCCCCCGGGCACAAGTTAGAGAAATCAGTGCAGTTCGATGATGAATGATACTGGTCAATTCATAGTTATTAAAAAAGGCACAGCTTAGAACTGCACTGAGAAAATTCTCAACTTGTGAGCGAACGCAAAAAGCTACGGTTTACTTTATTTTATGATCGTTGGTAAACGATCTGGGTTAGAGGCTGACTTACTGATAAAAATTATAAAAAAAAACATGAAAATCAGTAAATATGTATACAAATCAAAAAAACAAATAAGTCGTCGGTATTTCATATAAGATTAAAATAAGTCTGAAGTGGAATTAAAAATCATTTTTAGGAATGATGTTAATTGTAGATAAAGCTCGGCGGATTGCATCCCACAAGAAGCCGGGCGACCACTTCTAGGGTTATCTTCCCTAGATGTCACTTCGTCAAAGACTTAATTAACACACCACTGTAGATGTGGTACCACGGGATATGTTGTAGCCACCTGGTTAATTCCAGGAACATATATGGGAGTGCCTCCTTGTGAGAGTATCGTGGTGGCTGTGGTTTATACTATATGCATGGGGTATTGGTTTTTTATTACTCAAAAAATCAATATATAGATGGACTATGCCAATAAGCCAATACCAAAGGTTAACAAATAGGTGAATTTGTTATGTCTTGGTAGCTTAGAAAGAGGAACTTACTCAAAGCATTTCGCCAAATAAGAGAGAGTAAATCTTCGCGTTAATCCTTTTGGTTATTTTCAAAAACTAAGCGATAAAACAATGCCCTGGGACAGCAAGTGTAAGAACTTGCAACCAAATTAAGGCTTACTGTCAGGTGTTGGTGTTGTAAGTAATTATCTTAAACTGTTTCTTGATTGCGACCGTTTGTGAAAATTGGACTCATAATTATATAGACAAAATTATACTTGTTTTCAACTTTTTTAAAGTTACTAATAAAATATTACAGAAGACATGGTAACAATAATAAAGCAATTGAAAAATATTTAACGATTATTGCCTTCTTTAAGGGCCATACTTTTCTTGTAACCTATATTATTCTTATATAGGCACATAAATTAATGTGTAAAGGGTTTTCCAATAATATATCTTTTGAACAGATGTCACTTTTGAAGCATTAATGTTTGTATCATAATTATGACAAATAACTACAAAAAATGAAACGATGAACGCTTCGACAGTCCGTTTTTTCATAAAAAAGTAAAATCTACAAAAAATAGTACGCAAATTTGGTAAACATTGATACATATAGACAAACTTTTAAGCAAGACAAATCGACAGACGGGATGGGAATTTATCAGTGTGGGTCGCATTGACTTGAAGTTGAGCGTCTGAAATGGAAAAAATCCGACATTTTTGCAAATAATTACGTATACTTCAAAAAAGTTTAGGTATCATATAAAAAGATTATACAAATATAATATCATACGAAGTTTTTAAATGTGATGATATTTTAATAGCTAAAACATGTCTCTAGTTCTGTTAAGATTATTTTCTCTAACAAAGTCACCTAAATAATTATGAGTATTCAAACTATTTAAAGCCAGTTCTAATAGAACGTTTGCATCAGTACTGTCTTCAAATGGTGGATGAATCTTATTATGAACAGCAGCTGCGATTTTAAACTCGTCCACCAAATGACTAGAAGCTAAATTGAAAACTTCTTGTCAAAATAGTTTAAATTCCTTTTAAGCCGGACGTTCACAACCCAACTGACTATATTTACACAACTGGATCTATTAACTTGCTCTGTTGTTGATTGAAACTAAAAATGAAAAATATTTTTATGATCTTTCAAATAATACCTAAATCATTGTCCTACGTGATCCATAGACAAATGGGGCATCTCTTTTAGCATTATGTGTGCTTTAGGTCATCGTTAACTTCCCATAGGAAGTTATTATATTTATAAATTCGAATTCAAATCTAATGAATTTTAAAGAGTTACGAGTACTTTTCTTTTCTTCACTTAACAATTTGTTATTTTTGCCCAGAAATAGGGAAGAATATCGCAACATATTTTGCGTGCCAATTTAAGTGCAATTTAGGAACTAAATTCACTCAAAAATGCATATTGGTTACGAGTATAAAGCTCTTTTCTACTCTATAGTTTAATGCCGCTACCGTAATGTCCTGCTATTAAAAGAATGTTCACCTCTATTCAGAAATATGTGTTTTCCTTTTCTTCTGTTAGGTTTATTTTGTGTTTGATTGTACAAATATACGACTAAACATGTTAAATGCGTTTAATAATAAATTATAGTAAATGTAATCGGCATATTTACTCAATAAATTAATAATAATAATTTTCCAAACAATTAAACAATTAAAGTCCTGATAATAAATATTATAAAAAAAAACCTAATGTACCTACCTAAAATACGCAATTTAAAGACGAAGGTATGAACAAAACATACAAATAATTCTTCAACTATTAAAGCAAATATTAATTTAAAAACTCATTAATGTAATTTACAAGAAAATAAACTTTTCTTTATTTGTTTACAAAGTAACTCATCTATTACACACTATAGGCGCAACCATCAATAAGTTTACAAACATTAAGACTTTCTCTTTGTCTTCAAAATTACATGCTTAATCAATGTTGAACTAATTACTTTTCTGATGGAAATTTTTATTACACTTCCTATATTTTATCATCTTTTGAGAGCTGAGCGCCACAAGAAGTTGCAAGCTACGAAATTATTGCAACGGAATTGCAATATTAATTTTCAATTGAAAGTGAAAATTAAATGCGTACATTGTATGTTTTGTATGGAACATAATCAATGGGTATTTATTTAAGCAATCATCTCATAAGTCATAATCATTAAAAAAGTTTACAATAAGCCTCTTATGATGGTAAAAGCAAAAAAAAAATAAAGACTCTAGGAATTTTGTACGATCTTCTTAAAATTTCCATAAAAGATTTGTTCCGTTAGTGTTATATTCACATTAACCTAATAAATTAAATATTTAACATTTATATGTACATGTTTATTTTTAATCCCTAAACTACAATGTGTTTTTATTGATTACTAATTAATTTATGTTTTTAGATGTTAAGCTCCAATTTTAGTTCGTTTTATTTAAATTTTTTTGGTGACTATGGCCTACATTCTAGAAGATGGAAAAAAAAGAATCTCCAAGTAGTTTCTCTTATAAAGTTTAAATTATTTTCTTTAGGGAGTGGTACATAAAATATATGTAAATGTTAAGATATTTTGTGTTATTGACATTTCCTTATTATGCTAAAGCTAATTAGATTGCTTTAATTAGAATAAAAATATATTAAATCGCTTGAAACTAATTAAAGGGTGGGCCAAATCCTGAAATAAAATGCACAAAATTACATTAAACGGCTTTTTTTCCATTATTTTTTTGAACCTTATGTAGTTTAAGAAGAGATATGTACCACGATCAAAACACTCTAAAACGCAGAACTGTTACAAGCAGCTCCAAGTTCATCCAGCGAATTCTGTAATTGCTCATAGAAGCAGCATAGATCTATGAACACTTCCCTGAAGAGTGAGAAAAGGGAATTTCAAGCTCCCAAAAAAATGGAGACCTGATAAAGTGAGAAAGCTGGAGAGGTATTTGCGTTTTGTATGCAGTCAACAAATTAGTAGTGAGAGATTAAAGCAACACTCGACGCTGATTCCGTACTGGATCCTTCTGCATTGTTTATCGGGCTTGTTGTGCGGAGGACGGTTATCCCGGATAAGCTCACCTCTATTATCAAGGTGACTTATGATGCGTCTAAATGTCACGTCTTACACGAAATCAGGTTGACAGAGGAGTTTGAAATCCAAAGTGGAGTCACACAAGGCTGCATCCTGTCACCAATTCTTTTCTTTTTGTTGATGAGTGATGTGCTGCGGGCTGCCTTGTCAAGAAACGGAGGAATAAGATGGAATCTGACAACAAACTTGAAATATCTAGATTACGCAAACGATGTAGGCTTGAAATCACATAGAATAGTGGATTTCCGTGAAATGGCAACAAGGGTGGATAGAAAGGCAGAAGTTTTGGGGTTGAAAGTCAAAATGGTAAACACTAAGATGCTCAGCTTCGGAACCTTTCACTCATCATTTCTGGTAAACATTACACAGCAACCAGTAGAAAAAGTAGAGAGTTTTCAGTATCATGGAAATATTGTCTCATTAAAGGTGGAACCAAACAAGATATCGATAGCCGTATCAAAAAATCTAGGTATGCGTTCCGGATTGTTGTCCAATATTTGGAATAACTCCCTCCGCTTGGAGACAAAGCTACGACTGTTTCGCTTTAACGTTAAATCATTACTCTTATAGCAGTACTTGGAAAATAAAAGCAATGATAACCAGAAAACTGCAGACCCTCTTTCATAGGTGTCTTCAAACCATCTTACTGGTTTTTTGGCTTTATCGTATATCCAATGAAGAACTATATAGGACATTCGGTCAGGAATCCATTGACACTATTATACGAAAGCGCAAGTGCGAGTTCATTAGACACACGCTTCGAAAAGGTAAAGACTGTATTGAGGGACAAGCAATGCAATGGAATTTATTCACTCAAGAAGACAGAAGAGTGTTTAGACCGAGGAGCACATGGAGAAGTACAGTCGAGAAGGAACCGTTGAGATTGGGAAAGAGCTCAAATACACCACCAGAAACTGCCCACGATGGCGCGTAGGAGTAGTTGAGGCCCTATGTCCTGCCAGGGAGCACCCTAGGCATATATAGGTCTGGGGACCTAAGTAAGTAATTAAGTAACGTATTTTAAGTGGCGGTTTTGGCTGTCACTTCAATTTTCCAATAACTTGTTGATGATTTTGAGCTGAAGCTCACAGATTGCTTGGATGAAATTGGTCTTAGGTGATGTTGTTCCCAGACTATTGAAATTACATCGTCAATTACGATGTCAAAATGAGAAAAATTGCAGCCCCGACAATGTCTGATAAAAGTTTTTAGAGAAAGTAAGATTATTGCAGAGGACGGTTAATCGTACAGATACAAATCCAAAACCCTTAATATATGTAAGTGAGGGTATTGCTCTTCGAATCTAATTAATTGCTTCGCCGACGATAGTATTCTTTTCTTTTCATTTTTATTTGCAAATTCTTATCCTTCTTAACTTATTAAATCCCGACCTATACACAGCAATGTACAATGGAAATTAAGCAACCGTGTGGATTTTAATGCTTGTAACATTATATATGAGTGGCACTTAAATGATCTTCAAAACTGAGCGTCTCGAAATTCTTATTATGTTCATCTCCAATGATATTGAATATTAATTCAAATGATTAAATATGCGATGTTGCCAAAAATGCTGCGCAAGATGTTGAGGTTTTCTAAGACGATGAAGGAAATGTTTCCATCCTCCAGACCGGCTATACAATTTACAAAAAATATATAAACGTCAAAAACTTTAGTATGAATCCCATCTCTGGGATGTTACTCAAAAAACTTACGTAAGATCCTTGGACAGAGATTCATTCCTAGCTTTACTACACGAATGTTTGCCACGGTCTGTCTTTCCCTTTCATAGAAATGTTCAAGAATTCAGAACCAATATACACCTACACCTCCTTTTGTTTCCTGATTCTCTTTTTTATACTAAAGGTATACAAAATCCTTAATTAACACACACTGTTAATTATAAATAAAAAAAATAAATCGGGTAGCGCAACAGTCCGTTGAGAACTAGGGCCTAGTGACTTACAACTCTCAACCATTCCTGTGTGCGAGTACTGTTGTCAGGGATGGAGGGGACCTACAGTTTTAAGCCGAATCCGAACGGCCAATTTGAGAAAGCACTTTTCATGACAAGAATTACTCTTGGAGAATTTGTCAATTCCTCGCAAGAGGCAGTACCCGTGAAAAAACTTTAGATGGCATTAGGCAGGGATCGAACCCAAGACCTCTGGCATGACAGTCCAACGCACTAACCATCATGCCACGGGTACACTGTTAATTAACAGAAGAAAAAATGAGGTTTTTACGAGATCCAAGTGCTGCAGTTTTTTTTTGTTTGAACGAAGCGATGGTCTGCTTAAGCGAATAATACAAAATTTGTTTACAGAATTCTTCAAAAGCTTGGTGCGTGAAATGTTGAGCTGATATTCATCACCCACATTCTCGTATGTACCGTACAACAAAGAAAAGGAATATGGTAATTGCCCTATCATAACACCTCACGAACTTATTGTACAAGCTTGTAGGTGCTTCATTTCGACCAAATCTTCTTTTCAAAATAACGATTTGTTTTTGATACAAAGCACTGAATTTGGTAAAAAGTTTTCAATATCTCAAAACATTGTTCAAGCTTAAAGCAATTCGTCTCGTTTAGCGAAGTTGTTTTATACTATTTATGTATGTATCAAGATTTCGAGCGGGAAACTGCTGTCAGTGTTAAAACAGTTATCAATGTCAAAACTAATTTCAGTGAAACACCCTCTTCAATTGTGTTTAGAGGAATATTCTAAGAATCAAAGGTAATAATTTAACAAATAATCTCTAACCACACCATAATAAAGTATAAGTCTCTAAAACTAGAATTAAAGAAATTTACGATCTATCTCCCTTTGGAATGAACTGAAGTGTACAATGTCATGGTTGAAAGAGGAAAATGTCTTTGGTGGATTAATTGGTTAGCAGACAAAACAATAAAGTTTGCAAAAACTCGTTTAAATTGCAAGCAATTAAAAGTTTTCAAAGTTCTTTGGGTTCCAGACAATAGAATCGTCAACCAAATAAACCTCTTGATACTTACCACATCTACATATATAAACTTCCAACTGACAATAAGTATAAAAATAGATGTACATTCAGTTTAAAGGTTGACTAAGGAAATTAAAAGAATTGACCTGAAGAACAAAATCTACATTAATCAAAATCTATGAATAGGTGAATTTTCTTATACTTCTTTTCTATCTCTTTGAAACAAGTTAAAGTTGTATTGTCTAAAAATAATTAAATACATTTTTCTTAACACAAAAAAAAAACGAAAATTTATGCAAGCGTGAAATGATTTCAAAGAAAAACAAATTTAAGAAAAAAAAATGAATAAATGCAAATTAAGACACTAAACTATAATACCATACCTTATTTATATTTTGTTAATTGAAGAAGATTTAATGTGTCAAATAAAATGTTAATGAAGTTCACTATAATAATATTTTACAGTTTTTGTTTTATCTTGTTTTTGAAGAAATAATTTATCTAAGTTAGGTGAATAATATAAAAATAGTGACCTAGTTCACATGAACAACAGAAATATGACGATGACCGACTGAAGACTGGAGACGAGACGCCCGCCATAGCCATAACTTAGACAACAATGGGTTCAATTTTTTAAAGAATTGATATATGAATTTCGAAGTGGTGTGGCGCGACGCGACGCGATGGACGTTATGTTAAAACCTTCGTTTCTATGATGTATTTTGTGAACTATTTTGTATGATTTGTTTACAGAACTCAAGTTATTTATGTAGGCAGCCACTTCACACACCATTAAGTATGTTTGTTTTTGGAGTAAAATTTAAAGAAAATCGTATATGTTTTTCATTGAAATTTAAAATAATTTGAAAAGTTGCTGTTTCTTATTAACTTCTCATAGGAAGTTATTGGTCCAATTTGTCAAATTAAAAATTTTGACGTTCGCGACGTTTTTTTCGTCGTCCATAGCTCAAGAACAAGAAGAGATATCGACTTCAATTAAATTTTGTTATACAGATAATAATGCAGAAAGGGCTCTCAAGAAAATTGCGTGGGTGGTTTTTTACCATAACTATTTAAAAAAAAGGTGAAAATGTTGGTTAACCCTAAATATCTCATGAACCAATAACGCTAGAGACTTGAATTAAATTTTATATTATATATTGTGACGTGATAGAAAGTATATTTTTGGAAAAAAATCCAACTAACGGTTTTTTTATAAATAAAAAAAAAACTGAAAAAAAAATTCGTCACCTCGAAAATTGTACGAACAAAAAATGATTTCATCTCCAAAACAATTTTGTGCAACGAAGAATAATGTTTTTGGCATCTGATGAAATTTTGAGAAAAATCTAATTGACATTTTTTTTTATAAAAAATAAAAACCTAAAAAAAACATTACTCAAAGTAGGTAAAAATTGAATTTCGACTCAAATATCTTTTCAAAAACTTGAGATTAAAGCTTCAAACTAATTTTATCTTATAAGAAATATTGTTTTTAACATTGGATAAAATTTTGAGAAAAGTCGAATTGAAATTTTTTTTTTACAAAAAATAAAAACCTAAAAAAAAAACAATACTAAAAAAAAATAGCTTTTCAAAAATTAAAAATATTGGCTTCAATCTAATTTTATCTCACAGAAAATATTGTTTTCGTAATTTTTTTATAAAAATCCAACAGTCAGTTTTTTCATTAAAAAAAAATCTACAAAAAATAGTACGCAAAATTGGTAAGAATTGATACATATAGACAAACTTTTAAGCAAGACAAATCGACAGATTGGATGGGAAGTTATCAGTGTTGGTCACATTCCATTTTTATTTTCTTAAAGGGTTTTCTCTTTAATTTGCCAAAGACACGTGGGTTAGAAAAGAGCTGTTCGTGTAATTTATATTTATTACATTTGTTGTTAAACTATTGATTTTAACTGACTCAAATTAAGCTATACATACATATGTATATACATAGGTTTGTTTCTTCCATAGTACCATACACAGGCAATAGGCATCTAAATTTTGAAAATGAATACAATTCTTTGACAATCCATTTAATGAATACCAACTTATTTTTAAAGGATGAAACCAGAAACTTCAAATATAAATAACTTAACAAAGAGATTAGATGAATGTATAAATCTATTTGTCTTTTGTGAAATGTTCCTGAAATTTAAATCCGCAATCTTCAAATAACCTAAATTATTGGCTATTATAATTTTATTCTATTAGTAATCTCATTTACAGTCCGGGTATGTGATATGCGTACAATTTCAAAGATATCATAATTGTATAAAAGAACTAGTTAACCTCAAGTTTAAAGCAGTGAAAATTAAAAGTTAGTGCTAATTTAAACAAGGTTTAAATTTAATACCATTTTTTTAGTGAAGTTTTGGAAATCTGAAAAATAATTAATGATTAAGGTGACTAAAAGGGATTTGTAACATAAAAATAGAGCATTGCATAAACAAATGGGGCAGGATACGATTTGATTTAAAAAATCAAATGTGAAAAATGTCAATTTATCGTATTGTATTCCCGATTCTTTAAAAGGCGACTTTTAAAATATTTTTAAAAGGCGATTTTAAATTTGGTAAGTGGAACTATTGCATGCGTGTAAATAAAATGAAAATCGTAAGTTTTGTCAAGAAAGAATATAGCTTTAAAGATTACAGTTTCTTTATATGTCGACTAAAATTATTTCAACAAATAAAAAAGTTTACCCGTGGCATGATGATCAGTGCGTTGGACTGTCATGCCTGTCATGACTGTCGATCCCTGCCTGTGCCACCTAAAAGTTTTTTTACGGGTTCAGCCTCTTGCGAGGAATTGACAAATTCTCCAAGGGTAATTCTTGTCATGAAAAGTGCTTTCTCAAATTAGTCCTTCGGATTCGGTATATAAACTGTAGGTCCCCTCCATCCCTGAGGAATGGTTGAGAGTTGTAAGTGACTAGGCCCTGGTTCTTTACTGACTGTTGCGCCACCTAAGCATGTTTTTTCTCTATAATAACTACTAAGCCTAAAATTGTAGGTTGATAAAAGACTTAAAAATTCGTATGATGTTAACATAGTATTTTCTTGCAATAATTTTTATTTGCTGATCAAAATTTTCACGCACTGATCTCGGGGTATCAACTGAAGAAGCATCGCCAAAACTTCACAAATTCAGAGGTGTCATAGTTTCATTCATGCCTTCCATACGCCATCTTCTGACCTTTTTATCAAAAATAAGAAAAACAGGTATCTGGCAATGCTAAATATGAACAAATTAAAAAAAAAAGTGAAAAGTCGGATTTTTAAAATGCGTAAAATTAATCTAATATAGAGGGTGTTTTCTTAGAAGTGTGATTTTCAAGCAGAGAAAAAACGCATATGCATACATAATTTACATAATTTAATATTATGGCCAATAAAATTTACTTTATTATATATGTAACGGTTTTCCACCACTTTTTGGCATACGGCCAGCAATAACGCGTCGAATATTTTCTGCAATAACGTTAATCGGTTCAGGCTTATTTACGTAGATAAGCGACTTCACATAACCTAACAAAAAATTATCCAGAGAAATTAAATCTCATGATCTACGAGGTCACGCTACTGGCCCACGACGACAATAAATTGATCGTTTCGTTGACTGTATGGAACCGAACAATTTTCTTGGTAATACATTTGCAATCGTTTTTCAGGAGTAAGTCCGCATTCATTATGAAATGGCAAATTAAACTGATAATAAATCAAGTCACATCTGTCAAAAAGACAACCTCCGCAAAAAGTGTTGCTAGTTTGAAAACTAATAAATAAAAAGAGGCTGGGATGCAACCCACACTGAATATGATGAAATAGTTTGATTTCAAAATCTAGTTTTGTTAACGAGATTTTTAGTCGTTAACCAATTTTTACCAATGTTAGTAGCGTTTGCGTAGTATTTTTTGCAGATTTTAATTTTGTATGAAAAAACTGACTGTTAGATTTTTATAAAAAAATTTTCGAATGTCGAAAACAATATTTTCTGTGAGATCAAGTAAGATTGAAGCCAATATTTTTAATTTTTGAAAAGATATTTGAGTCGAAAATCAATTTTTAACAACTCTTATTAATGTTTTTTTTTTAGGTTTTTATATTTGTAAAAAAACTGTCATTTCGATTTTTCTCAAAATTTTACCAGATTTAAAAACTTTATTTTTCGTTGCACAAAATTGATTTGGAGATAAAATCAATTTTTGTTCGTACAATTTTCGAGGTGACAGATATTTTTTTTTTTCAGTTTTTTTGATTTATAAAAAAACCGTTAACTAAAATTGTTTCTAAAAATATATTTGTTTGGTATCACGTTACAATATATAAAATTAAATTAAATTCAATTCTCTAGCGTTATTGGTTCGTGAGATATTTAGGGTTAACCAAAATGTTCACCTTCTTTTTAAATTGCTATGGTAAAAAACCACCCTCGCAATTTTTTTGAGAATCCTTTCTGTATAACAAAATTTATTTGAAGTTGATATCTCTACTGGTTCTTAAGCTATGGACGACGAAAAAAACGTCGCGAACGTACGGACACACGCACGCACAGACATCTCTCTAAAAATCTTTTATTTCGACTCTAGGGACCTTGAAACGTCGAGAAATGTCAAAATTTTCAAATGGACAAATCGGACCGATTACAATAACTTCCTATAAGAAGTTAAAAATAAATTAGGTGACGCAACAGTCCGTAGAGAACTAGGGCCTAATGACTTACAACTCTCAACCATTCCTGCGTGCGAGTTATGTCAGGAATAGAGGGGACCTACAGTTTGTTTGTCTTGGAAAGAATTACTCTCGGAGGCTTTTTCAATTTCTCGAAAAAGGCAGTACTTGAGAAATAAATTTTAGGTGACACAGGCAGTGATTGAACCCAGAATTATAGTCCAACGCACTAACAATCACCCCACGGGTACTACTAGATTGAAAACTACACGCCTAAAAAAACACCCATTACTAAAACAAAACCAATAATACAGAATTATAACATGTACAGTGTACACATATAAAACGTTTACAAAGAGTATTATAGAGATGAGTTGAAAAAGGGTTGGCTTTGAACTTGAATTGGAGTTGAGTTGAAATGACATTTGACACCTCACATTGCATTTATTTCTTTATAAATGTAAAATAATATTCATGTTGAATGTTAATAAACAAATTGTTTTAGGAGTATATTTAAATATAGACATTCAAATACACAGCTCTGATATTATCTGTCAAACCAAATCTTTGAACCAGGTTTTAAGTCTTCAAACTTTGACTCAACGCTAGTAACCTAATCGTAAAAAAAGATGTATAATGCATGGAAAGCTTATAGTTACCCAACTCTTCCTGCAGATATGATTTATAAAAAATCTTTCTGATTTCGCATACGATGATTAATCATGAAAGCCTACCGTAAAATGTCAATTATTAATTAACGTCATCTTATACAATAAGAACAGCCCATTATTTCACACCTAAGTTTTGTTAAATTAAGTTATAACACAAATGAACCTTCGTGCTTCTCAATGTATGATAAAAAAAAATGAAATGTTATTTGTATTTCGGAAAGTCTTGTCAAATTTAATCAATATATTCTTATTTCTTGATTTCCCCCTAATCAGAACAAAAATAAGCCTTAGGGTACTCATTACTCATATTATTACGACAAAAACCTTAACGTATACAGAGTGAGGGAAAAAATTGGTAATCATCTCAAAAGTAACCTAGCTTTCAAGCTGTCAAATTATCAAACGTTTTAAAGTAATAATAATTCCAAACTTTATCTTACGGCTTCTACATGACCTAAATTATAAGTTTAACACCCCAAGAATCACATAATTTTTTAACTAAACTTATAAACTTTCAGGATTATATTAGTTGAAGTATTATGCTAAATCATAACTATACATATTTGGATTACAAAAGACTGCGATTTTCTCAAATCCACTGCAAACCCACCTTGCTTTCAACTACCTCCTGGGTTATCACAATCACAATCGCCCAGAGAAACAGAACGAACTATATTTCGTATGCGTTTCAATGAACACATTCAGTGTCATTCTCTCACTCAACCGGCTTTTGTTCCGTCTCTGACCCAGAAACTACATCGCGCTGTCGGTTTTCACATTCACAAATTCAAATCCCACCACCAAACCAGCCAGCCCCCAGAAGCCCCCCAGTTAGAATGACAAGGAATATTGATTTTTCTTTTGAATTAATATCGTTTCGTTTGCGCCAGGGTTATCGGTGGTGCATATTAATTTTTCACTGCCTTCTCTCTGCCAGTGCCAGCGCCAACTATACGAGTAACCCAAGTAACTGGAAGGAGGGGTATATAGCGCGCCAAATAGCGCCGATGCCGAATCCAAGCATAAAGGAATATTGTGTTTTGATGAATGCACATGAACGCCAGCGTTTCGTTTGCATCGCAGGTAACTACGAGTATATGCAAATGCAATATTGCTTTAATCGTTACCGACCGAAACTAAGACCGAGCGATACCACTGCGATGGTGTTGATGATTGAATTATTATATCACGGGATATTCTCCTGGCAATCAAGCCGATATCGACATTGAATAAACGAATGTGACGTTAGGAAGCAGCGGGCGCAATCTTTGTCCGAACATCAATTAATACCTCACTGTTATCAACCTACATAATTTTCAGAATGCAGTTCGATTCGATTCCATTCTAATTCTAAGTTTTGCATCACTTCGCATAGCGCTGGTTACGCTAAGGAGAACATGATCAAACTGTAAACACGCACGGTTATGATGTTATATTCTATGAATAATACATAATTTTTATAATAGAGTTATGCGGGTACTACCCATACCGATACCAGTTGATGACGGTAGATGGTGCTGTCTATAACCTAGAAGGTATAGAATAGATGGTAGAACAATAGTTGTTATTGTTAAAAGCTAATAAAACTGCATGGAAAATCAAATAACAACAACAAGTAGAAGTAGAAGAAAAACAACATAAACAATAAACAATTAAATAATTTATGGGTCACGGATTGCCGTAATACTCGTAGAATGAATAAACTAAGTCACCTTGCATAATGCGTGTTATATTATAATTTTTATATTTTTGTATGAAATTGAAACAGATTCATGTAAAATTAGTTCTGCTTCTAGAACTCTATTCTATGAACAGCTTTCATGATGTCTTATATTTAATTTTGTTTCATTAAACAGGAAATTCGTGTTTGTTTAATAACTCTGTCACGTTGTATTTTAATTTGGGAAGTATACCTAGACCTAAGAGTAATTTGTAAAAGAAAAACAAAAAGGTAACTTTTTTGAAAGCTTATGTCAAAAACTATTATATCAGTCCCTTACTTGATTAAATTAAGGTCAGGTGTCATATTTGATTATTATTCGTGGGTGGTGATGCGACAGTAAAAAATATATACATACATACTTATAAAGTTATATTCATGCCTCTGGAGTATATTTTGGAATTATGAAATATCAAACTTGATATTTTTGTGAAGTACCTATATAAAATGAAAAAGAAAGCAAAAAGAAGGTTAAGTAGACGTTCTAGGTCAGATCTTTGATGGCTGGGATGGGGTGGATAATTTGGGGTGTTTTTTTTTGTATATCAACCAAAATTATAAAACAACAAATCCTTCAAATTTTAAATAGAAATTGGTTTTATATATTTTTAACATAATCCTTAAGAATTCTTTGAACTTTTTTGTGTATTTGGGTCAATCTGAAGACCTTAAGTTTAAGGTATTTATCAAAAGTCCCTGACCTATTTATTTTACCAGAGAATATTTCCTTCGATCCCAAATATAATATTAGTTTAAAACCAGTATTTGTGAATTTAGAAAAATGAATTAATACATAATTATTAACATTATAGAAATCAAGCACATTATTTAAAGTGAATCATTTTCTTAGTTGGTCTCATAGTTCGAAATATGAATTAGGTCAGATAGACCTCTTAAATTACGGTGTAAAATATTGAAATTAAGACGGGACAAGAGGTTCAATGCATCTTAATTAAATTAACGATTAAAACAAAACATAAATAACAACGTCATTTCTCCAGGCTAGGTAGATCTATAAGATTTAGACGGCTACTATACGAAATAAGATTTAATAGGTTATGCCAGCCTAGACCTCCTAGAGCAAATTTAAAGATTCTTTTTTGTTGGATTTGTTAAATTATTATTTTTTGTCAACTGAAATACGGAGTCCATACTTGACTAACAAACTCAATAATTGGTCTGACGAAAAAGGTTAAATAATTTTTTAATAACATAAGAGTCAAAAAACTTACGAGATTCAATTTGAATCCATCCTAATATTGAATTCGCCTTATTGCATGTCACATTAATATGTTGCGTGAATTCGAATCTTTTTATCAAACAAGACACCAGGAATATATAACTCACTAAAATTACAAATAATTTCGTGCACACCAGTTGTAGAAAGCATTCAAATCAGTTCTAAGCTTTTCACAGTTAAGATTATTAGAAATAAATATACTAACATCATCAGCACAGATAAAACACTTTGAATACTTAAAAACCGATGAAAATCATTTAAAAAAAAACGTTAAAAGAACTGGACTCAAATAACTGCCCTGGGGAACTCCAATAAAGTTTACGCTAAAACCTATTCCTCTTATTTTCTGTAATAAAACTGTATGTTTATCGAATACATTGCTGAAATATGTAAGAATACATTCCGTTGGCTTTTTTATTTTTCAAAAATCTTTACATAACTTCGCTAACTGCATAAGAATTGACAGTCGACCGGCCCTTCGAAAAACCATTTTGGTTAGGAACAATAATCGATTTTGTGGAAACTTAATTTTTGGCAGACTATTGCTTCAAAAAGCTGCAAAATTGCTTCCCTGGTATCCAGTTAACTTGTTTTTCGATATCAATTTATTCCAAGAGAAACTTTTAGTTATCATTTACGTTGCCAAAGTTCAAGTTAGGCAAACATTCTAAGGACTAAGGGAACATTTCAATCACGATAAACCCCACCCCCCACACACCTTTTTGCCAAATTATAGAAAGTACAACTTATTTAATACTTGAACTTGATTAAGTCGTAATTCACAACTTTTAATTTACAAGTTTTAAAGTATTAAAACTTTGATAAATATTCAATTGAAGATCGGAAATAAGATTTCGACTAGGCCAACTCATTATTATTGAACTTGCAGCCTGCAGTCACCAAAATAGTAGCGAGGATTGCTTTATAACCCATAAAAGAACTTCTGGAACTGCATAAATCACATCAATAACTTCAGTTGAAAAGGTATCGGGTTTTTCATATCGGTTTTGGATATCAATGAAATTCTTTATTCCTGTGAAAGTACGTTCGACGCCATTATGTATGAAACTCGATTTCTTTTGCATGGCCACCACGGGCACGCTTGCAGAAGTCCAGACGCTGAACCCAATTTTCGACGGCTTTCAAGCATAAATGGGCCGATACTGCTGCAATTTCACGTTCGATATTCGTACGAAGTTCATCACTCGTTGCTGGTTTGTTGGAATAGACCATAGATTTTTCTTAGCCCTACAGGAAATAGTCCAAAGGTGTCAAATCGCACGTGAGATAACACGTTCTCCAAACTTGGTTTCCAATAAATTTATTGTGGCATTCGCTGTGTGGCTTGTGTCGTCCTGTATGAACAACATGTCCTCCAAGTCCATATCATCGAATTGGGGCCAAAATTATTGAACGGTAGCGATCTCCATTCACAGTAACGTGCCGCTCTTGATTATCACGAAAGAAGTTCGGCTCAATGACGCCTCCGGCCCATAAACCACACCAAACCGTAATTTTCGGGATGCAATGATGACTCATGGAGTGCGTATGGATTGCTGCCTGACCACTACCGCATATTTTGTTTATTGACGAAGCTAATCAGTCAAGAAAATCCGAATAATTTCAAATTGTTGCTCAGCCCAATTCACGAACATACGACGCTTCTGGTGGTCAAGCGGCTTCAGTTCTTGCATCAATTTAATCTTAAGGATGCTGGCCAAGATCTTTTCGCAAAATTTGCCACAACGATGTCACAGAGATGCCCAACGCTTGAGAACGACGTGTGAGAGACACATTTGGGCTTTCTGCTACTGAAGCCTCAGCAGCAGCAATATTCTCCACACTACGGGCACTTCCACTAGATGCTCAATTGTTGATCTGCTCTTGGACGATTATGACGACCATTGGGTGTAGCGCTCTTAACGTTGAGGCCACTGATTCCGAAATTCGGTAGTAAATTTTAATAATTTCGACTCGTTATTGGCTCTTATATCTTTCCATCATGAAATGGCAAACCTTACTGAAGAGAAATGTTAAAAAAGCGGCAAGAAATATCGCTTCGTTTGCTGTCCCTGTCGCTCTACTTTTGTAGCGTCCCTGTTGAAAAACCCTATATAATCTAGATTGGAAAAGAGCTGGAGGCAAGCAACAACTCTAGAGTCTAGAACAATACATGATATCCATTGTTCATTAGTAAGATAAACTTATCCTGCAATATGTCACCCTGAAGCAAGGAACCGTTTTTATTTCAGTGGATTACTTCCCGACCAATTTACTAACCTTGGTTAGCTCTTTGTTGAATTTATATTATTCTCCCAATTTACACTCAAACGCAGTTTAGACCGTTAATTATGTTTAAAATCAGTTCAATTGCTAAAATGGAATAGTTTTAACCCATTAATTAAAGTATTTCATACTTTCAAGCTTAAACATCTAAGTACATATCTACTGTCAACCTTGTTTGGCTCAAAATCAAAAGTCAGTTAATCCACTAAATTCGATTCGTTTTAATCCCGGCTTTATTATTGCAGAAACTTATTTGATTTGCTTTAATCTGTTAAGTTCCTAAAAATTGAAGCATAAATTAAAATATGTAATTGTTAAGTTTAAAAAATTTGAAGATTTTTCAGGTTTAAGTGTGGTTTTTGCTTACATCATACATTTGAACTTCGACTGAAATTAAACGTCAAAATCACGGTTTCAAAGAATTCAGTTATCATTAACAATGTCAAAAGTTATGTAACCGGGTTACAAATCCTAAAAAAACAAGTAGTTTAACCAATACTAAATCAATTTTTAGCTATTCGAACAAATTTTATAAACTTTAAGCTTTGGGATCCGATTGAAGTTGGATCACACATGTGAACTTTGTTAAACTATCATTGCACCTTGGGTAATAAGCTAGATCGTCATGTCATCTTTGTATATAAAACCTAAAATAGATACTATCATCGTGGGTTTTTACGGGGGCGGCACCTAGTGGCAATGACGACATTAGCTATTGCAGTTTTTTTTACCTTAACTTTATATATAAAACTTCCAACGCCATCTTGAGGCTACGGTGAACGTTATAAGAAACAGCTTCATGATAACACTATGGATTTCATATACAAAGATGTCATCGCAATAATATGTTTTAATACCGAAGATGGCTCTTAAAAACACGCTTCAACCAAGTGGTACACTTTGCTTAAACGTCAAATACTGCATCTGTCACTCTCAGCAAAGTTATAACTGTCACTTTCAACGTCAACCCATAAAATGACAGACGTCATTTAATCTCTTTAGATATACAAAAATCAGTCATGTGAGTTAATGTTATCAACATATTACACATTAACACATATTTTAACATTCAAGAAAGATAACAAAAAATCATGGCTGTCTCTCAAACTACATATAATGTCATAAAATCCTTCCAATGGTTTTTACTGTTACTCCAACTCAAACTACAATCCTCTCATGTATAGCACATTGTTCTCAATTTGAATTTCGTGTGGATTTAACGGTGCATGTTTTAATTTGTTGGTTTTTACTTTTGTATGTATGTATGTTATCCTCTTTTCCACATCAAAGCTTTTACATTGTCATCTTCTTATTTTTAATCAAATTAATTCCCATGAAATGCGCAAAGTTTTATTTTTGTATTTGTTTATATCGTCGCACATGATGGGAAGTCTTTTTCATCTTTGGTCCATTATTTGTAGTACCATCAGTCTTTGTTGTTTTTTGGTTTTTTCTCACTCGCGGAAAAGTCAAAGCCCGGTGGCGTCCGTCGCGTCGGCAGTGGTGACGGTGATTAATTCAACCAGAAACAACAACAACAAAAACCGTTACATAAGTCATGTCAAACCGGAAGAACTCATGCGCCTATAATACGCGTTTGGCGTTTGGCGTTCGTCGGTGTTCCTATATCTACAAAACTACTGGAAAAAAAGTATATGAAGTGAATTCAATTGAATGTTGCGTTTTGTTGTCGCCTCCCGCCACGCCACGCCACAATGATGACAACCGCTTGAGCAGACTATGCGGGGGGAATGTTTATATACGAAACACGTTCCGCGACGTTGGACTGTTATCACAGTTAACCTGTTGGCCGTTAGTGTACATTTCCAGGTGCTGACTGGTTGCTCTATTGCTTAGTGACACAACATTACGTCCACCGGCCGCCCGCCACCGCTTGCCACCTTAACTGCCTATAGGCTTTATACCCGTTGACAAGATGAGGATATACCTAGGAGTGATTAGAGTGTCATTGGGCTGCTTGTAGCGTATTAATTTATTTTTATATCAACTTTATCTTCGAGGAACACAAACAAAAACAAAACCTGTTAAAGTTGCAAGATGTGATATTGGCTAATGTGGTGGCCTCCATATATTACATGTTCGTAATCTTTGGATCCAGCGCGAGTCCTCGTGAAGCGTCACAAGAAAAAAAAACACCTGTGTTCCAATGAGCACTCTTCATCATTATAACAAGTGTTATGCAAAAGGAAGGAACAACTCTTGACTTAAACGAGTAATGTGTCTGTGGGTCTCTATCTCTCTGTTTTAAAGTAGCTAAACTGGCTGGAACATTTGGATGGCATGTAGTTCCGTATTTGGAACACCCGTAGGCGATAGGTAGAGTTTTTTTTTTGTCATTATTTAAAATGTGTAGTATATGTACGTTCTGTGTGGAACAGAAGTTAAATGACACTTTCGAAATGTCGTGACATTCGTAAGAATGCAAACATAACAACTCAGATAAGAATAAGTTGAAATGAAACTACTCGTTGTCTTTTATCTAGGTCATAATGCAGAGCCGGATTTTATCCATATGACAAATTGAGCACCTGCTTCAAGTCACGGGCAGGAAGGTAGGCAATCTTATTGTCGTGTTATCCCTATCATTTCTGACATCTTTAGAATACTCCTACAGGAACAGACGTACCACTCCCAATAGGTAACTAGGCCACCAAGCGCCGCCGTCGTCATGGCTCCTTTTGGCAATTATATTCATACAAGTTAAGCTTCAAAAGTTAAATTTAGAATATCACCTTTAGCGTAAATAAATTCTAGTTGCATAATTTGTATTACCCCAGTGGAATTCAAAAATATTCAGACCTGACCAGACTTAACCTGCGGTTCATTACATATTTTAAAAATCAAAAATTCATAGACTTATTTCCTCAAAAGAAAATAAAGCTACCTAGGGCACCTTATTGTAAAAGTCTGTCAATGGTCAAATGGAAAAATAGTGTGTCAACAAAGGGCCAAAGGGAAAATAAGTTATGCAACACAAAAAGAGTTATATTGTGATAGTCTTTTAAACGTATAGAAGGTATACATTTTTTGTACCTATAAGATGGCCTAAAAAACAAAAACTGATATAGGCAACAAAAGTATTCCATAACAATTTCGCAATTGACAAAAGATATATTATCACAACTGAAGGAACAACCAGAACAACGGAGACTCGAGACTATTTATTATAAAATGAGATACCGTGGAGGGAATATCGTTAAATGTACATAAATTAAGGGGTTAAAAGTCATCATCTTATGTATTCTTATCGAAGTTTATTAACCTCTCTTCATTCATCAAGACTATAATAGTTTGTAAATGTTTCGTTTGCAGATGCCGCCCGCTTCAACAGCCACCACAAATTCTTGATGAAGTCTTTTCTCTAATTAATGCGTGTCATCACATTAAATGACTTTTTAATTATGTTTAATTCTCGCATAAGTACATAAGTTCACACACCTTTGGAATAAACTATATGGAGGTTCATTAATTTTCAATTATGTTGAAACAGTATTTTTTGAATTTACCAAAAGAAAAGAAAAAAAAAACAATTACTTAAAAACTGACGAAAAACTTATGAAGTTAGATTGAATCGACTTCAACATTGTTTGTCTCATGATGGAGATTAATTTAAATATAGGAGCTACGACATAAATAGCTTAGAAAAGTTACCCTGTCATTTCTCTGTGTTTTCCCCTTCGCAGCAAATGGATCAAATGTTAAAATAAATCAGTGGGTCATGTCATAAAAATATTCGAAAGCATAATTTGGA
The DNA here is from genome assembly GCA_920104205.1 of Eupeodes latifasciatus. Taxonomy (NCBI): domain Eukaryota; kingdom Metazoa; phylum Arthropoda; class Insecta; order Diptera; family Syrphidae; genus Eupeodes; species Eupeodes latifasciatus. The sequence continues at coordinate 372,212,551 of OV049924.1, forward strand.
GGTGTTCTATGGCGTGTGTTACATTTTTTTTTTTTTTGAAAAATGGTTTTTTAACTTCTGAACTTGGTAAAAACGTCAACTTTTGAATTGTATCATTATAAACAGTCATTACCAATAAAAAAAAAAGAGGCTGAGATGCGACCCACACTGATAACTTCCCATCCCGTCTGTCGATTTGTCTTGGTTAAAAGTTTTTCTATATGTATCAATTTTCAGAAAATTTGCGTACTATTTTTTGTAGATTTTATTTTTTTATGAAAAAACGGACTGTTAGATTTTTATATCGAATGATATATAAATATCGAAAACAATATTTTCTGTGAAATAAAATAAGTTTGAAGCCAATATTTTTAATTTTTGAAAAGCTATTTGAGTCGAAAGTAAATTTTTACCAAGTCTTAGTATTATTTTTTTTAGGTTTTTATTTTTTGTAAAAAAAACTGTCAATTCGATTTTTCTCAACATTTTTCAGAATGTAAAAACAATATTTCTTATAAGATAAAATAAGTTTGAAGCCTTAATCTCAAGTTTTTGAAAAGATATTTGAGTCGAAATTCAATTTTTACCAACTTTTATTAATTTTTGTTCAGGTTTTTATTTTTTTTTGTAAAAAAAACTGTCAATTCGATTTTTCTCAACATTTTTCAGAATGTTTTTGATTTCAGTTTTTTTGATTTGTAAAAAAACCATTAATTGGATTTTTTTCCAAAAATATAAATGTTTTGTATCACGTTGCAATATATAATATAAAATTTAATTCAAGTCTCTAGCGTCATTGGTTCATGAGATATTTAGGTTTAACCAAAATTTTCACCTTTTTTTTTAAACTGCTATGGTAAAAAAAACCACCCACGCAATTTTCTTGTGAGCCCTTTCTGCATCTTTCTGCCTTATTATCTGTATAACAAAATTTATTTGAAGTCGATATCTCTTCTGGTTCTTGAGCTATGGACAACGAAAAAAACGTCGCGAACGTACGGACGTACGGACATACGGACGTACGGACATACGGACGGACGGACGTACGGACATACGGACGTTCGGACGTACGTACACACGCACGCACAGACATCTTTCTAAAAATCTTTTATTTTGACTCTAGGGACCTTGAAACGTCTAGAAATGTCAAAATTTTCAATTTGACAAATCGGACCCATTACAATAACTTCCTATGGGAAGTTAAAAATCTCTAGAATTCTTAACGCGGTTATTTTGATTCGAAAAACCTTTAATGTATATTTTAAAGTTTTACAATCGTTTTGATATACAAAGTTTTCATGATTTGATATTTAGTCTTTAACGATTCTTACTTCATCAAATTTTTGTTTGATTTTAACTTAATAAGGAGCTATGTTTACTAGCGCAGACTTTTTCCATTGAAATCAACGCTTTTCTTGCTATTTACGATCAAGTTCCTCAAAAAAGCGTTTTATAATTTTTTATATTAAGGGATCTTTGATACCCTTTATTATGCTTAGAGCATTAGGAAAGGGATAGAGAGTTTGAAGAGAGTGTTAGTGAACATTGGTTTGGAATTCCTGAATATGGTAATGACTGGGAAAGAAAGAGTGTGGTAAGGTATTCCACATTCGCTTAGTACGGCTAGAGAACGAATCTCTGTACTTGACAGTACGACCGAAATTGTGCTCGAGGGCATTTCTAGAAGCGCGAGTAAAACGGTTGAACTGTTTAAGGGAAGAAATGCTGCTGTCTATTTTTCTAGAGCATAAAAGGTAAAAATAACTGTAAAAATGGTAAGCCAAGAAGCTTTACGACGATGTTCGAGCGACGTAAAAGATATGATAATGGTATTATCACCAGTCAGTCTAAATGTCCTAAGTTCAATACTGTACAAGAGGCTTAATTAAGTTGCAGGCACCAGCCCAAAGATGGCAGTTATAATCAAGCTTTGGACGTATATAGATAAGTCTTGTAGATAACAGCCAGATCAGGGGCGGACACAAATTTCAACATCTTAAGGCATTTTTGTCGACATCGCATACCGACAGATTTGGGCTTATTTCACATTGCACAATGCTGTTTAGGTTGGAATTTAATGAGCTTATCATATTTTGTCGTTGCAGTTCAAAGTCCAAAGAAAAGAGATGTGATTCTGGAGACAAATATGAAAAGCTAAGAGTAAATACAATGTATTTACTTAGAAGGTGCAGACAAAATAGAGCCTTGGGGCACACCAGCATTTATTATGTGGTTTTCGGACTTGAACCCGTCCAATATCACTTGTATTGAACGATCCGAAAGGCAACTACTAATCCAATGAAGGAGGATTTTAAGAAAACCTAAGACACTCATTTTCGACAAGAAAGCCTGATGCCAAACCCTATCAATTGCTTTTGAAATATCATGTACAATATTCTTACTTTCTCTAAATCGATGTAAAAATTTGCTCCGCTATTCGGTCAGATGCACGATGAGATCATCAGAAGACCTACATATTGCTGCGAAATCCGAACTGTCGGTCATTAAAAATCTTTCGATCTTTGAGATATTTATTGAACTGTTAATCAATCAGTTAACTTGGAAAGAAGGTATGTAAGTGCAATTGGTCGATAATTAGAGGGCAAGAAGGATTCGCCTTTCTTGGGGATGGGCTGGACAAATGCTGTTTTCCAATAACTGGTAACGAGATCTTAGGAGTAGTAGACAGATGAAAAAGTTTTCGCAGTGGTTTTGTCAGCGTTAAAAACACAATAGCGGGGATGCCATCGGGACCAGCGGATTTATGTGTGTTAAGATCTCTTCTGACTCTTGCCACAGCACGAATCCAAACAAGAAAAGACAGCGGAATCATGACACTCACTGTCAGCGTTTAATTGGCGACAAACTACCTAGCAAGGAGATTAGCTTTCTCTAAGGAACTAACAAATAAAGTATCATTGACAACAATCGTAGAAACCAAGGAAGAGGATGAATTACTCATGTTTTTCCACGAATGACACACATTTCTACAGCCTTTTGAACATTGCAGTATTTTTCGCCGTAATTTTTGGTCATGTATACATTTGGTCCGTTTGAATATTAATCTTTCAGGCCTCCTTTGCTTGTTTGAACTTTTCCCGCCTTTCATCAGTAGGGTTTATAGGGAAGAAAACTTATAACAATGGTCAGATGTACCTAGAGGCTCGTTGATCAGCTGAGTTAGGTGGTCTACGAAGATCTCAACATCCACATCTTCGAGTGTTGTCTGACCTGAGTGTTAAAGCCATGAAGAATTGTTTACATTGAAAACCCCAGTAAGGACGATAGGACGAAACAATTCTTTGAAGAAAATCAGACAAAGCATACAATTCACGAAAAGTTGATACTTAGTCTAGAAGATGTCTTCTTTGGACATTTGACAAGTATAAACTGTGCCATTATTAAAAATGGAAAAAATTCTAAATTCACTAAAAACGGTGACAATTTCTGTACAATTCGCAAAACTAAAGCATTTTTAGGTCATTGTAAGAAACCTTCTTGGTCGGGGTTAGTGAAACTGATTTACAAATTTAAGATCTTGGAACCAGTAAATGAAATACAAATGTACCTCTCAAAAACAAGTACAATTATTACTATTGTAGGCCTAAGTGTTGATGAAATCACAGTTTTGGGAATGAGGAAATAACCCTTTTTTTGCCATAAAGACATAGGTGTTAAGGTTTTCAAAGCCCAGTTAACACAAGAAATAAAACTAGTCGATCACTTTAAACTCTGTATCTTTGCTGATTAATTTCTTAAAATGCTTATTCAGTTATGAACTATTTTTACTTCGGAGGCTACGTTAATAACCAGAATTTTCGCGTTTACAGTTGATATAAAACATTAATTGTTGAAAAGCCTATCCATCATATACATGTCACTGTTTTGTGCGGTTTGGGCTGGCAGTGTGATTGAACCTTCCTTATTCGAACATGAGGCTAGTGCAACCATTACGATGAAGGCATAGCGCTTCCACGATATGATTAATAATTTTGTAAAGCTGGAATTCAAATATATTGATATGGACGACGTTTATTTTCAACAAGCCAAAAATCGCATTGTTTTAAGAAAATTTTCATAACCATGAAATATCTGAAAGGGGTGATCACAGTTGGTAACCGTCCGTAATCTTGGAATGTAAGAACGTGATAGATAAGGTCTATGCTAATGCTTCACAATGAACTCAAAACTTTAAGGGTTCAATTTGTGTAGTGGTCATTTGGTTTATACACATAATTTTCCATTGTTAGTGGCATACCTTGTAACGAAGCGTTACACTTCTCCTCAATCACCCCGAACATGAGACAATAAGGCCGAAAGAAATGATATTATACAGGATATTGCCATTCGACTACTCTTAATTCACAATAACTTTTGACACAATGTTTCATATAGTGAGTTGAAGTTTCAATGCCAGTTCGTCGTCTGCCTTTAACCAGATTAATAACCAATCTTGTGTACATTAAAGGAATGGATTCCCGAACATAGTTAGTACCTCGAGTACAGGAACATCTCGTAATTTTCTCCCCGTTTATTTCGCCATTCACTTCTTCCAAGTTTATGACGGACAAGGCTTAGGCCGAACGAATATTCTCTACCTTTCTGATAGGTGCAAGCCCAACGTCGTGGCTAGTGCTCTGCTCAACATAGTCTCCGCTAACTTTAAGAACACGTTTTTTTTCTTTTCATTCGGAAAAACCCTAGACACCGACGCACGCACGAGTCTAGCCTCACGACCTTCTTCTTTGGAGATAAATAAGCATCCCATCGACACTATGACATCATTTTTTATTTTCAACATGATAGTGTTAATGTAATCAACCTACAAACAAAAGTACACCAATGTTGTTCAGCAGGGCGTATACGTACTTATTTATTTAATCGAATTTAAAAGAAATTTTCGTCAATCTTCATTGATAGGCAAAATAATAATAATAAAATAATGATACTCCTTGCTGCATATTATTTACAGACCTTTTTGTGTATCATAAAGTTCTTTAATTAAAAACATAACTTACAACACAAAGTTCTATTTATTCAACTTTGCCTATTATCCAGAATCTTTTCATTCAAATAATTATTCTAATCAAACCTATCGACACTTCCAAGTAATAAAAAAAGAGGAAGGTATTTAAATACATCAGATAACTATGGCATTTGTTGACATTATGCTGATATCATATACCATAGGAGACTGAAGTCTAGACAAAAGACACATTTAGTTCCGTTTTCATTCTTCTATTGCAAAAGTAATCTTTAAGAGTTGTCAATTTACTTAACTTTTAAGGAGAGAACATAATGTATCCCAACCTTTATAAACTATTCGTATTGTCACATAGGGTTGCCGCATTTTTATTTGTGACATTTTCCTCTTGGAATTTTTACTGAATTTAAACAACTAAATTTGATTACTACAACTAATTGTTGAAATCTGTTAAAAATTACGGAACACGGAATTTTCTTTTTAAATCCATACACATTGATCTTGAGTTGATAGTAGGCTATCAAGACCTGAAGTACTTAAACTTACAATTTATAATGAGGAACCTAAGTACTTAAGCCCGTTTAGTGAAGAAAATTTTTGTCTTAGAATACAGAATTAAAAATTTTGTACACTTGAAGACTATAACTCTTAAAAAAAGGTATACCTCTCCTGACATTTCCATTCGATCAAATACTACGTCAGTGGTAACTCTCTTATAAGAAGTCAATAAACCTAACTATGGGCTGTCATAAACCCCTGGTTATTATTATTGCGAATACAAAACTGAAAAAGGGAAACAACTCTTTATCGTACTATGATGGTTTGGTTGAATTATGTTAGTCATAATTATTGTCTGTCTGGAAAATGAACTACAATATAAGTGACGGTTAAAAGTTGCTGGACGCAACAAATTTAAATCAGAAACAAGCAATAAACTCCGCGCACGAAACTTTTAGTTCCATTATACTCTCTATCTTCTATATAACTTTTTACATATACATAGGTGCATGAGCATTGCGAATTTCATAACATATAAATGCGCGGAGTTGCCCCTAAGTTGTAATTTCCACTTTTGAAATTATGGCCCAAGCTGAAACTATTAAAGAAGGAAACAAAAATAGATTGTAGTGCAGAAAAAACGAACCTTTATTTGAAAGCTTATGTATTTCCACTATATTTTGAAAGTCGTACAAAAGACTTTATTTGTTTAATAATAGACTCTCAAAATAAAGTAATGTTTTACTTGGCAGCTAAATGTTGTTGTTTTTTTTTTTTCTTTGGAAGAGTGATGAAAGCCTTCAATTGAATTCAATTGATGCTGTATTACAAGTTGATGTATTTCATCTTAAGTGGATCATCAAAGCAGTCTGCAAAAGAGACTAAGAAGAGACCATATACGAGTGTAGCGGCGACCATGCCATAATAAAACTTATGCTCCTCGATTAAATTGAGATGCTATTTATTGCAACAAAAATGTGCAATCTCTGCCAAGAAGGAAATATTATTTAATGGGAGTTTATTTCATTTTGTTTTTTTATAGGTAATATAAATCAAATTTGAAATTCGCAAAAGATAAATTTATTGTTAGATACTTTAGTTAACTATATTACTCGTATTTTCTCTTTCCGATTAAAAAGTAGGTAATGGTTTTTTGTTGAACGGAAATTACTGCAGTTTCCTATAATCATATTGGTGACTATAATATCGAATGAGAAAAAGATAAGTCATTAAAATGCATGTTATGGTATAACAGACTGACAGAGTGTCATAATTTTTCTCCATTTTTATTATTTACATTTATAAGTAAGCCGTAAAAATTGTGTTAAAATCTTTATCAATAGTAAAGGTGTTGCCATAAATTTTGTTCATTATATAATAAGATTTTGAAATTATGACATTTCACAAGATATTTTAGGTTGCGTTTTCGTCGACTAACTTAATACCTTTTTATCGTTGCAACAACACAAACAATTTAGACAGCTTTTTGATAGATGCTTTGATAGTTTGTAATTGCGTATGTTAAGAAAAAATACGGTAAGGGAAAAGCAAATATTTTATATCTGTCAGAACAGTTGTCCAAAAATTTTCGATAAAATATTTTTGTTTGAAAATTCTACTCGAAAGCAAGTCATATGTATGTATATGTGCCTTCGAAGTCAGTTATAGCTATCATTGGCTTTTATCATTGAAACCAATCATTGGAATAGCTTTCATTGAAATTTTCTATCGTCATTGGATAAATATTTAGCATTTCGTAATTCAAGCATTGATCAATTTTTTAAAAAAATTTAGAATGTTTTTTTTTTTAAATCAACTTTAATTGGATTTTTCTATTAAAAACTTACTAATAGATGTCAAAAACGTTATACTTTGAAAATACTAGTCGAATTTTCCCAGAAATAGATTATTACTTAAACACATTCATCTGGTAGGTTTTAATTTTGACGGAGAACTTATTTTATAAAAAATAACCTTTATGCTTTACAATAATTTATTTATTTTTAAAAAGTAGAATAGCTTTGAAGTGATTTTAAGAAGAAAAACATCAATTTAACTACCATACTCACTTTATTTCCCTAAAATTATTGTTAATTTCCCATAGTTAAGGGAAGAAAGTTTTTGTAATCGATCTGATTTGTAAAATTATAAATGTTTATATTTCTTGACGTTTCAAGGTCTCTAGAATCTAAATCAATGATTTTTAGAGAGATGTCTGTGTGTACGTACATTCGTACGTCAATACGTCCGTAATACCATTTTTCGTCATCCATGTCTCAAGAACCAGTTGAGATATCGTCTTGAAATAAGTTTTGTTATACAGATAATACAGAAAAATGCAGAAAGGACTTTCAAAAAAATATGAAAAAAATCTTACAAACCAATGACTTTAATAAAATGTTATATTATAAATAATGTGACGTGATACCAAATTGATATAATTTTAAACAAAAATCAATTAACGTTTCTTTAATTAAATCATAAAAACTGAAATAGATTTGTCAACTCGTATATTTTACGAAGAAAACATTTTATTTCCAATATAATTTTATGCAACGAAGAATAACTATTTTGATATCTGGTACAATTTTAAGAAAAATTGAATTGACAGTTTTCTTACAAACACTACCAAAAGTTTGTAAACATTCATTTTCGACTCAAATATTTTTTTCAAAAACTAAAGATATTGGCTTCGATCTTGTTTTATCTTGTATAAGAAGTTGTTGCCAACATTCATTACAATTTGTATAAAACCCCAACTGTCAGTTTTTTCCATTTTATGCTAAATTGTCTTGTTAATTTAAGATAATGGTCTTCCAAAAATGTTTATATTAGAAATAAAAACTTTCAAAAAATACTACTAAAATTTGTTTTTGGCTCGGGAACAAAAATAGATATTGAAACTTTTTTTTTATTATATGCTAAATATTGTTACCAACTTTTAGTAATTTTTTTAAGAAAAAGTCAAGTTACAAAACCTACAAAAACCTGGTAGGAAACGGTTTTCGACTCAAGTATTAGGAGAAAAAAGAAAGATATTGAATTAAAATTTATATATCTCAAACAAATATTGTTAATGTGTTGCATCCCATCATCTTTTTTTTAATGTTTGCCAAATTTCAATTCAGGAAAGCTTTTCAAAACAATTGTTTGAAAATATTTTCATAACCAATGGCGGATCCAGGGGAGGGGGGGTCGTAGGGGTCATGAGCCCCCCTGGGAGATAATTTATTTGCTTTTTCGTAGGAATTTCCTTCAATTCAAAACTAATTGTATTGCGTTAATGGATATGACCCCCTATTATATTTTGAATTATTTATTTTTGTATATGAAAACAATATTTGTATTTTATGTACTTCCTTAAACTTTTTTTAAACTGAGGACTGGACCAAGAACATAATATGAATCGGAATTCAGCATAATTCATCAACTTTTGACCAACTGACGATCCAGGGGGGGGGGTCATATGAGCCATAAAGCTTATAGAGTTTAGTTGTATAAGTAAAGAGTTCCATCTACATATATGTATGTAGATTTATTAGTAATTTAACGACATTCATCAAAAAGTGGTTTGCTGTCAAAAACAACTGAAATTTTTGTTTTCACTCAATTTAGAATTTGAAAAAACTTTAGTAATGCTATAATTTTCATAAAAATTGTTTCTAAGAAAAAGAGCAAATGTCCGTCTGTTTGTCTTTCCTGGCTCCTACAGTCCAAACAATTGTGTTGATTGAAATTAAGGTTTTCAGCCGATTAGCGTAGGGCGTTTTTTTTTCATTTTATTAATACGAAAAATAACAGCAGTCTCCATACAAATTTGTTGGTTAAAACATGTGATTTTTCTTAAACTTTTTCTAAATTTTGTGTTCTTAATTTGGCTACTTTCTACAAGAAAAACATATTTTGGTATTGCTCCAGAAGGGTACCCCTCAAAAACCTTTTTTTTTGGACCGATTTCAATAATCTTCTCTTTCTGTGCAAGCTCTTTTTGATGATTAAATGATCAAATTGGTGATGATTTTTATGATCAAAAATGTATTTTTTTTTTTGATTTTTAAAAAAATATGAATTTTGTTTACGAAACTCGATATCTCAGAAAGAGGTCTACATTTGTTGACGAAATTTAAATGTAAAATGTACATATATTTATAAGCTCTTTATTTAGTGCCTACCAAAAATATTTTTAAGACAAAATTTCAAATTTAAAATGGTTTTCGAAAAAAATAAGTTAATCTAGATTTTTGACAAATAAAATGGCATTTAAATTTTTGAGAAAAACTTATGTTACAGGTACATTTTTAAACCTTAAAATATAGGAAATATTTTTAAACAGACTTTTTGGAAGAAATTAGCAAGTTCTAGCGACCCAGTCGTGCATTTTTTTTATTTCAAAATTGGTTTTCTGTTGAATACAAAAGATCTTAATAAATTAAATGAATCTACTTTTAAGGTCAATTTGCTTTGGATGCTCTAGAACTAATATTTAAACACGAATTTCAATAATATAAATGTCTCAAAACGAGCAAAAGTGACACTTTTGTTAAACTAATGGCTAATTGAAAAACATAATAGACGGGTCATATCTATTGATATACAAGCTTTGAATCTCTTGAGATTTGAAGTGAAAAGAGATTCTGAAACGTTTAATTTGTGATTGCCACACAAACGTTTCTTCGCAACTTATTTGTTTACCTTAATTAGTTTTAATTTAATTTTTTAGAGAAATTATGTACTTATGTAAGTGCACCTATATCCTTAAATTCAAGAACCAAAAATTTTTCTCTCTAATATTTTTAAGTTTTGTTGACTCCTTTAAGGTCAAAATACGAGTAAGCAGACTGATAGTTATAGTAATAATAGACTCCCGAAAATTGAGTTCGAAAAAACTTCGTCAAAAAAAGCCCGACATTTCTTCATATCAGATCATCTCCCATTTTCTGGATTTTTGATTTTTTAGCGTTCTTAGCATAAATAGAAATGGATACAAGAAAAGTATATTTTATTTTTGGAAAAAAAGCTACGTTTCAAAACAATTTCTTACATTTCTGCGTGAAATGCAGCAAAAACCCTTTAAACTCTTGTGTTTTAGCTCTTAAATATGGCATATTTAGAAAACTTTTTGAATCTAGGAATGCTTTCATATGTAGGGAGTCATCCAAATTAAATAGTTAGACCATACTTTGCTGGACAACAGTGTTCTAAAATAATTTGATAACTAAAATTGTCATTTTAGCAATCGAAATGTGTAAAGGTTAGGTTAATATACTCGTACACATTATGTTATTTAAATTTTGTTAGCCTCCTTTACAAAACATTAAAGAACATTTTTAAGCGGTGAGTAAAAACGCATCTAAGTGTGTGACCCCCCCCCCCCTGATGAAAAGTCTGGATCCGCCCTTGTTCATAACCCCTATAATTTTTTAACAAAAATACAAAACAAACTTTGCCAAAACATTTTATTTCAGCATCGATCAAGGTCGTCTATTATTATATTTTAAATTATTAAATTCCTAAGAATTTATTATCACATTCGTGATTTTTAGCAGTTCATTGTTATAATTTTATACCTAGAACTCCATCAATTCAACTCAATCAAATCTTATATTAATCTTTCAAAAAATAAACAGTAGCAATCAAAATGATGACTAACTAATTAAGATAGTCACGCTATCGTCTATAGGCTATAGCAGCTTCATATATAAAAGCGTCCTCGTTGAGAATGATTCTCCCCAACCAACAACCGACGACGTTAAACCAATAATTAGATCTTTCTTCAAATAGTGTATTTCATGTGTGAATGCAAAAATGTTTTTCGACAACACAGATAAAAATTGCTCATAGTTTTTGCGAGACGTTAATTAAATTAGAACATACTAAGCAAGTTTAAGTTCAAGTTTAACGTTAGTATGATAATTGTTTTAATATTTTTTTATTTCAAGCTTATTTTTGCACATTTGTTTTATTTTTATGACCCATAGCTACGAGTACATTCCTAGAATTAATATCACAACGTTGATGGTTTTGATGTAATGAGATATTCTGGAATTCTGTAACTTAGTTCATTTAAAAAATACAAATATTTCAAAGTTTTTATGTTCGTTTGGAAATGTGATGATGATGAATCATTTAAATATAGAGTCAAAGTCTACTTTTTTTGTATGTACGACTATCATTTGCAAGAGCATTAATAAAAAAGAAGTTTTACGTTGATTGCAAATTTTATGTACACAACGTAAACAAATAAATTATAAGGAAGTTTATATTGAAGGCTATTTTGTATTTTGATGAATTTCAACTTCAACTAAGTGATTCAAATAATAAAACTAGGCATGGATTTGAATTGGTAATGTTCTCAAGAAGGAATGGAAATAAAAAGAAAAGAAACATTTATTTATAAGATTCCTAAGTTGACCTTAGGTTTTCTTTGAGATTGATTATTTTTTCTTTTCAAATTGCGATGTTTCAAGTGACGTACTTAATGTTTTAATTTAACTATTTTTCTTTTAACTTGAGTTAAATAGAAAAAAATTATGAAGTAGATCAAAACAAAATCACTAATTAGTATTTGGATTATAAAATTAATGTAAACCAATGAACTTGATGTTATTGAACTTGATTCAAATTCTATAAATATTGATTTTTATAATTACCTACTATGGGTATCACTTATAAGGCACCACTAAATTAATCTAATAGGTCAATTTGAATATTTTGTACATTATGATAACTTTTTCAATCATACATTATTTTAATATGCACAGTTATACTTACTGGTTTCTTTTGGACTTATTTTATCAATATATTGTATACATATATTGCAAACATTTTGCATAAATGACAAAAAATGTTATGGTACGTTTATTAGGGATAAAGGATTTCATGTAGAGTTATGTAGAGAGTTTACAGAAAAATTTAATATTTACTTCAAACAAAATTCTGAAACAGCTGAATTTTGATGTAGAACTAAATTTGCACACTATTCATGGCTGAATCACAAACACGCTTCAGCTTCGGCTTCATGCATGCTATCACAATGGAGCTTCGACCTCACGTTTCGTTTGACAATCGTAAGGAAAAGAACGTAATGTAACGTAATGTGACTCCAAACGGAAGCTCTAGTTCAATTATCTGAAAATTTGCTTTGTCTGACAGCTCAACAGCTGTAAAAAAATGTCAACAAACAAAATATTTGCTCTTTGGAGGGATGAAATAATAGAAATGTCATTCAAAGCAACCTCGAAGCAGACCCACCGTAACGCAGACGAAGCCGAAGCTGAAGCGTGTTTGTAATTTAGCCATTAGGGTTTCTTAAAAGAATCCTAAACGTACGTACACATACGCACATACAGAGTTCTCCTTAAAAACATTTCATTTAGATTCTAGGGACCTTGAAACGTGGAAAATGTCAATAATCAAATTGATTAGGTTTTTCAACTTTCTTGAATTCACCTCCAAAAAAAAATGTCAAAATGACAAATGAGTTGTAATTTTAAATCATTTTATTTTTCTGAGAATTTACCTGGTATGAAATCCGCTAAACTTATACATAAGTGATTTTCACATTTGTGATAGTCAAATGCAGTTATCACAGAGCTTTCAGTCTGAGTAAGGAGATTTAACTTAATTGCATTCGATTGCACAACTTCCATAAAGAATTTTCAAAACAATTACTGACAGCTTAAAAGACTTTCATTTTGAACGACTCGCTAGTGAGTTGTTGAAATTTCTAAAACTGAAACAATTCAAACTTCAAAAATGCATTGGCATTATTAATATTAAATACAAAGATGGTGGAAATTTTGCAGTCACTGTTTGCAAAACTAAAGCACTTTTGGTAGTCTAAAGGCACTTACCCGGCCGGCAATAGTGAAATTTATCGTAATTGATAGTTAGATTAGGTAAATGGGCTGTAGATTGCTGACGTTATCGTCAATGTAGAAATATTTTGATATCCAGAAGTATTGAAATCACTGAAAATGTTAATAAAAACCTATGATATCTATGGATTGTCTTGCTATAGCCATTTAGAGACTTTAATAAAGCCTAATAAATGAGCTGTGTCTTCTTGCTCATCCTCATCACTGCAGCCTTTGCGCAAATAATCGGTGGTAAGCCGCATTTGTCCGATTTTTCGAATTGATAATTTTGACATTTCGCGACGTTTCAAGACCCCTAGAGTCGAATTAAAAGATTTTTAGAGAGATGTCCATACGTCTGTACGTTCGCGACGTTTTTTTCGTCGTCCATAGCTCAAGAACCAGTAGAGATATTGAGTTCAAATAAATTTTGTTATACAGATAATAATGCAGAAAGATGCAGAAAGGACTCTCAAAAAAATTGCGTGGGTGGTTTTTTTACCATAGCAATTTAAAAAAAAGGTGAAAATTTTGGTTTACCCAAAATATCTCACGAACCAATAACGCTATCGAGTTGAATTAAATTTTATATTATATATTATGACGTGATACCAAACTAATATATTTTTAGAAAAAATTACAACTAATCGTTTTTTTTAATCAAAAAAACTAAAAAAAAAATATTTGTCACCTCGAATATTTTACGAACAAAAAATGATTTTATCTCCAAAATAATTTTGTGAAATAAAAAAAAATGTTTTGGACATCTGGTAAAAGTTTGTGAAAAATCGAATTGACAGTTTTTTTTAACAAAAAATAAAAACCTAAGAACAAAAATTACTAAAACTTAGTACAAATTTACTTTCGACTCAAATATCTTTTCAAAAATTAAAAATATTGGCTTCAAACTTATTTTATCTCACATAAAATATTGTTTTCGACATTCGGAAAATTTTTTATAAAAATCCAACAGTCCGTTTTTTTCATAAAAAAATAAAATCTACAAACAATAGAAGATATTGACTTCAAATTAATTTAATTCATCCAATTTGTATTTGTTTATATAAGAAATAAACATTTTTAAGAATTGTTGCTAAATTTGGTAAAAATTGGTTTTCGACTAAAAATCTCGTTAGCAAAAATAGATTTTGAAATCAAACTATTTCATCAAATGCAAAATATTGTTGGTAATTTTTAAATCTTTTAGAATAATTCAACTGACAACTTTTTTAACAAAACACGAAAACCTATACAAACCTTTTAAGCAAGACAAATCGACAGACGGGATGGAAAGTTATCAGTGTGGGTCCATCCCAGCCTCTTTTTTGTATGGTAACCTAACAAGTTAGGCTCACAAGCAATCGTAGAGATTTTTTATCTAGGTGAATAGTCGAACGCGGTCTAGTGTTGTTGAATTTAGGCCATAATTTTCTGGCCGTGTCATAGGTTTCAAGGCTTTTACATATTTCATTGATTTCTTGGAGTATTTTGTTACTCCCATTGCCAGGTCCACCGCTGCGAGCTGGTAGCCAGCATAGTCAAATGTTATATTGTGAGCTAAGAATCGGAAGTTCTTGGTTAATTTACAAGCTTCGATTTAATTGTTGTGACAGAATTCGATTTAATTGCTGCAAGGCTATCAATGAAAATGATGGTATCAGCTTGTTATAGCGCCATCATTGAGGCCTGTTTTGCAGCGTATTTTACTTCGACTTGAAAGACACTGGTTTGATCTTGGAATCTGAAGGAGTTGGCAAGATTTAGTATTTCAGAAAAGAAACCTGTACCTACTCCAGCATCCGTTTTCGAGCCGTCAATATATATGGGCATTATTCATCCAATCTTTCCTATCAAGGAATATAGTATACTAATTTATTGAAGTTCAGACAGGGTATCATGTAATCTGTGCTTACATTGTTCCCTTTGTATTCCTGTAGAATCTGGGAGTGCCCGATGTGACTGGTCTTCCAGCAACTGGTCTGACTTGGCCATAAGGCGTTGTTTGCAGCAGTTTTCTTTACATGTTGGTCAATGGGTAAAAGATTGAGCATTGCTTTCATTCCTGCAATGGGAGTGATTCACATCGCTCCTTTTATGTCTATACATGCCATTATCCGTATCCTTATGAGGGTTTTTAGATTGTAAGCTTTCTCTAACACATTTCACCATACCATGCTATACCATAAGTGAGTACTGGTCTAATGTCTAAAGTGATAACGATGTAGCCAATTTTCAACTCGGAGCGCATTACACACAATATTTGGGAAGGCTTTCTGGATGGCGGTGTTATAAGACATTATTTACTCGAAAATGAGGCTGGTGCAATTGATGCGGTAAACGAGCTATGATTATTGAATTTTACTTGCGACACATAGGACCTACATATACACTTCGTGTCACATGGATAGGGACAAGCTTTTTTCGTTTTTTATTTGCCGATATTTTTTAAACCCTTAAGTTGTTTGGAAAAACTCAAATGTGGAATGAATGAGATATGTATTAAGTTTATATTGCAAGCAAACATTTTTGGATTAAATTGATAAATACATGTTTTATGACGGTTTTTTCAAAGAAGGTCATAAAAAGTACCTGTTTTTTTGTGTCACATGGATAGGGATAAAACCTAAATTTACCTATTAGCGTGTTTTTAATCGGATAAAAGGATACTCTTATTGTTTGGGACTTTAGTACAAGTATTTATTTGATAAAATCAAGAAATATGGGTAGAGGTAAGGGTCTAACCAAGGAGGAAATAGGCCAAATTCAAGGTTATTGAGATCTCGGCAAAACCATCCGTTTTATAGGCAGTCAAATTAGAAGAAGTTCAAAAGTTGTATACAACTATACCTCAAGAACCCAAAGAGGTATGGAAAAAACCACAAAGAGTTCGAACCTCTTGGTTCAAACTCGAGATTTTAATCAAACACGACATTACTATGGTAAGGAAGTCGAAAAAAGGGGATCCGACCATTCTGTCCTTCTTAAGGTCAAAAATCGAAAATTTCAATTTTATCAAAAACGACCTTATATTAGAGTTGTGATTTTAAAAAATCAAGTTTTCTTAGGAACGAATTAGTTTTTGGATTCTTAAAAAGTATTTTATTTTTTTTTTTCAAAATTTCATATCTCAATGCAGTTCCAGAGGTTAAACAACAATTCACTCATCTCGACTTTTAATACCGCCCCATCACACACACGTTTATAGTTATACAAATCTCTTTTTTCTTTAAATTAATAAACTTTTTGGCACTTAAGAAACCTCTGCATAATAAATTGCTTGTCCTTTAAAGCAATAAATCACATAAACCAGATAAATTCTTCATTTCAGAGATTCGTTGAACTCCCATGACGCCTTTGAACAACAAGGACATACATGTTACATATGTATAAGGATAAAGGAGAAGATTTTCATCATTATAAGGAATTTCTTATTTTTCACGTCGACGAGTATTTCATCTGTAAGGAATTTTCGGTTTTCTTTCCCAATTCATTTACATAAATAATATTATGCTATTGGGTATAGAAACT
Organism: Eupeodes latifasciatus; assembly: GCA_920104205.1. Lineage (NCBI taxonomy): Eukaryota > Metazoa > Arthropoda > Insecta > Diptera > Syrphidae > Eupeodes > Eupeodes latifasciatus. The sequence goes on from OV049924.1 coordinate 372,229,396, forward strand.
TTGTCGCCACAAAGTCATTTTGGTTAACCATATCCATCAACGATTTATATATTATATTTGGCAATATATTCAAATATATGTACAGTATACATAGATATATGTAATGTTTACATCACCGTTCAAAACACCAGCAATTCAGGATGTTTTAACATACTGCGATGATGTAATACACAAGAAAATAAACATCATTTCTATCGTCCTTGAATGTACATTGTACATACCCTACCCATATTCCCAAGCCATATACAATATTAAAAACTTTCTCAAGGTTCTTATTTTTTGTATTTACAATTTATATTTGAAGAGAATGCAAGAACAAAAATCAATTCAAATGTAGTTGCGGCGACCGTCAAACTCAATATGTACTTACTTATCCAAGAAAGAACTAACTTCAAAAATTGTGAAAAGAAAAAATTGTGAAGAAAAGTGTTTGTTTTTCAGATAACTTATATTCATTTATACATTTCAATATTTAAGCATATAGAATATTTTTCTTTTAGAAATTTTATGAAGAAGTTTATATGACTTGAGTTTTTTTTCATTCAACTCATAACTTGTACTTTGTGGAATTCAGAAATTGAGTGCCTACCTTGTCCTTAGAAAAAAATATTAGTTTGCTTTGAAATCTGAAGTACACAATACGTAGGTAATAATGTAAAGCACCTTTTAAAAAGATGTGGGAAATATTAATTCTTTGATAAAAGAAAATGGTTACAATACTTTAGCCCTGAAATTAAACTTAAATAACTATGGCCTCTTAAGATTTTTACAAAATAGATTAATTTTAGTACTTTTCCAAACGAAGAACTACATCATGAGAACTTTACACCCACTTGGGAACCGATGCTACTGCTTATTACTTAACAATTTTTTAGAAATCACCTTTTTACTAAAAATGCATTAGTAAGTCCTTTGAGTTTACAGTTCCAAAGCAGATTTTTCCAATACAATTTGAGTTGATCTTTGGAAGAAGATGATCCCAATCCTTTCATTTTAAACATCTTTAGTATTTTATTTTATTTGCCACCAGAAAAATTGTCTTTCGTTTTTAGTCTTTATCTGATTCACATGAAGTCTAAAATAAAATAACCCGTGTTTTGTTGGGAAATCTATCCATAGTATAGCAGAATTTTACACGCATAACAAAAACAATATCCATAGTATGAGTAACACCGATAAAAGTTAGAGTAGAATCTTACTATGGATGGGTTTTTGACATTTATACGAGTCTCGAATGGATCTTATGTGATTTTGTTCCCAAATGTTGGTACGATTGATATTGCATTTGTATCTCGATGGCTGTGTTCGTTGAGTAGTTGTGCATTTGGAATCATGTGTGTTTTCCATTGGGGAAAAAATCAATCTATTACTGTTGATATTATTTAGTTTTGTTAGTGAAAATGGACTGTCTGGACTTGATTTGTAAGAGAAAACAATAGAAAAGATAATTAAGTTTGCTATGTTTCCACCAAAGGTTTTGGTGTTTCCACCGCACAAGAAGATTTAAAAATGATTAAGTTTGACAGCACTTTCTAAAATGCAAATGGTGTTTCGATGTTTTTTTAAGAAATGCAAGTGAGATAGTTTGATTCGTGTTAAACAATAAAAAACTGAATAGTTCAGCACCATATAAGAATATGCTACCTACTCCATGTGCAATTTTTGTTTTTTAATTTGATTAAAACAAAACTATATTTTTTGTACACAAACATGCAAATAAACAGACCATAACGCATTATCTGTAAAACTTACTCCTCCACACAGATTTTTCTTCACGAATTTTGACTCGACTCCGATCCCCGACCGGAATCAATGCGAATCAAGCTTATTTCAACTCGATTCAGGTATATAAAGAATTTAGGCGAGCTACAAGCTCGTTTTAACACAGCATGTTAATCTAGTAGTCTACGAACAAACCCCCTTCTTGAAGTTTTTATTTTATGTCAAATTGCTTGGTTAAAACTTTGAAATCGACTATCACATTCCACAGACGTATTTTCTTGATTTTGATAGTCAACTATCAAAAATCAGCTTACACGATTTCACCCCTGGTCTGAATTTCGCTATTTTTTTTTGTGAATTTTTTGATAAATTCTGGCAAATATTCAGTTGTATCAACTTTCAAATATAAAAACCGAACTACTGCGGATCGTTTTGTTTGCAATTTCTCACTTTACTATATATGGAATAAGAAAAAACGCACTTATAATAAACAATTTTATGGTTACACGGTTCTTGACTGTAACAGGGAAAACCGTGTATGTACTTAAGAGAAGCCATTTTCATAAATATATTGAAAAAAATACAAAATATTGAGCTGTTTATTGAAATTGAATTTACCGAATTCCAAATAACCCGTGATGTTATGGTGAGTTTGGAGCATTGTAATTCCAGAGGCCTGGGCTTAACCCCCGCATAAACCACACAACACAAATTTTACTGGTACTACCTTAATCCTGAAAGAGTAATTCTTGTCATGAAAAAGCATTTCTAAGATCAACCGTTCGGATTTGGTATACAAATTGTTGTTCCCCTCAATACATGACAAACTCTAGCACAGGAATAGTTAAAATTTTATGTCACTAGCCTAATGAATCAGAAATATCACCTAATTACTGTAGCGTGTTCCAAACCTTTAGGTGCCGTGAAATAAGGCCAAATTTTAAGATTTGGCCCTTATTTCTCTTTTGTAAAGTGAAATAAAGCCAAATTGGTTTTATTTCACTCTCAACAATATGGTTTGCATACACTTAACCTCGCTCCTAGACCCAACAAAGAAGAGATTCATCAATACCAAATGCCTTTAAAATATCAAGTGCGATAATCTTACTTTCCTCAAAACAATGTAAAGATTTGTTCGGTGTTCGAAACCATGAGATCATAAGTGGACCTATTGCTACGAAAAACCATACCGACGGTTATTAAGAAGCTTGCGTGCTGGAAAGAAAGGACGTATGTATGTAAGTGCAATTGGAAGGGAAGAAGATTTGCCTTTTTTAGGGAGCGCTGCACAAATACTGTTTTCCATCCCTATCTTTCTAGAAATTGACAAATTCTCATAGCCGTTAGGATTCGGCATAAAAAATTATTTAACTATGCCCTAGGTTCTCTAAACTATTTTTTATTTTCAATTCAGCTTCTGAGTATCTTATTAAATAGTAAATAGGATTGGACAAGGATGACATGTTTGTATAGGGTGTGTACTCAGGTATAAACTGTTGAAATCAAGTAATTTTTTTGTTTAAATTTTAAGGTTCAATTATATCGCAACTAAAATTTAAAAACAATTCGAATTTGTAGTAAAAATAAAATAATAATTGCTGCACCTATAAATTATATAGATACACCCGAGTTTCCCCAAAAATTTGATTGTTATCTTTATTAAAACACGATATCATATAATTAACGTAAAGATTTTTTTTAAATATTGTTACTTAACAATGAATCATTTACGTTCTGGTAACAAATAATAACCTTGACCGCAATACAAACAAAAATTGTTAGTTAAATTGCAGTTCAAAAATTTACGAATGTTACATGTGTGTGCCTTTCAGCTGAAATAATTAAACCAATCACTGTACAGTTGTTAACATACTATTTGTTTATAATTATATGCATACATTTGTATTAAAACAAAAAAAAAATAAAATATGGAATTCATTTCAAGGTCATTGATATTTTAGAAATTACTGTTAACATATTATTGTGTACTTTTATTATTTTTTATTAGGATATTAAAATTAAGGCATTTGAAGTTTTGCAATTTACATTTTTGTATTGCAATATATGAAGATGAATATTCATAAAAAAGTATAAGTTTATAACGTACTACTATTGTGGTTTTAAATGTTTATTTTTCTGAAATGAATAATTGTAGGTATGTTTTTTTTCTAGTTACACACACGCTATCTTATTTATTTTTGCTAGTTTTGTTAATTTTTGTTTGCTTATAAAACGAAAATTGAGAGTTTCAGTCAAATTAATTTGTTCATCTTAAATTTGTAAGTGTTGAACCATCATATTTTTAAACGTAAAGTTTTGTTAGAAGGTCCTTCGATTTTAAATCATTAAGTACCTGTTTTTTCGGGATTAAAGTTAAATCTTAGTTTTCTCGAGTACACTAACCCAGGAAACTTTAAATTTTATTGAGACTAAATAAATATAAGAAATAAAATTGAAACAATATTAATTTTCTAATATTATAGTTCAATTTTCTTAAAATGGCAACGAGACCCGTAACGAAAATGGACTACGATTAACGAGTTTGTAACTCGGATGTAAGAACGCTCTATACACCAGGTTCTACTCAAGAACTTGAATCCGTCCTCTCGCGCTACAATGCAAATATTACCGCGATCCAAGGGATACGATGGATATTAGGAACAGAAACGCTTGTTACATTTATTACAGCTGTCATCAAAAAATTCACATGTTAGTTATAGTTAATTGTCCGAATTGTGTTTTGTTAATTTTGAGTATTGGAATGTTTGGTGATTTCAGAGTGGATTTTAGCAACATTCGTGGTCTTAGAAAGAATTTCTATGCGACATATGTTCACACTGAGACACACAGGCCAGCTGTTTTGGCATTAAGTGAAACTCAGATAGGTGAAGATTCTGATCATTTGGAATTTAATCTAAATGGGTATAGCTTAGTGCCATTATTCTTTTTCCACCATGGATTAGCCGTATATATAAGAAACGATGTCGCATACCAACTTCAGCCACAATATGGTTTGTGCTCAAACACAAACTTCATGTGGTTAAAATTTACGGTAAATAAGCACATCATCCACACATGCTTTCTATATCGAAGTCCAAACCTGGACAGAAATTCAACTTTCAACGAATTTGATGCTCTGTCTGACTCCATCCAAAGAATTGTTGCCCATTATCCTCACACTGAAATCGTCATTGCGGGCGATTTCAATGTACACAATTCTTCTTGGCTTCGCTATTCTGGCCAGTCAACACCCGAAGGAAGGTATGTTGAAGTCTTTGCTGAGTTAAATCAGTTAACTCAGATTGTTGATGAGCCAATTCGAATCCCTGACGTTGCAGGTCAATCCGCCAACACCCTAGACTTGTTTCTTACCTCTGACCCTAATAAATACACAATCAGTGTATTACCGTCTCTAGGCACATCAGACCATTGTATCATATCTGCAAAATTCTCATGTCAAAAAACCCCAGTTAAAGAAAAAACTCCTATGAGAACCGTTTGGCAATATAAGAAAGCCAACTGGGACGGTCTCAATGAATTCTTCAGGAACTTTAACTGGTCACTATGCTTCCTCGATAGTGACGTGGATTCCAGCGCAGATATGGTAACAAATTTAATTCTTTGTGGAATGAGAAATTTTATCCCGAATAGGGTGAAATCTATCAAACCCAAAGAGAACTCATGGTTTGATTCGAGCTGTAAAGAGGTTATTAGGTTCAGAGATGTAAGTTTCCGTTGTTATAAAGCCAACCCTACTGAGGAAAACCGGAATAAGTTCAAACAAGCTAGAAAGACCTGTAATGGTCATATTCGACGAACCAAATTTTTGCATGATCAGAAATTAAGGCAAAAAATACTACAATGTCCCAAAGGTAGTAAAAATTTCTGGTCATTTGTAAAAAACGTACGAAACACCACGTCATCCTCGGTTCCAACGCTCGTCCACAATGACACTCCCTATGTGAGCTCGATCGATAAAGCCAATTTGCTTGCAGCACAGTTTGCTGTTAATTCGACGCTACCGGAAAGTGTCATGAGTCCTCCTGTTCTTGAGAGCGTACATGATTCTATGGGACGAATCTTCTTTCGCACTCGTGCAGTTGCAAGAGTACTTAAAGACCTTGACATACACAAATCCGCTGGCCCGGATAGTATTTCCCCAATCGTTCTGAAGAGGTGTTCTTCAACGCTGGCAAAACCACTGCGTAAACTTTTCCATCTTTCCTACTCTACAGGTCTCTTTCCGAGTGGATGGAAAATAGCATTTGTCCAGCCGGTCCCTAAAAAAGGCGAATCGTCCTCTCCCTCTAACTATCGTCCAATAGCACTTACGTCCCTTCTTTCCAAGGTCATGGAAACGCTGATTAATTATCAGCTTAAGAAATATCTTGAAGAACGAAAGCTTCTTAATGACCGGCAGTATGGCTTTCGTAGCAATAGGTCCACTGGTGATCTCATGGTTTATCTCACCGAACAGTGGAACAAATCTTTACATCGTTTTGGAGAAAGTAAGATTATTGCACTTGATATTTCAAAAGCATTTGATAGAGTTCGGCACCAAGCTCTCTTATCGAAAATGCGTGCTTTTGGTATTGATGAATCACTTCTTCGTTGGATTAGAAATTACCTTTCGAACCGTTCAATACAAGTTGTATTGGATGGTTTCAAGTCTGAAATTCATAAAATAAATGCTGGTGTCCCCCAGGGCTCCGTTTTGTCTCCGACTCTCTTCCTTATATTCATAAATGATCTTTTGTCTGCCACTTCTAATCCATTAAACTGTTTCGCCGACGACAGTACCCTCAGCTTTTCATATTCGTTTTTAGATTCACATCCTTGTCCTTCGGATGTGGAACTTCAACGGCAGCGTATGATAAGCTCATTAAATTCTGATCTTGACAGCATTGTCCAATGGGGAATCAAAAACCGTGTAGAATTTAATGCTTCGAAAACCCAATGCTGTCTCCTGTCGTTAAAGCGTAACATACCCCCGATGCCGCTATCTATGAGTGGCACTTGCATCCAGGAAACTAATCAACTGTCAGTACTCGGTATGTGTATCACAGATCACCTTTTATGGAATGATCACATATTTGATATTGCTAAAAATGCTGCCAGGTGCTTAGGATTTCTCCGACGGTGTAAGAAATTTTTCACCCCTTCTGATCTGGCTGTAATTTACAAAGCCTTCATTCGTCCAAAACTTGAATATAACTCGCATATTTGGGCAGGTGCCCCTAAAACAAGTTTGAGCCTTTTAGATAGGATACAAAAAAGAGCTTTGAAAATGATCGGCGATAGAACTATAACCGAAACATTTACATCTCTCGAACACCGGCGTAATGTTTCATGCCTTTCGTTGTTTTACAGATACTTTTACAAACAATGTTCTGTCGAATTAGCCAGTTGCATTCCCCCCCTCAAACAATTCAACCGTAATACTCGCACTTCCAGGAATGCTCATCAGTTTACCCTCGAGCTCAATTTCGGACGTACTGTTAAGTATAGAGATTCTTTTTTTAGCCGCTCATCGAGAATGTGGAATGCTTTACCCAACTCTGTTTTCCCCTCTCATTTCAATATTCAAAATTTTAAGACCAATGTGCACCGGTATCTCCTCTTAAATCCTTTCCTATTTTCCTAATACTTGCACTGTGTTTAACCGTAAACGTGTTAAGGGTATTAATATCCCCTTGAGTGCCTGTACTTTATAATAAAAAAAAAAAAAAAAAAAAAAAGGCGATTCTATGTCCTGCAACAATTACAGAGGCATATCCCTACTTAGTTGTCATCTACAAGACCCTATCCAGCGTACTATTTGAGCACCTTAAACCTATTGGCACATACCAGTGTGGCTTCAGATCAGATAGTCGAAATTTTCACATTAAAGCCAATCCTGGAAAAGAAACCTTAGTGAAAATCCGACAAAGAATTAGCTTAGCGAACCGCTGCTACTTTGGTTTGACCAAAGAAATGGATTTAAAACTCCTTTCTCCGAAGACAAATTTCACGCTATACAAAATTTTAATTTTACCAGTTCTACTCTACGGAGCCAAATGGTGGACAATAATTGCAGAGATATTAATACTGGGCACATTCGAGAAAAAAATACTTCGGCGGATATTTGTTCCTATATGCGAACAGGGAAGATTCAATCGTGAACAGTACGAGCCGACTATACTGACTCGGCTACATCGAGCGAATGGATAACAACGTTCCAATAAAAAAAATCTTCGAATCCCAACCACCAGGTTCCAGACGACTACGAGGAAGACCGAAGCTCCGCTACAAAGGCCAGGCTGTTACTGACTCAAGAGCGCTTGGTATCGCTGACTGGAGGGAACTTGCTTCTCACTATACTATGGGAAATGGACTGTTAAAAACCGATGCCGTGGGCTATGTGACACTAAGGGATGATTTTTGTAATTTAGTACAAATTAACTCTGAAGTTATTGTAAATGCTTACCCTGATTTACAAAATAACATACATGATTTCTCTGAAATTACGAATCTGACACAAAGAAACGATGTTGTTTTGAAAATAAATTCTAACATATTTGATTAAGTACCAGGACATAATATAAGGAAGTATTTGTCAATAGACACTGTCATAGACTCAGAACAGAGCACTTCGAACCTAGTAGAGTTTCTTAACTCACATGAGCTGCCCAGTGTAGAGTCACATAACAATTGAAAAAATAGGCTGGGATACGACCCACACTGATAACTTCCCATCCCTTCTGTCGATTTATCTTGCTTAAAAGTTTGTCTATATGTATGTATCAATTTTTACCAAATTTGCGTACTATTTTTTGTAGATTTTATTTTTTTATGAAAAAACGGACTGTTAGATTTTTATATCGAATGATATATAAATATCGAAAACAATATTTTCTGTGAAAGAAAATAAGTTTGAAGCCAATATTTGTAATTTTTGAAAAGCTACTTGAGTCGAAAGTAAATTTTACAAAGTTTTAGTATTGTTTTTTTTTTAGGTTTTTATTTTTTCTAAAAAAACTGTCACTTCGATTTTTCTCAAAATTTAATCGAATGTTTAAAACAATATTTCTTATAAGTTGAAATTAGTTAGAAGCCATTATCTCAAATTTTTGAAAAGATATTTGAGTCGAAAATCAATTTTTACAAACTTTTGTTAAATTTTTTTTCGGTTTTTAATTTTTTTGTAAAAAAACTGTCAATTCGATTTTTTTCAAAATTTTACTGAATCTTGAAAACAATATTTCTTATAAGATAAAATAAGTGTAACGCCTTAGTCTCAAGTTTTTGAAAAGATATTTGAGTCGAAATTCAATTTTTCACAACTTTGAGTAATGTTTTTTTAGGTTTCTATTTTTTATAAAAAAACTGTCAATTAGATTTTTATCAAAATTGTATCGGATGTCAAAAATATTATTTTTCGTTGCACAAAATTGTTTTGGAGATAAAATCGTATTTTGATCGTAAAATTTTCGAGGTGACAAATTTGTTTTTTCAGTTTTTTTGATTTATAAAAAAAAACGTTAATTGGATTTTTTACAAAAATATAATTGTTTTGTATCACGTTACAATATATAATATAAAATTTAATTCAAGTCTCTAGCATCATTGGTTTATGAGATATTTAGGGTTAACCAAAATGTTCACCTTTTTTTAAATTGCTATGGTAAAAAAAACCACCCAAGCAATTTTCTTGAGAGCCCTTTCTGCATCTTTCTGCCTTATTATCTGTATAACAAAATTTATTTGAAGTCGATATCTCTTCTGGTTCTTGAGCTATGGACGACGAAAAAAACGTCGCGAACGTACAGACGTACGAACGTACGTACACACGCACGCACAGACATCTTTCTAAAAATCTTTTATTTCGACTCTAGGGGCCTTGAAACAAATTTTCAATTTGACAAATCGGACCCATTACAATAACTTCCTATGGGAAGTTAATAAGGCGTGCCAGTAAGGCTTATACGAAATATAGATGCCCCTCGATAAATAACTGCCAGTAAGGCTTATACGAAATATAGATGCCCCTCGATAAACAACTGTACGTGTCACACAACTTGGGCGAAATGTTGTTATTGCTAATATCTTAACCGGCGGTATTGGGAGGGGTGAATATTGTATTATTCCTTGAATCCCAATAATTTCTACAAATTTACCATTCCAATTTAAAAGACTACAATTTCCCATTAAAGTAAGTTTCGATGTGACAATTTATAAGGCGCAAGTTTAATTACTTCCAAGAATTAAGTGATACTTTGTCCGCTACAAAAAGTTAATTTTAAGGGTTATTAACAGACCTCAAAAAAACGCTATGAGTATTTAGCAAAAGAAAAGTCTATAAGGTATTTGCGAACCAAACAAAGAACAAGACTTTCAAATCCCATTTTAAAGAAGAAAATAAATTTGAACGGCTATAACTTAAGAACAAATAACCTCTAAAGTAGGTCCAGAAACTGAATAATTTGTCATTTTGATTTTAGAAAACATTGTGAAAATAATACAAATAATAAACTTCTTGAACTTCTTCCTTCCGGTACCGACACAAAACAATAGAAATCTAACATCTTATAATACAAATCTGAGGTTTTTGAACGATTTGGATAAAACCGCCTCAAAGATTTAAAGAGGAGTGTTAAAGGCGAATAAACTATGTCCGTTTATGGACATAGTGTCTCATAGAGATAGCGCAAGTGGTCAAGATCGAGGGAATTTCAAAGCTCACGTCAGCACATACATACATCTAACATCTTTAAAGCATATATAGTAAGGAAACTACATGTGGATCAGCACCACCACCTGTCTTGACGACACAATTAATCTGACCAAATATTGATTTTAAGCGTTTAAGCACCTTATTGCTCTCAGTAGATTGAATTTTAGCTCCGATACAACAGCTTGATCAGCAGAATAAATCTAATAAAGTCTTACTTTACTTCGAATCAAAAAGTGAAGAAATTAATACAAACATTTGAAACTTTTTAATTTCACACGTATGTAAATTCTGAGTACTCTATAGTTTTAATAAACACATAACATTAGCATATTGATATTTGATTCTGAGTAATACATAATTTCATATGGCTTCAAAATCTCCCAAACACAGTTTAACTGTGGCAATGGCATCAGTACCTCAATGGCTCACATAAATGTGATCCCCATGATATTCCAAAAATTACCTGATTTTCACCTTTTTCAAAAAAAACACAAATAACAACAACAACAAACAACAAATAAAATCAATAACAAAATAATCTTACCTTCTTGCTTTGATTCGCATTTCTCTCTCCCTCTCTTCCTCTTCTTCTTTTTTAGCCTCTTGTACACTATCCCATGAATCACCAACTCCTGATGAACCATCATCTGGCCGTTCCTCATCTTCCATTCCCGAATCCTCTAAACTGATATGACAACTCGTCATCACTTCCTCCTTCCCGTTTGCACCAACCTCAATCCAATCGGATGTACGTATGCGAGAGCTCTCCGGACCACAAGGCGACGAATCCGTCGAACATCCCGATGGGCAACGCTGTCGTGCCCGTTTAATTTTATTCGTATTGCCATTGCCATTCAATGGAAGTGTTAGAGCACTTCCAGTTCCACTATCGTCCATCGATTTATCATCCATCGACTTCTCCGATCTGGCTTCAAAGATTTTCTCATCGTCTTCCGACTTTTCCTCCCCATCATGGTATCCACTGAATTCTCTGCGGAAACTGTAGTCTGAACGTGTATTCAATTGATCAACCGAACTGGATCGCTGACGCATAGCAGCCAACTCAGAGATTAGCATTTCGTGGAAGACGATTTTCTTCTCTGGCGGTATGGGATCTTCTAGCTTTGTCATGGATGGGGAAGGGGGTACAGTGCAGATCTGTTGAGATCTATTTCCATTTTGATCCAGCTCACTGGGATGAGATTCCCTACCTGTTCCTGATGATGTCATCCATGATTCACTTCGATTTAAATGCGACGACGCAGCCGAGATCTTTGCTTGGCTTTTGGAGTCCTTGGAGTGACTAACGATTTCGGAGAATAACCTTTCGGCGGCATTTTTTAAATTATTTTTCAAGTCAAATGTTCTGCCCGACATGAAGCCATTGCTAATGCGAGAATGCGTATTTGTATGTCCGTTTCCGCTGCTGTTGCTATTGCCGTTTCCATTGTCGGTGTCATTGATATTATTATTAGCATCGCCATTGGAAATTGTCGCAATAGTTATGGTCGACCTCGTGAAATTATCAAGCGTTGTCTTGGAGCGGCGCAGAAAACCCCCAGGAGGCTTATTCGCAACCAATGTCCTCGGTTTGGGTTGTGGGGGATTTGTTGCCAATGAAGGACTACCATTGTTATTCTTTTCAACGATAACAACCTCTGTTCGGTGGTTATCGATTGCCGCCACCGACGACGACGTTGAGGACATGGAGGACAACGATGGATTGTTATTGTTTTTCGAGAGGCTATTGTCTCCTCCTTTGACATTTATTGGCACTGGAGCAGTTGGCTTTGGTGGTTTTTTCGATGCCACCATGGGCTTGGCCTGCAACTGTGGTAGTGGCGGTGCTGGAGCATGTCCCCCCCTTTCAATCACTATCGTTGAACCACAACCACCACCGCAAGTGCTATCGGCAGTATTGTAAGAGTACCTCTTCTCTCGTTCCCGTTCCCGTTGCTCCTGCCTTTTTTGCAAATTGAAAGATGGCGATTTATAGACAACGGTTCTTCCATCTTCTGGTGCTGATGGTTTTGATGATGATGATGATGATGGTACTGTGGATGATGTGGATGTCGAAGAAGCAGAAGATACTGCAGTTGATTTAACTCCTGTTGACGAGCGATTAGACAACGTTGACGATGATGGTGTAGCTGTTCCAGATGAAGAGACTCTTCCTATATCCACGGTACGGGTTTTCAATAATATCGCATGTGGCCGTGGAGGAACTGGCGGTCCAGCTCTCCTTACTGTAGCCATGATTATTTTATAGGTACTCTCTTCCAAGTTTGCCTTTTTTATATTTTATTTTGTTAACCTTTTCTGTTTTGCTATGTTGTTCGCGTGAAACGAGAACAAGATGTAAACAGAGAGATAGGCCTCCAAGAAAGATGGAAAAATAAAAATATTAAACTAGAAATCCGAACCAGAACAAGAACAAGAACAACACTAGTTTTATTTTCTAGGTCACTATTTGAATACACTTATCGATAGACAAGAATGCAAAATATATCGATTTCCCTACTAACTATCATTACAGTTGTGTTTGTAATTTTAATTTTTAATTTTATGAAATATTTTATTTTTTAATTTAGTTTAAGTTCCACTCCTTAAAACATATGTATGCGTTTAACTTTGATTCCCCGATTAAGATATCTCATTAAAACTTTGATTAAATTTCTCGTCTTTAGAGTTTAATGTTTAAGTTTAAATTTTGTTTAGTTAAGCTTAAAAATGCACTTTTCCATATTAACTCTGAACGGCGTTGGTGCTACCGAATTCCAAATAAAATAACATTAAAAAGACCGTCACTAGCGTAACCGAATATTTCTGTTCGAAAGTCCGTCGTTAACTGAATGAAACTATACAAGGTGCTCACCTTTCTTCATGCAGTGGTTTCAGTGCTTAGAGCTCAGATACTTTAACTCTATAAGCTGGTTTTTTTATCGATTGAGATTGAGATACACCAACTTTAAGAGATACTTTTATGGGAGCTGCATTTGGGGTTTTTTGTTGGCTCTTTGTGGTTACCACTTGTGTTGAATTATGTTTTGGTACTTCATTTATAGTCCAGTAACTTTGTCATTTGAATAGAAGAAGCTTTGTTGTTTACTTGTTTATGTTTTCCTAATTATTAATCCAAATTTCCGAATTCGAGCGCCGAACGCAAGATGGTAAAACATCAGAAAAACCGCGAACATTTCGAAATGAAGAAAATTCAGTTAGCTTGAGATCATGGAGTGTTCTTATGGTTAAGCAACTATAGCCCATCAGGGTTAAAATCGGCAATACCTGAACAAAAAGCTTTTGATTCATGGTTTTGTCGGTTTCTTGACATGTTGCGTTCAGACCTCGAGATCAAAAACCTGGATTTTTTATAAGACCAACTAGAAAAAAAAATTAGCGTTTTTGGTGTTGACTGACAAAAAGTATGTTGGTGCAAGAACCAACATACCACTGGGAACCAAAATATTTTTCGGGAATTGGGTTCTTCTTCAGTTTACTATATCTTCAAGAGAAGATGACTAGCCCAAAAAGTAGTTGTGCTCGCGTTGCCCACATTTGAACGCTTATGAAAGCAGTTCGAGAACGAATACTACTAAAACCATTTCTGAAGAGAAAGATAATATCCAAAGAATTGGATATATTCACCAGATCAATTTCAATACCGATAAGAGAGCATCTACACATAAAAAAAGGGCTTTTACTGTGGCACGCAAGAAATGAGCATGAAATAATTCTCTTTTTCGAATGAAAAGATATTTAACATTGAACGAGTTTAAAACAAAGAAAACGATACAATTTATGCGACATCATCATATCAAACACAAACTATCATTCTAAGGGTCAAAATTATACATTACCACCCTTCTGTAATGGTTTGATTGAAAGTCTCACTCCAAAGTGTCACATAACGCAAGTTTTGGAAAAAAATTGAAAACGGTTGACAAGTTATGATATATTGAAGTAGTTTGGTAAATTGTTTAACAAAAACCCTTTTCAATGGAGATACATCAAAATAGTAGTAGGTTTTAAAGAAGCTTAAAATTGGCTCTTGGGAAGTCCATATTTTAATCCCTAAGTTTATTTTTGTGGTCAGAATTTGAGAGCGTGCCTCGAAGATTTCTTACAATAATTTTTAAACTCCTAGCATAGAGTTAAGGAAAGTATTGTCAAAAATATCAACAGAAACAGAGCGTGCAACTATAGTTTGATGGCAACAACGTTTAAGGGCTTTCATTAAAGCTAGGGTCAGACATTTCGAGTAAAAACATTTTCTTAATCAACAACAATCAATAGTCGTTTTTGTGTTTTACACCGAGTGCGGTGTAGGGTTGAGTACGGTGTACGGTTAAATTACCGTACCGTCTGAACACTCCAACCGAAAGACAACGAATGGAGAAAATATCCGATACGGCGAAAATACCGAATCGTGTGAACGGGCTCTTAGAAGATCGTTCTTCAAAAAAATAAGGTTGAGCCCTAAGAAAAATACGATACAATAAAGATACTTCTTGGTTCAATAAAACGAAACTCTAGAAATCTTTTTATTTTTGCGTCATTCCACCTAACAAGGGGAACGGGTAATCCCATAATATTTTGTTTTTCTTTTAGCCCAATCTTCTCACTCCAGAGTTATGTTATAATTTATGGAAAATTGTCTATTTTTATTATTTTAGTACTAATTCGTCGATTTTTAGTAAAAAAATAATTTTAGCTAATTTTTGAACAACTGCATTCTGAAAACCGTTAGATCTAAAACTCAAATTATTGTATTTCAAAACATTCTCCTTCAGGGTAAAAATACTGATAAGCGAAGAGAGCGCAAAATTTTCGCAAATTTTCGGACTTTTAGACATCGTGCATTTAGCACTCGAGGTGAAAAACTTAGATTATTAATATTTCCAAACATCACAAACAAGGAACCGAAAATTCGGAACTACCGATTTCAACGCATAGTCTGGTGTATATAGTTACTGGTTTATTAGAAAATAGAAATGTCTGCACTGGTTCTAGTATCCTAACTTTAATAGTTTTGTTACTAAAATTCGTTTCAAAACCTTACTGCTTTGCTTTTTACTGCAAAGTTAAAGTAAAGGGTCGTGAAATTTTAAGGGCCGATGTTAATTTTGAATTATGATTATGTATATCGGCCAAATGGCGGCACACTTCCATCCGATGGTCCAAATTTTCGATGACGCTGAGGCATATTTGAGGTTCTATGCCGTAAATGAATTGTTGTTGACTTATCGACATACACCTTTTTTTCAAATAACCCCAAAGAAAGAAGTCCAACGGTGTCAAATCACATGATCTTGGTGGTCAATTGACATCGCTACCATGTGATATAACTGGGTCATTTAATTTGTAGCCCAATAGAGTTATTGTTTCGTTAGCTTTTTGGCAAGTGGCACCGTCATGTTGAAACAACAACCATATCTTCCAATTCGGGCCATACAAATTTTTCACGATAGTGATAAAGTTCAGCTTTCAGTTGAATGAGAAAACATGATCAACTGTCATTTTGACAGAAGTAGACTTGATTTTGAGACTTATCTTGACTAATGCTTTTTAAGAGACATCAATGCATGCTTCCATTGCAGAGAGGAAGATATGCCATATTTCCGTTTTATTTAATTTTCATGACTTTTATTAAGCGATTGTGGAGCATTAGTAAAGATCTTTTTATATGATCCCAAAAAAAATAATGTAAATTTTTTGAAGCACAAGATGTCGGGGGTTAAAAAGAAATAGAGCGTTCAGAAAACTTTTTTTTTTGCAAAATTGGTCTTGATAACAACAAACGTGGTCCACATCAATATCTTGCAATTTAAAAAATCATAACTCCGTAACAGTTGCACTAATCAAATACATATTCCAATAAGTAACGCCCATTCACACTACCAGTGTGAGGATGGTGAAAATTTTCAACAATCACTCTTGGATTTTCCGGCCTGAAATTTGTAAATTCTGCGTATTAGCTCTTGACTGAAAATTAGTTTTCCATAAAAATCCAAATCATTTGATGCATTTCAATCGATTAGACTACGACTTGAGTTCTTGTCTCAACTGAACTTTCAAAACCTTAAGACTCTTGTAATTCTTTATGCAAAATACAGTTTGATGTCGTTTATAAAATTTCAATTATTGTAAAGACCAACGAAGAATCGACAGTAGTAATTATCTCAATTCTTCTTAAGCGACGTAGAATATTTCGATTCTATCACTAAGTTGTCCCATCATCTCAAATTTGTCCATTAGTTTTACTATTGCCGGCCGAGAAGGTGTTTCCCTCCGACTTGTGACTTCAAAATTATCACCGTGTTTGTAGTAAATTTAAACAATTTTGAGTGCGTTGTTGAAACGTGATTCATTTGATTTTTAGAAGTGATATAGTTTTTATTTGTCAAATGTCAATAGATGACAACTTCAAATTTGACAACTGGCCAAATAGTTGCAATAAAAACTTTTGTTATTGGAAAACCCTTCATTTTTTTCAACTTAATATCTCGGGGCATTTTTGAATGAAATCTGTCAATAGTCTGACAATACCTGCCAATGAGCCTACAATATACAAAAATATGTGCCTCCAAATCAAAAAATTGTTATTACACACAGCTGTCAGATTTTGACAGAAAATCTCAAAATTTCATTTTCAAACGGTTCGAATTTACGTCCTCGCTGTAGACTTATTTAGCCATAGAGAAATTGATAGCATTTGGCAGATGGCTTACGCAAAGACTTCTAAAAAATTTTAAATGGCTGACACTGACGTTTCCGGCATTATTGTCAACTAAAAGTTATCTCGATAGTAAGACATTTAGCACAATTTCTTACCTGACTTTTCTTAAATCTGTCTGTTGTTTGTACTGCGCCGGTCTCCTGCCTTTTTTTGGGGTAGATTAAGTAGAAACCTGCTCTTAACCAACCCTAATGGCAACCATAGTTATTTATACGCAGTCTAAGAGAATGTCTGTAGAAATTTTGTATAAATTTTCTCTCTCTCTCGCTCTTTAATTGACAAACTTGGAACTGTTTATAAAGTGCCCACATGATATTAATGTAAGGTTTAAGTTGATAGACAAAAGAGCTGCATTATATTTAACTGCCTAGGCGGGCGCGGCAGCGGCTGCCTACCCACAACCCACCCACCTCCACAATATGGTTGTTAAGGAAAATTATATTGCGCGTTTTAAATTAAATTATCAGTAATTTGGTTAATTAAAGTTGAATTATGTTTTGTTTTTATTCACGTTTTGTGGCTTTTCCTATGGGATTTTTAGGCATCAAAATGGTAAATGAAATTGTACGTACTTTTGATAAAAGGGAAATTTAAAAATAATGAATGAATGATGGTTGTCACTTCGCAGGTGCGTAATGGAAAAGAAATGGTTTGAGAAATGGAAATAAAATTGGAAGTCATTGTACTATAAAACTTATATCACTTGAATGTAGACAAAGCAGACAGAAACAATTATAAATTTAATGATTGGCGAAATGTTGTCATTTATGTTATGTCAGAACACTTACAACTTGTGCTTTAAGTAATGCTAATTGCCATCTTATTATCCATAACATTTTTGCAAACTTAAATTAAAAGAAAAATGTTCTTAACTTTTCGATACATTAGGTGTATACACATATCGTTTGTGGAAAGCAAAATTGTTCCAAGTCCTTATAACAAATATTGTATATTATATAAAATGATATACATACATATGTAATATACAAAAATAATGAATTAGAGATTGGAAATGTAATTAATATGGTTACAGTTAAATTTTTGTAATTTCTTAATTTTTTTTAAATCTAAATTTTGATCAAATTGAAAAAAAATAAAAATTTAATAAAAATAAACTGAAAGCAATATGTGAAGTTCCATTTAATATTTCGTATAGTGTATTAACTCTTATTACTAAATAATTGGAAAACAATCTTTGAACATTTTAAAGTCCTCACAATGGTTAACTCCAAAAGCTTTTCCATAGCACATACATGTGTTGTTAAGTTATAGCACTCCTAAATATTTAAACACCCGCACAGTTTCAATTCTATCATTTTCTAGACGCCAGGTTGTCTTCTCCTTTAGCGTCTCTCAAAAATTTGTGTCTTCTTTTTCTGGACGAATGCAAGTTTCGCAAGACTGAAGTCTATTTATTTGGAGTTGAAGTGAAAACGGGTTCTCAGGCAGAAAAACAAGGTCATCCGCACCTTAATAATATTTCCACCCAAAATTACTCCACCAGAAAGAATATCATCAATGAAAAGTGCAAAAAGTAGAGTACTCAGAATGCACACCTGAGGAACACCGTGAGATGTTGCGAACCATCAAAAATAGAGGCATCCCATCCCATATTGGATGATATGTAAATATGCATATAGAAACTAAATACACGACTAGGTTGCACATTCTAGCTCTTCTCGTTATTTTAAGTAATTGTGGGTAAGTGAGAAAGGCATTTTTATATTCTTTGAAAAAAATAAGTAAGAACGTAATAAGAAATGTGAAAATAATTATTCTCCAAATATTTTATCATGCGCAATGCCATTGATAAGAATTGTTTTTTTAAAAGGGGCTGTCCTGTAATACATCCCACACGGTATAACTAAAGCTGAAGTTTTGTTTGTTCATAAGTTCTCTTAGAGGCAAACTGAGAACAACTTCAGGTGTTTGAATTACTAGCTAACCTGGCAAACATTTGGTCAATTTTTTTCCATATCGAAAGTAAGATAAGTTTGATTACTTAATTAATAACACTGGTTGGCAAAATTACGTTTTTTGTATGTAGTACAAAACAATACTTTTTTAAGGGATTAAAATGTCCTAAATTCGAATCTCTATAAATTTTTATATCACATCAGGTTTTTAAAATATGGCCCCTTTACAAATGCCAAAAACAATCAAAAACGGAGTTTTCAAGGCTTAGTTAAAACTTAAAATGTCTCTTAACAATAAGTTGTATGATGATATTGGTTTGTCCATGGATAAATACCTGTTTTAAATACCATTGTTATATTTGTTAATATAGTTCAAAAACTTGATATACTCGTAATATAATTGTGTAGACAAATTTGTTACAAACACTTAACTTACTTTCAAACCGTTTTTCCTTTTTTCTATTTTAAACCGTTTTAGCATAAATAGTTTAGCGTTTCTTTTGGATTTTTGTAAAACCAGACTACACCAGAAATCTTCGCTGAATTGAACCACCTAACTCAGCTGGTCAACGAGCGCACCCGAATATCGGACGTTGAAGGTCGAGCAGAAAACACTCTTGACTAGTTTCTTACCTCTGACCCTGATAAGTACACTGTTAGTGTTCTATCTCCTCTAGGCACATCTGACCATTGTGTTATATCAGCAAATTTCTCGTGTCAAAACTGTTCAGTTAAAGAAAGAGCTCCTAAGAGAACCGTACGAGAAAGCCAACTGGGATGGTCTAAATAATTATTTCAGGATCTTAAACTGGTCACTATGCTGCCTCGATAGTAACGTTGACGCCAGCGCTGATATGATCACAAGTTTAATTCTCCTGGGAATGAGAACTTTTATACCGAATAGGGTTAAAAGTAACAGACCTAAGGAAAACCCATGGTTTGATGCGAGCTGTAAAGAGGTTATTAGGGCCAAAGAGGTAAGTTTCCGTTGCTATAAAGCCAACCGTGCTGAGGAAAGCCGGAAAAAGTTCAAACAAACCAGGAAGGCCTGCAACGCCCATATTCGACGGAACAAATTTTTACATGACCAAAAATTACGGCAAAAAATACTGCAATGTCCCAAAGGCAGTACAAAATTTTTGGTCATTTGTAAAAAACATGAGGAATTCTTCCTCTTCATCGGTTCCTACGCTCGTTGTCGGCCGTACGGCTTTCGTAGCAATAGGTCCACTGGTGATCTCATGGTTCATCTCACCGAACAGTGGAACAAATCTTTACATCGCTTTGGAGAAAGTAAGATTATTGCACATGATGTTTCAAAAGCATTTGATAGGGTTTGGCATCAGGCCCTCTTATCGAAAATGCGTGTTTTCGGTTTTCACGAACCCCTGCTTCATTGGATTAGTAATTACCTTTCGGATCGTTCAAAACAAGTAGAATTGGATGGGTTCAAGTCTGTAACTCTCAACCATTAATGTGAGTGAATAATGTCAGGGATGTAGGGCACCTTCAGTTTATATAAAAAAAAGTTACGTTCACTAAGCGAGATCAACACGGTTACTCTTCGTAGGGTCATAGGGCACTGTGATATTGAAGGAAATGGAAAAGCAAAAAAACTGAAAAAAAAAATAATTGTCACCTCGAATATTTTACAAACCAAAAATGATTTTCTCTACAAAATAATTTTATGCAACGAAGAATAACGCTGGTGTTCCCCAGGGCTCTGTTCTATCTCCAACACCCTTTCTCAGTTTTATTAATGATCTCCTGTCTGCAACTTCTAATCCAATACATTGTTTTGCTGACGATAGTACTCTCAGCTTTTCATATTCGTTTTTAGACTCACATCCCTCTTCTTCGGATGTGGAACTGCAACGACAAAATATGATAAGCTCATTAAATTCCGACCTAAACAGCATTGTTCAATGGGGATTGAAACCGCGTGGAATTTAATGCTTCGAAAACGCAATGCTGTCTTGTATCGTTAAAGCGAGATATACCCCCATTGCCATTATCCATGGATGGCACTTGCATCAATCAGACTGAACACCTCTATATTCTCGGTATGTGTGTCACCAACCACCTCTTGTGGAACGATCACATACGCGATGTCGCCAAAAACGCCGCAAGGTGTTTGGGTTTCCTTAGACGATGCAAGAAATATTTCACCCCTTCTGTTCTGGCTGTTATCTACAAGACTTATATATTCATACGTCCAAAGCTTGTGTATAACTCCCATCTCTGGGCTGGTGCCCCTGCAACTTACTTAATGGATAGTATTGAACGTAGAGCATTTAAATTGATAGATGATAATATCATCATAAGTTCATTTACTTCGCTTGAACATCGTCGTAAGGTCTCTTGTCTGACCCTTTTTTACCGTTATTATAACGGCTTATGCTCTAGTGAAATAGCCAGGTGCATTCCTCCCCTTAAACAGTTCAACCGTAATACTCGCGCTTCTAGGGATGCCCATCAGTATACCCTCGAGCCCAACTTCGGCCGTACTGTCAAATACAGAGATTCGTTCTTTAGCCGTACTACGCGAATGTGGAATGCCTTACCACACTCTGTCTTTCCTAGTCATTGCAATATTCAGGAATTCAAAACAAATGTGCACCGACATCTCTTTTTAAACCCTCTCTCCTCTTCCTAGTGCTCACACTCAGTGTTCCCATAACGGCATTATTAATGCTAAATCTAGCATTATAGAGAAGAGAAAAGCATTATGGAATTTTAAAATAATGCTAAATGCTTTTCTGGCATTATTGTTTTTAAGTTTTGCATTCTTGAATGCCAAAATTGATTTCAAAAGATTGAGTTGATAATATCATATTTGGAAAAAAATAAAAATCATCATTTTTTTTTTTTT
Organism: Eupeodes latifasciatus; assembly: GCA_920104205.1. Classification (NCBI taxonomy): domain Eukaryota; kingdom Metazoa; phylum Arthropoda; class Insecta; order Diptera; family Syrphidae; genus Eupeodes; species Eupeodes latifasciatus. The sequence goes on from OV049924.1 coordinate 372,251,358, forward strand.
AATTACAAACCATTGTGATTTAACCTTAATAACGTCAAATCACGAATTAGTTAAACGCTGAGGTTGAGCGCCTGTTCAATCAAACGAATATAATTAAAACAAAAATTCGTAATAACATAGGAATAGAACTATTGTACAGCATTGTCCAAATACGCGAGGGGCTGAAAATAGAAGATAAATGCTGCTTTTCTTATGAGGTTTCAAGAACTGTTATAGATGAATTTGGAGCCTCAGCAAAGTATGAAAAACCTAAGGACGAAGAAGACTATTTTATGAAGAACTTTGGAATAACCCATTATTTATCTAAAATTATAAAATAGATAAGAAATTTATTTTTAAAAACTATAAATAAGAATGTGATAAGTCTGAATGATTTAAAATTAAATAATTAACTATAAAACATGTAACTATACTTAAAAACATTGTGCTGTTAATACCTATTTACATATAAAGCTTTAAGTTTTGTTATTTTTTAATTAATTTTGTTTTGTTTTGGTTTTTCTTTTTTTTTTGTTATATACCTATGCTTGTTAGGTATTTGTATATGAAAATAAATATTATTTTGCATTTTTTAAGATGTTTGTTTTTTAATTATCGATATGGACTTTTTATATGGATTTTAAAATCTAGCATTATGTTTTTTGAGCTCCCATACGATCTAGCATTATAAAATTTGAAATCTAGCATTATGAAATTTGAGATTATGGCAACACTGCTCACACTGTGCCTCTGCATAATAAGGGTAGTAATATCCCCTTGAGTGTGTGCTTATTATAAAAAAAAGGTAAAATTGTGAAGATTTTTCGACTATTTTATGAAAAAATATGTGTTTATATTTCAACCAATATTGAAGAATGGGATTATAGAATTGAAAAACCATCACGGACTTTATTAAAAAAAAAAATGATGTTCGACTCTCGATATCACTTCAACTAATGAAGGTGTTGACTTCAATATAATTTTATTGTTATTGTAAGGTAAATTTCATAGAAAGAAACAAAAACTTTCAAAAAAAGTTCCTAAAATTGTTAAAAATTGTTTTTTATATTAAAAATCTCGGGAACAAGAAAAGATATTGAAATAAAATTTATTTTATCATATGATAAATATTGTAGCTAACTTTTGGTTGATTTTTTTTTTGAAAATTCAAGTGAAAACTTTTTTTTTACAAAATCCGAAAACCTACAAAAACAAAAAAAAATTGAAATGGTTTTCGACTCAAGTATTATGAGAACAAAGAACTATATTTACCTTACATTTTTGTATCTCACATAAAATATTGTTATTAATATTTAATTTAAGTTTCAAAAAAACGACAGACAGCCACGTATGGAAAGTTATTATGTATGAGTCGCATCCCAGCTTCTTTTCTAAAAATTCGGAAATGATCCTTAATACCCTTTGTAAACAAAATTATTTTATTCTTCGACATTTGGAACCATTTTGTGTGAATAGTCTTAGCCCTTCACAAAAATAAAATAAACAAATTCTTTATTTAAACAGAAAAAGTAAGGAATGCGTTTGCTTAATTCTTAAGTATTCATTTTATAATTTTTCTATTATATCAGGCTTTAATATACAAATAAATAAATTAGGTTACGCAACAGTCCATTGGGAACTAGGACCTAGTAACTTACAACTCTCAACCACTCCTGTATGCGAGTAATGTTTTCAGGGATGGAAGGGACCTACAATTTTAAGACGAATCCAAACGAATAATTTGAGAAAGCACTTTTCATGACGAGTATTTTTTCTGGAGGATTTGTCAATTCCTCGCAACAGGCAGTACCCGTAAAAAAAACTTTAGATGGCTTGGGTCCAAACCCTACCACCCAAGACATCTGGCATGACAGTCCAACGCTCTAACCATCATGCCAAGGGTACACGGGCCGATTTGTTACACAAACAAACAAAAATACAGGGTGCGGCAGAGCCGACTGACGAGTTTAATGAGTTCATTAGCCTGTGATAAGATAAGAGTAGGCCTTAATAAGTGGTATATTTTGAATTGTACGGTAATGCCGTTTTTATTCGTAATCATGGTCTGGACAGGTGTACATCGTGGTTTCGTCGTGCGTGCATATTACGAAAATAATCATTCTGTGATCGCTACACAAAGGGCTTTTCGTATACACTTTGGCATTCCACGTGCTGAATCTGTTCCTTCTGCAAACACTATCAAATTGTGAATACGGAATTTGGAAGAAACTGGGAAGTACCCTTAGTAGACTTGTACACGGAGCACCCAGAACGGTAAGAACCCCCGAAAATGTGCAGTTGGTTAGCGAGTCAATTGAGCAGTCACCAAGACGCTCAGCCCGGAAACACGCGGTAGCTTTGGGAATCTCAGACCGTTCTTTGAGGAGAATTCTTCACGAAGATTTATCATTCCATCCCTATAAATTAATTCTTGTCCAAGAAATTAAACAGAAAATCACCGCGGAAATCGAGGCCATACGTCGAAATGTGCCGAAAATCATGTGAAAGCTTCAGAGATCGTCTACAATAGTGTATCAATGCTGACGGCCGCCATCTTGGAGATATAATTTTCAAAAAATAATTTTTAAAAATAGGATTGAATACTGATTTAAATAAAAAAAAGTTTTCTCTAAGTTTTACTGTTCGTTATTTATAGCCCATCAAAACTCGTCAGTCGGCTCTGCCGCACACTGTACATTCAAAACGTTTTCGTATAAATACAGTTCAGCGTTTCGTAACGACTTATGAAATACAAGTGAAATCTGACAACTTGTAAGAATTTTTCAAAAATTTTATGAAATATTTCGAATAATCCAAAAACTTCATCATTTGAATAGAAGGCGACTTTGAGTTAAATCCCGTAGTTCTCAATTTTTGTTTATTTGTTCGATATTTGCATAGTTATAATAATCCAATACCTCGACCGCCGAAAGCAAGATGTCCAAAAATAAAAAAAAACGCAAAAACTTCGAGCCAACATCATAAAATCAGAACTACCGGATTTTATTCATGATCTGATATTTAAACTAAATATTTAAGATGGAGATAATAGATTTGGAAGACTATCACTGTTTTCATTTAAAAAATAAATCTACTTCTAAATAGCCTCAAAAAACCTTTCAAGGCCAGAGTACGATAACTCAGGCGACAAGATGTTATAACGGATTTTAAGAACAGTTAAAAACAAGCATTTTTACTATGGGAGGGTGGGTCTATCGCCCCCCGTTTAGGCGGTAGGGGCAATTTAAAAAAATTATTATTTAAAATGGAAAAAATATAAATACTTACAATTGAGTTTTATACATTTTTTTAAAGCCAACATTCTGTTCTATTAGCTAGTGTTTAAATCAAGTCATCAAAATATGCGTAGTTTTTGAAAAATTTAATTTTAAACTCAAAATTTGAGTAAAAAAAGTAAGAAAGGTTTAAAGTGTTATTTTTCAATACTTCAAGATTATCTACTATTGTTTTTATTTTAGAATTTAGTTTTTGATGAAAAACTGAAAACTAGATGATTTTATGTCTTTTAGTTTTTGAGAAAATCGAAAATAACCACAACTACTATTTTATTTTAATTATTTTTTTTTTTTTTGAGTGGCCTTATTTTGATAGTAATAATGGTAGGTGGAAGTTTGGGTGTATGCAACAGTAAGGTGTGTGCGAGTTTGGGTGTATGCAACAATGGGATGTGTATCGGGGACATGCTGCCTCCCCTGCTTGGGAACACTATAGGATTTGGGGTGGGTGCAAGGTGGGATGGTGTATTGTGTGGTAGGTGCAAGATGGGGTGCGTGCAATGTTTATTTTGCATTTAAATAAGCTGGATTTAAGAAAGATTAATTTACCCTAGATATATCTTAATCCATATTCGATTATTACTATCAAAATAAGACTACGTAAATATTCGTACTCAAGCAAGGAAAAAATTATTTAATTAAAAGATTTTTTTTTGGTAATTTTCAATTTTCTCAAGAACTAGAAGACATAAAATCATCTAGTTTTCAGTTTTTGATCAAAAACAAATAAGAGCAATGAATTCTAAAAAAAAAACAATAGTAGATAATCTTAAAGTTTTGAAAAATTACACTTTAAACATTTTGTTTAACTTTTTTTTGCACAAATTTTGAGTTTAAAAGAATTTTTTTCAAAAACTATGCATAGTTTTGACTAGATTTAAAAACAAGCTAATAGATAAAGGTGTTGGCTTTAAAAAAAATTATAAAACTTAGTTTTAAGTATTATCAATATTTTTTAATTATTTTGTTTCCATTTAACGTAAATATTTTTTTAAATTTCCCCTACCGCCTAAACGGGGGGAATTAGACCCCCTCCCATAGTAAAAAATGCTTGTTTTTAATTGTTCTATACAAATCCGTCATTAAACTTTGTCACCTGAGTTATCGTACTCTCCCCCCTTTCAATGTTTTTCTTTTCGAATTATAAAAGAATATATTTATTTCAAATACCAGATCTCGGAATTTGGATTTTGGAGTCGCCCACAAGTGTAATTTGTATGGATTCACTTCTTGCTGCTAAAGACCTTTTAACAAGTAACTATAGTTCCAGGGTTTATTATTTTCATTTAGAAATTACAATATGACAAAATAACGTTTTTTTCTATAGCACAAACAAAACAGTACTTTTTTAAAGAATTAATATGTTCTCAATTCTAATCTCGCCTTTAAATTTTTCAATTATATCAGGTTTTTTTAAATATGGCCTTTAGAAAATGCTTAAAACAAACAAAAACAGGGTTTTTAGGGCTAAGTTAAAAACCAAAAAAAGAGGCTGGGATGCGACCCACACTGATAACTTCCCATCCCGTCTGTCGATTTGTCTTGCTTAAAAGTTTGCCTATATGTACATATCAATTTTTACCAAATTTGCGTACTATTTTTTGTAGGTTTTATTTTTTTTATGAAAAAACGGACTGTTGGATTTTTATAAAAAAATTACTGAATATCGAAAACAAATAATAATATCTGTGAAATAAAATAAGTTTGAAGCCAATATTTTTAATTTTTGAAAAGCTATTTGAGTCGAAAGTAAATTTTTACCAAGTTTTAGTATTGTTTTTTTTTCGGTTTTTATTTTTTGTAAGAAAACTGTCAATTCGATTTTTCTCAAAATTTTATCGAATGTTGAAAACATATATCTTATAAGATAAAAATAGTTTGAAACCAATGTCTCAAATTTTTAAAAAAAATATTTACGGCGAAAAAAAATTGTTACCAACTTTTATACATTTTTTTTTTTAGATTTTTATTTTTTGTAAAAAAAGCTGTCAATTCGATTTTTTTCAAAATGTTTTCTAATGTTGAAAACAATATTTTTTATAAGTTAAAATTAGTTAGAAGTCGTTATCTCAAATTTTTGAAAAGATATTTGAGTCGAAAATCAATTTTTACCAACTTTTGTTAATTTTTTTTCGGTTTTTAATTTTTTGTTAAAAAACTGTCAATTCGATTTTTCTCAACATTTTTCAAAATGTTGAAAACAACATTTCGTATAAGATAAAATAAGTTTGAAGCCTAAATCTCAAGTTTTTGAAAAGATATTTGAGTCGAAATTCAATTTTTAACAACTTTGAGTATTTTTTTTTAGGTTTTTATTTTTTATAAAGAAAACTGTCAATTAGGTTTTTCTCAAAATTATATCATATGTTAAAAACATTATTTTTCGTTGCACGAAATTGTTTTAGAGATGAAATCATATTTTAGTCATAAAATTTTCGAGGTGACAAATTTTTTGTTTCAGTTTTGATTTATAAAAAAAAAACGTTAATTGGATTTTTTCCAAAAATATACTTGTTTTGTATTATGTTACAATATATAATATAAAATTTAATTCAAGTCTCTAGCGTTATTGGTTCATGAGATATTTAGGTTTAACCAAAATGTTCACCTTTTTTTTAAACTGCTATGGTAAAAAACCCACCCACGCAATTTTCTTGAGAGCCCTTTCTGCATCTTTCTGCCTTATTATCTGTTTTACAAAATTTATTTGAATTCGATATCTCTTCTGGTTCTTGAGCTATAGACGACGAACGAACGGACGTACGTACACACGCACGCACAGACATCTTTCTAAAAATCTTTTATTTCGACTCTAGGGACCTTGAAATGTCGAGAAATGTCAAAATTTTCAATTTGACAAATCGGACCCATTACAATAACTTCCTATGAGAAGTTAAAAAATCTCTTATAACGATCTCGTATGATGATTTCATAGTTTAAAAAAAAAACGTTTTGGACTTAATTTTTACCGCTGATTTAGAACCAAACTTTAATTTAAAGTATTATCTTAAGTTTCAAAAATACCGGTTTTCAATATTATCTTTTTACTTTTTAATATATTTCAAAAACTTGATAAAATTGAATTTTTTAGTTAACACTGTTAATGGTTTAGTGTTTCTTTCAGATTTTTGTTCCACATGTGAATACTGAGAACTTATGAAGATTTTTCAAATATTATATGAAATATTTCAACTTTATATTGAAGAAAGGGATTATAGATCTTATTAGCTTCAAAAAACCTTATATAATATCTCAAAAATGTTGAAGTCGGATTTTAACGAAGTCCATCAAAAACCATTGGAAAAGTGTAATTTTATCGACAGAAAGAAAATCTTGTCGACTAGAGTCACTTGTGGAAATATTAGCGATGAAATTCTGACTGCAAACACTGATGTATACGCGAACATACATAAATGTAGACAGACTCTTTATAATAACAATTTAATAATAAATTAATTTGTTTAAACAGAATTATTAAGTAGGACATATGTGACCGATATATAAAAACAACATTCAATTCAATGTATGTCTACAATTGAGGTAATTATTAATAATAAATAAAGAGATGTTAAAAGATAAAAACACCCAGCGATTTGTAAAGCAATAATAAAATAATATTTCATTAAGTTACCTATACAATTGTATTAATTGTTAAATTGCTTTAAAAAACAGAAAGGTAGGTACTTCGAGTAAAAGATGCAGATATCTTTATTGCTTCAATAAAATCAAGTAAAACAAAAATAAATAAAATTCAAAATCACTGCAAAGTTCAAGCCAAATGCTTTCTGTACGTTTTTATTATGCTATTAGGGACGTGACAATGTAACCATTACATTATACGCCTTGGTCGTTTTTTTTTTTATTGTTTTAACTTATAAATCTTTAAACCAAGAATGCGGAGTTAATATACGTACTAAATAATGGCATAAGCCACCTGAATTGAATTACTAAGATATTATTGCAAATATTCGTTTGCATTTGTGACTGCTCAACATTTTGTCTAGTCCAAAGTTTTCTTTCAAATCGAAAGGATGGTCATGGTCATATTATGGATTTTCTTTCTTCTATTGACTCTTGGCATAAACTCGACACAAAGTTCTCCAGTTGGGAATTTAACATCATCCGAACCAAATTATGCATTGGATCTAGAACAAATGGGAGTGCGTGTGAAATTTCTGCAGGACCTTTGTAAATGTGAAGAAAGTATTTGCCGATGCTGTTTTCAAGGCACTTGGCCACAATCTAATATGACTCAAGAGTGTAAATATATAAATAAATACAAAATTTAAACAAATAAATAAATATTCATTATTTCATTTTTCTAGTTTGTATGTTGGGTGCATTTCAATCTGAATTACTGGAACTTCAAGTTAAGGCAACAATGAACGGAAATACAATGGGACAATTTATGCTATCCGGAAGGAATCCTCCACCGTTGTGCTTTCCGGTTCCATTTCCCATTCCAATTCCACTTTCAATGTGCATTCGGGGTATGGACATTTATCCAAAGGACAACAATATGCATGTTTGTGTTGATATGATGATGAGATTTTCAGGATTTGAATTTTTGACGGTGCACTTAAATTGCATGTGGATTGGATTGGGTGGGGTGCAATTTGTTAATCAAAAGTAATTTGTTTTAATTTATTTATATTTTATACAAATTTTTATAAAGAAATTGAAAAAAATAGAAGAAATGATTTAATTCGTGTGAAGTTTAATTTCAAAAAATTACGTATACGCCATGTTGAACGCAAAAAATCCTTATTTTCCCAAATATTCAATACTTAAATAGTTAAGGAGGTGCAACAGTCCGGTATGGCGTTGGGTCTTAATTAACATGCATCTCCAGCCAGCTCAGGATCTAACTATAGGTCTCTTTAGTTTTATTTCTGCTGCGTGCGCTACCTGAGCATAGATGGCCGTTCCTCTGGATTAGATTTCATTCATCTTAAGAAGTTCTTATCCTGCTTGGACAAGGTCCAAGGCTCAGCGCCATAAACAAGAACTGAAATGATAAGTGTCGTGTAAAGGGTCACTTCAGTTGGTCAAGAGAAGCATTTACTTCTCAATTGCCTTTTAAGTCCAAAGAAGAGTCGTTGTCTGAATTGACTACGGATCTATGGTGCCTAGAATCCTGAACTATCTCAATTGTATATCTTTCTATTCAATGGTAAAGTTTTGTCCCAGAATTTGTAGCTGAAACGAAGTAGTTCACCCCGAGTTTTGAAAATCGTAGATATTCTGTTTATGGAGTATCAATCGTCAAAATAGTTGTTGACGCCACGGTTGTGGTGAAGTAGTTTGTAGATGCTTCGTGTCTCACTTCGTTGGGCCAAATCCATAAAGTTTGAGAAACTTGCATCTTCGATCTTTACCAGTAACTAATGGAAACCTTCATCCCATGTCTTCTTCTCTCTACTAGTTGAACGTTGTGGATCACACCCAGGCGACGCACGTTGGGCAACAAGTGGCTTCCAAGTGACATTACTTTTTTAATATATATAGATAGTTTTAACCAATAGAATAGTTTCAACGAATAGATATGGAGTGGGGATATGCCAGTGTCTAAGAGCCATTTGCTAAAACGGAACTTAAGTAGCTTAAGTATGACATGAGCTCTTTTACGTAGAGGAAAAAGTGGAACATAAGCGTTTATGATGAACATAAATATTTAAGTTTCGTTTAAGCTAGTGGGCCTAAATGTACCATGTATGTAGGGGTATTTTCTGGGAGTCTAGTAAACATTTTTCTTGATGAAGTACCTTAATAGTTTTTCTACCTCTTCATACAGCAGAAATCTCCAAGCCTGTCCAGCATAGCCTTTGGTCGACCTCATCACACATTTAAATAATTTATATTACTTTTAAAAGTTTTAAATAGCTTATATTTGGCACTTGGGGCCGGCCAAATGTTTTTTACCAAGAACTCGGTTTCAATTACATGTAATGGCTTTTTTTGAATTCCACTAATTTGCCCTACAGATTCTGTTTAAAGGAAAGCTTGGGTGCAACTGCGACTCCAAGTAAATGGTACTCCTTAACTAGTTCTAATTCCGTGTTTTCAGGTCCATTTCTGCTCCCTGGCATATCTGCTGTTTCATTCCGGAATATAATTATTTTAGATCTATCGGTGTTAAACGTAAGGCCCCAAAGATGACAATAATGCTGCACTCTACTGAACATCAAATTCATTATTTGCGGTGTTTCCGCTTGTAGGACGATATCATGGGATGCAAAATTCTTTCCAGAACAATTCATAAATGGTCACTTAAAACTTACCTTTTTACCTCTTTCGCCCTACTTTAAGGCCTGACGTTACTAACAAAAATGCAAATCTCTTAGAAAAATCATTTAACTGATCATAATTTTATTAACTTCTTCTTAAGATACTAATATTCAAAGAAAACCAACACAAAGCAAAAAAACACCAAAAACGAATTCAGGGCATCTGAACAAGAGCTTGATAAAGTTTTTGCACAGCGGTATGAATAAAATGTCGTAGATTTTCATCTTCATTGCAGGTAACAGCCTAAAAAGAAAAGAAAACAAAACAAAACATAATAAAAGTTTATAAAGCGTATTAAAAAAGAAAGAAAAAACAAACTCACCAAAGTTTCCAGATTTACTTCTGCTTTCTTATCTGCAACAGTAACTGGAAGAACTTCACCTTTGAACATTTTCGGCACAGAATGTTCGCCAAAGGTATCTTGCAATGTCTCTATGAGACACTCTTTGAAGTGTGTTTTATCGGGTTTCACAACACCAGTCGTTCCCTTGATATTGGTTCCGCCCATTTCGGTTTGCATTATACACGCTAAAGCGGCATCGGCAAACATATCATTCACAGGTGTACCCTGCCATTCCATGATGATAATTTTGCCTTCAATTGTCAGGTCCAGACAATTAAACACTCGAATCTTTTTATCATCTTCCACAACACTTACCGTACCAGGACCGCCAACTCGATCGAGAAGGAGTTTTAGTGTGTTCATGGAACTAGCCCAAGGTATGCTTTGACGCTGAGTTATGACGGACATACTCATGTCGGTGTATTCTAAAAATGGCAACATAAAAGGAATGTATACAAAGAGTATGACATTAGTTTTACTCACTTGCTAAATCGGAGGGTGCAAGAATATGATATTTGAAGTCTCGTTTAACAAGCACTCCAGACAATGTGGCACCAACTACGGGATCTTTGGCAGCCAATGAACCCATTACTTTGGCAGTTTTCTCGCCGCGGAAATTTAAATCCACTGAGTGTGTGTTTCGAGGATTGTAAAAGTTAATAGTTGTGTTAGGATCAGCTTCGTATTCACGTTGTAAAGCTGACTTCAAGCGGAACATTTCATTTTGTTCGCCATGGACTAGAACCTTAAATTATAAAATATACACATTAATTTATGCTTAGATTTGATAAAGGTTTTTTTTTTCAAAATAAGAAAATTGAATGCGCTAAAATAAAAAAACAAGCCCAGGAAAACATACGTGGGTATATAATCTGATTTTTTCTGGATTGATGTAAAAGCACAAACTAATTTTAAAGGATTTTCAAAAAATCCTCTTGTTTGCATTTTCTATTACCTGGTTTTTGGTTGTCACCATTCAAACGCTTGACATGACCTTGATTCCAACCTCTTATTTTAGATGTTAAGTAGTTTTTTAGCATTTATTTATAAGCATTGTTCACGTAAGCATTGAAAGAAGTGAAATAAATTACACTAATGCTTAGGTCAGGTTGCACCACCCCATCCGTAAAGGCTGAAAAGCATCTCACTTGTGCTCCTCAGGGAAGGAGAAGGATTTTGTAAGGTATAAAAAGGTTGTTGAGGATTAAGTAAGAGGTGCCTCTCTAAACTATCCTGATATCTGGGCAAATTTCAAAATGTCTCTAGGTGTCAAGGACGAGATGTCACAAAGGTCGTCGAAAAATATTTTCCTAATACTGTCATTCTTCTTTTGGGTAGGCTTCAGAATTCGCATAAAAAATGGAAAGAATCGTCCTCTTTCTCACATCCTCTACATAATTCGGATTTGCGGATACCCATTCTATTCATGTGGGTGCCCAATGAGTTGTTACCCGTTAGGATACCTATCAATAATTTTGTTTTACCTTTGAAACTATGCGACCATTTATTCCTCGAAAGCCTGCAAGTGTTAAGAACCAATCACCTGTTATTTGCAATTTCAATGAAACTTTGGTGAATATGTAGTTAATTTACTTGCTCTAGTGGCTTGAAAATCATTGATACCACATGGCTCGGACTAAGCATTCAACTGTTTTTGAAATACACTAATGTTTAGAAATCTATTTAAAAGCTTAAATTTTAGCAACTTCCATCAATCAAGTTGATTTACAATAGGTGGATTAAGGAGCGTGCTGATGTCAAGCACTTGAAGCTGTTAAAGTGCCGATGTAGCCGCCTCCGGAAAAATAACAAAAGTTAATTTATCGTGAACAAATTCATGTTACTGCTGAATCCCACGGGAAGGACATCCTGCCATATCGGTTAGCAATTATTCACTAATAAGGGTGTCCCAAAATTAACGCAAGATTTGAATTTGCCGCCATTTGTGCAGTGAAGTGTTGGCAACCCTGAAAAAAAAGCAATTTGACAGCTAACAGTATAGGGTTATTAAAAATGGAGCGTTACACGAGAGAAGAGAGTTCGTTGAATGGATTATTGAACATCAAGAAATGGACCCTGATTTTTCGATCAAAATCATCCTAAGCGATGAAGCACATTTTCATCTTGATGGCTTTGTCAATCGCCAAAATTGCCTCATTTGGGGTTCGGAGAACCCACATGTGATTGTCGAAAAACAAATGCATCCACAACGCGTGACTGTATGGTGTGGATTTTGGGCTGGAGGCATAATTGGGCCATATTTTTTTGAAAATGATGCTGGTCAAGCAGTGACTGTTACTGGTGCTCGATATCGCGACATGATTACACAGTTCTTTCTGCCAAAATTGGATGATATTGATGTGTCCAATATGTGGTTTCAACAAGACGGTGCCACATGTCATACAGCCCGTGAAACAATTCAATTACTGCATGAGACATTTCCAGGTCGTGTACTCTCTCGTTTCGGTGATCAAAATTGGCCTCCTAGATCGTGTGATTTAACACCATTAGACTTCTTTTTTTTTGAGGTTATTTGAAATCACAAGTCTATGTCAACAAGCCCACAACCACCCGTGCATTAAAGGAGGAGATTCAACGCTGCATCAACGAAATTCAGCCACATTTATGCAGAATGGTCATGGAAAATTTCAACAAAAGAGTGCGCATGTGCATGCAAAGCCGTGGAGGCCATTTGTCCGATGTGTTATTCCATACATAACCCTATCCTATGTACTTTACGAGTCAATAAAAATATAACTATCAAAAAACTAAAAACGGCGTTTTCTATTTAATTCAAATCTTGCGTTAATTTTGGGACACGAATATACTCAAATGCAATAACCGGACTGCAACATATTCTATGCTATCGAGTTACGGTATTTTTGAAGTTTTTAAATAGCGCAAGCTTTAAGGGGCGGTAACCCTAAAAAAAGGAACCGATGAAGTATTTGGCCCTGCTAGCAAGGATATCTACTTCTCCTTACATGCTTGATTTTTGTTTGTTTATCTTTAAAAATAGTGTCGATAATTATAGACCCATTTCAAGAGAGCTTCTCGACTTAGGTATTGTTTTGTTATTAGAGTCTACTAAATGGAACAATGCACGCTTTAATAACGCATTAGAAATGTTAAAATTCACTACAAAGCTGGTGAAAATTTTGCAAAACTGAAGCACTATTCGTTCGACATGAAGCACCTTCTTAGCCGGTAGGTAAGCGATTTAAAATATCCAAACCGTAATGCCGAGCTTTTCAAAGCATTTAGAGATAGTTTGGTTATGAGCATGCACCAATTTATCTGTAAATATGGTTCAAAGAAAGCATGCCCGTTGAATGTAAACTCAGTAATTTTTGCCCGATACTGAAAAAAGGAGACCCTTTAAACTGCACCAACTACATAGGAATCAGTCTTCTTAACATCGCATACTAAATCTTCTCTACTGTAAGGCTCATAGCCAACAACCGGATAAGCCCTTATCAGTGTGACCTTAGACCAGGGAAGTCCACAGTCGATCAAACATTCCCATTACGGCAGATCATGGAAAAAAACCAAGCACATCAAATCAACACCCCCCATCTTTTCATTGATTTCAAGGCCGCATATGACAGCACCAGGAACTATCCGTATAGGGCCATGTCTAGTTTTGGCAATCCTGCTAAACTCGTCCGTTTTTGCAGGACGACCATAGAGAATTCGTGCTGCTCCATAAAAGCTCAAGTGCTTACATTACCTCCGTTAGTAACTGCCTGATATTGATTTTGGCTTTATGTCATGGCTTGCTAATTTTGTAAGCTCCGGTGTTTGATAAAGGAAACAAAAGTTTCAACATTAAACCCATGTCACTACAATTTGTGGGACGTGCTAACAACCCTGCCACAGTAAAAAAAAATGTTATGAGAAAAAATGTTCCCTTTAATGGCAACCAGACCCGAAACGAAAGGTTAAAAAAGCCATAAAAAAGGTTAAAGACAACAAATCCGCCAGCTCGGGTGGCCTATTTGCGGAACTGTTCAAATATGGAGAAGATGTTTTGGTAGGGTGCATGCACCAGCTCATCTACCTTGCACAATCTCCAAAAAAGGCGATCATATATTCTACAAAAATTACAGAGGCATATCTTTTCTTTATGTCAGCTTCAAGATCCTACCCAACGCGTATGAGGGGCCTTAAACCTTTCTACATCTACGATTGGCACGCACCATTGTGGCTTCATGCTAGTCAGATCAACGGTAAACCTCCGAAGGAGTTTGAATGGAGGAGAAGATTTAATCTCGAACTGTAAGAGCTGTATCGAGATGTTGATGTAGTCCAAAGAACCAAAACACGCCGACTACACTGGCTCGGCCACATCGAGCGAATGGACAACAATACCAGCAAAATAAAATCTTCGAAACCTAGCCCTCAGTTTAGAGACAAAGAGGAAGACCGAATCTCCGCAGTTTAGAGACAACGAGGAACACCGAACCTCCGCAGCATAGACCAGGCGGTTGCTCACGTAAGAGCGCTTGATCTCACCGACTAGAGGGAGTTTGCAGGGAAACGCAAACGATTGAAGATTGAAGGCTAAAACCCTCAATTCATCGGGAGCTGGATAAGTAAGAACAGCAGGAAGCGAGTATTAACGACATTTAAGTCATTGAAAATTTTGTTCGAAATGTATGGGATTCACTATAAGAACATCTAAAACTATTTTACACTTCTTTCTGTACGTATTGCCATTTTTAAGATATTGGCAGAAAACATAGAAATGTATGAAAAAAGGGTTTAATATTAAGGTTTGAAGTTTTCAGAGAATTGTATTTTTGATTTTAAAAAAATTTCGGGGGAGAAAAATAGTCGTGAATGAAAAAGAACACTAGTGTATTTATTTGGTCAAACCAGTTCAAAGGATGCGTAGCACTTCTATGCACATTTTCATAAACAGACATAAAAGGATACACCGTAAACGATTAAGCTTAGTTCTTGATTGAGACTTCAACTAGACTGATCATTGCAAAATTGTCCGTTTAAAACTCATTCTTACAAAACATTGAAATAAGTTTGGACCGTGAAAGAAAGAGAAAATTTTCAAGACTTTATTTGGAATGACTGTGAAGAATGACACCCCTTGTTTTTGACTAAGTTTAAAACAAAGGTTTAGTTGAGGGCTGACGGTTAAAAAAGCGCCTTTTGGTTTCAGAACTCATCTAGAGAAAATTCTCGACAATCATTGACTCTACTCGACAAATTCAACGTTCAGGTAGCTCTAATTTACAGGCTTATAAAAATCCCTAATTACAAACATTGACTCACTAGTATAACTATTCAAAAATATTTAAATTAAGGTCCCTAATTTTAACTTACCACATGAGCCGGTTTGAGTAATCTGATGAATTCACTAGTCTGTTGGTAATCTGTGTGAGCCGAAAACGATATATAATCCACCGACATATTCAGTGGCAGCTTTTGTCCCGAAATCGTAGTAATCTCTTCTGGTTCGGAGAGAATTGTTTTTGCCGGAGTTCCCTCCACACAGTAACCAGCAATAATGACTCCATTCTTGGCATCAGTGCACCAATTCTCGAACAGTTCACGCGACAAACCATTCTGCAACATACCCGGCGAAGCCATCACCACACACGGTCCAATATCGTCGAAATGATCAATGCCTTTCAAATTGGAAATGTGTCGGAAGACGAAAGGATTATTGACGGCGATTTGTCGTCGAATTTTGTCATTCATGGCATTTATGAATGTCTGATAGACAGCCATACACTTTTTGGCCAGTGAAGACGCATAGTAAATCGGGATTTCATGCAGTTCTGGGTTCTGGCTCCAATACTCGTCCAGAATGAGCAACAATTCTTGAGCTCGGCCCAATGCGAAGACCGGAATCAAACAACGTCCACCTTGTTGGACGATTTTCTGAACCAATGATGTGAATCGACTTTCTCTGTCCTCTCGTTTCTCATGGATGTGTGTTCCATAAGTGGATTCGGTGATGAGGACATCTGGACGCATTTGGGGGATTTCTGCAGCCATTAAATGGCGATCCTCCTGCCGCGAGAAGTCCCCGGTGTAGAGAATCTTAACCCCAGCAATTTCTATCATAAACATAGCCGCTCCTAGGACGTGGCCTGCATGGTAGGCCCAGAATCTGATGCCCATAACGTCTCGCTCTTCGTGGAAGTTTATAGTTTCGATCTTTTCCATGCTCGCCTCCAGGTCGGCTTCAGTGTACAGCATCTGTTCGGTGGAGATGTTGCTGATCTTAATGTAATCGGAGAGCATCCATCGATAGATGGCTTTCGTGGCGTGCGTCATGAAGCACCGACCACGGAAGCTGGTTTTCATCAAGAACCATGGCAACGCTCCACAGTGATCCAAGTGAAAGCTAGAAATGGATGTCTTAGATACAAATATGGGTGTCTAAATGATTTGAAGACTTACTGGGATATTAAAAGCAAGTCTACTTCGTCGGCATCGATCAAATCCACATAGGGAAGTGCGTCCATTCCCGATAGCCCCGGATGGATTCCACAGTCAAGCTTGATTTATATTAATAAGTTGATGTGCCTTCAATGAATTCATAAAAGTTTCACTTACCATAATTTTCTTTCCCTTGAAATCGAGCATGATGCATGAACGACCCACTTCTTGGCCAGCACCCCTTTTTTGTAAACAAATCAAGAAGTTATGTTTTATTTTTGTTGATCTTTGGAATTATTTTGATAACTTACAATGGTTTGATTTGAAGTAGATCATTTTCTTCAGCTGGTACTGATTCTTCAGTTTTATTGGACATTTTTTTTCAGGGAAAATTTATTAAAAACTTTTCGTTTATACTTTTTTAAGAATGCCGGGTTTCTATAAGAGCGCGTTCAATAATCGATATGTCAAATTTCTAGATCCAGCCAGATGATTTGTATCAAAAAGTTTTTTTAGCTTTTAGCTTTCAAAGTTGTTGGGTAACATTAGGAGTTGAACACAATAAAATATTGTAGATTGAATAAAAAGAATTTCATAAGGGGTTTAAGACATTCAACTCATTTTACAAAGTCTAGAAAAGGGATAATTTAAAAAAATTAGTTAGAATAACTAGCAAACTAAACCTTTAAATAAATTGTGCTACTTTCAATTGCAAGACTGTACAGGATGTACTAATAAGAGATTTCATTTAGATATACATAGCACAAACAAATATATTTTAAAGAAATTATTGGATGTAAAGGATGGTTAAATTTTAAGAGCTGATGTTGAATGTGAACCACGCCTAAACGTCAAGTTTTTTCTGCATTTCATTTGACATTTCTTAATTTAAGACTAAAGCATTATTCACATGAGCACGACCAACGACCAACGAATGAACGAATATTCGTCGATTTTGACATTTCTTTCACATGAGAGTTTTTAATTCGTCGCGAATGAAGTTTGACAATTGTTTTTTTTTTTTGTTTATCATTATTGTGTTTTGTTTGAAAACAACCGATTAAGAAAATGCGGTCGAAGCTATATTTGTTAAAAAAAAATTATTGGTGTCCTTGTTAATAAACAAAACAAGGAAAAGATTTCATGTGCATCCACAGCCGAACACCATTCACCATCGAAATCAAAACACAAGAATGATGTTTTAGGTTATGTAGTGCGCGAACAATTTATTCGTTGCAGTGTGGATGGTATGTGGAACGCGATCAATTTATTCGTTGCAGTGTGGATGGTATGTGGGACGCGAATAAAGTTTGACAGTTCGTATCAACTAGAATTTTGTTCGCGACGAATAAATTTGTTTTCTTAAATTTATTAATATATGATATTGAAAAGTAAAAGTATGCACAATAAATCAAATAGAAACTTCATTGCTATCGTTTTGTTAAGAATTTGTGTGGAAATATGTCTTCAAACGTATATAAACTCACATTTTGTAATTCATTCGTCGTTCGTTGGTCGCGCTCATGTGAATGATGCTTAACTCAATTTAAACACAATCGTGCAACGCGTTCAAGTTATTAAGGCATATTATGAAAATGTACAAACCAAAATGTATATCGTGCACTTCGTGATTTTTTCGTTCAATTCAATCGTTCAAATGTGCGAACAATCGGAAAAATCGTTCAAAAATTTGAGCAAATCGGGTCTGTGGGAGAAGTGAAAACACCAGTGCATGCTCCTACAGCTTTTACTATAGAAAATATTGCTGCTGTTTGCGATAGTGTGGCTGATGGGCAGTCCACCTCAACTCGTTGTCTTTCCCAATAACGGGACCTCTCACACTCGTCATTCAGCATAAAAACTTGCATTTACACACTTACAAGGTGCAATTGATTAAGAACTAAAGTCTATTGACCATTTCAAGCTTCATTGTCAGAATGATGGCAAGAAATGGCAACAGTGAATCATCTTAAGTAATGAGGCAAATTTTCAAATCATTGGAGTGATTGTCGAAAAACCAATACATCCACAAAGTGTGACTGATTGATGATGTTTATGGCCTGGCGGCATCATCGGGCCATATTTTTCCGAAATGAGTCCAGTCGGGCAGTTTCTGTGAAGGGTGTTCGATATCGTGTGATGATAACAAACTTTTTATGGCCCAAATTGGTAAATATGGATGTAGACGATATGTGGTTTCAACAGGACGGTGTCAATTGTTACACTGCTAAAGAAACAATGTCTCATTTGTGCGACTATTGCAATGCTGGCGATGTTAATTGGGCGCCAAGATCATGTGAATAGACAACCGTGTACTTCTTTCTTCGGGGTTTTTTAAAAGAAATTGAGGGCATCAATTATTATAAAGTCTGCTAAAAAGGAATGTAATATCCTCAAGTGATATGCATTTCAGTTTTTTATAGCAAAACAATCTAATAGCCCTATACTGACAATCTTACTTACTAAACTAATGTAACTTAAGGTGGCGCTACAGCCCAGGACCGACCTGGGCCTCAACCTGCAACCAGCCAGCTCGGTCCCTAGCCAAGTTGGTTGAGGTCCTCTTCCACCTGCGTGCGCCACATGATTCGCGGTCTTTCTTTACTACAACGTCCCTCGGGATTGGATTCAAAAACCTTCCGGGCTGGAGCGTTGATGTCTAGTCGCTCTTTTTGACCCAGCCATCTAAGTCGTTGGAATTTTTTTCTTTTAACCAGGTCAGTGTCGCTGTAACGCTCGTATAGTTCGTCGCTGTATCTTTTCCTCCACTCTCAATCTATGCAGATAGGACCAAAATTCGATCAAAGAATTTTTCTCTCGAAGCATCCTAAGACTTTTTTTTCTTTGACAAGGTCCAACCCTCAGCGCTATATATGAGAACCGGGATGATGAGTGTCGTATTCGTATATATTGACTTATGATGCTCCAGAGAGGACTTTATTACTCAATTTCTCTTTAAGTCCAAAGAAGCAACAGTATGCAAGAGTTATTCTCCGTTTGATTTCAACGCTCGTACCATTTGTCTGAATCTATGGCGGTGCTAAGGTAACAAAGTTCTCAATTCCCTCAAAGTTAAAGGTCACCATCATGGTGACGTTCTGTCCAAGACGTCATCATTCATTGTCGTTTCTGGATGACAGGATATACATACTTGAAGCCTTGCCTTCCGCTTCCGTGGCAATACTCAAAAAGGCGTCACTGAGATCAAGGTTTGATCTTCCAATTACGTCATTGGACACATCTTTGGAAGATTGTGCCTCTAGTGTTGACTGAAAATGAGGAGGGCAACAATCATCATTTATATAAGAAAATAACAAATAGGCGAAGAAAGCTAAATAAACAAAAAATACATTTAAAAAATGAGGAAATATTCCCTCTGTCCCAATATGCATCATCTGCTTTGTATACTTCAATTTTCTGGCCAAAAAATGTGTAGAAGGCAAATATGTTTGATGCATAAAACCTTTGTAAGTAAAAATTAAATATAAAGATTATTGACAAATTATTTGTTAATGCCCTCTTATTTCCAATGTTCCTAGGTAAAGACAAAATGTACAGTAATGTCTAGATTCTCCCCCCTCCGATTGTCTGAGATGTGATTATTCACGAGATGGTTTTGTCTTCTTCACAAAGGAAAAGGATCTCCTCACCTGGTTTGATGAATATTTGTAGGATTGATACATTATCGCTTCGTTTACAAAAAAAAGTCGTAATTTTCTTCTGTCATTTTTCTGTTTAAATGCAATTTGCTACAGATTTCACCATCTTATGTTAATATCCCAAATATGATTATCAAACAAACAAAACATCAAAATGGGTGCATTCATAAAGCTAGTGACTACGTAGTCAAAATGTAACTAGCTTTGTGAATGCAAAATTGTATTACAAAGCTAGTTATTCCGGAACTGTCATATTAATGACAAATACAAATATATAAAATTTTAACTTCTTTTGTAGTTGCATTTAGCCAATCAGAATCCCTTGACTACGTAGCCACTAGCCTAGTGAATGCCCCCAATATTTGCATATTCATCCAATATCCGTTTGATGAAGAGTTCACATCTCTAAATTCCAGTCAATCAAACATCTTTTAGAGTATGACCTGCTCCTAATAAAACTAAAACACAATCGCCATTTTCAACTAAATTCTCTTTATATAAACATGCCCTTAAATAACCGAATTCTACATCCAAACAAATGCAAAATCTCCCAACCAGATGACTCTCACATCTACTCAAAGAATTCCAAATTTTCAACTCTTCTGACACCCACCCACATATATTTTTTCGCACTGTCAATTTGACATTTGTTTTGGAAAGTACAAAGGACGGACTACGAAAGACGACGATATATAATTTTTTCTCTTCATTCAATTCATTCAAAAAGAAAAAAGAACTTTTTTTTTTAAATTGAATTGGAAAAAATGTCTTAAGTTTTTCTTCCACAACTCCAAACATCCCACTAAGTGAATTCCTTTGCCCTTCGATTCCAAAATGCACGCCTAAAATTAAACAAAAATACAAAATAATAAAAAAACAAAAACCAAAGCTAAATCTAAAACTAAAGCGAAACATGCTACTCCTTAAAGTTCTTCGCATATTATGCAAAAATATCTAAAAAATCCAGCAACATACGCAGGAAAATCAAGAAAAATTAAACCAAAAACTGGTGGTGGTGAAGGTGGTGGTGGAGAAGTAACAAAAAGTTATATATTTAACGATGATTAAGCTCGAAACTGACTCAGACAGCTCGGAGGAATTCTTCGATGCTGAAGACTCCCAAACCCCAAATCGATTATCAAGGTGAGTGACTGTGTTGACTTGTTGTTTTTATCTTTTCTTATTCTTCTTCTTTTCGTGTGGTGTGTATTATTGTATCCAAAATTGAATCCTTTTTTAATTCTTTGTAGCAAAAAGTCGCCACCCGAAACGAGCAAAAATGAAGAACAATTCATTTTTCCGGAGCCCGCAGTGAAAATCAACAATAGCGATGATGAGTCGACTCCTGTCGGCGGTGGAACACCCTCCACCATAAGTCCGTCGACAAGTCTCAATGCCAGATACACTAAGCAGGATGTTTTTGTCGAACCCAAACCCTTGGGCATGGTAAGTCATCAAAAAATACTAATAGAGCTTTAAAAGTAGATACGATACGAACGTTCATCGTTAGTCGTTAGTCGTACCTATAAACTTAGTCTAGGTGACCTATTGCATGCAAAAGTCCCTATTTTTTGTCCCACATTGTCGCGGAGGAATGTAAGTCGATCGCATGTTTGTTGTTGTCCTTCACCTGTTTCTTTGTTTCATTTTTGTTTTGTCGTTTGTGTCGTCGTTTTTTTTTTTATTAATTTAATGACCTGTTAGTGTTATTGCCGTTTTGTGGGCTTTTACCATATTTCTCATTTAATTTCATTTCTTGCAATGAATGACCTCACAGTTAATTGGAAACACCTCCTACGTACGAGAATAGGTACATATCAACTGTTTTGGTTTGTTCGAGTTTATTGATTTTCTTTAGATACCTACTTTCCTTCCCTTCTCCTTAAAAACTCTTCAGATTGAGATTTGTGTGGTGTGAAGCTGAGATTTAAGCTCAAGTGCTGTTGGTCGGCAGGCTTTTCGTCTTAGGTTGAGAGGCTTTAATTAGAGAGAAGTGGTTGGGTTTTTATCTCGTGGTCTGATCAATCACAGTTCACTCCAGAGCATAGTACGTACATATATATTTCCAATTAATCGCTTCTCAATCAAACTTTGGTCTTAAGTTTCCAGAAGCATTCTGCGTGGAGTGCCATATTTTTTTTCATTTTGATTCAATATCATATTCATTTGTTTTCATAATTTTAATTGAGTGCCTACAGCAAGGCAACTGGGCCACGCGCGCCGCCGCCGTCGCCCGTCGCGCCATGCCACCACCGTATCGAATGTTGTCACTTTCATTTTTTATCCCAACTTGGTCACAACAGAGTCGCATTAAAATTCATGGTGAGCCAGAGAGTGACCGAAACTCCATTCATACCTCCATTCACGATACATTTGTGTTCAATTAATGTTTTTCTTTTCTATTAAAAATATTTGATGGAGCTTTTTCATTTGATTCGGTTCAGTTCGGCATCGGCAATTTGTTGGTTGTTAATTTTTGTAGAAATATTTTCTACTCGCACATAAATTCATTTGCATTGTTTGTTATTATTTTAATTAGCAGACGCAGCAGTTGATAGAGTGTGATAATTTATGTTTAGATTTTTGTATGCTTATTTTCTTTGTTTTCTTTGTGACTTCATCTCTAAAATTTTCCTGAATAAAATTAGTGACTTTCGTATTGACTCACAGTTCGGTTCATTGTTTGGGTTGGTTTGTTTTAAATTTTTGTTTTGTTTGGTTTAAAAAAAAATAATTTAAAAGAGGAAACATTTGTATTAATTTGATGTTGTTTTTGTTGTCGTGATTGTCACGGTGTTGGGTTCAAATGAAAGAATTTTTAAATTCCAGTTATTTTAGTTGATTGAATTGAGTTGAAAAATTTTACCAAAAAAATAACTGTGAACAAGTTAAACAAAAATATTGTAGTGAATTAGAAATTTATGGTGAGTGTTGTAAGTTTACAGTTCTTCAATATTTTTATTTGCAGATTTAGTTAATTAATAATTAAAACATAAAGAAAAATCTTATTTTTGTTTTTTAATTCCAAAATTAATTCATATTGTTCTTATTCAAAATTAATTATAAATGCAACAATATTTTATTGTGATGATTTTAATCTTATTTTTTTTTTTGAAATTATACTTTAAAAATTAAAATTATTTTAAAAACAAGTTTATGTCCCAAGAGAAAGTTGTCTGCGACTCTGTAAACAATGCGAATAGTGTAAACAATAATATGTTAATGGTAGTGTAGGCGTTAAAACAAGTTTTTATTAATATTAGTAAACAAATGAAACATAATATTTAAACAAAATTAAATATGTAACACATAGTGACGGATTTAAGAGGTTTAGTTAAAAAAAAGTTTGTAGTTGTTTGTGATATATGTATGTATGTATGGGTAATTATACATAAGTTGGGTAACTTTTGAGGATATTTTGTTTACGATAGTTTTTAAATCAAACTTCTATAAATTCAGGTGTATATGATAGCTAATCTAATTAATATATTGTTCCCAATCGGGCCAGTTACTTTTTTGAGTACATTGTAAGATATTTAAAATTTTCAGAATTTGACTGCCAGAAGACTGACAAGTATACACAGTTTTGAAAGTATTATAATGAAATTTAATACAAATTAGTAAAAATCTCTTAGGATTTAATAATGATCACTTAAAATCACTTAGAAACAATTAAAAATAATTATTAATATGTAATACTAGGAGAAAATACTACATCAGTTTTCAAAACAGTCTTTTGACATTTAACGTAACGTTATTCACTTATCTTTTACTACTTTCACATAGTTTTACTAAATATTTCAAAGTAATCAACAAACAAAATCTAACAATATTCATCTTAAAATTACTAATGATCAAGAAATGAAGAACAATAACAATTTACCTGACACAGAACTGACGCCACACTACTGACGAAAAAGACGAAATTTGAGATTATAATCTGGACTAATGTTTTTTTTTTGTAATTTCAAATATCAACAAACTACATTTTAACAAATCAAAGTCTAATACGAATAAATAAAAATAAACTTTAGATTAACAAAAAAATAACGACTCACCATAAAACTGACGTGTTGACTGGCTAAGCACGTGTATAGACAACAAACATAACCCAAACGCTGGTACAGTTATGGTGGCCGTCAACTTGTGCGACCCGCAACTAACTTTATTACCAACATAAAAATTCAAAGTGGGATTTGACGTTGAGTCGGCGATATTTCGCACGAATTTTAAATTTAAATAACACACAAGAAACTGACGAATAAAACTGAACACAAAATTTCTTATTTTTTTAAATAAAGTGGAAAACACTGCATTATGAAAGTTGTAGTATATATTAAACTATATACATCGCAGATTGTATTAATTTAATAAGTTTTCTCAAATCAATGATAATGTTTAATAGAGAGTCACTTAATGGTTGGTTTTCAGGGTTGTGACATGCCAGAGGACTGACGTTTTAAGAACTAATTGTGTTTTTTTAATAACTTGTATTCAAAATGAAGAACTGAAATTGTGTGACTAAATAAAGGTCTTTCCATTGTTTTAAAATAAATTGCAATCTCAATAAAATATAATCAGACTTTGTATATATTGGTTGATGATATCGAGTTACCCAACTTTTGTATAATCACCCGTATGTATTTAAGTGGAATATTATAGTTTAAGCATTTTAAAAAAAATGGCAATCAAAACACTTCAAACATTGTCTTAGATATTTTGTTTGCCTTCAGTATCCTTTTAAGCAATGCTACAAAAATTGTATATTCAATGTTTTAATTTAGGGCTTTCAGAGTACTGTAATGATCTGTTTAAACAGTTTCTTTTAAGTTTCGCCACAAAAAGAGGAAACATTTTTACTGCTGTTGCATTTAGGCCAAAAAAAAAGAAACCTGGTTTATGTCAACGTTACGGGTAAAAAGCTCAGTAACTTTTGATGCTTTCTGGGGTATAGACCATTCTCTGATGCCCCATTTTCACTGTCGCCACATTTCCAATACTCAGGAAAACATTAATTCTTTTGTAGCAATAGGTCCGCTGGTGATTTCATGGTCTATCTATATTTCAAAGGCATTTGATAGAGTTTGGAATCAAACTGTCGATCAATCTCTTCTTCGTTGGATCACAAATTACGTATTGGGCGGTTTCAAATCTGATAAACAAAAATAAATTAAGTGTAGTAACAGTCTTACAACTCCCAACCATTCCTGTGTGCAAGTCATGTCAGGGAGGATATTCACAAAATAAACACTGGTTCGCTCTCAGGGTTCCGTGTTGTCTTCGACACACTTTCTTGTTTTTACAAATGATCTTCTTTCTGACACTTCTAATCCACTAAATTGTGTAGATGACGAAAATTCCCTATTTTTTCATATTCGTTTTTAGATTCACGCCCTTTTCCTTCGGGTCTGGAACTTTTAAAGTTAATTAAATTTTTATCTTGGCACCATTGTCTACTTACTTACTTACTTAAGGTGGCGCTACAGTCATGTGAACTAGGGCCTCACCCAACAAACTTCTCCATCTACATAGCTCGGTCCCTAGCTAGATGTCTCCAGTTTCGTTTTTTCTACGTCGCTGTACAGCCCGTACAGCTCGTCGTTTCATCTTCTCCTCCACTCCCCTTTGATGCATACGGGACCGTAGATCACACGAAGAATTTTTCTTTCGAAACGACCCAAGGTGCTTTCATCCGCTTTTGTCATAGTCCATGCTTTTGCACCGTATAGCAGGACGGGGATGATAAGGGTCTTATATAGCGACACTTTGGTCCTTCGAGAGAGGTCTTTTCCACTCAATTGCTTTCTTAGTCCAAAGAAAAAGCGGTTAGCAAGAGTTATTCTTCGTTTGATCTCAGCGCTGGTGTTGTTCTCTGCGTTTAGACAAAGTCCTTGACTACCTCAAAGTTACGTCTCTCGATGGTGACGTTTTGTAGGTCCTTTCTTGACGACAGCATGTACTTTGTTTTGCCCTCATTAACCGTTAAACCCATTTTTGCCGCCTCTGCCTCAATACTCACAAAAGCCCCATTGACATCACGCTGAGTTCTTCCGATTTTGTCAATGTCATCAGCATATGCTAGTAATTGGACAGACTTTTGAAAGATAGTGCCTCTGGTGTTGACGTGTGAGCTCTGCACTATTCTTTCAAGTACGATGTTAAAAAAATCGCATGACAGCGCATCACCTTGTCTAAAACCTTTTTTGACATCGAAAGGTTCTGTTAAGTTGTTTCCAACCTTTATGGAGCAGCGTGAATTCTCCATGGTCATCCTGCAAAAAACGGACGAGTTTGGCAGGGATGCAAAAACTAGTCATGGATCTATACAGCTCGTCCCTGTAGATGCTGTCATATGGGGCCTTGAAATCGATGAAAAGATGGTGGGTGTCGATTTGGTGTTCTTGGGTTTTTTCCAGGATCTGTCGCAATGTGAATATTTGATCGACTGTGGACTTTCCTGGTCCAAAACCACACTGATAAGGACCTATCAGGTTGTTTACGATGGGCTTTAGACGTTCACATAATATGTGAACGGCAGAGAAGATTTTGTAAGCGATGTTAAGTAGACTGATTCCTCTATAGTTGGTGCAGTTTAGAGGGTCTCCTTTTTTCAGGATCGGGCCATCCGCTCCAGCGGCTTTATTAGACTTCAGCTTAGATATGGCAATCTTTACTTCGTCTAAGTCGGGAGGACGGGATTGTTGGCTTTCGTCGTCTATGTTGAATGGATCACCATTGTCTACTAGAGAATGCAAAAACCGTGTAGAATTTAATGCTTCAAAAACTCAATGCGCAAAAGACCAAGCAGTTAAATGAATACAAAACATTAACAAATTTAATAGATAACATTATAAATTAATTATGTTAGAAAACTAGTATTGGTAAAATGACAAACAAACGTTCGGTTTTATCAAATAAATTTAAAATAGACCCTCCTATTTATTTATTTATTTATTTATTTGTCTACTGTACCAATTCCGAATATTATTTTAAAGATGTACGATGGCGCTACAGGCCGGGACGGACCTGGGCCTCAACTAACATGCATCTCCTCCAGCTCAGTCTCTAGCTAGCTGGTTGGTTGGGGTCCTGTCCCATCTGGCGTTTGCCACCTGAGTCGCGGTCTTCCTTCGAAAACCTTCCGGGCTAGAGCGTTGATGTCCATTCGATCTACATGACCCAGCCATCTTAATCGTTAGACTTTTATTATTTTTACTAGATCAGTGTCGCTATACAGCCCGTTTTACTCCCGAAGCATCCTAATTTAAGTCCTTAACTACTTCAAAGTTATAGCTGTCCATGGTGACGTTTTGTCTAAGACATCGTCATTCTATTTACTTTTCTGGACAATATATACTTGTTCTTGCCCTCATTGACCACTAAATCCATCTTCTCCGCTTCCGTTGCAATTCTCAAAAACGCACCACTAACATCACGCTTTGAGATCTTTTCCGACCTTGATAGAGTAGTGTGCATTCTCTATCGTCATTCTGCACAAACTGAAAAAACTAGACATTGCTTGTTAAGCTCTTTCCTAAAGATGATGTAATACGCCGGTTATATACCGATGTTCCGCTGATCATCTTTACATACTTCGGTGCGTGGCTGGTACTCTTGGACCCTCATTCCTCTTGTGACATTTCTCTATATCCTCGATCACGTGCTTCTCATACTCCTTTTTTTTCCTTCTGAGCAGCCAGCGTCCCTTTCTCCTCTTCTGCTCGTAGAGTTTGCAAGCACCTCTGATACTTCTGTGCAACACTGTTTTATATGCCTGTTGCTTAGCTGCGTGTGCTTGCCGCACCCACTCATCGTCACCCAGGGGTTTCGCTGTGGAGACCGAAACCTAGCACTTCAGATGCGGCATTTCTGATGGCTGTTAGACAACTGGTTTTCAATAATTGATCTATGTAGCAAAGGACTTCCTAAGAGGTTGTTAGAGACTCGATCCCTTGCAACTGTAGCCTTCCAACGTTGAATCTTCTCACAATACTTCCTTTTTCAATATTAATAAGCGCACCTTGGCTACAACGTGGTAGTGGTCCGAGTCAAAATTGGCCCCTCGAATGGTTCGGACATCCTGTATACTGGAGAAGTGTCATGCATCGATAATCAATCTGGTTGAAAGTTGAGGTGGTGTCGGGCAAGCTATATGTATCTCCAGATTGTTCCAACAAAGATGTCTTTTCTTCCTACCTTGACATTAAAACCTAAGACAATTTTAATGTCATAACCAGGACTCTGATCATATGTTTTGTCCAGGAGCTCGTAGAATATGTCTTTGGTGTTCTCATACCCGCGTATGAGGCTTACGTTAGAGAATTTAGGGTTGATGCAGATTGTCGTGATGCGCTCGCTCACACTGTTGAAACCCAAAACTTTTTTTGCTGAGTCTAGTTCCAACAACAAATCCACACCCAAATAATGGCTGCCTTTGTTCCCGGCAGCAGTCGTAGATAAATCGCAGTATTTTAATTTGCGTTTACCCGGTCCATCCAATCGTAATTCTTGAATGGCACAAATATCTGCTTTGCAACAGTTTAGGGCTTCCGCTAACTGTTTGGCTGCACGTGGTCTATTAAAGGATCTAACATTCCACGTACAGATCAGAAGTTCGTTGTCATTATTTCGTTTGCTTGGTTCGTCATCAGTAAATCCTTCCGTATCCTAAGCTTATTGGTGCTTCGCGCTTTGCAACTTAAGATTTGTACGTGGTATGAAGAGACCCTGTTGTTTTGATGATGTTAAAAAAAAATGCGTACTAAGATATAATTTTTAAATTTTTATACAACATAACAATTTATAAATTTAGAAAAATTGTAGGGGAATTGTACACTTTATTTTTTGAGGACCAATCTAATAAATACATATCACAAGTGCTATACTCGTACACTGGTATACATTAATTTTTAACACTATATGCCCCATTTAACTTTTCAATGATAAACAAAATTTACATTTTTGCCTACCATAGTAGTTGTTTATTGTAAAATCAGCATTGTTCACATTAGCAGATAATTATTCCTTTTAAGCTTTATACTACAAAAAAGCGATAATAGGTTTCCCATATTTAGAAATAACGACTATGTTTCAGTTCGTTTTGAGCAGTGTAGGTTATTCTACGTACATATATTCACGCAAAAACAGCTCCCACTTCCTAAAGTTGTGATTTATTATTTTTGTAAGTAGTTAAATTTACGTTTGTACATAAAAAACCTCATTGAATCAATATACTAGAAAAAATAAAAAAAAAAAAAACATTCATAAATTTCACACTCCATTAATTTTAAAATTTATCATTTATTTATCATCAACCTAATTTCCACTCGAAAATTCCGAACGGAACGAACACCAGTAGCTTGAATGTGCCACGACAAAATAATATGGTAATAATCCATTGACATGAACATTGAACATGGGGGTCTCGATATATGTGACGATCGTAAGCACCAATGCGTTCGCTCGTCTTATGTCATGTCAACAAAAGTACACTGTACGAGTATGATGGAAGCAGAAGCCTTCCCCACTCGGTGGCTATACCGCCGGCAAGTCGATTAAATCTAATCAAGTGTGACACATTGTTCGGTTCATTCAATTGGGGCTACAAACCATCGCTGTGATGTACCTACAAACAATGCATGTTTAGTTAAGTGCATGAGCTACGTTTCGATTATAATCGTTTGTCCAAATCAAAATCAAAATTTAAATTTAAAAATATTTGAACCAACACGAAAACGAAATTTTCTCACTTTCTCTTCTTTTATTTTTCATTTATTGGATATTTATTTTATAGTATGGTAGACAACGCTTTCGCGAACTGCGACAATGCATGCAAAATGATGAAGATGAGAATCCTGGCAATACACCGACACCTGATTCTCAGGTACTGTTTTATATGTTTTCTCTTTTTTAATTTTTGTCCCTAAAATGATATATTTCAATTTTTTAATTTATCCAACGTTTCTTTTCTTCTTTTGTTGTTGCACCAATTTGTTGCTTTGCACTTATCAATTTTGTTGTATATTTTTGTTTTATATTCTACAGAATAGTTCCACTGAGGGTGTATTTACGAACCGTCCTACCCATCCGTTCCGCATTATTGAAAACGATGCTATCAGTATCCAAAGCATGACTTCCTTGGGACGGGTGGGCAGAATTCTAGCTGGGAGCATTGATCCCTCGGGTAATAAACATTTACTTTTTATATATGTACATTTTTAATAATAATTTACATGTGATAAAACTTATCGTTACTCATAATAATATAAAATATCGTTTGCAGCAATTAGTATAGATCGCGAATCGATACAAAACTCCATTTCCTCTAACTCGCAGCAAGCACAAAATCCTATTCCATCGTTGACAGCGAGTGCGACCAATTCGCAGTCAACAACACCGGACACGCATACTGCTTCCAGTCGTAGTGATAACGACACAAAGTCCCAATCCCAATCGCAGTCGCAGTCCCAATCCCAGTCGCTGGTTAGTGGACTGGTGGTAAAAGAGAAGCGACAAGCAGTCATGGAATCCTCTGAATCCGAATCGCAACAACAACATCAACAATCGCAAACCAATAAAATCATCCTTCAAGAACCTGATGTCATTGCCAGCACTAAATTGGCTCACTCAAAAACAACTGACAGTATTACATCAAGCGGTCCCATCGCTCCACCCCGACGAAAGAAGAAATCGAGGAAAATCTCGTCCAGCTCGTCGGAACAATTCAATATGAACGAAGGCCTTCGTTTGCCACCAGCGGACGACGACGACGATACAATATCGATAAAGAGCGTCAAAGACGTTCAAAAACTCCGCGAGGACATAGTCAAAGCGATTGAGAATTCTTGGAACGAGAACTCATCGGTAACAACAGCGGCCAGCAATAGCCGACCCGTCACAACAACTGCCGTTGGTGGAACGATAAATAGAATTTCGCACTCGCTGGGCAACAGTTCGACATCGGTCTATTCGAAACCATCGCCTTCGAATAGTGCCAAGAGTAATTCGGCGCCTGGTCGCGTTAGGTACTTGTGAGTATTGTGTTGAGAGCGTCATGAGTTAATTATTCGTTTAGTTCTAAATATTTTATGAAATTGTCGTTTCATGCCCTGCCACGGAATAGCTCGATTGATCCTAGTCAAGGACTGAATCTCTATAAAGCTACTCAGGGTGGATATGTTGTGAAGCCGCGTGATGAGGCATCAAATAAAGCCGAAGGACCCACACAAGAGGAAATCGATAGAATTGAAAAGATTTTAATGGAAAATCTACCCAGAGCTAAACTAGCTGGAACTGGATCCAATAGTTTAGGAAGTGCAACAAGGTAAGAATTGTATTCAAACAATTTAATTGATTTCAGTTCTTGTTTGTTCCTTATAATTTTTTGTGGGTTAAATTTTTAAAAGAATGAAGATATTGTTATAAACTTTTTTAACAATGAAAACTACACTGAAGTTGCTCTAAAATATTCTTTGTGTTGTTTTTTTTTTTGGAGAATGCCTACAAATTGTATTTTATGGCTACTCTATCTGATATAGTGGCTATAGTTTGGTTGCTGTTTCTTATTTTTGGTTCGATTATTTCACCTGCTAATCCTATAGGTTTATTGTTAGTTATCTTCTATTGGTTAATGGCATTACAGTCGTTTGCAGGGTTAATTGATAGGTCCTCAGTCAGACACCATTTCCTTGTAATTGTAAGACCCCTTTGGATAATATCACAAAGAGTTCCTTTAAGCTTTCCCAAAGCTGTGATAGTTACACCATTAGCAAAGTCGATGCCTTATTCGCTAAAAAGTTAGTCTGCGTCAATAGATCAGTTAGTGCCGTTCATGCACCTTTCACGTTCGCCACAGCACCTTGTAAGAAGGACGGGTACGTGCTTTCTTAGAAACGCTTTGTTAGCAGCCTTGTGCGAAATGTTATCGAAAGCTGCTTCTGCCGTAGTTTTTTGACCAGCTTTTTCCTCGTTAGGTAGGTAAGCAGAGATGGCTTTAAAAAGCGTACAACGAGTACACCGTTCGATAACATAAACTGGTTTGGTTATACGAAAAATATTCTACCAGGACAATGCTAAACCAATTCTTCGTTTTGAGAAATGTAATCAGGTGTTAATGTTCACTTTAAGATCGTATCTCCAAAAAAATAATCATTGTTTCCACTTTATATTGATCCCTACCAACTGCGGTATTGTGAGAAATGCCCATTGCTACAAGTTTTCCCAAGGGCCGATTTCCGGAAGGAGGGGGTTTATTATAGATGGCCTATATCTTTCTAGACACAAAGAGAAATGTTATGTTTTTTCCGCAAGTCAACTTTGAATTGTCAATCCTTGACAAATTTGGACCATTTTATCGAAAAAAGCTTAAAATTAATAAAACTATATGAATCTTCGCTTGTTTTTAAATGGTGCGTTCTCACTCGAATATTATTTTTTTTGAACAATTCCTTTTTTAATGTACTATAGTATTTGGTCGAGAATAATAACAACACTAACTAAAAAAGGGAAAACAAATCTCAATGCTTTGTCTCGTTATTTTTGAATTACTAGCGCCGTTTGCCGCTGTTGTCTTTTTGTTTTAGGCATAAAGTGTAGCCTCCAAGCTATAATTCACAGTGAATTCACCTTTGAATTCGATGCGCTGGCGCTGTCCAACTCTTTCCAGATAATTTTATTTCATTTCCCGCATAGTGAGATCGTTGTTACGGGCAATTTCAATGCACACAATTTTTCGTGGATGCGCTATTGGTTAGACAACAGACGAAGAAAGGTATGTCTAGATTTTTGCTGAGTTAAATCACCTGACTCAGTTAGTTGACGAGTCAATTCGGATTCCTGACGTTAGAGGTCAGTCTGCAAACACTCTTTCTTACCTCTGATCCTAATAAATATGCGATCAGCGTATTATTATATATGAGAAAGCCAACTGGGACGGTCCGGATTTATGTTCAAAAAAAAGATAGAAAGACTTGTAACGCGTATTCGAACCATTAAACTTTTGTATGACCAGAAAAAATACTACAATGGCGGAAGGCAGTAAAAAAATCTGGTCATTTAAAAAAAAAAAGTGCGCAACACACGTCATCTTCGGTTCTTACGCTCGTTTCCAAGGCCATAGAAGCGATGATCAATTTTAAGATTAAAAAATATATAGGAGCTTCTGAATGACTGGTAGCATGGCTTTTGTAGCAATAGGTCCACTGGTGATCTTATGGTTTATCTCACCGAACTTAGGAACAAATCTTTACATCGTTTTGGAGAAAGTAAGATTATTACAGTTGATATTTCAAAGGCATTTGATAGAGTTTGGCATTAAGTTCTCTTATCGAAAATGCGCGCATTTGGTATGGATGAATCTTTTCTTTGTTGGGTTAGAAATTGCCTTTCGAACCCGTTTAATTCAAGTAGTATTGGACGGGTTCAAACCTGATATCCACAAAAAAAAACGTTGGTGTGCCCCAGGGATCCGTCATTTTATATCCGACACTTTTCCTGATTTTCATAAATGATCTTTTGTCAGAAACATCTAACCCACTACATTGTCTGCTCATGGCCCTCGGCTTTTCATATTCGTTTTTAGATTCCCAGTCTTGTCCCTCGGATGTGGACTATCAACGGCAGCATATGATGTGGGGAATCAAAAACCGTGTAGAATTTAATGCTTCGAAAACTCAAAGCTGTCTAGTGTCTCAAAATTGTAACTATAATTCCACTATACATGGGGGATTCTTGAATCGAGGATACGTAACAACTTTTAGTTCTAGGTATGTGCATCAAAAAAAAAATCTCGTGTAGAGTGATCAAATATTTGGCATCGCCAAAAATGCTGCCAAGTGTTTAGGTTTTTTCTGATGCGAAGTTTCTTAACCCTTCTGATTAGGTGGCGTAACAGTTCGTTGAGAACTAGGGCCTAGTGACTTAAAACTCTAAAGCATTCATGTGTGCGAGTAATATTGTCAGGGATGGAGGGGACCTACAGTTTTAAATCTGATCCGAACGGCTGTAATTTGAGAAAGAACTTTTCATGACAAGAATTACTCTTGTCAATTCCTCGCAAGAGACAGTACCCGTCCAAAAAAAAACCTTTAGATGGCACGGGCAGGGATTGAACACAAAACCTCTTTCATGACAGTCCAAAGCACTACCCATAACGCCGCGGGTACTACGATTTGGCTATAATTTAAAAATCTTTTATTCATCGAAAAGAGAGTTCTAAAAACGATCGTTCTCTTACTGAGACATTTACTTCTCTTGAACACAACCCCAAGATCTCATGCCTTAAATTATTTGTATATGCAATTAAATAAACAATGTTCTAGAGAAATAGCCAGTTGCGTTCCTCACCTCAAACAATTCGACCGTAATACCCGTACTCCTGCACTCAATTTCGGACGTACTGTTAAGTACAGGGATTCTTTCCTTAGCCGCACTATACGAATGTGGAATGCTTTACCTGCCTCAATATTTCCCTCTCATTACAATGTGTAAACATTCAAAACTAAGGTCCTGTCCTCCCTTCCTAGTTCCTAGCACTGTTTTTAATTATTATAAATGTATTCATAACCCCTTGAGTTCAAAAAAAAAAATTGAAGAACGATGTTGCTTTTGTTTACATACAGTCGTAGTCATTCAATTAAGCCATAAAATGAAATCAAAAATTACGTTTCGAAATCAAGGAACTCATACACAATTAGTGAGTTAATTTAATTAAAATACATTTAGTGATTAAAAACTCATATGACACTCTATGGAGAAATGAAAAACAAAATATTTGAAATAGTTAGCTTAGTAAATATTTGTTTACATTATCGAAATTCGAAGTGGACATATAATTAAGCCATATGCAATTAAGAACTATTATACTCATTTGACTCGATGACAGAAAAAATGTTTACCTTTTGTGCAGTTAGTATTTAATTGAAAATCCTTTCTGCTTAATAACTTCGGCACTTCTCTTATACATTGTACCAAATGCAAATGCCTTTTATTATGGTTCAGATCAGATTAAGCAGGCTACTCCAGGAAATTTGAAGGATTTTAATACCGAGAACAATGCTTAGAGTCGTTGTCCTGTTGAAATATCCAAAGTAACAGTACATTTTTAGCATAATCTCTATTTAAATCATTTTCCGACATGTCCTTGTATGTTAGAATTGTAGAAGTCTCTTCCTTATTGACCGCAAAAATGATTGAAGAAAAAAATTAAACAAAAACACAAACGAAATTTAATTTAGTTGTCATTTGTTTATTTTTTCTAAATACCGAATGCATTTCGGAAGGCAATTGGCCTACCATCATCAGCGTAATACGCGTGAACAACTGAAAAGCTTATAGTTGTAATACAATTAAAGCAATAACAAAATTTTTAAAGTCAGAGAGTAACATTGAGATTATTACATGTACATATATAACACATACAAATTATTTAGCAAGAGCAAATAAATTAGAGTTTATTGGACTTTCTTCTATGTTCATCAAATTCTCGTTAATGCCAATGTAAATGGATTCATATGCGTCTAATTTCGATGGAACAGGTACACTTTTTATGAGCTTGTAGTTGTCGAGGAGAGGTGTCAAGTGGTGAGGTTCTGTGTGGGTCAAGTCAAATGCATGAGCTGCAACTGCTTTTTGGATGTCTTTATTGTTTATGTACCTCTGATGTTCAGCTATACGACACTCAACGGCGCGCTTTGTCTGTCCGATGTATTTACTGCCACAGGTGGAACAATTGATTTCATAAATTCCACTCTTTTTGTTCATTGGTTTGGCATCTTTGGAAGTACCAAGAGAAGAGCTGAGCTTGTTTTTGTTGGAATTTACGATAGTCAAGTTAGCTTTGCTGAAAGTGTGTTTAAGTTGATTGCAGATTTTTGGTACGAACCAAAGTGCGACACGACGATCAGAGTTGATGTTTTGCTTGTTTTGAGAGAAGAGAGTAGAGCAATTCCTCTTCTTGATTCTTTGGCTATGCTTCTTAATCAATTGATCGATGACAGACTTTTTATAGCCGTTGACTTGAGCTAAGTGTAGAATATGCTCGTATTCATGTTTATAATCAGCTAACGACAGAGGTAACCGACACATGCGATAGATCAATGAATTAAACAAATTTTGTTCTCTTTAACAGATTAACTTGTTAAAATTTTTGTTATGTCCTTGTATGTTTCTATGTATTTGTACTAGTGGACTAACTCCTGATGATGTAAGACATCAAACAAACAATCACCGAAGAGCATCCATGTTAAACATATTTTGTTGCGTGTTTTGGTCCAAATTCTTTTAATGTAGGACGCCTCACATACTGTCTTCCATCACTACCAAAAACGTTAAACTTAGATTTGTCGCTCCATACGACCAAATTCCAGAACGTTGGGCATTTATGGAGATGTTCCCTAGCAAACAGCAGTCTTCGCCTAATATAAAACAAGTTGGGCTTAAGTTTAGCGATGGATGACGTATGATTTTCCTTCTCAATTTAGGGTCCTTGATTGAACGGAGGTAAAAAAGAGATCCACTTTACTAATACTAATTAATTTCCAATGTAGACCCATTTTTTTTTAAATTCATATCGATTTATTATTATTAAAACTAGTGTTGTGTATTTACCAACCCTGAACTCAGCAATCTATAATAACACCTACGCACCCTGGAGAGATATTTGCGATGAAAATGATAGACTTCCTTCTGTCAAAAATACCTTGTCTTTTCTTTCTTTTTTTGCGATAACCTCCAAACCTTCAGGTCATAATTTTCCTATACTTAAGCAAGGTACTTGAATTAATAAATTAATTTTTATATAGAAAGGATCGTCTTCTTATTTAAGTAGGCAAGAACTTAACAACTAGCCGTTTTTGCTCACTGTTTAACGTGACAGTGGGTGGATATTTCTTGAGTTAGCATACCTAAAAATTTTATTAAAATCGATTGAATGGTTCAGGAGCGTCAAAGAGCACCACTGAGCCTACTTGCGTTCTTCTGTTTACTAAACTTTAAAAATCTTAATACCTATTCTTTTGTTCAAAATGTGTTGTTATGTCGTTGGTTGAAAAAATAATTTTTGAAATCTTTACTGAAGCTTAAAATAAGCGTGACGTTGTAATGAGTGTTTTAAAAAAAAAACAATGCCAAATGGACTAATCAAATCTATTTTTTAAAAACATAGAAAGCAACGAAAGCCTTCCCAACCCTCTCTTTAATATTAATAGTTTAATTTGGGATCTAGAATTCTGTCTCCGTTCAGCAGCTTTCTTTTTGTTGATTCGAGATAAAATATTTACTATAACAATATTATTAAAAACGGGTTTTTGAAAATCACATTCACAATTTTTTTAAATTTGGTAAAAAGGTGAAGGTGGAACCTAACTTTTTTTCAATGTTACCACTTTGGTTTTTACATTTATTCCTAGTACTTTTTAAAAAAAAAAAAAACATTAAAATTAGGCTGCTGTACGGAGAGTTTTTGGACTAAGTGTATGTATGTATAGTTTTATTAATTTTAAACTTCTAATCTTCTCAAAAATATGCGCGGTATTTCTTTTTCAATAATTTACAATTGATATGAAAATAAAATAAACTTTTGATAAAAAACAAATCTTTCCAAACAGAAGCATAATGTACTTCCAATTTATTGAACTTCTTTGCTGTGCCGGTGATGCCCTCCTTTACTTTAATATGTAGGTAAACAAATAAAATCGTAATCTTATCTGGTCGTCTCTTATTCTATATTTTTCAACTCAATTCAACTGTTAACCTCTTTCCCCTAACATTTGAAAGTTTGTTTCATATCTGATCTGATAAAAATGGTCATTCCTTCTGTTTTGTGTCCATTTCAAAATGTATTCAGTCCTAAACAAACACTCGTCAGACGAGATTTACTTAAATTTAGGTAAATGGGTAAAAATCTCTTAATTAAAGAAAAGAAGGAATAATTGTAGTTGCTAAAAGCTTAATTTTTTGTATATTGGTTTCATTGAAAATAGAATAAATGGTTTCTTTGGAATAATTGCAGGTCTTTCGATTTATTTATTTTTTACCAAGTCGTTCGAATGCGTGTTCCTCGGACTTTGCGAAACAAGTTGGTTGTTTTTTTCTACATACATTCGTATTATATATATCCATTTAAGCTTAAGCTCTAGAACTTACACTCGTATTTATTTGTATTCAGAGTTGTAAGGAGTTAAAAATTTAATGAACAACTTGGAAATCATTTTCGTTTTCAATGCTAGCTTTTTAGTATTCCAATTTTTTAGTTAGTTTCATTTAAAAAAAAGTGGAAAATTTTAAATATTTTTTTTTAATTAAAACTTTTTTTTTTCTTTTTTGTTGTATGTGCTTTAGATACCCATCACTCATCTATAGATCTAGCAGCGAAAAGGAACGCCGCAAGTCAGCCGGTGACGAGGATGTTTTAAAGCAAATGAACATCTATGTCCGTACTCGCACAGATTCTGGTAAACAATTAACAGATTTTGAAATCCTGGAACAAGTTCCTGTTAAAAATTTGGATACAGGAGAGAATATGCCTTTATCCTCAGTAAAACCACCACCCGTCCCTGAAGGCTGGAATCCGCTCTCATTGCACATTCTAAAACTAACCAGCCATCTGGAGGCAATGCAGAAGGAATCGGATGAGGAGAGTGTTATTGGAATTCCGGCTAGCAGTGAAGTGGCCCCCGACGAAGAGGAATGCGAAACAGAAGATGGTAATCGATTGAAAAAGAAAACTGCCAAGATTAAGCGGTTCTTTGGTTCAACAATGCGTAAGACTGTCGATAAGGCAAAGTCACTGGCTTCGGAGGTGTCTCACGCACGTCACAAAGAAGATGTCGCCGATATCGAAGATGCTGTCAACCCGGAGATAAATATTAAAATAAAGGCATCTAGTACGAATAAGGGTCCGTATGAATTTACAAAGTTACAGCACGTTCAGGTTGGCATAAAAACCAATAATAGAAAAACAAAAACTTTTATTATTCATTCACATATTTCATGTGTCGTAGGATTTGTCTGGAGAACATACCGGTGCCGTTTGGTGCATGAAATTTAGCTCGTGTGGGCGCCTTTTAGCAACTGCTGGTCAGGATAAGGTGCTTCGCATTTGGGTACTTAAGGACGCTCACCCTTTTTTCCAAGTAAGAAAAATTATCTTATCTTATTCCTTTATTGTCATTTTGTCTTCTCCCAAAAAAAAAAAAAAAAAACAAAGGATATGCGAACAAAATATAACGCAGATCAAAAGTCTTCACCTACTCCGTCTCAAGAGTCTTTGGTGTCACAACACTCGGCCGAAGACGCCATCGCAGCGGCCAAGGAGGCTGAAAAATGCCCCGGGCCTTTCATGCCAAAAGCATTTTGCTCCTACATCGGGCACACATCCGATCTACTGGATGTCTCCTGGTCAAAGAATTACTTCATTCTATCGAGTTCCATGGATAAAACAGTTCGTTTGTGGCATATCTCGCGCAAGGAGTGCCTCTGTTGTTTCCAGCACATTGATTTCGTAACGGCGATTGCCTTCCATCCCCGTGACGATCGATACTTTTTGAGTGGCAGTTTGGATGGCAAGCTGCGACTATGGAATATTCCCGACAAAAAGGTCGCCCTCTGGAACGAGGTCGATGGCCAAACGAAGTTGATAACGGCTGCCAACTTCTGTCAGAATGGTCAATTCGCGGTGGTGGGATCCTACGATGGCCGATGCATTTTCTACAACACCGATCAGTTGAAATACCACACCCAGATCCACGTGCGATCGACACGCGGTAAGAATCGCATCGGGCGAAAGATTAGCGGTATTGAGCCCATGCCAGGCGAGGATAAGATCCTGGTGACTTCGAATGACAGTCGAGTGCGATTGTACGACTTGCGTGATCTTAATTTGAGTTGCAAATACAAGGGCTATGTAAATGTTTCGTCGCAAATCAAGGCCTCCTTCAGCCATGATGGCAAATACATTGTGGCCGGGTCGGAGAACCAATGCATTTACATTTGGAAAACAAACCACGATTACTCAAAACTCAGTTCGGTGTGTAGAGCAATTTAATTTATTACAATTATATTCTCCTTTTAACTCGAAAGTGTCTTGGGTTGCAGGTTAGACGTGATCGCAGTGACTTTTGGGAGGGCATAAAAGCTCACAATGCAACGGTGAATTGTGCAATATTCGCTCCTCATCCAGAGGCCATCATCAAACCAGAACCTGATGAAATTTCTTACGAAAAGGTCTTACATCACCTCTGAATCATTTGACTTGGAAAACATTGACTTAAATTTATTTTTCAGACTCAAAACAATCAACCGGATCCTTTGGTTGAACAACGAAAGAAAGGTTGTGGCTATGTTCTGGTCAGTGCTGATTTCAATGGAGCCATCAAAGTGTTTATCAATAAAACCAAACCAAAACACAGCAGTCTACCATATACAGCAATCGCTGACTAAAGATCACCGACTAATTTTATAAATGTTAACTTTAATGAAACGTGTTTGCAAGTAACAAAAAGAAAAATCAAATTTATTAATTTTATTGATTGATTCTCAATAAAACTACATTGGCTTTGACCGTTCTTTAGAGTAAAATCCAATCTAAACGTTATAAATATTTCGCATCTTTTAGTTCATTAAAATTAAAATAAAAACAAAAACAACAACAAGAAAATAAGAAAATCAGAAAATTAAATTAAAAATACAGAAGTGCTATTATGTAAAATTAAGCTACTAAAATTTAATTTTCCCAGGCATAGCAGCAAATTTATTGAATATTATGTGAAAGTATCTTGAGTAATGTGTATTTTGTTTTTGTGAACCATTAAATTATTAGTTTTTTAATTCGTTTTATTTGTTAAACAAAGTGTTCGATTTTTTTTATAATTTTTAGTTCGAGTAATGCGCATAGCCAGGTTAGGTTGAAAAATATATTTTGTTACATAGATAAAAGAAAACAATTCATAAAATTAAAAAAATTAATTTGGGGGCAAAGAAAAACTTCTTGAAATTATGATGATTAAATTATTCGAGTATAAATGGAATACAATTTAACTAATAAAGAAAAATATTTCAATGTAAAATATTATGTAACGTAAGAGATAAAATTATAAATTAATAAAAAAAAAACTTAAATGTGTAATAAAAATACTAAATAAAT
Organism: Eupeodes latifasciatus; assembly: GCA_920104205.1. Classification (NCBI taxonomy): domain Eukaryota; kingdom Metazoa; phylum Arthropoda; class Insecta; order Diptera; family Syrphidae; genus Eupeodes; species Eupeodes latifasciatus. Next base: position 372,292,470 of record OV049924.1, read on the forward strand.
AAAAATATTAAAGTCAAATATAATTTATAAATAGACAAAGTTCGAAACTATTTGTGTTCTTTTATTCTTTTTTTCTGGATGAATAGAAAAATTGTTATTAATATAATAGTCTAGTTCAAGGCTAAAGATTCAAAAATAGAATTATGTATTCCCACCATAGGAAACAACATGGTAAGAAATCTTAACTACCAAATCACCAGGTAGGGGTGGTGGAAGAAGTTATTGTTTTATTTCTTTTCTATCACAATTTTGCCATGATAACTAACTCAAAATGAAAACAAACATTTCTTTTAAAACTATTTCATTTAGTTTCATTATTTCAGTTCAATAACGGTATTTTTTCAAAACTACGATGTTAAGACTTTTCAGAATTTTTTGAAACTTTTTGCATTTCAGATTCGCTGTTCTTTGTTTTAAAAATCTGTTCGAAGGTATATGCAAATATAGTCAGAGTGTACATGTTTTTGGAGACCAATAGTGTTTCAATTTTCAGATCTTACTAGTGAGTCATGTTTGTACACTTTGCGGGAAAGATAACTAAAAAAGTTCTTATAATATTTTTTTTTAATCAAGGTTTTTTCTATTCAGTATGAAATGCACTACGTACATATGTGAACTACGGATTTTACTACCTTTTTTATTAACAAATAATTAAAAAAAAAGTAACATTTTTTAATCACAATTTTTGTTCTAAGCTTTCGACTTTTGAAATTTCCATTGTTTACGTAGAACAAAGATACCTAAAGAAGAAAACAAAAAAAAAATGTTTCCTTTAAGTTGAAAGTAACAGCTGCTATAGTTCCTGCTATGAGACTGTGCCAAGACTCTGTAGCATAACGCGGATTATTCAGCTATTTGAAATTTGTTTTGTTTTGTTAATAAAGTTTAAAATATGACTAAAATATATCTTAAAGTTCTTAGGTTTTCGTATTTTTGTATGTTAAAATTTTTGTATAATATTTGGTCAGAGTGTTGAAGATAGGTTGTAGAACCTAAAAAAAAATGTTTTTAAATTTATGCTCATCCATTTTTTTGGAAATGCCCGATGCCATATGGCATCGGTGGCATTCCACTTATATGCTATCTATAGATTTTCGCTAAAAACGGAAAATAAATATTGAAAAAAAAAATCAAATTATGCTACAATAATCAAATAAAGTTTATTTTCAAAAGAATTTACATTTTGGAATGAAAAAATAAGAAGCATTCGACACATAAACCAACTTTGCACTTCTTACACATTGTTCTGGTTAGAGACTTGCAGTTTGGAGCAGCACATCTCTTCCTTTTTTTGTCTGGTGTGGAAATAATCCAATGGTCATAACGATCAAATCTAATATCATCTAAGACCCTGGCCGATGAAATAAACCTTCCAGAAGGTCCGGGATTTTTTCGTGACACAGCATACCTTGTCAGATACGTTTGGACGATAGAACGTCTGAAATTCAGTTGCGTTATTTTGTTTGTTTTTTTTTTTTAAAGAATCCAAGAATTTTGAATGACTGCATCGATCATCCAAGAAAAAATCCCGTACCACCATATCTTGTTTCTGATGTTGATGCGATATACATTTAGGGGCCGGTTATAGCTATCAGTAAAATTCATCAGTAAAATTTTTGTTCTTAGTTTTTGAACATGTTACAGATTTATTTCTAGCAAAAGATTGATGCCATAAGATGAATCCTATATTCAAGTATTTTTTTCAAAAAGAAACAATACATTTAAAGTTTTATTTAATTTATAAATCAATTTTAATTTTTTTAATGATGAAATTTAATTTTACTGAACAGCTGACTGCCAAAAGCCAAAAAAAAATCCATTTCGTTTTACTGTTGGTGTTCCAATTTTTTACTGTTCCATCACATCATTAAAAATTTTACCGATGAAAGCAATAGTAAAAAAATTGTCTGAGACTCGAAGCCTCAAAGTGACATTTAATTTAATGATGTAAATTTACTGATTGCTATAAACGATCATCAGTAAAACATTTCAGATTCCTCCTGTTTCAAATTTTACTGATGGATTTTACTGATAGCTATAACCGGCCCCTTATGTATGTTTTGATCCATTCGATCTGTTCCTCCCATTCCTTTGTTGTAGCGGTGTATCATTGAAGGCATTTGAACCGTAACATTTGTTTTCAATTTCGGAGAGTAACATTTTACAGGGACTGTTGTCATTTAGGTCTATTTCCCTAAATTTAAAAACACTTTGCATTTCCGATACCTCAATGTCCGACTGAATGTTGTTACAGGGTATTGAGTTACTAATTGAATTAATGCTTTCAATAAAATACTCGTTAAACTTATTAGCAATCACGGAGTTTCCCGATTCCAGCTTATCACCGAAACGAACTTCATTAATTTCAATTTTTTTTTCATTTAAAACCAATTTTTTTATCGTTCGCCACAATATCCTTTTGACGAGAACACATGAGATCGTATGGAGGCGGCCACATAAACCCAAAGCGACTGAGCGATTTATTAAGCGATCGCTGAGCGACGTATACAAAATTGTTTTGGAGATAAAATCATTTTTTGTTCATAAAATTTTCGAGGTCACATTTTTTTTCAGTTTTTTTTTTGATTTAAAAAAAAAAACCGTTTATTGAAATATTTTCCAAAAATGTATTGGTTTGGTACCACGTTACAATAAATAATACAAAATTGATTTCGAGGGTTAACCAAAATGTTCACCTTTTTTTAAATTGCTATGGTAAGAAGACCACCCACGCAATTTTCTTGAGAGCCCTTTCTGCATTATTATATGTATAACAAAATTTATTTGAATTCTCTACTATTTCTTGAGCTATGGACGACGGAAAAACGTCGCGAACGTACGGACGTACAAACGCACGTACACACACAGACATCTCTCTTAAAATCTTTTATTTAGACTCTAGGGACCTTGAAACGTCGAGAAATGTCAAAATTTTTAATTCGACAAATCGGACCGATTACAATAACTTTCTATGGGAATATAAAAATGTTACCGATAAAGGGTAGGAAAAAGTTGGACAAATTTGTAATTATTTTGTTAAGTTTTTATTTATTTAATCTTTAATTACAAATAGTGTTTTTTGTTAAGATGGTACTGACATACGACAATATTGCAAAATCGATCTGGAAATTTGCGAAGATTCAGAAATAAATGATGAAATTCACCATAATTTTCCCTTTCACGATTTATGGGGTGTACACCAAATCTACGGAACCTCGATCTTATTACAGATCTATTTTTTCCAACTAATCGCTCAGCGACGTGCAGTGTTGCCAGAAACACCGATTTATCGTAATTCTCCCGATTTTTAGACCTATTTACGATACACCGATTTTTGATCTAATTATGACACTTTTCCCCGATTTTCGATGTTTTATATAAAAAAGTATTTTAATGTATTTTCATCTCTGAAATTTACATAATTTATAATTGTACTAAAAATTTGAGTAGGTACTTTTTAATTAATTTATTAATTATCAACTGACTTATCAGCAACAAGAATCTTAAGCACGGTGGTAAGAATATGTATTAATTTTAAGATTTATGATTTTTGTTTTGATCTCTCGAGAGTTATTGCTGCGGATGCAAAAACATTGCATTCGACAATTATAACCAACTTTATTAAAAAGAATATTGATTATAAAAAACAATTAATTGGGTTTGCGGCGGATGGAGCAAAAAATATGACTCGCAGTAAAAATTCGGTTGCTTCTTTGCTAAAGGGTGACTGCCCAAATCTAGCAGTTTTTAAATGTGTTTGCCATTCATTTGCCCTCTGTGCATCTTACGCCTGCTTAAAACTTCCTCCAATTGTTAAAACAATGTGTCGGGATATTTACAACTATATTCAAAATAGTCCAAAAAGGGTGACAAAATATCAAGATATTCTAAAATTATTGGAATACAAGCCATATAAACTTCTACATGCGTCGCAGGCTCGTTGGTTATCATTGGAATGCGTAGTTTCCAGAATATTAGAATTGTATGAACCCCTTAAGATATACTTCACCTTTGAAGCGAATATGGATAATCTCGAAAGTGATAAAGTAATTTTAATGTATCTACAAGATCCTTTAAATGAATTGTTCTTCTTGAGCTTTGCTCTTCCTCAAGTTAATAAATTGAACCGACTTTTTCAAAGCGAAGAGCCACAGATTCACAAGCTATACAGTGAAATTAAAACTTTAGTATACTAGCAATTTTAGATTGTTTCATTAAGCCGGCTTATCTAAGGGCTATTGAAAATATTAATTTCAAATGTCCATACAATATAATAAGTAATGATAATTTATATCTCGGCAGCGACGTTAATTTACAATTGGAAAAAAAACTTATTGCAAGTTGTGAAGTCGAACGATTTAAAAATAACTGTATAAGTTTCTACGTCGAACTATGCGAACAAATGTTCAAAAGATTTGATTTTAAAAATAAATTGTTTAAAGCTTTGACCTTATTGGAACCTAAAAAGACCGTAAATAAACAAATTGATTCATTAAGTAATCTTTCTAACTTGTTTGATAATATTATTCGTTCCAAAGATATCCCAGAGAATTGATTTGGAATATATGGAAATACGAAATCTTGATTTTGAAAATATATTATCTGAGGGAATTGAAAATACTAAAATAGAAATATTTTGGAATAGTGTGTGCTCAATCAAAAAGTGCAATCAAACTTTAGCTTTCCCATTGATGGCTCGATTAATTTCATCGGTATTATTACCGAATTCATCCGCTAACGTGAAGAGAACTTTTTCGCAAATAAATTTGAATAAGACGAAAATAAGAAATAGGCTAGATGTTGATACTTTACAAGGAACATTACTTTCTAAGGATTACCTAAAGTTCAAAGATTGCAATTGTTTAAACTTAAAAGTGTCTGATGATTTAAAAAAAAAAGCAAGCAAAATAAATATATTTTTACAAATAATACAAATTAAGATACTTATATACCTAAGCCGTTGGTTTATAAGAAACTTGAATCCTTGGAGTATTTGTTAGCTTACATATGTACATATTAGTTTTTTCATTTCTAAGCTAGCTAAGTGCTATAAGCACTAAATAATTAAGACTGTAAATTTATTATAACAAGGGAAATATTTATTTTTTTTATTAAGTTTTACGTTTTGTGTTCAAAGAATATGAATTTTAATTAAAAAGCATAATAAAACAAAAAAAATATCCATTTTTACTTATTAAATTACTTATTAAATAACCTCCGAAATAAAAATATTTAATTTTAATGTAACCAAGCAATATTACTTATTATAATTAATTTAAATGAAATTAAATAAGTCATGATACAAATGAAACAAAAAGTTTTTTTATTTTTTGTAATATGAAATCTGAATTTATTTTCATAGTTAATGAAAAACACATTCTAAAACAGAACATTCAGAAAAAATTGACAGAAAGTTTATCTTTGTCATGAGTTGTAGGGTTAAACAAATTACCCCGATTTACACCGATTTCTAATGTGGAAATCTCCCGATTTCAGAAAATATTTTCTGGCAACACTGGCGACGTGTCGTTTAGTAAATGGCCACCCAGCGCTCAGATTGGTCGCTCAGCGACTCGTCGCTCGGTCGCTCATTGCTTGGCCGGACCCTTACGTACATTTTTGTAAGAAAGCACTGTATTTTTTTTTAATTTCAAAGTTAGGGAAGTTCCTATTATCTGATTGGCCAGCTGCCAAAAAATGACCTTACAATTAAGGCAACTTTAATGGAAAGTTGACTGGAAAGTAAGTCAAGAAAAATCTCCCTAACTATCAAGTCTACTTCTGTCAAAATGACAATTGATAATGGGAAGGTTCAGACAACATAAGGGACTTCATTTGCAGTCAACTCCATTCTTTGAACGTAAATTTTGACCAAGGCAACTAGTTAGTTTTTCCAGTGTCATGAATTTAAAATTCAGAACTTTACTTCACAAACCTCTACTTCAAGTTCATAGTACAAAAATTACCAAAATCATTATTTTCTACAAAACACTCCTCAGGCAAGCTACAAGTCCATCATGATTTGTATTTTGTATTTTAATGAAATATTACTTATTTCTTTTCCAAATTTACAAGGATCCATTTTATAGAAAGCATTAAATGAAGTTGTGCAGAAAATAAATAAATTATTGAGTAATAAAGTTCAGCTTTTAGTTGAATTAAAAAATATGATCAATTGTCATTTTGACATAAGTTGACTTGACTTGATAGTAAGGGAGATTTTTCTTGCCTAACTTTATAGTCAACTTTCCAATAAAGTTGCCTTAATTGGAAGGCAATTTTTTGACAGCTGGCCAATCAGATGCAAGAAACTTGCCTTACTTTCAAGTCCCTTATGTCGGCTGAACCTGCCCAATGTTTTTTTATTCAAGTGAAAGCTGAACTTTATTACTCTATGGTTTATTTATTTTCTGCACAACTTCACTCAATGCTTTCTGTAAAAGGGTTCGTTGTCAATTTGTAAAAGAAATAGGTAATATTTCCTTACAATACAAAATGCAAATCGTGATGGACTTCTAGCTTACCTGATTAGTGTTTTGTTTGGTAATTTGTGTACTGTAAACTCAATAAAGTAGAGGTTTGTGAAGTAAAGTTCTGAATTTGAAATTCATGACACTTGAAAAACTAACTAGTTGCCTTGGCCAAAATTTACGTTCATAGAAGTAAGTTGACTGAAAATGAAGTCCCTTATGTTGCCTGAACCTGCCCATTGTCCTTTATATCTTCTTCTTCGTTTCCGGCTGCTAGTGGCAGCACTTTAACTCCTCCTTGAGCATAGGGCGGCAACCAGTTCCTTCCATCTCTCTCTATTCCTAGCACGATACCTCAGCTGGGACCACGTCTCCAAGTTTGTGGACCGAGCTTCCTTCATGACACATGATCTGCATGTTTCTCTTGGCTTCAAGGCCGCCTTCAACCTTGAGGATTCCATTGAAAGCACTGCTTTGCTATGTTGTCGTCCTGCTTCTTCAATGTATGGCCAATCCAGCGCCACTTTCTCTGCGCGATGTCAACATGCACTTTTGTTTGCCCAGTCCTGAGCCACAGTTCATCGTTAGATATGGTTTGTGGACACCGGATGTTCAGGATGTAACGTAGACAGCGGTTGACAGAAGTTTGCAACCTTCTCGAGATGTCAGGAAAGCTCTTCCACGTTTCGCAGGCATATAGCAGCACGGATTTTACGTTGGACTCAAACAACTTTAACTTGGTACGGAGCGCTATTTTCCTGGAGTTCCACACTTTAGAAAGCATTCCGAATGCACTACGGGCTTTATTTATTCTATTGGTGACATCCAGGTCCGTTCCACCATCGAGTGCCAAATGGCTTCCCAGATAGTTGAACTGGGTGACCTCTTCTACTGCCACTTGTCTCACAATAACCCGTTGTTGTTGGTTTCGGCTGATGTGCATTAACTTAGTCTTAGTGGCATTAATCCTTAAGCCAGCCACCTCCCCATTTTGTTGAAGAGAGTGGCACATTTGGCTGAGGTCTCCATTTCTGTTTGCCATTAAGCATAAGCATAATATGTCGTCAGCATAGTCCAAATGGCTTTATGTTTCCTTCAGGCGCCATTGGATACCCAGTCTCTCGTGTTCACCCACCGACCGTAGCAGTAATAACATCATCAATAGCAAGCAAGTACAGAATCGGTGACAATACATAACCCTGTCTCACTTCAAATGCGTCGGAGAGCTGTCCATTGTGCAAAACGAAAGACCTTGCATTGTTGTAAGACTCTTTTATTATAGCAACAATTTTATCAGGAATGCCTCTAGCAACAAGCGATCTCCAGATAACATCGACGAACATGAGGTAAAGCGGCGATTGGTACTCCGACGATTGTTCAAGAATAATTCGCAAGGTGTTAATGTGGTCGACACATGATCGACCACTGCGAAATCCCGCTTGATGCCTCTTGACTTCTTGAGCGTAGACTCAATCTTAGATTTTATCCTCTCGAGAATGATGGTTGCCATTAACTTTGGAAATACGGACAGAATAGTGAATGGGTTTTATATGAAACATATTATCTGTGGCGTGGTTTGGTTAGTACATACGTAGGTAGAACTGCTGAAGTTCTTTGTTTAATCCCTACTTTCGTCACCTTAAAAGATTTGTATTATTTCGCTAAATTGACAAATTCTCCCGTAGTAATACTTGTCATGAAAAGTGCTTCTCTTATTTATATTAGACTTTCCGACTCGTTACAAAAACTCTAAAGCTAAGTGTACACGATTGCCAGATCTGCAAATATTGCCAGATCTGTCATTGAAAAATTTGTCTCGAATGGCTGACAATCGTGTGCACACCAAATTAATTTGCAGACAAATGGTTTGGCTCCTGATTTGCAGACAAATATCTGCCAATTAATTTGTAGATATCTGGCAATCGTGTACACGCAAGCTGACAACCGTCTACACACCAAATTGATTTGCAGAAAAATTTGTTCATCAATCATTTTGAAGACAAATTAATTTGCAGATGTGGCAATCGTGTGTACACAAAATTCATTGGGAGATCACCAAATTTTTTTCATTTTCTGACGTTTCTGCAAACGTCTGACAATGAATAAATTTGCAGATGCCGTTTGAGGAACATTTGCAAATTTATTCATTGGCAGACAAATTTTCTGACTGATGCGATGTGTGACAATGAGCTGAAAATAAATTTGCAGATCCAAAATCCTTTAGCTAAGTGTACACGATTGCCAGATCTGCAAATATTGCCAGATCTGTCACTGAAAAATTTGTCTCGAATGGCTGACAATCGTGTACACACCAAATTAATTTGCAGACAAATGATTTGGCTCCTAATTTGCAGACAAATATCTGCCAATTAATTTGTAGATATCTGGCAATCGTGTACACGCAAGCTGACAACCGTCTACACACCAATTTGATTTGCAGAAAAATTTGTTCATCAATCATTTTGAAGACAAATTAATTTGCAGATGTGGCAATCGTGTGTACACAAAATTCATTGGGAGATCACCAAATTTTTTTCATTTTCTGCCGTTTCTGCAAACGTCTGACAATGAATAAATTTGCAGATGCCGTTTGAGGAACATTTGCAAATTTATTCATTGGCAGACAAATTTTCTGACTGATGCGATGTGTGACAATGAGCTGAAAATAAATTTGCAGATCCAAAATCCTTTAGCTAAGTGTACACGATTGCCAGATCTGCAAATATTGCCAGATCTGTCACTGAAAAATTTGTCTCGAATGGCTGACAATCGTGTACACACCAAATTAATTTGCAGACAAATGATTTGGCTCCTAATTTGCAGACAAATATCTGCCAATTAATTTGTAGATATCTGGCAATCGTGTACACGCAAGCTGACAACCGTCTACACACCAATTTGATTTGCAGAAAAATTTGTTCATCAATCATTTTGAAGACAAATTAATTTGCAGATGTGGCAATCGTGTGTACACAAAATTCATTGGGAGATCACCAAATTTTTTTCATTTTCTGACGTTTCTGCAAACGTCTGACAATGAATAAATTTGCAGATGCCGTTTGAGGAACATTTGCAAATTTATTCATTGGCAGACAAATTTTCTGACTGATGCGATGTGTGACAATGAGCTGAAAATAAATTTGCAGATCCAAAATCCTTTAGCTAAGTGTACACGATTGCCAGATCTGCAAATATTGCCAGATCTGTCACTGAAAAATTTGTCTCGAATGGCTGACAATCGTGTACACACCAAATTAATTTGCAGACAAATGATTTGGCTCCTAATTTGCAGACAAATATCTGCCAATTAATTTGTAGATATCTGGCAATCGTGTACACGCAAGCTGACAACCGTCTACACACCAATTTGATTTGCAGAAAAATTTGTTCATCAATCATTTTGAAGACAAATTAATTTGCAGATGTGGCAATCGTGTGTACACAAAATTCATTGGGAGATCACCAAATTTTTTTCATTTTCTGACGTTTCTGCAAACGTCTGACAACGAATAAATTTGCAGATGCCGTTTGAGGAACATTTGCAAATTTATTCATTGGCAGACAAATTTTCTGACTGATGCGATGTGTGACAATGAGCTGAAAATAAATTTGCAGATCCAAAATCCTTTAGCTAAGTGTACACGATTGCCAGATCTGCAAATATTGCCAGATCTGTCACTGAAAAATTTGTCTCGAATGGCTGACAATCGTGTACACACCAAATTAATTTGCAGACAAATGATTTGGCTCCTAATTTGCAGACAAATATCTGCCAATTAATTTGTAGATATCTGGCAATCGTGTACACGCAAGCTGACAACCGTCTACACACCAATTTGATTTGCAGAAAAATTTGTTCATCAATCATTTTGAAGACAAATTAATTTGCAGATGTGGCAATCGTGTGTACACAAAATTCATTGGGAGATCACCAAATTTTTTTCATTTTCTGCCGTTTCTGCAAACGTCTGACAATGAATAAATTTGCAGATGCCGTTTGAGGAACATTTGCAAATTTATTCATTGGCAGACAAATTTTCTGACTGATGCGATGTGTGACAATGAGCTGAAAATAAATTTGCAGATCCAAAATCCTTTAGCTAAGTGTACACGATTGCCAGATCTGCAAATATTGCCAGATCTGTCACTGAAAAATTTGTCTCGAATGGCTGACAATCGTGTACACACCAAATTAATTTGCAGACAAATGATTTGGCTCCTAATTTGCAGACAAATATCTGCCAATTAATTTGTAGATATCTGGCAATCGTGTACACGCAAGCTGACAACCGTCTACACACCAATTTGATTTGCAGAAAAATTTGTTCATCAATCATTTTGAAGACAAATTAATTTGCAGATGTGGCAATCGTGTGTACACAAAATTCATTGGGAGATCACCAAATTTTTTTCATTTTCTGACGTTTCTGCAAACGTCTGACAATGAATAAATTTGCAGATGCCGTTTGAGGAACATTTGCAAATTTATTCATTGGCAGACAAATTTTCTGACTGATGCGATGTGTGACAATGAGCTGAAAATAAATTTGCAGATCCAAAATCCTTTAGCTAAGTGTACACGATTGCCAGATCTGCAAATATTGCCAGATCTGTCACTGAAAAATTTGTCTCGAATGGCTGACAATCGTGTACACACCAAATTAATTTGCAGACAAATGATTTGGCTCCTAATTTGCAGACAAATATCTGCCAATTAATTTGTAGATATCTGGCAATCGTGTACACGCAAGCTGACAACCGTCTACACACCAATTTGATTTGCAGAAAAATTTGTTCATCAATCATTTTGAAGACAAATTAATTTGCAGATGTGGCAATCGTGTGTACACAAAATTCATTGGGAGATCACCAAATTTTTTTCATTTTCTGACATTTCTGCAAACGTCTGACAATGAATAAATTTGCAGATGCCGTTTGAGGAACATTTGCAAATTTATTCATTGGCAGACAAATTTTCTGACTGATGCGATGTGTGACAATGAGCTGAAAATAAATTTGCACATCCAAAATTTGATTTGGTGTGTACACGGTTGGCAGAAAATCTACAAATTTTTGCAAATCTATTGCTAGCTATTTGGCCAAATTAGTTTGTCGACATTGTCAGACAAATATTTTGCAACAGATTTGCAGATGTTTGTAGAAATCTGCAAACCGTGTACACACAAATTAAAATTTTCAGCTCATTTTCACACAGACGTCAGACGTTTGCAGATCTGACAATGATTGTCAGACCTGGCAATCGTGTACACTAAGCTTTTCAAGTCCCACAAAATAAACCCACATTAAAATGGTTGAAAATTGTATGGCCCTGGGGACCAGTGCTGTCGTTTTGGAAAAGTCCAAAGCAGTACATTCCAAAAAATTTTGCATAATTTTTGCACAAAAGCAATACCCAAATATTTTTTTTTAAATTCATATTTATTTTTATTATTCTTTATAACAAAAAATAAACTTAGATACATATTTACTTTATATATCTATAAGCCTTTTAGTTCAATTGCTTAGTCTTATTTTAACATTAATATTTTTATTAATTTCATTTAATAAAATAGGAATTTTTTATAATAAAAATAAATATATATTAGGTCCGTTCGCGTACCCTCCAATCCAATTTTACTAAAAAATACGCTATTTAACCAAATCTTGTTCGCGTACTCAAAAATTTCGTAGTTTTTCGTAAAAGACAGCGCTCACGAGAGAGTAAAATATTTCCCCAACCAACGAATTTTAGCCCAAGAAATTTCTTTGGGCTGATTTGTGAAAATTTCAAATTTGATAGAAATTCAAATAAATTAAATAAATTGCTCGCTTTTGCTGTCAGTTATAAAATTTAAAAACAAATTTTCAAAGAACAGCAACAAGACATTAATATTGTGTGAAAAATTTGTTGTTTTCCCGTTCGCTTACTTTTTTGTAGTTTTTTTTTTGTGAGAGAATTTTACCCCCACTCTTTAAAATATTTCTTTTTACGAATTTTAGTGCAGAAAGTACGCGAACGGACCTATTATAGTCGTATAACTATTATACAAAAATAAATGAATAAAAATGAAATAAAAATATCGCAGTTAATTTCATTTCATATTTGTGTATTTTTAAACACATTTAGTATGTAATTTTAGCACGAAAATATTTTTTTATAAAGACAACACAAAGTTATATTTTAAATTCAGGTAACTAGTTATAATTTTGGAAGGCAAACAATGTTTATTGAATTTTACATAGCGCAGCTATGCCTTATTAATTCCTTTGCCATTAAAATTGAATTGACTGTCGATGTCAGTAAAATTTTTTTTTATCTTTTATCAAAGCTACTTGCGAAAATATGCGCTCTGCACTTGCACTGCTATGCGGAAAGCAAATGGACCCAACAAATGTTTTTAAAAGGGGAAACATTGGAGCATTTAATGCGTTTTTTAAATTAAAGACAGCGCTCCAATAGTCTTCGAATTTCAAACCTACACTTATCATACTTTGATGTAAAAGAGCCCTCCATTCATCATCAAGGTCATTGCCAAGTTCTTCTTGAAGTAAATTTGGAAACAATTGTATAAGCGGGGTAAGGCTTGGGGATTTATTTTTTTGGATCAATTGTTTGCACGGCTTCTAAAACTTTTTCTTGGAACTTAATTCTTTTTCTTATTTGAGTGCATAATTCGATGTAATAATCTCTCCACTTTTTTTATATTTTTTATAACCTCACCTGTAAAGCCCCCAGAGCAAACTAAAATGTGCGCCAAGGTAGATTTCTTTTGAGTCTTAAAAGCAATATTTATTGCAAAAATCTATTGAATTCAGAGAGGCGTCATCGATAAATTCGTTTTTGACAAAGTTCGACAAAATAGTGGAAGTGCACTTTCATGGAAAATATTTAAAGTGATGCCATCTCTAAACTTTTTTTTTCATATTTAGTTTTATGAACAACGAATTTGAAAAGGCAATACAAATGGCAATACAAAAATGAAAATGCAGTACAAAAGAAAAGTGTGCAGTACGGCAGTACGTATCAAGCCAAAGCAATACAAATATTGCTTTTGCAGTACTTTCGACAGCATTGCTGGGGACCTGATTATGGAATTCGCGGCGAATCGTTTTGCTAGCGAGTTTGCCATTTTTCAATTACTGCTTTCGCTTTCGCCTTCTTCGTTTTGAATTCGAAGGCGAATTTGAAATGAGTTGAAATCCGATAGCTTTTTTTGGCGGATTCACAGGCGAAAGAGTGATCATTATTATTCACTGTTCGATTTTGTGGATTCTTTCTTGATTGTAATTATATAAAAATGTGAGTCAGCTTTATTTTAATTTTCTTATAATTTATCCACAATCCACAATAAAATATAAAATTTCGAATAAATCACCGCAAATTTCACAAATTCAATCAAAACAAAGCGAATTTTGTTTGGAAAGCTGTCAAATCATTGGAATATAGGAAGAAAAAGTCAAACCAAAAGTGTCAAATCACTGGAATATAGGAAGAACTATTTTCGCTTTGCCGCGAATTCGTTAATAAGGAAATACGACGCGACTCGAATTTGAAAGGTCGAATTGAAAACGATCCGCCGCGAACCTCATAATCAGGCCCCTTTTCTGTTTTGCCAAAGTTCTTTGTTTGATCCCTGCCTTTGTCACCTTAAAAGATTCGTCTTCTTCCGCTGAATTGACAAATTCTCCCAGATTAATACTTATCATGAAAAGTGCTTCCCCAATCGGTACAAAACCTGTTGGTCCTTTCAATTCCCGATAATAATCCCTCATTAAAATTGTTGAGAGTGTAAGCCAATAGGTTCTCCACAAGCTGTAGCGCCACCAAATGTATTTAACATAAAACTGATTCAGAATATGAAATAAAACCAATGTTTTTTATGGTAATTTCTTGAATTATTTTTCTTTTTCTGTTTGTTTTTATTTGTTATATATAAATAATAGTTTTATTTTTTTTTTGTTTTATTTTGTTTTTTAATTTATTTAGGTTCTATCAATTTCCATTAAAATAAAACTAGTGTTCTGATTTTTGTTTTGTTTTAACCATTAAATAATAATTCTATTACAATATGATAGCTAAAATAATTCAATATTATGTTTAAGAGTAAAAAGATGTAATTTTCTTTTTTCCCATAGTTAATGCTATTTTTTTTGTTGTTTTTATTTTTCTTTTCTGTTAGAACGTGTGTGTAAAAATGATCTCATTTTATTTGTTTGTTCTTCTTGTTATTGAATAATAATATTTTATTCAATTAATTAATATTATTTTGTATTCTAGAATTAAAATAATTGTATTATAATGTGTTTAAAATAATATAATATTTATTTATGATGATGTATTCTTACAATAATATGAACTAACAGACTTTACGAAAATTGATTGAATTTGAGGATTTGTTTTATTTTTATTTTTATATTTAATTATTTTATTTATTTTTTTACTCATCTTCATATTTTTTTTTTTATTAATATTTCTCGTTTTTTTTTGTCTTAATCCTACGAATTTATTTTATTTTGTATCAACTTAAATAAGATTTAACAAAATTTTGATAATTAAATCTTAAATGATAAATAACAAAGCTTATAAAAGAAAACTAAACAAAATTATATAAAAAAGAATAAGAAAACAAAGAAAATTGATTGAAAATTGTTTCTTTTTTCAATTTTAATACAACTTAATTATTTTGTTAAACAAAAAATTAAAAAAAAAAACTAAAAAACTTCGTATGATTTTTAATGAATGAATGAATTTAGTTAGGCACAGAATATTGCGTTGTTCCTTCTTCACAATAAATTGAGAATAGAATCTTTTTCTTTTTGTTTACATTACATAATCGTATTATTAAAAATTAGTGTGTTTCTTTTTTGTTTATCATTTCATTCAGGTTTGATGTACAATTTTTGTTTTGTTAAATTTCTTTTATTTATTTTTCATTTGTTGCTTGTACCAGTCGGCCAATTTATATGGCAGTGCTTTATCTTAGTTTTTGTTTTTGGTATTATCAGTTCTACATCTTATTGGTTGCAAAAAATGTTAGTTTTTCTTTTTTTGCTTTAGGACCAAGACTCAAGACTCACAAAAGAAAACAAAGCGAGTCATTATTCTTCTTATAAGATTTAAGATTAATTATTATATTATTGAAAAAGCATTAGGAAAAGAAATTAAAAGAGAAACTAAATAGACGATGAAAACATTAATTGTTTTGTTTTTATTTGTTAGTTCTAAAATTTTATGATGATAAAACTTCTTTTTGTTTTAAATTTTATAATTTGGCTAGAATTGAACTTGCACACACTTATTAAGAATTAATTTTGTAAAATTTGATTTCCTTATTTTTGTTTTGTTTTGTTTTTTTTTTTTTTTTTTATTTATTTATTATTAACTCTTAAATCTAGTTTTTTATTTAAAATATGATTTTGTTTTGTTTTTCTTTTTTTAATTTTATTTAAATTCATTTTATCTACTTTTGTATTGTAATGTAATGATGAATGGTTTTTGTTCCTTAAATTGTTTTTTGTTTAATTTAATTCGTTAATACTTTTGAGTATGAGAATTATTTTTTTTTTAATTTAAATCTATTAGAAAACACACATACACACATTTATGATTTATAATATTGATTTATTTTTTCTTTTTTTTTTGTAATTTGTTCATTTATTATTAATAGATATCAAAAATAAATATTTTAATATTTTTATCTTGTAAGGTTCTGAATGGAAATTGTTTTTGTTTTTTTCAACTTTTTTATTTGCTTTGGTTTTTGAACTATAAAATATGATTTCGCTAGAAATCAAGTTCCATATCCTACGTAACGATGGTTTTTTGAAAATTTTGCAACTTTTCGATTTCTAATACAAAATGATTAAGCATGGAAATATGTTCAACACTGTTTTGCGATTGACTTATGAAAGGAATGGAAAAGTCTAACACCTTTCTTAGAGAAATCCCAAATTGTTCATCAATTCAACAGACGATGGTGCTTTCGGACCTAGACCTAGTCAAGTTTTTTTAGCTGGCTTCATCTAAATAGTAGCAAGACTCCATAGACTCTTATTATATGAAGACAAAAGTGGCAGTTGATTCGCCATACCCTTGAAAAAGACAAGTGGAAAGGCCTAAAAATACTTCGCTAATAACGGTCGAACAGGAAGTAGCACGAGTGGAGAAGAGTTGGAGAAAGCTGAGATACATATGTATGTATACTGTAAAAATTTCTTCTTTGCATTCCATACGATTCCGATTATAAATCATGAAGTCTTTAAGTTGTAAAGGAGGAGAAGGGAAATGCACATTAAAATTAATTTATTTGGAATGGATTGAAAGCTATTTGTACGTTACTCAATGTGAGAACCTTTAACACCAAGCTCATAAAAAGAAACTTCATACTTTGAGGCTAAACCGCATAATACTAAAGAGTTGCTTTCGTTGGGTAGACGGGTGTTAAATTTTTGGTATGGCGGAACTAAAATGGAAAAAAGTCGTATATGTTCACATTCTGCAGAATTTTTCCTATAAAACTATGTATCTTAGATGGAATTTTTAGCAAGATAACGCTCCGATTTCAAAAAGAACAAAATGTGTGTGTTTTAAGTGGTATTCTCAATAACACTGGACCTAAATCTCATTGAGAACCATTCAATTAAGTGAAAGATTAAAGAGAATAGATATTAAGCCTTCTAAAAAACCAATCTTTGGAGCATTGTCACTGAAATGCGGTACTTAAATTCTTAAGAAAAATGTCAGTATATGGAATATAGTTGTTTTCGTAAATGTCTGCCTAACTTACATCTGCATTAGCCATGTTCATAAAGCCAGATTTGCGATTGAACCAATATAGATAAATTTCAGAAGATTTGTTTATAACCGTCATAAATAACATCAGTGTCCAATTTCTGCATCCATGTTTTTTTTGTAAGCGCAAGAGATAAAAGCTAAATATGAAGAACGAACAACATACATTTTTATTGGTAATTTTGAAATAAATTTTATAATTTAAATAAATACAATTGATCTCTGAAGATCTGAAGAAGCTGCGGGGTTGAGTGTGGATAAAATTAAACTTTTACTTGAAAAAAGAATTCAATATTTCAAACAAAAAACATTGTGGAGGCAGCTGCTTTTTGAAATTAAGGCCCTTAATACGAGAAGTGAATCGAACGTTCGACTTAAAGTGAGAAATCTTTGAGAAATACAATATAGAACAAAATTAAGATGGGTGAATTTCGACGTTTCAAATGGGTCAACATCTCTTTTTTCAAAAAAGTTGGCTTTTGAAGTGAATATTGAAATGGGATTCACGAAATGAGTTGTTTCAAAAACGTTCGCTTTCAGTCAAACGTTCGATTCGCTTCGCTTCTTGTTATAAGGGCCTAAGAAGTTGTCAATGCTTCTCCTTTGAATCTCTCGCGGAAATTTCCGATTTCTGTCTAATGTTTATGAACATTCAGTAATTACTTAAAATTGTACTTAAGTAAGCCTGCACACATTCTGCAGAATTAGTGTGTTCATTAGTGCAACAAATCAGAAAGAAGATTGTATTAACGCAGATTTTCGACATTTATGAAAATACCCTATTTCTGCTGTAGACCATTTGGTTTCTGGAGATGATTGCAATTAGAGCAAAATTTAATTGCAGTATTGTTCCATTCAAATTACAGAATTGGTTACTTTACTCAACTCCAAAATAAAGGAAAGTTTAAACCAATGCCCAATAATAGCCAATAACATGGTTGACAAATAATTTAATTAAGAGTATGAAATGTTTACTTTTTTATTCCGTTTAGTGAATTAAATAAATGGAAATAATTTTAGGTTTAGTGGCCACACATAAGGCATATAACGTTGTTCAAGAATAATTGCAACAGGATCTATATGTGGTATTTATGAAGTACCCGACATCAAAACGTATTCATACCCACAGTTCATAATATAATAACAAACAAAGAAATTCTTGATGTAATTTATGTAAAATTAAAAAAAAATTGAACATTTTGTCAGTGTTTATTCGATTTAAAAAAGTTTTGTTCTTTTTGTTTTTGGCCATTTAGTTTAACTCTTCCCCTTCTTTTTCTAATGCTCTCACTGTTTCTTTGATATATTTAAGATATTAAAGTCAGACCTATCAAGAATTCCACCGTAATCGAAAACTTTTACGAATTCCGAAAAACCAACATGTAATGAGATTTCACTACGAACGTATTTGGTAATAGTCTTTTTTTTGGGTTCGTAAAAGTGTCTGATTCCGATGGAGTTCGTAATAGGGGTGTATAACTCCCATTGCTTAGGACAAAAAAAATGTTCATAAATCTCGTTTCTGGGCCCTAGGTAGACCATATTGGTCCATATTTTATATAACTAGTAAAAAAAAGGAAAATGGAGTAAGTCAATCCCAAAGTTATAAATGTCTTTAATTGAGAGAAAGTGTTGTTTGAACCTTTGTTATTTTAATCCAAGAGCGCATTTGGTTGTGCCAAAAGGATCCTTATTATTATGAATTTGCAAATTTATCTTCCTCAAATTAAATAATGTTTTTGGGTTAGATTAAGATTCCAAAAAGCTTAAAATATGTGTCCCATTTTAATTCAATGATAAAAATTCAAATGAATGTCTTGTCGAAATCTAAGACGGATGCACTTCAAGTTTGTAATGAATATCTGTTCAAGGGCCGCATCTAGTCTGATTCTTTGCATATACAGATCGATCTTGCTTGAGTCAACTGCTTTATTAAATACTATCTATACGTATTAACAAAATTTGGGAGTTTTCAAAGTGTTGTAGGAAATATCTGGGGCCTGATTATGAGGTTCGCGGCGGATCTTACAAATAGAGCTAGTAATCATTTTTGTAACACCTATGATGAAATATCCGATCACATATACGGAAAAGGAAATGTACCAAAGATGCACCAAGAGAGGAAACACATGTTACATTAGCAATTGGAAAAAGTTAAAACTTATTTTTGAAACTAAACTCAATAAAGTACAGGGTGCGGCAGAGCCGACTGACGAGTTTAATGAGTCATTAGCCTGTGATAAGATAAGAGTAGGCCTTAATAAGTGGTATATTATGAATTTTACGGTAATGCCATTTTTATTCGTAATCAAGGTCTGGACAGTGCAGTTGGTTAGAGTTAATTGAGCAGTCACCAAGACGCTCAGCCTGGAAACACGCGGTAACTTTGGGAATCTCAGACCGTTCTTTGAGGAGAATTCTTCACGAAGATCTATCATTCCATCCCTATAAATTAATGCTTGTCCAAGAAATTAAACAGAAAATCACCGCGGAAATCGAGGCCATACGTCGAAATGTGCCGAAAATCATGTGAAAGCTTCAGAGATCGTCTACAACAGTGTATCAATGCTGACGGCCGCCATCTTGGAGATATAATTTTCAAAAAATAATTTTTAAAAATAGATAGGATTGAATACTGATTTAAATAAAAAAATGTTTTCTCTAAGTTTTAGTGTTCGTTATTTATAGCCCATCAAAACTCGTCAGTCGGCTATGCCGCAGCCTGTATAACCCAAAATACTGAACTTTCCTACAGGCAATAATTATTGTTTGTAAAATCAATTCATTAAAAAATGTTCATAAAGTAAATTATTCATTTAATTTTATAACATAATGAACCGATTTCCCAATGAAAACTAAAACTTAGATTTATGGCACTTTGCTTCTGAGGAAGGAAATGTAAGATTTTTTATCTTAAAACGACCTTTTTTGTGACGTTTAGCAGTGGAAGTTTTGAAATATAATTCATACTTGTAGGGATTTTATTAATCACTTTCCCCATCTTGGTTCATTTTTGAATCTTAAGAGTTTTGTATTATTTATTCGTAAACAAGATCCATAAAGTTAGAGAAAAAATGTCAATACGTAAATGAAGAAAACAGTTTTATTGCTTTTTTTTAATTTCTGTGCTATATTTATTCCAAATACCTGTTCAAGTCCATCAAAAAGAAAAAAACTGAACAGAGCTTGTGACTCAAAATAACACATCTCAGGATCTTATCGTCGCTGTAGATCAAATACCTCGTAACCCAGAAAATTTCACTTTTTAGGTAATGACCCATTTTTATTGCAAATAATTTTCTGGGTCCAATGAAAAATACCTTAGATAGATTCAAAGCTAGACGCATAGAAAAGATGTCAATGTCATTGGTCTTCAATACTTTTATATCATATTTGCTGTTTCTTCTGTAAAATCAAAAACCCTAAGAGTTGTTGTAAAGGTCGAATTACGGCATTTTACAGAAATATTTTCCCGGTTGAAATGCAAATGCATGAAAACGACTTCCAGAATTTTTAAAAACATTTTTTGTCGAAGCCATTTTATTTTACAATCTAACTCTAGAAATAAGAAATTTACTTGGGTATTCTCATTTGAGCTCGTGAGAATTAGTTTACCCCCGCTTGAAATGTCTCACCAAGTAAAATCATTTAGGTCAATAAATAAATAGTTCCTAAGTATGCTTCACTTTTCTAACGATGGGGATGAATTTACTAAAAAAAAAAAAACTACTGTTAAGAACGCCTAATGAAAAATGTTGATGTCGACTGTCGCTTAAAAGCAATATCGATGTGAATTTCGTCTCCAAAAGGTTACATTTTTTTTACTGTAAGCCTGGGAGTACGTATAAAATAATGAGGGAACAACTGGAAGAAACAACAAAGTTATTAACCAAAAGAACTTTCAAATTTGTACTAAATAATACAACAATTTCCATGGAAATATACTTTTTCAAAAAACCTTCTTTTCTAAACTTTACAAGATAAAAACACAAAAACTTTAAACCAAAATGTTAAAAATAAAACCAAATACTCAAACACCACTCATTTTTGTTTTCTGTTTTGTTTTGTTTGTTTTTCTTTACAATCTCACTCACAGTTCTTAATTTTTAACCATATCTCGGCGTCACTACTTAATATTACAAAAACAAATCTAATTCAAAAAATTACTAATAACAACGATTGCACTGAAGTAGGAGAAAAAATACCTTAATAAAAATCAATATTAATTAAAAAACCAAAAAATTAAAAAATAATAATTCAAAAATTAAAAACAAAATAAAAATGAAAATGAAACAAAAAGAAAACAAAATATTATCGGTTAAAAAATAAAAATAAAATAATATAAATGTACCAAAGGTAGTAAGAGACAACTTGTTTTGTTTTTTTTTTTAAATATTAATTAAAATATTGTTACTAATTAATTATTATTATTAATTATTAATTATAGGAGAAGGTTTATAAAATATTTAATACTTTACGCCTCCGAGGTGAAGGGATCCCGCGAATGATGAATCTTTAGATGTTTGTTGTGGTTAGTCTTTGTTGTGGAACTCTTGCCGCATATCGTGCACTGGAATGGCCGCTCGCCGGTGTGGATGCGCCGATGCTCGATCAGATAGTAGTGCCGGTGGAAGAGCTTGCCGCACAGATCACAGGTGAACTTCTTGTTGCCGTGGTGCTCGCGTCTGTGACGAATGTAGTTGTACTTGCGGATGAACTTGCAGCCGCAATGCTCGCAAGTATAGGGCTTGATCTGTTTGTGCGAGTTGATGTGATTGTTGTAGTCGACCTCGCGCACAAACGCCTTCACACATTGCTCGCACTTGAAGGGCTTTGTCGTGCGATTGGCGTGTACCCAATTGTGTATCTTCAGATTCCACTTCGTACTGAAGGACTTGCTGCAGATGAGGCACTCATGCTGCGTGTCTATCGAGTGCGTCGCCATGTGGGCCTTGATGCTGGATTTAGCGTAGATCTGTTTGCACATCGGACACTCCATCGGTTCGGTGTAGTCGAACTTGTCGGAGTGCGCCAGTCGTATGTGCCGCCTTAGACTGTTCGCATGGACAAACCTGTCTCTGCAGTAGGGGCAGCATTTGGGTTTCAGATCGTGCGTCTCTTTATGCCAGATAAAGCGAGCTTTCGATGGTAGGACCTCACCGCAGAAGCAAACGTACTCTTTGGAACGATTGATTTTGGTGCCGTGTCGCTTGCGATGCTGGGTGAGGTTCGAATAACGCTTGAAGCTCTTGCCGCAGATCTTGCATTTGAGGGGCGTCTGGCCGGTGTGCATCCGCATGTGCTCCACAAGGGCGCTGCGTATGACGAATTTCTTCTCGCAGTAAGTGCATGCGAAGTCCTTCCAGCCCAAATGACGCTTCAGATGGACCATAAAGTTTTTCCATCGGGTGAACTTTTTGTGGCATGTAAAACATTCGGCGGGATGTTCAACTAAATGCTCGTCAAACAGCTTGACCGTAAGGAAGTCCCGCTTGCAAACGAAGCAGCAGAATGACGATTTGGACTCGAGATAATAGTTGTGCACTTCGCCCTCGTTCTTCACGTTGAGCGCACTCAAATTGAAGTTGATGAGCATTCTATTGTCTCGGGCCCGCATCGAGTCGTATTTGGTGCGTGATGCGTTGGTTCCACTGTTTGCCGCTGCCGCCGAGGTTGAGGAGGAAACTTTTTTGCTACTTATCGCCAGGTTGGTGGATGAATTCTTGTTCTTGCAATCTTGGTTCTCTTGTTCGATTTTTACAATTGCCGCTTTGGAGTCCTCATCGTCGCCAACTGGCAAAGGTCCGTCTAAGCCCAATAGCAAGGAACCAGCTCCCACGCCAGCAGGGTCAGTAGCATTGAGAGTTGCTGTAGTTACAGTTGACGTCGGTGGGTCACGAATCAGTCGGCGGTTAACTCGCTTATAACCGTGTTGCTTTATCATGTGTGCGTTCTTCTCCTTAAGCAGTGGGAAGTGGGTGTTGCAGTGGGTGCACTGGAAGTCTTTCTTGCGCGGCAATTTCGCTATCGCGCTATCTCTGGTCTTCCGTTTTGAAGTCGATGGAAGGGCGTCAATAACTGCTGACGGTTCTTCCGTTGAACGCAAAGGGAAACTAAAAGAGCAGGAAATTGTTATTATAAAAGGCGACCAACTAAACTTTAACACAATGAACCTACTTTTTCGTTTCAACAGATGAACTTAAATCCTGTGGGCGGAAGTAGTGATCCTGGCTCCAGCTCTCGTGATTCGACATAAAGTTCTGGTAGGGGTTTGGGAAACGAACTGCGAACTCATTGTAAAGCTTAAAAAAAATGACAATTTATAAGTTGTTTGTCATAGAATAGAAAAGAATTTTAACTTACAGGTTGGCTCCATGAATTCTCCACACCACAGTTGCTCTCCTGCTCTGAGATCTCGCCTTTTGCTGGCATCTTTTCATCTGTCCTTATGTTGAGTGCGTCTGAAGTGGGCATGCTGCCCTCGGTGGCAGCTGCGAAAGAGGTACTTCGCTTGCACGAATCCAAATCTAGGTAGCTTCCTTTGCCGTCCATCTCGAAGTCATTTTCACTGCTTTGTGACTGGTACCAGGTGCAGCTGGCACTGTTACCTCCACTTGTGCTCACGCTGTATTTGTTGAAGTCCTCGGTGCAGTAGATCGGGGCTGGGATGTTGTGTTTGTCATCCTCCTCTTGGTGATTCGCCTCGCCGCCATACAGGAAACTAAACGGATATTCCACAAAATTGGAGGAACTAGCTTGCTGGTGTTCCTGTTGTTGATGGGGGTGCGGGTGGGAGTGCAGATGGTGATCATCGGGTTCGTGTAAATTACTGCCGTCGAGAAGCATCGATTCGGGAATCGATAGGTTCTCGGAAGTCGTTGCTGTCAGGGGCTTCGCAAACAAAGAAGAAGATGGGAATTCTGTCGTCGTCGACGGCGGTGGTGGAGTCAGTGCGTTGTTGAGAGTTTGCTCGGTAGCTCTGATGTCCATTCCGAAGATCGAATGCATAGGATGGTCTTCTTCTTCCTCCTTCTTCAGACACTCATCGAGTAATGCTGTCAAATCGGCGGTGGGTTTCTGCCCGTCCAAGTCATCATCATCATAATCCTCTACGTCGCGTTTCTCTTCTGAAATTATTAACCTCGACGATGTCGAGGGTTGTGCATCATCTTCGGGCGGAAGTTTCTCATTAGCATCGGCAAGCAGGGGCCTCAGGAGAATCGGATCCGATGCAACAGAAGATAAACTTTCGATTTTAATACTATTCAGTCCATCTCCTCGAAGTGAGGAATCTTCTGTGGGTGATTCTTCCTTCTGCTGTTGCTGCTGTCGCTGTTGCTTTTGTTTCTGCTCTTTTTCTTGTATTTTGGAAGCTTCAGTCGAGGTAGATGGGATTGGTATGGGGATTGGCATTGGCATTTGAATGGGAATCTGAATTGGCGGCGGGACAGTATCTCTCAATGAAGCTGCCACCGTTTTTTCTGTTGTTAATGCTTTAGATGTGCTGGGATCCTTGCTTTTTGGCTTAATTATAAGCTTTTTAGGACCCTTCTTTATGGGACGCTTCCCAACACTACTCTGATTCGAAGTTGATGGTAGACTTGCAGTGTCTCTGTTTTGGGTTTTGTCAGATGTGTCGTCTGTTGGAGCTTGGGATGGTATTGAATTTTCTAAGATTGTTGCTTTTGCTGCTTCGTCAGTCTTTTTTGTAGGTGGTGTGTTAGTGCTGGAGCTGGTGCTGGTGCTAGTTCCAACCAATTCCACATCCATTGAAGATGATTTACTATTGCTTGTTGAGTCTATTTCTATTTTAAGGCTAGTTGTAGGCTTGTTTTCCTCCTTCGCCGACGCTGCCTTCTCTGCCACCGCCACCGCCTCCTCCGCAACATTACTTACTTCCATTTGTTCTGTTGCAATATTTTTCGTTGTTGTTTTTGATGTGTTCGAGGAGGATTGTTGTTCTTCTTCTTGTTCATCTTCTTCAATAGGCTCCTCAATCTTTGTTGGAGCTGCTGGTGCAGGTAAACTGGTTTTTGCAATACTAGTTGCTGCTAGCCGGATAACACTTGTTGTCATTGGAGTTACCGACGGTGCTGGCACAGACGCTGCAGATGCACAAGAATCCATGTTTGAAAAAGCCGATGGTAAGGGTAGAGGACAATACGCAGTTGGCTCATTACTTGAATCCTCTGTGTCTTTGAATTTCTGATTGATGTTCATTGGAGCAGAGGAACTTTCGTTATCGTCATCATCATCCAAACATATTGTGTCCTCCTCCTTGACCTCGTCATCGGGTTCGAACTTCTCGACCTTTATCAATTCTGATCGAGTCTTAGCAACCTTTCCGGAGGCTATAATATTACCCATCAAATCTAGATACTCGCTTAAGTCTAATTGTACATCACTGAGCACGGTTATGCTGGATTTTTTCTGCTGTTTCTCAGTCCTCTCCGGTGGTTGTCCTTGATCTGATGAATCTCCACTTGCCCAAGACTCATTTGGACGATCATCCTCGACGAGCAGTTTAACATCTTCGCTATTCGCTCCCTGTTCGGACATATCGTCCTCTTCATCCTCGTTTATTTGAACAACACTCGGTGGCATATGATAGACTCGCTCGATCACAGAAAACTCTCCATCGTCCTTCTCTACACACTCCACGACGTGCTTGGGTGTTTCCTGAACAATGAAGTCCCCATTTTCTCGCTCCAGATAGTGCGCTGTGACAGGCGATTCAGCAAATCGCAATACCGATGGGGATCCCGACATCACAGAGTAGGGGGAGCTTGACTGTCGGCTGAATGGGACATTCGATGAAGATTGAGGTGAGCGATATAGCTGGGGAGGAGGTCTGATGGGAGGAGTCATAGAAGTTCGACGTGGAGATATTGCACTCGTGTCGTCGGTGTCGGTGAAGGATGCATCCATGGTTTCGAAGTTCGACTGATAGCGTTGGTTGAGAGGTGGTGGCGGGAGTGGAGGAGGCAGACGCGATGGGGTTGATAATGATGAAGAAGCAGCTGACGACGACGTTGATGGTGTGAGGTTGTAGTTTGCCGGGGAATACAACGGCCGATGAACTGTGTTTGACATTAAATTTTGGCTATTTTGAGATCGTAGTTGACTTATGGCGGCGCCATATGCAGGTGGTGGCTGCAATGGCTTGGGTGTTGGTTGATAGGAAAAGAGCTGTAAAGAAAGAAGGAATGTTTATGTAAGTTTTGGACTACACTTTGTATTGGATTTTAAAATAAAACTTACTCGCATTGGAGGATGTGTTGGCCCGTGGCCAGTGAAATTATTATTCCCACCACCGTGAGAGAGACCATGATAGGGTTGATAGTTATGATTTGGATGTTGTTGATGTTGATGGTTGATATTTTGTTGTTGCTGTTGTTGATGATGATGCTGCTGCTGGTGTTGCTGCTGTTGATGATGATGATGTTGTTGTTGTTGTTGTTGCTGCTGCTGCAGTTGATGTTGATGATTTTGTTGTTGTTGTTGCTGTTGATGATGTTGATAATATGGTGTCGGTGGTCCAAAGAAAGTATTGCTACTGCTGTTACTGCTACTACTGTTATTTTCAAATATATATCCTTGCCCCTGACGGTTTAGAATATTTGAAGTTGTCGCATTTTGAAACAAAGTGCTATTGCTTTCTTTTTCAGTTCGTTTGGTGGTTGCTGGTTCCAGCAAACTAGTTGCGCAGTCGCTTACACTGCCACTTACCTCCGATATCGGAGAAGTTCTCTCATCTTCTGTTGCCAGATGGGAGGTTTCATCAGCCTCGGAGAATAAAGAACTTTTGTTGGATGATTTTTTAGGTGTGTTGTCTGGCGTTGACGTTGCCGTTGTTGTTGCTGTTGCCGTCGATTCAGTTGTCTCGGTTTTGAGACTCATTTGAACCAAGGCTTTTATAACTTGTTCTTTTGGATGGGTCTCCAGATGATCTGACAAATTCATGCCTGGCAGCAGGAAAAGTGTACAAACGGGACATTGTACGTTTCCAGCCATTTTGCTGTTTTGTTTTATTATATTTTTTGTTTCGCTTTAAAAATTTGGTGATTGCAGATGTAGACTAAGTATCAGACTTTTAAGAATTCAAGTTTAATTTCTCTGTTACTTGACCGAAACACCTCAATTTTCCAAATTCTTTGTTGTTGTTGTTTGTGTTTGTTGCTGACGCTAAGTTGAAAAATAAAATTATTTAAATTCCCTTCGACGAACGTGGAAGACTCGCCCAAGCCACGGTCAGATATTCTCCATTACAATTTTTATTTTTCAAATAGCCAATGTATAGCTGGAAAAAAAATAAAAGTAATGCACATTAGTTTTTTTTTTGATAAGTTTCAGAATAGATTAAGGTCTTCAAATGGTTCATTGTCGAAGTCATTGTTGTTCAAAATAGTATAAGTTATTTATATTTTTAAAATCGTTATCCTAATGAAACGTGAGTTACATTTGTCGCATTACTTGGGTAGATTTAGAATTACAAAAAGATCAAAATAGTAAAATTCTTGTCGGTTTTAGTTGCAATAACTTTTTAAGAAAACTCCACTTAGGAGCCAGTTATAGCTATCATTGAAATCGATCCGGAAAAATTTTTGAATCGATATTTGACGGTGTTTCCCTTTGATTAGAAATGAAAATTATATACTGATCGATCGGAAATCACACAAAGAATTTTTTTTGAGAAAAAAAGTGTAATTACGCATTTATTTTTGTCTAAAAATGTATTTTTTTATTTTCCGGACAAAATCCATTTTCCTGAACAGCTGATACTTTTATGTTCAAAAGTGAAACGAATCGTTCCACTGATTTGTGTTCCGATTTCACACAATTCCAATGACAGATTTCTGTCAGTAAACATTTTTCGGTGGATTTCAATCAGGAAATTTTTTTCAATGACAGAAATTTCTAATGATAGCTATAAACGACCTGCCAAAAAAATTCCAATGTTTGTTTTCAATGATGAAAACCAATGATAGCTATAACTGGCGCCTTAAGGTTTGTTTTTGTGATTAGGTTTAAATTTTGTTTAAATATTTACTAAGCTTAACTTATGGCATAGGATTTATTGGTATATTATTATTGACATTGGATTTATTGGTATAAAGTTAATTTAGCTACATATACACATTTGTTTGTGCTTATTTCATTGAATGTTCAAAGACTGTTTTATTTTTGTTAATTTTGATTTTTAAAAAAAGAAATGGAATATATGTAAATAAAATGATGCACACTTCAAAAAGTCCCTCTATTTACACCGATCGCGAGCCGACGTCATCCAGTTGAACATTTTTAGGCTTGGACCGCAATCTCTCCATCGTAAGCTGTTGCCTACCATAAAATGTACTACAAAGGACTTTCCGGTCTGGTTCCTCTTCGGAGTCTTACTTACATACTTAAGATGGAGCTACACTCCGTGACAAACATGGGCCTTAACCAACAAGCGTCTCCAGCCAGCTCGGTCTCTAGCAAGACGTCTCTAATTTTGCACGCCATGTTGCCTGATGACCTCTCCCACCTGCGTTGCGGTCTCGGGATTGGATTCGAAGACCTTCCGGCCTTAAACGTTGATGTCAATTCGCTCTACATAACCCAGCCATCTAACATCCCTATTATAGCTATCAACTATCAACAAGATACTTGATAGATATCAAGAAATTGAATGAGTTGGTATTTTGATTATCAACTATAGACATTTCTGATCGACTGTGAATTTTATCTTTATTGTGAATAGTTTTTTTTTATAGACTCGGTATTACGGACATCAATAAAATAGATACACCTCAATTTTCCTATCAGCCACAAATTCTTGGTTGAAAAGTAAACACAATCAGCCCCATCAAGAGTTTCACCCGAAAAGCTTTTCACCCGAAATATTTTTGTTCCCCCGGATTTTAAAAAGCTATCAGGAGTTTCGACCGAATAAAATTTCACTTCGAATTTAAAACTGACAGTTCGAAAAATAAGTATGTTCAAAAAATTGAGCTCTCAATAAATTTCCCATTTCTGTTATGAAAACAGAGAATGAAATCTGAACCTAAGTTTTTTCTTGAATATAAAAAAAAAGTATAAAACGAATGAGGTGTTGCAATTTCCTGTTAAAATTGTGTTCACTGAGAGCGATGGTACGATTTTTAATCCCTCCAATCCATTTCTTCAAAAAAAAAAAAATCTTAAGCGGACATACAAAATTTCCCCTCCGTTCTTAAGTAGGGTGCCTTTTCGTATTCAGAAAATGAAAAAACCTACCATCTGAATGTTTGCTTTGACAGTTGTTGTTGACAAGGATTAAATCAATCGACGAATAAAATAAATCAATATTAGTTTTTGTTTTCTTTTTTAGTATTGCAAAAAAGTGTAAAATCTTAAAATATAAATTCTAAACTGAAAACAATAATTTTAAAAATACAAAAATGCAAAGCATAGCCATGCATATCCTATTGCTTGAGGAAGAAGAAGAAGAGACAACACTGCGTCGAACTGTTCGGAGGCGTTAAGAGATCACTCCAATCCCTTGGATTAATAAATTAATACATATTTGCTAATAATAAACAATTTCGTCGAAAAACTTACATTTTAACGTTGTTGCCTTCCTCTTCGCCGCCAAAATTTAAGTGAACATTTAAGCTGTCAAGTGTGTGATATTTCGTCGGAATTGAATGCTCCTGATAAGGGGTATTTTTCGAACATCATTTTTTTTCGGGTGAAACTCAAAGTAAGGGAAAAGAAAAAGGGAATTTTTTTCGGGTGGAATGAAATTCGGGCGAAACTATTGATAGGGCTGAATAATTTGTTTGGGAGTTAAAAAGGGTAATGACTTCGAAAGAATTGTTTTTTTTTTTTTTTTTGAAGGGAGTTATGATAAAGCTAATGTAAATCAGCAAATCAAAATCCGCCGGGCATTACGGGATTTTTCAGACCCAATAAATTTGTACGAACAAATGTAATTAATTACTTTTTTTAATTTTTACTTTGGCTTATAAAAATCAGTTGTAGGTTCATTCAAAACCTTAGACTTTCCAAAGAAGCCTTCCTGGAGGTATTAAACGATATCTATAATACACTTAAACCAATAAAAATTCACCATTCCATTCCAAATATACTAAAATTGGCAGGGGTATTGAAATTCTTTGCTTTGTTACCAATTGAACGTTGCAAATGACTTTAATATTGGCATGGCTTAACCAGCGGTGTCATTCGTTCTAAGTGAATTACTTCGGATTTACTTCAGCAATTCCCCTTACAACACAAGAACTCTCTTCTATCAACTCAACCATTCTTTCTTAACTGTTTTCTGTTGCTTACTATTCTGCTCTTAAATAAAGAAATATCATATTAAGAAACAAAGTAATTCTTTATAAGAGCAACAAAGAATTTTTTCCTAAGTTGCCAAAAAAAACAATAAATACTTAACACGTGAACCGTCGAACGAAATAAATGAAACTCATCCGCAATGAACTTTTGATAAATATTCACAATCAGTCTAAAATGACCAGTTGATACCCACAATACCAACTTATCAAATAATTGATAGAAATTATCGACTATCAAATTGATACTCATAGTTTAATTCTTTTGCCTAGATCTGTGTCGCTGCTCAAGTACAATTCGTATCTTTTCATCCCTTCTCCATCTAAGCAGACGGGACCAAAAATCACCCAAAGAAACCCGAAGAATTTTTTTCTCGAAGCATCCTAAGACGTTCTTATCTTGCCTTGACAAGGTCTAAGCCTCAGAGCTATAAATGAGAATCGGGATGATGAGTTTATTTAGATGCCCAAGAGAGGACTCTTAAGAAACGCAATTGCCTTCTAAGTCCAAAACAGCAGCGTTTGCAAGAGTTATTCTCGGTTTGATTTCAGTGCTGTTGTCATTGTCTGAATTAATAACGCTCTCTAAGTAGACTGAATCCTTAACTACATCCCGTTCAATGTCCTTTCAGAATGACAGCATATACTTGGTCTTGTAACGGAATGTCATGGAAGTTCGGAAGATTTATTCAGAATCTGTACGCAGATACAATTGCTAAGTAATGGAGAAGAGTTGTCGAGAGGGTTTAAAACACAATCGGGAGTCAGACAGGGCTGTATATTGAGTCCGAGGCTGTTCGCCTTGTTTATTGAAGATCTTACAGACCTCTTACCAGGTGGCATAGACTTATCCGGACAAATAATAAAAGCATTGCTGTTTGTGGACGACATTGTTCTTTTGGCAGCATCATCTGAATCATTACAGTTAATGATAAACCGCCTGTATCAATTTTGTCAGCTTTGGAGTTTGATGGTGAATGTTAATAAGTTCAAAATTTTGATTTTTAAACGAGGAGGAGGCCGCAGATCGGCGAAAGAAAAATGGTTCTATAATGGAGAGGTCATTGAAGTTGTCACGGAATTCAAATATCTTGGAGTTCACTTAACGAAAAATTTGAGCATGGAAATTTATCTAAGAGAGAAACTAGTTAAGGCTAAAGGTGCAATTAGTGCAACTTGGAAAAGATGTTTCTAACAAAAGTTTAGCACATAGCAGCAAGTTGAAGACATTTGAAGCGGTATCTGAGTCTGTCATGTTTTACGCGGCACAAACTTGGGGAACGAAACAATACGAAACAGTTGAGAAACCATTGTAAGAATGTAAAGAGAATGTGGAATGGAATTTAACCTTTTGTGTATTAAATCAGGATGATATTAAATCTTCTTTATACCAGCTCATTTCCGCAGTGGGCATAAAACAACAAGAGAAATACTTGAATGACGCCACAGGATCTATATACAGGCAGCTCTACTGTCAGCTAAATCACAACTTGGAAGAGAGAAATTATTTTAGGGACGATAATAGCATTGTCGAAAACTTGGTCTTGCCCTCTATGACCACTAAAGCCATCTTCTCTGCTTTTATCGTAATGCTCAAAAACCCCGCCACTGACATCACGCTTTGATCTTCCAATTATGTAAATATCATCGGCTTACCCGAAAAATTAGACGGATCTTTTTAAGATTGTGCCTCTAGTGTTGAGGGTTGAGTATTGTACAATTCTTTCCAGAAAAAATGTTGAAGAAGTCGCATGACAGTGCATCGCCTTGTCTAAAAACTTTTTTGACATCAAACGCATTGGTGAGATCTTTTCCGACTTTCGCTAAAGAATGTCAACGTGATGATTTATAACTTATGACTTATTCAGTATACGGGTTTTCAGTATTCGTCGCACATATCCACGTGTAGCAAAAGCATTTTTAGTTAAATTTACTATAAGATATTACGCTGTTCCCTAACAAGCCTAACCCAATCAGACCCGAAAAACTGCAATCCACTGAGAATCTCAATATTGTTCTGCACATTTCCAAACTTAATTTATATTAAATTACTTTTTTATTTAGTAACTAGCAAGTTAAAAAAGGTCTTTAAGCAATTAGCTTAAAATACTGAATACTTCCATTACATTGACTACAATGAAATACATTTTAAGGACATTCTAGTAACCGTCCTACTAATCAATATTTCTCTTCTACAGCATTGACAAAAAAAATGTGTATTATCAAAAACAAAGACAAATGAAAAATCTTAACTAATTTTAACTTTTTCAAAGTGATTATCTTTAATTCATGATTTTTACAACTTTTTATCATGAAATACGCATGTAAACTCAATTGTTTATAAGGAAATTAAAAGTTCTAAACATTAATAGATTAAGCTTATAATAAAAAATAAATAAATTAGGTGGCGCAACAGTCCGTGGAGAACCAGGGCCTAGTGACTTACAACTCTCAAACATTCCTGTGTGCGAGTAATTGCAAGGATTGAGGGGATCTACAGTTTATATGCCAAATCCGAACGGCTAATTTGAGAAAGCACTTTTTCATGACAAGAATATTATTCTTGGAGAATTTGTCAATTCCTCGCAAGAGGCAGTACCCGAATAAGCTTATTGGTTATTATGAAGAAACTTTATCACTGAAAGGTTTTAAAACTCAATCTTCCAACTTATCATCTGTTTATAGATTTTAGTCCGTTTACTATAACATAGCCAAAGTAGAACTATACAAAGCCATGGGAGAATTCGGCATCCCAAATAAGTTGACCATGTCCAATATAACAAGCCAAGTTAAAATAACCGGATTGCTATCCAGATCAAATAAATCGACAGTGGGGATGGTCTGACCTTGCCCCTCCTCAAACTGGCTAAGTAGAAATCCAACCGTTACTCTGAAACGCCAACACATGAAACCATCGTCACCAGGTCCAGCTTACGCAGACGAAATCGAAATCATCGGTTAAACCAAACAAGCTGCACGTTAGTGAGGGAAAAGCAAAGTACATGGTGGCGTCAATTGCGAGAAGAACAGTTGGTCAAACAATCAAGCTAGCCAAGAATGAATCGAAAGTAGTACAATCTTTCAAATACCACAAGTAACAGTCGATAACAACATAGAAGAAATACGCGGGCGACTTCTGCTTAAAGAAAACTGAGCTGGCTATAGCCTATCAAATCCATAAACTCTACCATAAATTCTAGCCTGCTGCTGTACAGGACGATGGTTCTGTCAGTACACACCAAGACCTAGGTGCTTAGTAAAAGGCCCTCCGACCTCCAAGGTGCGTTACAGAGAAAAATCTTAGGAAGAAAATCTTGGTATATAATGAACGCCAATTCCGGAGACGCTACAATCATTAGCTGTATGTAATCTACCTCGAAGCAGATATCATTACAAAAATTAAGCTTGGTAGATTACGATGGAGAATGCACGCTGCTCTATCAAGGTTGGAAAAGGTCTCACGATGATTTTGATATCAAAAAGTTTTCAATCAATGACATCGGTGCTAAAATAAAATGGACAATAACTCTTGAAAATCGCTTCTTTTTAGGACTTAGAAGGCAATTGAATAGTATAGTTATCTCTCGAGCTTCTATAGTCACCCTGTATAAGTCACTCATCATCCCGGTTCTCATTTATGGCGCTGAAGCTAAGGTCTTGTCAAGGCAAGATACAAACTGCTTGGGTTATTTCGAGAAAAAAAAAATATTCGGCTGATTTTTGGTCCCGTCTGCATAGATGGAGAGTGGAGGTGAAAACAAAAAGGAACAACTGTAGAAGCTGTACTGCGACACTGATCTGGTAAGAAGAATAAAAGTCCAACGATTTAGATGCTTGGGTCATGTAAACTCTCCAGCCCGGAAGGTCTTCGAATTCAATCCCGAGGGACGACGCAGTACAGGAAGGCCGCGACTAAGGTTGGAGAGGACATCAACCACCTTGGAGTGCGAAATGGACACAGCTAGCTAGGGACCGAGTTGGCTGGAGGCGCATGTTGGTTGATGCTAGGTCCGTCTCGTACTGTAGCGCTACCTTAAGTAAATAAGTAGTATACCTACTTAAGAAAAAAAAAATTAAAAAGAAAATTTTCAGATACATTTTTGAAAAGTCAGAAACTAAGAAATCATATGGATTTACCAACTTACTAAAAATTCGAGAATAATTTTAGAGCTAGAAAATAAAATATAAACAGAATTCTCCAACCAAAAGTCAAATGATGAGCTAAACAAAGTTCTAACGAATAATTTTCTACTTTCAAAGCACCCGGTAGTATTTTTTGGCAAAAGATTCTGACATTCTATCAATAAAATATAATATTGAATCTTTGTCGGGTTTGGTTTTTCGAAAACTATTTCGTCATTAATTTCAGTTTATAAATTTTAGATTTAGATTAATTTTTATTTTTTTGTCTGTATATCAATGTCGTTGGGACATCGTACTTGGAAGAATAGTGCAGAGCTCCCACTTCAACACTTGGGGCACTATCTTTCAAAAGTCTGTCCAATTACTCGCATATGCTGATGACATTGACATAATCGGAAGGACTCCTCGTTATTTGAATGGGTCTTGTGTGAGTAATAAAACATGGGTGACAAAAATGGGTCTACCGGTTGATGAGGGCAAAACCAAGTACATGCTGTCATCAAAAAGAATCTACAACACCGACGTCCCGGTCAAAATGTCACCATCGACAGACGTTACTTTGAGGTAGTTAAAAACTTTGTCTACCTGGGCTCCGCTATGAACGCAGAAAACAACACTAGCACTGAGATCAAACGAAGAATTAATCTTGCTAACCGCTGTTTCTTTGGGCTAAGAAAGCAACCAAAGTCTCGTTATATAAGACTCTCAGCATCCCCGTCCTGCTATACAGTGAGGAAGCATGGACTTTGAAAAAAGCACTCCCGAATGCATAAAGGTGAGTGGAGGAGAAGATAAAACGACGAGCTGTACAGGGACGTAGAATTAGCCAGAAGGATAAAAGTCCAACATCTGAGATAGCTGGGTATCGTAGAGCAATTGGAAACCAGCTCGGAAAGTTTTCAAATACACGCCCACAACACAGCGCAGTTGAGGAAGGCTGCAGATCAGGTGGCGCTCACAAGTGGAAAGTAACCTTACCCACTTTGGAATGCGTAACTGAAGACATCAAGCTAAAGACCGAAAAGTTTGTTGGTTGAGGCCCTAGTTTTTTTTTTTTTTAATATTGTACGCGCACTCAAGGGGCTATGAATTCCTTTATAATGATTATACACAGTGCGAGTTACTAGGAAGGGAGGATATGATTTGAAAGGAGATACCGATGTACATTGGTTTTGAATGCCTGCACATTGTAATGAGTGGGAAATATTGAGTCTGGTTAAACATTCCACATTCGTGTAGTGCGACTAAAAAAGAATCTCTGTACTTTACAGTACGACCGAAATTGGGCTCAAGGGTAAACTGATGGGCATTCCTAAACGAACAAGTATTACGGTTAAATTGTCTGAGGGGAGGAATGCAAGTGGCTATTTCATTCGAGCATTGCTTATGGAAGTAGCGATAAAATAATGAGGGACATGAAACCTTACGACGGTGTTCGAGAGATGCAAAAGTTTCAGTTAAACAAGGGTCACCTATCGTTTTTAGAGAGTTTTGGACGAATATAGGCTTTATAAATTATATCCAGATCAGAAGGTGTAAAAAACTTCTTGCATCGTCGGAGAAAACCTGAACACTTAGCAGCATTTTTGGCGATGTCAAATATGTGATCACTCCACAACAAGTGGTTTGTAATGCACATACCTAGGACTGATAGCTGTTCAGTCTCCTCGATGCAAGTACCACTCATGGATAGTGGCATTGGGGGAGGGTTACGCTTTTGCGACAGTATCGAGTTTTCGAAGCATTAAATTCTACACGGTTTTTATATTCCCCATTGAACAATGCTGTCAAGATCAGAATTTAATGAGCTTATCATCTGTCGTCGGCGAAACAGTTTAATGGATTAGAAGTGGCAGACATAAGATCATTTATGAATATAAGGAAGAGAGTCGGAGACAAAACGGAGCCCTGGGGCACACCAGCGTTTATTTTGTGGATATCAGGTTTGAACCCGTCCAATACTACTTGAATTGAACGGTCAGAAAGGTAATTTCTAACCCAACAAAGAAGAGATTCATCGATACCAAAAGCACGCATTTTCGATAAGAGAGATTGGTGCCAAACTCTATCAAATGCCTTTGAAAGATCAAGTGCAATAATCTTACTTTCTCCAAGACGATGTAAAGATTTGTTCCACTGTTCAGTGAGATAAACCATGAGATCACCAGTGTACCTATTTCAACGAAAGCCATGCTGCCGGTCATTAAGAAGCTTCCGTTCTTCAAGATATTTCTTAAGCTGAAAATTGATCAGCGTTTCCATGACCTTGGAAAGAAGGGATGTAAGTGCAATTGGACGATATTTAGATGGTAAGGAAGATTTGGCTTTTTTTAAGGACAGGCTGGACAAATGCAGTTTTCCATCCACTCGGAAAGAGACCTGTAGAATAGGCCAGATGGAAAAGCTTACCCAATGGTTTTGCCAGCGTTGAAGAACACCTCTTCAGAACAATAGCGGGGATACTAACCGGGCCAGCGGATTTGTGAATGTCAAGATTTTTAAGTACTCTAGTAACTGAACGAGTGCGAAAGAAAATTCGTCCCATAGAATCGTTTACGCTTTCAAGTACATTGGCAGCATCGAATTAACAGCAAGCTGTGCTGCAAGCAAATTGGCTTTATCAATCGAGCTTACATAGGGAGTGTCATTGGAAACGAGCGTCGGAACCGACGAAGACGTAGTGTACGCACATTTTTACACAGTTCACACAGGACTGTAGCACCTCCTTAAGTAAGTAAATTACATCAAAAATTCTGGTGGTATTATATTAAATTTAAAAAAATTATCTAAACGTCAACTCATTTCTAGAAGTAAAATTATTGCTAAGCCGAGTTCTTATTTCCTCGACCCACAAATTGGAATGTCTTATAAATCACAGTTTTATTTCAAACTAAGATCTAAATCAGTGTTCTAACGATTGAGAACTTCATGAAAAAATGGTTCTTTGATGTATCGATTTTTAATGATTAGAAATTTTTCAAATCGGTCGTTAAAAATATAAACTTACTAGCTTTCACCTGCGACTTCGTCCGCATTAGATAGTTTTTTTGGATAGTAGTATGAAAAAATCTGAGCTGTACTTTTTTGTACGTATGTTTGAATTGTGCCGAGATGGGATTAGGCCATACTAAGTGTGATTGTCATAAGTTAGGTTAGGTTAAGACATTTTAAGAAGAAGATAGGTTACTGCAATACATTTTTATATACGACAATTTTTGTTTTCCTTCCTTGCCCAGAACGTAGAGATTTTGTGGGTTTGAGACTCGTAAGCACGCTAAGTATAATTGTCCATGGGAAAAACATATTTTTTTCCAAATTTACACCTGCAACTTTCAGCGTTTGCCCCCGAGCTTTATGTATTGTTATTGCAAATGCTGAGAAGGCTTGGGAATGCGTTGTTTACCCGTTATACCAATTTTATCAAAATATTATTCAAATAGGTATTTGGTAATTTAGGATTGAAAGCGATCAGATTCCCCGGAAAGTAATTTTTCCTATGGAAATGCATTGTTTTCCCGAGGTGAAAAGTAACTCATGTCCTTTCTTAAGTCTCAAACTATCTCGTTACCAAATTTGATTTAAATCTGTTCAGTAATTAAGGCGTGAAAGCGATCAGTCCACCTGAATTTTCCCATTGGAATGCGTCATTTTCCCAGGGTATAAAGTAGCCTATGTCCTTTCTCGGGTATCAAAATATCTCTTTACCAAATTTCATGCAAATTGGTTCAGTAGTTTAGGCGTGATTGAAAAACAGACAGACTGACAGAGTTACTTTCGCATTTATAATATTAGTATAGATAATTCCAACTTTAGTAAAATGTTGTAAAAAGTAATAAGGTGTCAAAATCATCTTTTGGCATAATAACTTTCTTCAATTGTTTTTAAAATTTTACTAAATCATTTAAAATGTTGAGCTATTGGTTTTATATCTCCAATTTGGATGATTGGATGCATTTATTAAAGTCTACAAAAACCACAACAAACATTTAATTTTTCTCTTTTGTTTTGTCCCATTTTTCAATCAAGTCCTGAAAACTTTATTTCGCCTCCATAAAATTTTTAATTTGCACCTAATAAATAATAAGTTCCATAAACTCAACACACCCTTATCATTAATTTAGTATAAAAATTCCAATTTCACTTGAACGATAAGAGCAAATATGACCAACCCAGTTGTTCACTTTATTTTTTAAATTCAAATTAGTTCAAGCACTTAGGGGAGAAATAATTAGCCAAGAAAAAGTATGATGCGAGTTCGAGTAGTGGGTAATAAAAAAGCTCTCTCTTCCACACAAACACAACATATCCCTATTTTATATTTAAAACAAAACAACACAAAAACAACAAAAAAAAGAAACTGGTTACAGAACCCGAGATGGAGGTCAATATAATGACAACACACTCTACATAGGTATTTCCATACGAACGAGCACGACAACGACATCGTCATCGTTTGTCGTAGTCGTCGTCTGTATGTCAAGTTTTTATTATGTCTACACATGGATCGGCATTTCCATGATACGCAAGTTAGTAGACCTCTGCTTCTGACTTATTGGCTTTTGTTTGTGTCTTCTCTTTTTCTTATCAGTAATACAAAAACACACTGATATACGAAACAAAAACTCTACAACTCTACAAACATGTGAAATAAAGTGGTGAATGCAATGATGGAAATAGAGACATTGCCATTGCCTTAATTCAATTCGATATGATACTGCAAAATAACCAAGTACGAGCACGAGCTACCCAGACCAGACCAGACCCAGCACTCAACTCACTCACAAGCAAACATCATCACCAAATGAATACTCATCCACTTTCCACCTGCTAAGAGCAGCAGTAGCAGCAGCAGCAGGCAATGTGTTCGTTCTTCTTCCAGTGCTGCATTCTTCTTCCTTCCTTTCTCATGTTTGCCGTGCCATGCACACAAAAATCAACAACAATAACAATACAAAAATAGAAGAAGCAAAAGCAAGATTAATCAATCAAAAACAGGAGTAAGAGCAACACCAACACGAGAGCGGCCTTACAGACTCACAGTTCACAGACTCGGACCGTCAGACGGAGACAGATACAAATACCGAGACGGGGTTTGAGCCGCAGCCGAGCGAGAGTCAAGTCAAGTCAATCATTAACCCCCAAATAATCGCATCCAATTGCTTTTTTGTTATTACTTCTTTTTAAAAAGTCATTTACCTTCGATAAACATTAAAATAAAAACACAAAGAACAACAAAAACAACACGAAAACAAGAACAGAGGAAGGAACAAAATAAAAAAAAAATTCACTTAGACTTACGTTGTTCTCACCAACGACCAAGACAACGACGAAAACCAAGAGCCGAGTGTAAATATTAAATTTAAACTTCTTCTTCTTCCAAGTGAAGTCATATTTTTTGTCTTCCAAGTTCTTTATGACTCTGAGACTTTTTGAGTCTGAGTCTGGACATAGTTTTAAAAGACTTATCACTGATATGAGGGTTTTTTGGGGTTTCAGTATTTTATTGATTTTTTTTGTTTGTTTTATCGTGGCCGAGGAGGAACACTAAGCGGAACCGAATTATCTCCAAGAAGATTTCACCCCAGCTCCACGACACGAGCAAACAGGGAAGAACGAAACGCAAAGGGGTGCTTGAGCTAGATGGTGATCTGGTTATGCGAGTTAGGTACACACAGGGGAGAGTTCAATGGGCTTTTTTTTTAGTATTTTGTTAGTTAATTATTTTCAGCTTTGTCCACACTTTTATCATTGTTGTTCGAGGACTTGGTGTCGTTCGAAAATCGGTATAAATGCCTGAGAAGCACACAATAGTTTGAGTTTCAGGGAAAAACTCTGAGCAAGATTTTTGATTTATAGAAAAACGAAACTTCTCAATACAGAAAATTATTTCGAAACAACAAAAACCAGAAACATATCAAAAAATAAAAAGGAAGGAATTTTTCGCCCTCCTCGGTAGAGACTAAAGAATGATGATCATCATCGATTAAAAAGCAAAAAGCACACAGAAACACAGAAAACGAAAAGAGAAGAAACTTTTTTCCTTCTTTCGATTTTTAACGTCCAACTCGAGTCGCAGCAGTCGAATCGTATCGAGTCGAACCCGAACAAGGCAGAGGCAGAGGCATAAGGCAGAGTAGGCAGTAGGCAGAGGCACCAGGGCACCACACAAAAGTCGAAGTCTTCGTCGTCGTCGATTCTCGTCTCGTTTATATGGAAAATGGAATGGAGACGACGTCGACGTCGTCGTCGTAGTCGTTGTCTCGTACTCGTATACTCGTAGTTGAAGTCGTTTTAGTTTGTTCGTTCAATGACATAGAAAGAAGAAAAAATAAAATCACACTCACGATTTTCACAAAGAAATTTTCCACTTTAATCGATCACATTTTCACATCGAATTTAGCAATCACTTTAATTTGGATATTGTATTTTTGATTTATCGATAATTAAGTGGAAAATTTTGACAAATTTTGGGAGAAATTTGAAAAAGTTTTGCAATTAAAATGACGTCCGATGTGAAGTAGACATGTTTATTTTAATTGATTAAAAATTTTTGTGGATTTTTGTGTAGTAGAGTTATGTTAATTGTATGGAATGTAGTAGATTAAGCTGAACAAAATGGTGATTTCTATGTTTATTGACGGAATTGGGAAGTTGCCAGGTTCAGTTTGTGGAGTATTTGATGAAATACTTAAGGTATTGATTAGATGATTGAGGAATTTGTATAAGGTACCTCTTTCATTAGTCGTGATAGTGTTCCTTTTTCTATTAATATATTTTGAGGAAAAACATTTTGATTTTTCATCGTTTTATAATT
Source organism: Eupeodes latifasciatus (assembly GCA_920104205.1). Taxonomy (NCBI): domain Eukaryota; kingdom Metazoa; phylum Arthropoda; class Insecta; order Diptera; family Syrphidae; genus Eupeodes; species Eupeodes latifasciatus. The sequence continues at coordinate 372,334,008 of OV049924.1, forward strand.
CTCTGACTTGTGAAGCACGAATTTCAACATGAATTTGTATTTGGTAGATATAGCAAATAAATAATATTTATCGCAATCTTAAAGCGACAAAGTATTTGTTACTACTTTTAATAAATTTTCAATGTTCACTTTTTCATAAAAATGGTTTATTTTGACATTTCTTTCCTATTATTTTTTTTCAGTGATGCCCATATATAATTTTGTATGGGATTTTATTGAACATTTTAAAATTTTCCAGATTGTTTGGAAGTTATTAAAACATTTTAGAAAAGTTTGAATAATTTTAAGATAGGTACTTTTTAAATAGAACGAAAAAAGAGACTGGAAAGCGACTCTCACGGAACAACAACAATGAACAGAATTGTCATTTTAAGAACACCAAAAAGAATGCAGTACAAAATGTAGTTTAAGCTATTTTCTTTTGAGATATTCGAGACATTAAACTTAGAAGCAATTTATGAAGGTTTAAATTTTATGAAAAAAAAAATGATATAAAATAATTTTGAAGGTAATTTTATAATTTTCGTAAAATATTGAAGCTGTCAAATAAAAAATTCCATTGATTGGTTCCAATGATGAAAAAAAATGACAATAAGTGGCTCCAGTCATTGATATACTAAAAAGGTACTGCTAAGTAAATACTAATTCTCATACAAAACCCCCCTTATAAGTGATTTCACCTCCTTAGCTATGCTTTCCCTCTTGTAGGTTTGGCGCCATCTGTTGTTTCTTTACTTCAAAAACCTTTTTTTGTCGAAGAAACTAACGACAGATATTATAAAGTTTTACGAAATAAACAAAGTACAATAATCAAGTTTAAAAGTTTTTCCATATTTCGGCTGAACCTACAGGAGGGCTAGAAACGTTAAATCTGTACCTAGTAAATCAATGGTGCCAGTTTTAGCTGTCATTGGTTTTCATCATAGAACATTTTTCGAGATTTAAAAACGATAAGAAAAGTTAAAGGTATTAAATTAAGGAAATAAATTGTAGAATTTTGTTAGTAATAAAATATTTTATTTTTGAATTATTGATGAATTTATTTTCAATGAACAGCTGATTGTTGATTTCACATTTCGGAACAAAATTGTTTCTCTAAAAGAGTTATACCTATTTGTATTGTATTCCCATCTGTCATTTTAACTTTCAACGATCAACTGTAAAACATGATTATAGCTTTCAATAAATCCATCAGTAAAAATTGAAACAGGAGGAATATGAAATATTTTAGTGATGAGCGTTTAAAGAAATCATTTAAGTTACGTCAATAAATTAGAGATATTGGAGATATTAAATAACCAGGAGCTTCTCACCTTATTTTTGCTGTTGATTTTATCACTAATTTTTTTACTGATGCCATCGGAACGGTACAAAATTGAAACGCAATTAGTAAAACGAAATGGAATATTTTGGCTATTTGCAGTCAGCTGTAATTCTTAAAACGTATTTACGAACAAAATAACATGTTATGTTCACAAATGTAAAACAAAAATGTTAATGATGGATTGTACTGATAGCTTTAAAGGGCGCCTAATCTCAAATGCTTGTTTTTAATTAGCAAATGCTTGATTCTAATCAGGAAATGACAGAAATTTTCAATGAAATCTGTAACCAGCTGTCAAAAATTTCCAGTTATTGGTTTCAATGATGAAAACCTATAATAGGTATAACTGGCCCCAATTGTGTATGCGGTTACAATGTGTAAAAGTCGATATCATTATTGTCTCGTGAGGTATTTTGGGCAGACCGCTTTTTTCTTAAAGGCTGTTAGAAAAAAAAACACTTGGCAGTATTTTTTGTAAGTCCTTTCAGCACATTTCAACCTTTCGTTAAAAAAAATTATGTTGAAGTTATTGAGCATAGAGGAAATATATTATCTATAGAGTTAGAGTCCCGACTTAATGGGTTTGCTTTCTTTCGACCTACAAGCTAAATTGAGAGGATTTTGTCTATAAGCATAAGCATGTGTTAGTTGTCCCGTGCATTTCTTATGGGACCAAGCCATTATTAATGGAATTTTGTGCCCATCTTGCTCAACCGCGGGGACAAAACTATGAGATGAACTCAAAAGTTGAATTCAAAAATTGAAAAATGAATGCAACAATTTAAGAAAAATGAATTGTGCAACTTTTTCTCAGTGAAAACTGTGCTAAAAATACTATTTGACTACAAATTCTATGATTTTTATGAAAAATTTCGCTAAAAACGCTAAAGAACTGCAATGCGAACCTGGCCCAATTTGAATTGGTCCTAGTTATGTGTGTTATTACACTCAGACGTTTTTAGAAAGACGCAAATAAGTGCGAAAGAAAAAGTAGGTGAAATAGAAATACTTTAAAAAGTCTCAACCCGCAGAGTTGTGGGTTCAGGATTGTCTTGGATGGTTTTTGACGTTTCTTTTTCTTGCCTTTCTTTGTTTCTTGGCGTTGCTTTATTATTGTTTCTAGTGTTTCCGAGTAAACAAGAAATACGCCGCCGGACAATTTCAAGTGAAGCAAAGACCTTATAACCGAATTAATAATGAAGGAATGATTGAGAGAGTCTAGCTTGGTAGTTTAAGCTTTGGAATGTTTCACCCGTTGAAACAAAGTGACAGCCAACTTTTCTGTCTCATAAATTGTATTTTTTTTAATGTCGTTTTAAATGAACGACAAAAGCAGTTTAAAAGTTTCTTCATTCACCCAAATATAATTTAAAAACGATGGTTTATCATTTGATTTTAGTTCTTTTGTCAAGAAAGTGAAGGACTCCAGACTTTAATCCAATTCCCTTTTTTCTTTTGCTTGGTAATTTTTAAAGCATCCTCACAAAGGTCTAACAACATTTCGAAATTATTATCCGTATTCATGATGTCAATAATCATTTCTGTAGTATCTCATAAATTATTTATCACTTCAAATGACATTTTACTTCTTATGAGTGTTTCTCGTATTGAGTTTTATATAAAAAGTGCAGCTTTCTTTAATTATTTTGACACTTTGACGTTGTGGATGAGAACAAACAATGAAAGAGAAGTGTCAAAAACATGCAACCGAAAAACATCCGAGTGTAATAATGCGAGAGTGGCGGGATGGGTGTTCAAAAGAATATATGCGAAACACGCAGCGTACAGAAAGTCTGGGTGTAATAACACACTATGACAGATTAACAACGAGGTGAGTATTTTGACAGCCAAAATGAAATCAAAACAAAACAAAATCTATTGAATATTTTTTCCCATAAAACTATAATTTATGCAGATTTTTATTTTGAGAAGATAATATATTTCCTCTATGTTATTGAGTAAGAACAGGAGTTTACCGAACGTACGTCTTCTATTTATCAAGCTTTGATAAATTTATGTCGGCAAAAACGAATTATTAGAATTTATGTGGGAAAATGAATTTATTTTATTAATTTGAGATAGAAAGTGGAATTTTACAAAAAAAAAGTATTAAAAGTTCGCCAAGGAAAAAATTGAAACCAAATAAATTTTTTTAATAAGAAAAATTAAACTTACTTTTCTTAAATCTAAACAATCATTTTTTTATTTCTTTCTCCAAAAACCCAAAGTGGATGTCGTCCCACCCAAATAAATTTTTAATAAAAAAACGCCCAAATTGTTAGTTGTCATTTCTCCTAAAAGAATTTTATAATTTGAATTTGGGTTTTATGATTTTGGCTCAAATTTAGAAGTGCCATAACGCCCTAAATAATTTCGGTGGTTGGGCTTTCAAACGCGTATAAACAGTAAGGTATGTATGGGAGGGAGTAGTACCCGTAGCGTGATGGTTAGTGCGTTGGACTGTCATGCAAGGGGTCTTGGGTTCAATCCCTGCCTGCGCCACCTAACCGTTTTTCACGGGTACTGCCTCTTGCGAGGAATTGACAAATCCTCCAAGAGTAATTCTTGTCATGAAAAGTGCTTTCTCAAATTAGCCGTTGGGATTCGGCATTTAAACTGTAGGTCCCTTCCATCTCTGACAACATTACTCGCACACAGGAATGGTTGAGAGTTGTAAGTCACTAGGCCCTGGTTCTTCATGGACTGTTGCGCCACCTTATTATTAATGTATGGGAGGGCATGCTGCCCCCTGCAACCCTTCTGCTTGGGCTCACTATAGCGTTTGGGGTAGGTGCGAAGTTAGGAGTATGCAGTTTTTTAGCATCTAAAGAATCTGGATTTAAAAAAAACTTTGAATACACACAACCTACACCTACCCCAAATCCCATAGTGAACCCAATCAAAATTATGTCAGAATGCCTAAATTTTGAAACACATGACATCTATTGGGCGATATGTCAATTAGTAATTTGGGCGTATTTTTCATTGATGCATTTTCTGCTGAAAAAGTTTTTGGCCGATAGAGCCATTTTTGGGCCATATGACATTTTTAATATTTTGGTGTTATTCCATTGGGCAATAAGACAGAACATCAATAAAAATAAATTAGGTGACGCAACAGTCCGTTGAGAACTAGGGCCTTAAAACTCTCAACCATTCATGTGTGTGAGTACTGTTGTCAGGGATGGAGGGGACCTACAGTTTTATGACCAATCCGAACAGCTTATTTGAGAAAGCACTTTCCATAACAAGAATTCTTCTTGGAGGATTTGACAATTCCTCGCAAGAGGCAGAACCCTTGAAAAAGAACTTTAGATGTCACGGGCAGGGATTGAACCCAACGATTGCTTCTTTTTATTTAGAATTTCATAAAACCCCAAAAAGTTTTAGTGCCTAAAAGTTCGGTTATATTGCCCAAATCGTACAAACAAATTTTAATAAAATTGTTTTGGGCGCTGTGACATTTTAAATTTGAGCGATATGGTTTTGGGCCAAAAGACCTAACGCCGTTTTTCCAATTAAGCGCACAATAATTGGTAATTTTAACATTTGCTCCCTGTTTCGCATTTCTATACATGTTTTTTGGATTTAATTAAAAATAATTGATCGTTTTTATATTACTTATGAAAATTGTTTCATTTATATTTATGGGGAAATTGCCTTTTTGAGTTTTCAAATTAAAGTACTTTTGCTAAAAAAAAAGTCATTGATATTGGCGCATGGCTGGTGGCTGCGCGTATTCTTAACAGAACAACCAGAATAAAAACATTTCAAAACTTGACAATAATGTAAGTGAAAAAAAATAATTAAAAAATTCACATATAAAAAGTTTCCTCTTTTTTATTAAAAAAATTCAGGTGGGCCGATCGCTTTTACGCCTAAACTACTGAACAGATTTAAATGAAATTTGTTAAGGAGAAGGTTTGAGACTTAAGAAAGGACATGAGTTACTTTTGACCTCAGAAAAAAAAAATCTGATCGCTTTCACTCCTAAATTACCAAAGATTTGAATAATACTTGGATAAAATTGGTATTACGGGAAAACAACGCATTCCCAACCCCTATGAAATAAGTTGTCGAACATGTTAAACTTATCATACACGTATATTAACGCGGGCTTCGGGCACCACGTGCCTCAAGCCCTCAACGTTAGACGCAAACTGTGGCTCCCACCAAGTTCCACAAATAATAATTTTAAACCTAAACTTTGATATGCTCAACTTTTCATCACCAAATACGAGCCATGTAGGTACAACAAATAATTCACTGGGTCTTTCTTCTACTTCTGGTAATTCTGTTCCGGCTGAGGCGTGGGGCGAGTGCCGTGTGTCGTGTAAATGTAATTGTTTCTTTAATACCTAATGATTTACTCGCATCGTCACCTAAGCTAACCTATGACAATCACACTTAGTATGATCTCATCCCATCTCGGCACAATTCAAACATACATACAAAAAAGTACAGCTCGCAGGTTTTTTCATACTACTATCCAAAAAAACCATCTAATGCGGACGAAGTCGCGGGTAAAATCTAGTTTACTATAAATTCTCATTGAAATCAATTAACGATCAAAAGGACACAATTATTTGTATCATTCTGAAATAATCTTCAATGTGAACGTGATGAATGAGGTCTAAGGACTAAGGCGTCAGTTATAGCTATCATTTAAATCGATCCAGCAAAATTTTTGAATCGATATTTGACGGTGTTTCCCCTTGATTAGAAATGAAAATTATATACTGATCAAAGAATTTTTTTGAGAAAAGTACAGCTTTTTGCTGTTCATTGAGGTTTTTTCTGTGCTGAACTGTTCTACTTTCCTGTTCATTGACAAACCTAGTACAGTTTAGAACAGGATTTTCTGTTCTTGCTTTTGAGTCAGCTCAGGTTAGAACAGACTCGTGAGAAATGTCAAAATCGAAGTTGTCATTTTTTTGTTTATGTTTTGATTTGGCTGTGTTTAAAATATAGTTATTTTGCCAATTTGTTTAATTATAAAATATAATATAATAACTTTCAATGCAATTTCTTTTACATTTCATCAAAGAAAAGGTAATAACACTCGTCACACTTTCATTCCAATCATCTGAAGAGGAATCCGACGAAAAATTACTATCAGTGTCTGAACCACTAAGATTTTCATTTAGTATTATCTTAGCAATCACTTGATTTTCCATTTCAATAATTTTTAATAATATTTTTACAGTAAAAACACAAAAAATGAAAAAAATAAGCGAGAAACGAAAAATTCACACAATTTGCAATTTGTTTTGTTTTTTTTTTGACAACTGACGTTTAACTGACGGTTCTAACTTGATCCGACGTTTCTCACGAAACTGTGCTGTCCTGTGCTGTTCTGATCTAGGCAAAACCTCGGTGAACACAACTATAGCTATCAGTAAAATCCGTCACTAAAATTTGAATTTCACATTTTTAACAAGTTAGAGTTTTATTTTTAGACAAAAATAAATGCAATATGATGATTTCTGTTGTCAGGTATTTTCTTTTTTTTTGAAGCAAAAATGCATTTGACGCTAAATTTACATTTCTTTTTGATTTATGTAGTCAAGCCGTGATACAAACTTTTTGACTTTTTTTCGTAAATCACGATTAAAAAATTAAATTAACTTTTATCATGTCGAAACATCGGAATGGAACATGACTACTACAATTTAAGTTCGCAAACCATCGCCTCCTCCAAAATTTTACTAACATCTCTGTTGTCTGTCAAAAAACATAGCATTGCGTTGCGGTCAATTTGACGTTTTATTCATTAATCAAACCACACCGCAACCACAAGCATTCATCTCTTTTGTGAATAAATATTTGATTAAACTTTTTATTAAAGAAAATTGTAAAAATACTCCCGATATCAACAAAATGGGTGATAAAAATCAAGACCAAAGTATCATGGATAAATCCATGCGATCGGTTTTCGGTAAATATGTTATTTAGTATTTCCTAAAGCTCATTTCTTCTAAAAACAAACTTTCTTATATATAAAGTGGGGAACATTCCTTACGAAGCCACTGAGGAGAAGCTCAAAGAAATATTCAGTGAAGTTGGACCAGTATTGTCCTTGAAGTAAGTCAAATCCTCGTGGGCCAAACTCTTTCACTTAGAACTGACTTTTTTTAGACTTGTATTCGATCGGGAAAGTGGCAAACCAAAGGGTTACGGATTCTGTGAGTACAAAGACCAGGAAACAGCACTCAGTGCAATGAGGAACTTGAATGGCTACGAAATTGGTGGTCGAACACTTCGAGTGGACAATGCTTGTACGGAGAAGTCTCGTATGGAAATGCAACAGCTGCTGCAGGGGCCTCAAGTCGAAAACCCCTACGGAGACCACTGCGACCCAGATGAGGCTCCAGAAATCATCACAAAAACCGTAGCTTCATTGCCTCCAGAGCAAATGTATGAATTGATGCGACAAATGAAGCTCTGCATCCAGAACAATCCATCGGAAGCCCGCCAGATGTTGCTGATGAACCCACAGCTGGCGTATGCACTGCTCCAGTCGATGGTTGTGATGCGAATTGTGGATCCCCAAACTGCTTTGGTGAGTATTTCTAACACCCAACCTTAAATTCCTTTCTAATGAATGATTCTGTTCCTCACACAGACGATGCTCTTCAAAGCGAATCAAATGCCTCCAGTCCTTGGCACCAATGCGATGACAGGACAGCCCCAGCAGATACCTCTCATGTCGCAGCAAACGCCTATAATACAACAACAGCAGCAAGCTCCACAACAACAGTCCTCGGCCGCGTTAATGGCCAACTTTGTCATGCAGAACCAGGACGTCGATTTGCGAGCAGTCGACCCACGAGTCCTCGGCGACCCCCGAGGCATGTCTGACCCACGGGCAATGCAAGACTCTCGCAGCATCGACCCGAGAATGGGTCGCAATATGGACCAGGACATGCGCGCCCTGCCGAATCCCGTACCGCCACCATCCATTGGCCCCGCTCAAATAGATCCTCGTGCACAGAGGATGCCCCAGCCAGTGGCTGCACCGGTACCAGTACCATTCCCAACAGATCCACGTCAGCGTTCTGGCGATCCACGTCTACGTCCAGGCAATCCCGTTCAGCCAGTGCCCGCACCTGTGGCTGCACCACAAACTGCCCAGCAAAATCTACAAAGTCGTCTCACTTCAAACGGAATTCCCAGCGATGCCTCCGATCAGGAGAAGGCCGCTCTCATTATGCAAGTGTTGCAGTTGTCTGACGAACAAATTGCAATGCTGCCGCCAGAGCAACGTGCAAGTATTTTGGTCCTCAAGGAGCAAATTGCGAAAAGTACCCAACGTTAAATTAAACAAAACAATAAAAACTGATTATCACTACACTACAATAAATACATTTTCTGTTTATTTTTGTTTATCTGGGGAATGATTTCCGCTTAAAATTTTATTTTTACAACAAAGGCATAGTGTAAGCCTTAGGAAAAGGGAGGGGCTAGGAATGAGGTGTCGGTGTGGATTCTTGAACATTTAAATCACGGGGAAAGATGGAGCATAGGACGGCGAATGTGGAACGATTCTCTGGTACTTTACAGAACGACCGAAGCTGCACTCAAGGGTAAACTGATAGGCATTCCTAGAAGAGCAAGTATAATTCGTTCAAATAACGGTAAAAAAGGGTGCCGGTGCTACTACCACTAATCATTTTAAAAGCTCTTCTTTGAATACTATCCAAGAGACTTCTCAAAAAGTAGAACCATCATTTTTTAAAACTTCTCAACCTCTATGCAATACTCTTATCTCAACAACCAACCGACTGTCTAAAGATGATATCTGAAAAAAAAATGGTCTAGATCTTTTAGAAAACCTGCAAATGTACGAAAGTATCATTTTAAATGGTTGCACTTATGGTGAAGGGAAATCTGTTATCGACTTTTGCACAGCGAATAATGATTGGATTAACTTGGTTTCAAAATTTGTAGTTGAGTATGAGTACCTATTCTGATCATATGCCTCTCGTATTAGAATGGAGTAATGAAATTACATTTCAATAACAAAATCTAAAGTTACTACCAAGACTTAAATGGAAGAATGAAAGCTTGAATACCTACCAAAGTAATCTAGATATGCATATCTCAGAGACTTCTTTAGTTAAGGGATCTATCGAGTTGTTTTCAAAGGAAATTATATCGTCTATAAGAAATTCTTCACCAGCTCAACCATCTGGTTGTATTATAAATAAATCGGGTGGCGCAACGGTCCGTTGAGAACTAGGGCCTAGTGACTTACAACTCTAAACCATTCCTGTGTGCGAGTACTGTTGTCAGGGATGGAGGGGACCTACAGTTTTAAGCCGAATCCGAACGGCCAATTTGAGAAAGCACTTTTCATGACAAGAATTACTCTTGGAGAATTTGTCAATTCATCGCAAGAGGCAGTACCCGTTAGGTTAGGTTAGGTTAGGTTGTAAGGGGTGTGCACAGCAAGAAGCTGTTGCGTACACGGGGGCCTGTTGGTCCATTGTGATCCCCTGTAAAAGTAAAAATTTAGCATCGATGCTCCTCAGTTCAATTCAACTCTGTCGATTAGCGTAGACTGGCTCGTTAACGAACCAGCCTGTGCTATCTATAAATTTCCTCATGCTCGCCATTGAGACCTGTGCTAGATCATCCAGTTCTCCAACAAACCTGTTTCCGAAATGACGGTGTCGGCTGGTTTGGAGGTTCGTACAGTCGCAGAGCAGGTGTTTAATGGTTTCCATTTCTTCCTCATCCTGACAGCTCCTACAAAAATCGGGTGCAAATGCCCCTATTCTATTAGCCATTGTGCCAATGGCGCAATGACCTGTTAGTACACCTATCAAGATTTTAATGTTCTTTTTACTCAGCGATAGAATATACCGAGTTTCTTTTTCATTTGTGTTAGGCCATAAACTTCTAGAGATTGCACAATCGTTCCTGGATTTCCAGGAGATATTGGTTTTCTCTTTTAGTTTAAGGTCTATCTTCCTCTTGAGTACCTACCCCAATCGGAACGAGTGGTCCCTAACTGAATGGTCGCTACTACTTGTGTCTGCTTTTGACCCTTTCCTGGCTAGTTCGTATACTATATGATTCCCTTCTATATTGCTATGTCCGGGAACCCAGCAGAGTTTTACCTGGTTAGTGTGGCAGATTTTGTTTAATTCCTTCCTACAGTTTAAAACTGCTTTTGATCTAATGGTCTCACTGGCTAAGGCTTTGATAGCAGCCTGGCTGTCCACAAAAAAGTAATCTCCGAAGAGCTAAGCTTTTCGTGATGTGCCAATTCAGCTGCTTTTCCAACGGCAAAGATCTCGGCCTGAAAGACACTACAGTCAGCCGGGAATGTATATGACGCTCTGATGTTGAGAGATTGGCAAAACACTCCAGCACCTGTTCCTGATTCCATTTTTGAACCGTCAGTGTAGAAAGGGATACCCTGTTTACTTATAAGTGAATTAGGATCCCAACCCTGTCTTTCTGGTATAAAAATAGAATATTTCCTGTCGAAATCTAGTAAAGGGGGGATGTAATCGGTGGTCTCTCTCAGTCCTGGGATCGTGTCATATCTTTGTAAGATTGACCCGTGGCCATAAGTGCTATGCCTCCAAAAACTCAGTTCTCTTAAACAAATTGCAGTTTTGGCTGCCGTGCACTTTATGAACTCATCCAGAGCCGGGAGGTCCAAGATCATTTCCAATCCAGCTTGTGGTGTGGATCTTTGAGTCCCTGTAATTCCTATACAGGCTAGTCTCTGTACCTTATTCAGGTTCTTGAGATAGCTTGATTTTTCCACCGCCTTTCACCATACAATAGAGCCATAGGTAAGAATGGGTCTGACAATCGCTGTGTACATCCATTGGATGACTTACGGTCGCATGCCCCAACGTACACCGAAGGTCTTTTTGCATGTGTAGAATGCACATAGTGCTTTTTTCATTCTTTCTTCGTATTACGCTTCCATGTAAGCTTGGAGTCAAGGATTACTCCTAGAAATTTAACTTCCTTAGAAGGTTTTAGAGGAATGCCATTTAGTTTGGGAGGGTTGAAGCCCTCCAGTTTCCTTTTCCTCGTGAACAAAACTAGCTCTGTCTTGGTGGGGTTGACCCCGAGACCGTTCTTAGTTGCCCAAGAAGATAAGTCCTTTAATGCATTTTCCATAATGTTTTCGATGATGGTAAGAAACTTGCCTGTTATCAAAACCACTATGTCATCTGCATACGCAACTATTTTAATGCCCTGATCTTTGAACTTTGTGAGAATTTTGTTGACTACGAGGATCCAGAGCAGGGTTGAGATGACTCCTCCCTGTGGTGTGCCTCTAGTAACTGTTTTCTCAATAGTGCTAACTCCTATTTGAGAGTTGATAATTCTGCCATTTAACATGGTGAAGATCCAATCGACAATGACAGATTCAACCCCAACTTCAACCAAGGCAGTCTTGATCGATTCCGTTTTAACGTTATTAAACGCACCCTCGATATCAAGAAATGCTGCCAGGGTATATTCTTTATGTTCAAGACTTTTTTCAATATGTGAAACTACTTCATGCAAGGCAGTCTCCACTGATTTACCTTTAAGGTAGGCGTGTTGGTAGTTGCACAAGTTGTGTTCGTTGAGAAGTTCTCTAACATGTAGATCAATTATCCTCTCTAGTGTCTTAAGGAGAAACGAAGAGAGACTTATTGGTCTATAATCCTGAGCGGTCGAGTGAGTCGGTTTCCCTGCTTTTGGGATAAAGACTACCTTGACCTTTTTCCAGCTATTAGGGACGTATCTAAGTTTGATACAACTTATGAAGATTACCCTAAGCCACGGAGTTATTACTTTGAGAGAATTTTGAAGAAGAGCTGGGAAAATCCCGTCTGGTCCCGCTGATTTATAGGGTTTGAACGAGTTTATTGCCCAGATAATCTTCTGCTCAGTAATAACCCGATTTAGTTCTAACTTTGATTCCGTGTGAGTAAAATCCAGCGTGTTCGATTGCAAGCAATCGGAACTTTCTGGGTTTTTACAACCGAGGAAATGAGTTTCCATGAAGAGTTCAAGCGTTTCTAGGCTCGAGTTCGCCCATGTTCCATCAGGGTGTTTTATGTACCCCGGGATCGTGGGATTAATGGCCAGGGTTCTACGGAGCCTTTCCGCCTCGCTTGTTTTTTCAATGGATTCACAATGTTTAGCCCACGAATCCTTTTTGGCCTTCCTTAACTCTTTGGTGTAAGTGTTAAGTGCGGCTCTATAAGACTTTATTGAAAAGTTTTCTGAACTCTGTTCTACGTTTCTTTAGTACACCATTCCACCAAGGTGGTTTAGTGGAGTTATTGGAACGAGATAAAGGGCAGTGTTTTTCAAAAGACATTCTCATTTTGCTAGACAAGTTTTGGACAACAGTGTCAATGGTTGAAGTACTTAGACCTGTATTGTCCTCTGGTGGATCAATACAGTCTTTCAGCCATTTTTTCGTACTCTGTCCAATTCGTTCTAGTTGGGTTCCTGTAAGGTTTCTTTTCAGTAAAGTTCCTGTCTATAGAGAAGAGTATCCTAAAGTGATCCGAAAAAGATTCTTTAGGTGAGACTCTCCAGTCCTCAGCCGAAATTTTACTATTATTGCTAATAAGAGTCAAATCTATGATTTCCTCCCTGTTTTTGTTTCGAAAGGTAGAATGATTGCCCCTATTACATTACGATAAATTAGAACAGAGAATATATTCAAAAATTGACTCACCCCTTTTATTGATGTCCTTAGAGCCCCATTGAGTGTGGTGAGCGTTGGCATCACATCCTACCACCAAAGGTGTATCGCTTGCTGTGGCATGGACCACCAGATCGCGGACTGTTTTTGATGGTGGGCTCTCCTCCTCGTACGGCATGTACGTCGACGCTAGAATGAAGTTTCCTTCATTCGATTCGACGCTGATTGCCGTGTTGTCCTTGTTGCTGTACCTAGATAGGAAGAAAGCGTTAATTGATTTTTTCACTAGGATACAACTTCTAATATTACCTTCATCTGACGTGGAATGGAAAAGGTTGTAGTGTTTTGACCTCAACCCACGGATTCGGTTTTTGCCTAACCATGGTTCCTGGATCAAGGCCACATCCACGTTCTCGTGAGACATGTAGAGCGTAAGGTCGTACGTTGCTGCTTTAGCGTGGTGCAGGTTTATTTGCACCACTTGCAGCTTTTGACTCCCCTTTGCCCTCATGCCTCTTAACCTTTACGGTTCCGAGACCAGGCAGTACCCGTGAAAAAAACTATAGATGGCATAGGCAGGGATCAAACCAAAGACCTCTGGCATGACAGTCGAACGCACTTTTTTTTTTTTTTTTTTTTTTTTTAATTCATTTTTATTACTTCAATCTTAAATCTATCTTAAAGCTAGACAAAAATTCATAAAACTAGCCTAATTAACCATAACTTACAACTAACTTACTGGTCGTGTTTTTTTTTGTGTTTTTTTTTTTGTATTTTTTTGTGTGCCACCATGCCTATTCTACTTAAAACTAAACCCTAAAACTATAAAACAAGTATGTAAGCCGGCCAAGGCTTTAAACCCCATCCCGACTACCCACTATCAAGTGCCGATTGAAGCCACCAAAACTGGTTCTCCTGCTTCACCCTATCAGTTCGGTCCCGTTCGGACACAGCCCTACTGAACCGAAGGAGCTCTGCTCCGCCTTGTGCCATGACGTCCCGATTGTACAGGAGTCGCCTATACACGGTTCGTCGTCTGACGTGGTAGATTAGCGGAACTGCCAATCTATCCTGTATCAGACCGCATCTGTCTAAAAAGAGGAATGCCTCTGGTGGAATGAAGCCGCTCAAGCGTGCACTTTCAAAATACTCGTCGTTGGGATAGAACGCCCCGAAAATTAAATTGTTGGTCGAAGACATAGCTCTTGCAATGTGACCTCGAACGAGTTTTATCACGAAATTGTCAATTCTATTGATTCGAGCCCCGTTGTATAGGACATCGTTGGAATAGTAATGCACGTAAGAAGATTCGGCTGTTCGATATAAGCCGGTACAGCGTCGTAAACACTGCCGCTCGAACACCCGAAACTTCTCCATCTGGGAAGGGGCAACGTTGAACCACACAGGACAACCATAAACGATCATCGGCCGTATGAGGGCCATGTAGCAAATTAGCTTCACTCTGGGGTCAAGCCAACTGCTAAAAAACAGCCGTTTCGTCAGAGCGAAGGCTCCTCTGACCCTGGTCAGAGCAGCATTTATATGTCTGTCGAAATATAAATACTGATCTAACCAGATACCGAGGTACTTCACTACACTTTTGCTCGCTAATGGCTGCCCGTGAAGATCAACGATGACCATCTTGCTTCAATTCTTGCACGTATCCCTCGTGGCCCCAGCCAACGGAGTCCGGAACAGAATTGTCTCCGACTTCTGGACATTTATTTTCAGTTTCCAGTCGTCGCAATATCGCTGAATCTTGTCGAAATCACGCTGCAAGAGAATTCTAATAACCTCAACCTTTCGCGCCGTTCTGTACGCAATTAGATCGTCGGCGTACGCAATTGCCTTTGTAAGACTACCTATCAGATCGCTGGTGTAAATGCTGAAGAGAATCGGCGAATTCACCGCTCCCTGTTGAAGACCATTTTTAATTAAGAATGTTGTGGTAGAAGTTACATTGCCACTTTTGACAACAAACTTTCTACCGTTAAGCATATCATAGTATATACAACAATGGCTTGCTTATGCCAAGCCTGCTCAGTTTTAGGTAAAGACCCTCTAACCATACGGTGTCAAAGGCCTTTTCCAAATCAACCAGAACAGCACCTGTGCATTGTTGTTTTGATTTGTTCCATTGGATATCAGAAACGAGTTTAGACGCAGCATGAATTGTGTCATGACCCGCCTTGAACCCGAACTGTTTATCCGGAATTATTTTGTTGTCCGCAGCCCACTTAGTCAGAGCCCTATTGATTATTTTTTCGAAAACTTTGCTGATGCTCGGAAGAAGACTTATCGACCGAAGATTTGACGGGTTGGAGTTGTCCTTTCCCTTTTTCGGGAGAGGATAAACCACAGCGGTCTTCCAATGCACTGGATAATATGCATTATTCAGTGCATTATTGAAGAGTGTGGTGTAAATGTCAATTGCCTCCATCGGTAAATGTCTTAGTACAACGTTGGATATACCATCGACACCTGCTGACTTTTTATTTTTTATTGAGTTGAAGATGAGCTGAAGCTCAATCTTCGTCACTAACAGGGGACTTGGTCCCGTTTGCTCGGCGATTATGGCATTTGCCAAGGAATCGTCATCGAACCGCATAAAACCGCGGTTCTCAGATCGCCAATGTGTTATATCATTTCGAAGGTAAAAGTGATTAAGTAGGGCTCTGTTTTCCATTGTTCGTTTTATTGTTTCGTCCATCTGTTGCAAATGTTGGTCAATTTCTGTATTTGTCAGGTTTCTGTTGTTTGGTGGGGCTATGTCACTCGAACGAAGTTCTCTCGCTAGGGTGTTGGTGAAACGAGGCCAGCGCATCTTACTGTAATTGTAAGAATGCGTTGCAACGTATTCCTCCAACTCCACGCGTTCGTTCGAAAGAAAGAAAGGAGTCGCTTCTTGGATACGATGGCTTTTCAGTAGCCAGCAGGTCGACGCCATATTCAACGCTGTAAAGATTCATCAAATTAAAAAGATGGTTACCTCTGGAATTACTATGTTGATTTCCCCAATCTTCATGTTTTGCGTTCAAATCACCGGCCAAGATGAAATAGTTTTCTTCAAAGCTCAGTTTCAGTTCCCTAAAAAGAATCTCGAGTTCTGAAAACAAAGTAAGTAACCTACGGAGCTCCAGCCGCATAAGCCGCAATCATATACATCCGCTTCCCTTGAGTGAGAGAGATGCATACAACGCAAACTTCTAGCTTTGACTTGACTTGACTTTATAATTAATGCCTTTTCGTATAAAGAGAGCGACACCACCCCCTTGAGTGGAGTCGGGCCGGTCTCTTCTTACGATATTGTAATTTTTATGAGTCAATTTGTGTTTGTGGTTTAGCTTAGTTTCGCTAGCCATAAACACATCGGGACTGTAATCTTTCAACAATTGGAACATATTGGCTCTTCGTTCAATCCTAATCAGTGAATTTACATTCACAGCTAGGACTTTTAGGCGCGTCTCCGGCAGCGCGCCCATTATGGTCTAAATTGCGCCAGGCCAGGCAACAAACAGTAGAGATGATCTACCCTTTTGCCTTGCTCCTTTATCTGACTCTGCAGCCCTGTAAGTTGACCTTGAATGCTCAACAACAAGGCTACAATATCAGGCTGCACCTCTGGTGCCTTAGGCACAGGGGCCTTTGGGGCAACCGTTGGTAGAGCCTGTCTCGTGTTCCCATTCCCTGACGCCATTTGGGCGTAAGAGAATTTGGGATCCACGAATTTTTGTGTTGGAGCCTGTCGAACTGTTCGACTTCCTTCGGCTTTTTGACTGGCCTGTTTTTGTTTCATTTGCTGGACCTTAGGGCAACCCCTATAGTTAGCCGGGTGCCCTTGGTTTCCACAAAGGACACACTTGAGCTGGGTCAAATCCTCAACCCGCTCATTCCCCAGCTTGCATTCTCCCTCGTTGTGGGTTTCAGAGCACCTGACGCAGCGCAACTGCATATTGCAGTTGGCTCCGGCATGGCCGAACCTCTGGCACTTCGTACATTGTAAAATGTCGTCGTGCCTTTTTAATGTCTCCCAGTGTATGGCTTGATAGTCGAGGCATTTGATTACCCTCAGACTCTCAAAACTACTTTGGGGCGATAATGTTACGAGGAACATTGGCAGCCTGTAACCCCCTCGCCTGGACTTCACCGTAGTGAAAGGCTTGACCCCGATGAAATCGAGATCGTCGATGGCTTTTTGGCGGAGCTCAGCTAAGAGCGCCTCCGGTTCCGTGCAGGAACTTATGCCCTTCAGAAGGACCGTCTTAAATTTTTCGCTTTTCGGCGTGAAGCTGAAGAACTCAGCGGTGGCCTGCTTAAGCACTTCTTTCAGTAGCTTGTATTCGGCCAGTGAGAAGCACTGTACCGAATACCGCTTTTCTTTTTCATTCAAAATATTTATAACAAAATTGCCCTTAGTGGCCGACTTAATACCTGTTTCAAGTCCTGCAGGTCAACCCGGTAGGTCCTGATTGGTGGCACCTTCTCTTTCTTGGGCTGTGGTTGTTGCTGGTGTTGCTGCTTCTGTTTCTGCTGCTGTTGCTGCGGCTGCTGTTTCTGCTGCTGCTGTTTCTGCTGCTTCTGTTGCTGTTGTTGCTGTTGCTGCTGCTGCTGCTTCTGTTGCTGTTGTTGCTGTTTGGCTTTTGTTGAGGTCGATGGGCCCTCGACACTTAGGCCTGCTTTTGCTGGCGGTGCTTTTTTAACTTGCTCCGCTCCTGAGATTTTAGTAGCGGGCTTGGTTTGTGGTTGTTGCTGCTGTGGTTGTTGTTTTTGCTGCTGTTTTTGTTGCAGTTGACGTTGCGCTGCCTCTTGTTGTCGGCGCGCCTCTTGTTTCAGCCTCAGTTGGGTGAGTAGCGGCTCGATCTCCTCCTGAAGCTTCTTAAGGCTTTCTTCAAACTTGCTGATGGTGGCCTGTTTGGCCTGCAGGGCCCTCATCAGCCCTTCTTCATTTTGGAGGTCCATATCCCCCTCCAGCACCTTTTTTATCGACGGCTCTGCCTGGCTCTCGAATTTATTTTTCGGAGACTTAAATTGGCCTTCTCCTTCTTCCGAGACGTAATCAATTTCGTCGTCAACCACTGAACTCTCGGTATCCGACGTCATCAGTTTGGTCTTCTCCGTCTCCATCCTCTTCCTTATCGCGCTACGCGTAGGAGCACTCTTTCGTTGCACCAAATTTGGATTTGGTGCTTCCCGCTTCCGCTTGATTGTTGTTGCTGTGTGCGTTGGATCGCTCAGATGGCCTGATGTTGCGGTGATTTGAAGTACCGCTGCCGGAACCACACTCACATTTTTTAGCTGAGGTATCTTTCGATACCCCCGCTTTCTTCTCCTTCACCATTTGCTTTTCTTCCCAATCGATGAAATCCACAATTTCTCGATTGTGAAAAAAAGTAATTAAATTTTTCGTTGACTCCGCACGGGATTCGAACCCACGACCTTTGGAGCTGTTTTCTGATGCCACCTCCACTAGGCTACCGCTTACTTAACAAAATTGTGGCTTATTGCCTTGTTAATATCGAAACCCTACAAATGTACTTTACTTTTTAATTTAAAATTAACTAGTAATCACTAACACTTCTTTTCTCTTTGCAAGTCAAAGAACTCCAAGTACAAGCAAATATGTCGCACAAAAGCTGAATTTGAAAAATCTTTAAGTCTGGCCAGTAATTCGAAATACTTTTGGAATTTAGCTAAAGAAATAAATGTCTGCAGATCATCTTTCAAAGCACTTCAAAAAACCTGCTTCCAAATAAATCTGATATGTCCTTTGCTTATGCAGAACCACTGACTGTGAAATAGACGTAAATGAAATAAAAATCGTACTTTAAAGAGCGAAAGATGGAAAAGCACAAGGCGAAGACGGAATTCCATATGAACACTTCAAAAATGCAACACCAGCTTTCATTGATTAGCTAAACAGCTTTTCACCAACATTCTTTCAACCGGCTTCATTCCCTCTTCGTTCAAAAAATCTGTTATTTTCACTATTCATAGGAAATGTGATCCAAACAATGCAACGTCGACAATTATGGGGGAATATCATTTATGAACGTTATGACCAAAATATTTTGCGGTGTTTTAGTGAAGACAATAGAAAAGTGGGTTGATAATAACAGCATTTTAACTGACTTTCAAGCGGGTTTCAGGAAAAACTATTGTACTGTGGATCAGATATTTGTTTTAACGTCAATTGTCAAAGCAATTCCAAACCAGAATTAAGAAGATTTACACTTTTTTTGTTGATTTTAAGGCAGCTTTCGACCTTGTGAACAGAAATTCCCTTTTTTTTTAACTCTCTCAACTCGGAATCTCTTCAAAACTTTTTAATGTATTAAGGAATATGTATGTATACTATACAGAAGAATTAAGAACAATTTCTTCCTCTGAAACTATTACTGAAACTATTACTGCAAGTTCTCCTTCTGTATCAGTTCTAACTTCCATACCAAACTCCTCGAGTCAACCATTTGAATTACCTGTAGTAGAGCGACCTGCAATAGAGCGACCTGCAGTAGGGCCACCTGCAGTAGAGCAACCTGCAATCGAAGATAATAGATACGAATCTCCTATTGTACATGGACTTAAAGTTGTTGAAGGTCAAAAACAAATTTTTATTTCTAAACTTGCACCATCTACAAATGCTTTAGATATTAAAACGTATTTAATTCAGAAAATTGGTAAACTAGAATTAATCACTGAAAATGCTTCAAAGGAACTATTCCAAGTATGCATCATTTAAAATAAGATGTCCGGACTCGATTTTCCATTTACTGAATTCTCCATCATTTTGGCCTAATGGTGTAATCGTACATGAATTTGTGAACAGGAACTCAAAGATACAACCACACCATTTTCGACAGTAACTGACAACGCTAAAACCCAGCAGCATGTATTAATTTACTATCAAAACGTTAACGGCTTACGGACCAAAACCAATATAGTCTATACGAACTTAACCAACCTCCCTCACGATGTAATTGTTTTAACAGAGACGTGGCTATGTTCATCAATAGCTAATTCTGAACTTTTTGATAGCAACTACCAAATCTACCGACGTGATCGTCATTGTAACTATGATTCAACCGTGGTTGGCGGAGGAATTATTATAGCCGTACAAAATTCGTTAATGTGCTCTCTCGTCGATGACTTCCGACAATCCTTGCTTGAAATATTGTGCATAAAGATAAAAATGCCTAATGGTTTCCTCTACGTAGTGGCTACTTACATTCCGCCTTGCTCCAACAGTGATGTATATGATCAACTTTACGACTGCCTGGATGGCATAACTGAAAACATTGACCCTAACGATGAAATAATCATAGTTGGCGATTTCAATCTAAGTGATCTAAACTGGATTAATTCTAATGATAGCGGCGAATTTTTGCCTATTAATCTGTCATCGTCCAAAGAAATCTCCCTCATAGATTTGATGGCTGCCCTTTGTTTAAATCAAATTAATGGAGTTCCAAACAATAACAATAAAATACTGGACCTTGTATACTCTTCCGAGTCTTTAAACACGGACGCTGCTGTTACACATAGTGATGTAAAACTTGTCATCGAAGATCGTCATCATCCTGCTTTATCGATATTTTTGAACTTGAATGTTTGTAACTTTTCGAATGCTTGTAATCTTGTTGAATTCAATTTTAGAAAATGTAACTTTGATGAATTGTTTAATCTATTAAGTCTCATTGATTGGGATACTTTGCTTAGTGGTTCAAACCTAGATAATAAGTTATTTAAGTTTTAAAAAATAATATTTGACTGCTTTTTAGAAACCATCCCTTTACGTCATGTTAAAACTAAAGATAACTATCCCCCATGGTTCGATCGGCATTTGAAATCCTTGAAAAACAAAAGAAATAAGGCGTGGTTAAGGTTCAATCAAACTAAAACTGATAGCGACCGACTAAATTATATTGATTTTAAAAACGAATTTATCAACTATTCCAACTATCTTTACAATGAATTCCTAACCAAAACTGGAAATGATTTTAAAATAAATCCTAAAAAATTCTGGAATTTTGTTGATATTAAAAGAAAAACTGATGGCTACCCAATATGTATGGTGTTTGATAAATTTTCTAGCCAAGATCCTAAAGTTATATCCAACATGTTTGCGGAGTTTTTTATGAAGTCCTTTGAGGAAACTCTCCCATCTGACCCTCGATCCCCTCTGACATCTCAACAATATGCCCACTTAGGACTAATAAATTTTTCGATTACTGAATCTACAATTCGTGAACAAATTTTAAAACTTGACGACAGTCTAAGTTCTGGCCCTGATGGTTTACCGTCATTCATGTTAAAAAAATGTGCAAATCATTTATCTTACCCACTATTTATTCTTTTTAACCACTCAATTAAGTACTCTACATTTCCTGATCTATGGAAATATGCTTTTCTTAAACCTATTCATAAAAAAGGTCCTAGTCACTTAGTTACTAACTACCGCCCCATAGCCAAACTCTCTGTTATTCCTAAATTGTTCGAATTGTTAGTTTGTGATGTCTTATCTTTTAATTGTTCTTCTATCATTAGTGAAAATCAGCACGGGTTTGTTAAAAAGAAATCAACTGTCACTAATTTATTAGAATTCACAACGTTCTGTTTTGACGCTTTTGAAAAAAATCTGCAAGTTGATTGAATTTTTACCGATTTTAGCAAGGCATTTGACAAGCTTAATCATAGTATTCTTCTAAATAAACTGTCAAGATTTGGACTAAATGATTCTTTTATCAATTGGTTGTCTTCTTATCTCAGTGATAGACATTATAGTGTAATTTTCAGACATAATCACTCAAATAAGTTTGTAGTTTACTCCGGTGTACCTCAAGGTAGTCATTTGGGACCACTATTATTTGTCTTATTCATAAATGACCTTCCATCTTTTTTAAAAAACTCTTCTTCATTAATGTACGCTGACGATGTTAAAATATTTCGGGCAAGAGTACGATAACTTAGGCGACAAGATATTATAACGGAATTTTTTAGAACAGTTAAAAATAAGCATTTTTTACTATGGGAGGGGGGGTCTATCTCCCCCGTTTAGGCAGGAGGGGCAATTTAAAAAAATTATTACTTAAAATGGAAAAAAATTCTTAAAAAATAACGGTGATACTTACAATTAAGTTGTATACATTTTTTTAAAGCCAACATTCTGTTCTATTAGCCAGTTTTTAAATCAAGTCAAAACTATACGTAGTTTTTGAAAAATTTAATTTTAAACTCAAAATTTGAGTAAAAAAAGTTAAAAAAAGGTTTAAAGTGTAACTTTTTCAATACTTCAAGATTATCTATTATTGTTTTTATTTCAGAATTTATTACTCTTATTTGTTTTTGATCAAAAACTGAAAACTAGATGATTTTATGTCTTTTAGTTTTTGAGAAAATTGAAAATAAAAATTTAATTTTAAACTCAAAATTTGAGTAAAAAAAGTTAAAAAAAGGTTTAAAGTGTAACTTTGTCAATACTTCAAGATTATCTATTATTGTTTTTATTTCAGAATTTATTACTCTTATTTGTTTTTGATCAAAAACTGAAAACTAGATGATTTTATGTCTTTTAGTTTTTGAGAAAATTGAAAATAAAAATTTAATTTTAAACTCAAAATTTGAGTAAAAAAAGTTAAAAAAAGGTTTAAAGTGTAACTTTTTCAATTCTTCAAGATTATCTACCATTGTTTTTATTTCAGAATTTATTATTTATTTATTTATTTGTTTTTGATTAAAAACTGAAAACTAGATGATTTTATGTCTTTTAGTTTTTGAGAAAATTGAAAATAACCATAACTACTATTTTAATTTAATTCTTTTTTTTTGCTTGAGTGGTCTTATTTTGATAGTAATAATGGTATTTGCGTATGCGTAATGCGTGTTTGGGTGTATGCAACAGTGGCATCTGTAAGGCATCTGCAACCCCCCTGCTTGGGCACACTATAGGATTTGGGTGGGTGCAAGTTGGAGTGTGTGCAAGGTGGGGAGGGTGCAAGGTGCGGTGGGTGCAAGATGGGGTGCATGCAAAGTTTCTTTTGCATTTAAATAAGCTGGATTTAAGAAAAATTAATTTACCCTAGGTATATCTTAATCCATATTCGATTATTACTATCAAAATAAGACTACGTTAATACTTAAGCAAGGAAAAAGTAATTTAATTAAAATATTTTGTTTAGGTAATTTTCAATTTTCTCAAGAACTATGTAGAAGACATCAAGTCATCTAGTTTTCAGTTTTTGATCAAAAACAAATAAGAGCAATGAATTCTAAAAAAAAAATAGTAGATAATCTGAAAGTTTTGAAAAATTACACTTTAAACCTTTTTTTAACTTTTTTTTGCACAAATTTTGACTTTAAAACAATTTTTTTCAAAAACTATCCATAGTTTTGACTTGATTTAAAAACAAGCTAATAGACAAAAGTGTTGGCTTTAAAAAAAGGTATAACACTTAATTGAGGGTATTACCGTTATTTTTTTATTATTTTTTTTCCATTTAATGTACATATTTTTTTAACTGCCCCTACCGCCTAAACGGGGGGAGATAGACCCCCCCTCCCATAGTAAAAAATGCTTGTTTTTAACTGTTCCATACAAATCCGTCATTAAACTTTGTCGCCTAAGTTATCGTACTCTCCCCATATTTCGGAAAATAAATTCATTGAATGATTGTAATCTTCTTCAAAATGACCTACTATGTTTTTGGGAATGGTGCAACAACAATCGTTTATTTTTAAATGTTGACAAATGCAAGACAATGCGTTTCACACGCAAGCATGATTTCATTGTTTTTGATTATATGTTAAACTCCTCTAGTCTACACGTCCAATCCAGCTTTTCTGATCTGGGTATAATTCTAGATTCAAAGTTATCATTTACTGATCACTACGATTCAATAATCAAAAAAGCTAATAGATCACTCGGTTTTATTAAACGTTTTGGAAGTGAGTTCCGTGATCCCTTCGTAATTAAATGTCTATTTTTTTCGTTTGCCAGATCTGTATTAGAATATGGCTGTGTTATATGGGCCCCTTATTACAATGTTCACACAAATAGAATTGAAAGTGTCCAAAAGAAATTCATAAAGTTTTACCTTCGATTTCTTCCTCGTTCAAATTTAATTGAATGGCCTTCCTACCCTCAGAACCTAATTCTCTTGAATATCCCATCCCTTTCTGCTCATAGAGAGTTTTTACAGCTTTGCTTCATCGTTGGATTAATGAATGGATCTATTTCCTCCTTCTCAGTTTTGGGTCGTTTGAACTTTAACGCGGCCCGTGTTGGGTTAAGAACTAGTTTGCCAATACGTCCCAGTTTTAGCAGATCGAACTATGGGTCTAACAATCCGATTAATCAGTTAATTAATATTTTTAATAAACATTATAACTTAATTGACTCTGTCAACGTAAATATTAAATCAAAACAGTTTAAAATTAGATTTTTCGTTAATTTTGCAAATTAGAAATTTAATTGTTATTTTTTTTTTTATTTTATTTTTTTTTTTTTATATACATATATACATTCATTTGTATTGTTATAGTTATTTATATTTATAATTACCTGTAACGTTAGGATTTTAACGTACTCAATAAATCAAAATCAAAATCAAATCAGAAGCAGCGGTTTGGGATGGATCTATGTACGTTCTCACAATAGTTTGATACTAACGCTGGTGTTAAACAAGGATGCCCTCTGAGTGCCTTGCTGTTTGCGTTGTTCATTAACGATATTGGCAAATATCTTCCTGGTGGGATTCGGATAGCTGGCACTACAATTAATGTTCTGCTATATGCAGACGATCTAGTGATCCTTTCAGAGTCACCAGAAAATTTGCAGCTTTTGATAAATCGGTTGTCAACATACTGCAACACATAGGGATTTGCAATAACTACTGAAAAATCCAAAATCATGGTATTCACAAGATCTTCTAACAGTTTTTTTTTAGAAAAAGTTAGTTCTTCAATAGCCATCGTCTTGAAATTACTAAAGATTACAATTATTTAGGCGTGAAATTGAACAAAACGATGGATTTCAAAAATCATCTAATTGAAAAGGCGAAGTCTTTCAATTTTCAAAGTCTGATAATGCTCCTTTATGAAATGCGGAATAAGGATTGGTGTGTTGCAAAATGGCAAAATATTGGCGATAGTGCTGTGGATCCAATTTGATTTAAATAACTTGGCTCAACTAAAGGAGCAGCTTTACAATATAATTCAAAAACACAAAGACTTTGTTCGAGAAAAATTAGTAGCACAGGCCTTTTAAACAATAATTATTTTGAAAACATATTCAGCTATAAAGAAATATCGTTAATATTCAAATCCAGATGTAAGCTCCTAACCTAATCTTAAATGGCAGTCCATACAACGGAAATTTCCAGCAATTCTGTACCTTCTGCAACATGAAAGCAAAAGAAGACTGCCTCCATTTTATAAGCATTTGCCCAGTGTTAAGACACCAAAGACTAAAATGAAATTTCGTTTTCATACATTATGTATAATATGTATGTACATCTTCCATTCGCAAAAATATCGTTTGGCTGTGATGAACTTGCAGTTTTAAGCTAACGATTTCCAAGAGAAATGTTTTCAAAGAACAAAACTCAATGTTGGTTGGCTTTATTTCTTATCAAATGCTCCCTATATTTAGAAGTGGAACAATTCCGTACTTAAATAAGTGAAACTATAAACCAAATCGCAGATCATGTTTGCCAAACTGTTGTACTTTAAGTTATCATTTGATTTTTATTGGAACTGGGCGCTAGAGTCCAACCTAGATAACTGCCTTCACTTACGCCTGGGAGTTGAGTTGATGAATTTAAAATTGATTTGTTTGTTGTTAGTCCACATTTGTTTGCTTCAGTCCACATTTGTTTGCTTTAAAATGTGGCGATGTTTCTCTTTAAAGTAGATCAGGAAGAAAATGCAGTGACGTTTAGAAGAAGGATTTGTATATCAGCAAAACAACCATTATCAACATTTGTTAAAGTTTGTCATGAAAATAAATCAAGGATTAAGTTATATTACGTAACCGCCGTTATTGTTACTTACTTAAGGTGGCGCTACAGTCCTGTGTGAACTAGGGCCTCACCCAACAAACTTCTCCATCTAGCTCGGTCCTTAGCTAGATGTCTCCAGTTTCGCGCTCCAAGTTGGATGAGGTCACTTTCCACTTGTGCGCGCCACCTGATCCACGGTCTTCCTCTACTGCGCTGTCCTGTGGGTGTGCAGAGGCGTCTTTAGACTTTTGGGGGCCCTGGGCCCAATAGGATTTGGGGGCCAAAAAAAATAGCTAATATATTTTTTTTTTAAATTCTTTAGGTTAAAAAAATCATTTTAAAATTAATTTGTGTTTCTTTTTAATATTTTTACTTTTTAAAAAGAACTGAAAAAAAACATAAAACAGATATTATTTTTATACTTTTACATTTTTTTTTAATTTACCTTCAATAGTTGAACAGTTTTCTTTATAGTTGATTTTTGATAATTTTTATTATTTTTTTGGTTGATTTCTAATGTTTTTATATTTTTTTTTAATTGTTTGTAATTTTATTTCTTTATATTTGTTTTGATTTGTTTTTTTTTTTTTTTTAGATATACGTATATGTAAGTGTAAGTATACAATAAAATATTATTGAAGGCATACTTTTCTATATTTGTCATTTGCAAAATCATGAATTTAGTCATCAAATTCATTTTTCCTGCAGTAATTCATTTTTACTTGATAAAATTGACAAGCTGTTTAGTCTATCTTCTAGCATTGTGCTTCGAAGTTAATTTTTTATCCGGTTCAAATTCGAAAATGAACGCTCTCCACTGCAGTTTGAAACCATCAAAGATAAAAAAATTCTACAGGCAGTTTCTACATTTGGAAATGTGTTCCCAATTTCATCCACTGTAATTAGACTGAACTATTTTGATATTGTAATAAGATCTTCATTTACATCTTTATTGAATTCTTTTAAATACTGTAGCAAGCATTCTACCTCAAGTTCTTCTGCATTAACATCTCTATGGTTTTTTGAAAACTGTTCGCAAGAATTTTGCAACTTCACTGAAGTCAAATATTGCAATCGACAAAAAAAGGCAAACAATGCATTAATTTCTTGATAGCAATTGGATCGTATTTTTAATTGCAAAGTAATAGTTTCAATAATTGGAAAAAAAAGTTGATATTTTAAACTTTTCTTTCCCAATTAGCTGGATGGATGGTGCAGGACCATCGAAATATGTGGCACGTGAACTTCGTACTATTTTTGTTGCATTAAGTCTATATAATTAGCATCCGGATTCTGAATTTTGGCACACGCTTCAAATTTATCAAAATTCTCCCTTAGACCATTTATGAAAGAACATAGTGAACAAAGCACATTGGCAGCAACGTCAATCGTTATTGTTTCTTTTTGAAGGCATTTGCTGGTTTTATGAATTCTTTCTAATATTGTGCTCCAAATTTCAGTTAAAATGAGGAACTCCAGTTTTGACATTTTCTTAGACAGGCTTAGCGCTTGGATTTTTGTGTCTGAAGCTTGCTCTGGATCTCTAGAGATAGATATCAAAGCTTCAGTAATTTTCTTTTAACCATGATGGAGCGCGTTAACTGCATCAGCTCGTGCAGACAATCTAGTTTGAGAAAGAACTCTATGTGAACCTAAACATTCATTGAATTTATTCCAGCGATGAGTAGAAGCAGAACAAAAGTTGTATATTTTTTGAACCACTTGAAAGAAACTTTTTGCCTCCTGCACACAACCAGCCGCATGAAGGCCTACTAAGTTAAGAGAATGTGCTGCACAAGGTACAAATGTAGCAAATTCGCACTTCTCCTTTAATCTTGCTTGCAAACGAGAATATTTTCCCGACATATAAGATGCATTGTCATAGCTTTGTCCTCTATAATCCTCTATTGAAATATCATGATTTTTCGGCGCAGAGACATAGGGCCGAGGGACATAACGCCCAACTTTTTTTTTGGGCTTATGTCTCACTTCGGTGGGACATAAAACCGAAATCTAATTTGGGCCCTTAGTCCCACCCAAGTAAGACCGAATCCCCAAATAAAAATGTTGGGGCTAATGTCCCACTTAATAAGTATCACCAAATGACAAAACTTGGAGCACTTCAATTTTTTTTTTTTTTTTTTTTATAATAAGCGCACACTTAAGGGAATATTACTGCCCTTATTATGTAAAGACACAGTGAGCACTAGGAAAGGGAGAGAGGGGTTGAAAGGAGGTGTCGGTGCACATTGGTTTTGAATTCCTGAATATTGCAATGGCTGGGAAAGACAGAGTGTGGTAAGGAATTCCACATTCGCGTAGTACGGCTAAAGAACGATTCTCTATACTTGACGGTACGACCGAAGTTGGGCTCGAGGGTATACTGATGAGCATTCCTAGAAGCGCGAGTATTACGGTTGAACTGTTTAAGGGGAGGAATGCAGCTGGCTATTTCACTAGAGCATAAACCGTTAAAATAACGGTAAAAGAGGGTGAGACAGGAAACTCTACGACGATGTTCGAGCGACGTAAATGATCCTATTATGGTATTATCACCAATCAATCTAAATGCTCTACGTTCAATACTGTCCAAGAGGCTTAAGTAAGTTGCAGGAGCACCAGCCCAGATATGGGAGTTATACTCAAGCTTTGGACGTATATAAGTCTTGTAGATAACAGCCAGATCAGAGGGGGAGAAAAACTTCTTGCATCGCCTTAGAAAACCCAAACATCTTGCGGCATTTTTGGCGACATCGCGTATGTGTTCGTTCCACAAAAGGTGGTTGGTGATACACATACCGAGAATATCGAGATGTTCAGTCTCCTCGATGCAAGTGCCATCCATGGATAATGGCAAGGGGGGTGTATCTCGCTTTAACGATACAAGACAGCATTGTTTTCGAAGCATTAAATTCCACGCGATTTTTTAATCCCCATTGTAGAATGCTGTTTAGGTCGGAATTTAATGAACTTATCATATTTTGTCGTTGCAGTTCCACATCCGAAGAAGAGGGATGTGAGTCTGAAAACGAATATGAAAAGCTAAGAGTACTATCGTCAGCGAAACAATGTATTGGATTAGAAGTTGCAGACAGGAGATCATTAATAAAAATGAGAAAGAGTGTTGGAGATAGAACAGAGCCCTGGGGCACACCAGCATTTATTTTGTGGTTTTCAGACTTGAACCCATCCAATACTACTTGTATTGAACGATCCGAAAGGTAATTACTAATCCAATGAAGCAGGGATTCATGAAAACCGAAAGCACGCATTTTCGATAAAAGAGCCTGATGCCAAACTCTATCAAATGCTTTTGAAATATCAAGTGCAATAATCTTACTTTCTCCAAAACGATGTAAAGATTTGCTCCACTGTTCGGTGAGATGAACCATGAGATCACCAGTGGACCTATTGCTACGAAAGCCGTATTGCCGGTCATTAAGAAGCTTTCGATCTTCAAGATATTTCTTGAGCTGATAATTAATCAGCGTTTCCATGACCTTGGAAAGAAGGGATGTAAGTGCAATCGGTCGGTAATTAGAGGGTGAGGAAGAATCGCCTTTTTTGGGGAATAGGCTGAACAAATGCAGTTTTCCATCCACTCGGAACGAGACCTGAGGAGTAGGACAGATGAAAAAGCTTACGCAGTGGTTTTGCCAGCGTTGAAGAACACCTCTTCAGAACAATAGCGGGGATACCATCCAGACCAGCGGATTTATGTATGTTGAGATCTTTTAGGACTCTCGCAACAGTACGAGTGCGAAAATAGATTTGCCCCATAGAATCCCTAACGCGATCGATGACAGGCGGAGTCATAACACTCACTGGCAGTGTTGAATTAGCGGCGAATTGCCTAGCGAAGAGGTTAGCTTTCTCGAGAGAGCTAACAAATGGAGTGTCATTGACAACGAGCGTAGGAACCGAGGAAGAAGAAGAATTTCTCATGTTTTTTACGAATGACCAAACATTTTTACTGCCTTTGGGACATTGCAGTATTTTTTGACGTAATTTTTGGTCATGTAAAAATTTGGTCCGTCGAATATGGGCGTTGCAGGCCTTCCTGGCTTGCTTGAACTTTTTCCGGTTTTCCTCAGATGGATTGGCTTTAAAACAACGGAAACTTACGTTCTTAACCCTAATAACCTCTTTACAGCTCGCATCGAACCATGCGTTTTCCTTAGGTCTGATGCTTTTAACCCTGTTCGGGATAAAAGTTCTCATTCCCAGGAGAATTAAACTTGTGATCATATCAGCGCTAGCGTCAACGTCACTATCGAGGAAGCATAGTGACCAGTTAAAGATCCTAAAATAATTATTGAGACCGTCCCAGTTGGCTTTCTCGTACTGCCAAACGGTTCTCTTAGGAGCTCTTTCTTTAACTGGAGAGTTTTGACACGAGAAATTTGCCGATATGACACAATGGTCAGATGAGCCTAGAGGAGATAGAACACTAATAGTGTACTTACTAGGGTCAGAGGTAAGAAACAAGTCAAGAGTGTTTTCTGCTCGACCTACAACGTCCGATATTCGAGTGGGCTCGTTGACCAGCTGAGTTAGGTGGTTTAACTCAGCGAAGATCTCAGCACACACTCCTTCTGGTGTTGCCTGACCCGAATGTTGAAGCCATGAAGAATTGTGTACATTGAAATCGCCCGTAACAACGATTTCAGTGCGAGGATAGGACGAAACAATTCTTTGAATGGAGTCAGACAAAGCATCAAATTCACGAGAAGTTGATACTCTGTCTAAATTTGGGCAGCTGTTTAGTCTATCTTCTA
The DNA here is from genome assembly GCA_920104205.1 of Eupeodes latifasciatus. Lineage (NCBI taxonomy): Eukaryota > Metazoa > Arthropoda > Insecta > Diptera > Syrphidae > Eupeodes > Eupeodes latifasciatus. Next base: position 372,364,785 of record OV049924.1, read on the forward strand.
GCATTGTGCTTCGAAGTTAATTTTTTATCCGGTTCAAATTCGAAAATGAACGCTCTCCACTGCAGTTTGAAACCATCAAAGATAAAAAAATTCTACAGGCAGTTTCTACATTTGGAAATGTGTTCCCAATTTCATCCACTGTAATTAGACTGAACTATTTTGATATTGTAATAAGATCTTCATTTACATCTTTATTGAATTCTTTTAAATACTGTAGCAAGCATTCTACCTCAAGTTCTTCTGCATTAACATCTCTATGGTTTTTTGAAAACTGTTCGCAAGAATTTTGCAACTTCACTGAAGTCAAATATTGCAATCGACAAAAAAAGGCAAACAATGCATTAATTTCTTGATAGCAATTGGATCGTATTTTTAATTGCAAAGTAATAGTTTCAATAATTGGAAAAAAAAGTTGATATTTTAAACTTTTCTTTCCCAATTAGCTGGATGGATGGTGCAGGACCATCGAAATATGTGGCACGTGAACTTCGTACTATTTTTGTTGCATTAAGTCTATATAATTAGCATCCGGATTCTGAATTTTGGCACACGCTTCAAATTTATCAAAATTCTCCCTTAGACCATTTATGAAAGAACATAGTGAACAAAGCACATTGGCAGCAACGTCAATCGTTATTGTTTCTTTTTGAAGGCATTTGCTGGTTTTATGAATTCTTTCTAATATTGTGCTCCAAATTTCAGTTAAAATGAGGAACTCCAGTTTTGACATTTTCTTAGACAGGCTTAGCGCTTGGATTTTTGTGTCTGAAGCTTGCTCTGGATCTCTAGAGATAGATATCAAAGCTTCAGTAATTTTCTTTTAACCATGATGGAGCGCGTTAACTGCATCAGCTCGTGCAGACAATCTAGTTTGAGAAAGAACTCTATGTGAACCTAAACATTCATTGAATTTATTCCAGCGATGAGTAGAAGCAGAACAAAAGTTGTATATTTTTTGAACCACTTGAAAGAAACTTTTTGCCTCCTGCACACAACCAGCCGCATGAAGGCCTACTAAGTTAAGAGAATGTGCTGCACAAGGTACAAATGTAGCAAATTCGCACTTCTCCTTTAATCTTGCTTGCAAACGAGAATATTTTCCCGACATATAAGATGCATTATCATAGCTTTGTCCTCTATAATCCTCTATTGAAATATCATGATTTTTCGGCGCAGAGACATAGGGCCGAGGGACATAACGCCCAACTTTTTTTTTGGGCTTATGTCTCACTTCGGTGGGACATAAAACCGAAATCTAATTTGGGCCCTTAGTCCCACCCAAGTAAGACCGAATCCCCAAATAAAAATGTTGGGGCTAATGTCCCACTTAATAAGAATCACCAAATGACAAAACTTGGAGCACTTCAATTTTTTTTTTTTTTTTTTATAATAAGCGCACACTTAAGGGAATATTACTGCCCTTATTATGTAAAGACACAGTGAGCACTAGGAAAGGGAGAGAGGGGTTGAAAGGAGGTGTCGGTGCACATTGGTTTTGAATTCCTGAATATTGCAATGGCTGGGAAAGACAGAGTGTGGTAAGGAATTCCACATTCGCGTAGTACGGCTAAAGAACGATTCTCTATACTTGACGGTACGACCGAAGTTGGGCTCGAGGGTATACTGATGAGCATTCCTAGAAGCGCGAGTATTACGGTTGAACTGTTTAAGGGGAGGAATGCAGCTGGCTATTTCACTAGAGCATAAACCGTTAAAATAACGGTAAAAGAGGGTGAGACAGGAAACTCTACGACGATGTTCGAGCGACGTAAATGATCCTATTATGGTATTATCACCAATCAATCTAAATGCTCTACGTTCAATACTGTCCAAGAGGCTTAAGTAAGTTGCAGGAGCACCAGCCCAGATATGGGAGTTATACTCAAGCTTTGGGCGTATATAAGTCTTGTAGATAACAGCCAGATCAGAGGGGGAGAAAAACTTCTTGCATCGCCTTAGAAAACCCAAACATCTTGCGGCATTTTTGGCGACATCGCGTATGTGTTCGTTCCACAAAAGGTGGTTGGTGATACACATACCGAGAATATCGAGATGTTCAGTCTCCTCGATGCAAGTGCCATCCATGGATAATGGCAAGGGGGGTGTATCTCGCTTTAACGATACAAGACAGCATTGTTTTCGAAGCATTAAATTCCACGCGATTTTTTAATCCCCATTGTAGAATGCTGTTTAGGTCGGAATTTAATGAACTTATCATATTTTGTCGTTGCAGTTCCACATCCGAAGAAGAGGGATGTGAGTCTGAAAACGAATATGAAAAGCTAAGAGTACTATCGTCAGCGAAACAATGTATTGGATTAGAAGTTGCAGACAGGAGATCATTAATAAAAATGAGAAAGAGTGTTGGAGATAGAACAGAGCCCTGGGGCACACCAGCATTTATTTTGTGGTTTTCAGACTTGAACCCATCCAATACTACTTGTATTGAACGATCCGAAAGGTAATTACTAATCCAATGAAGCAGGGATTCATGAAAACCGAAAGCACGCATTTTCGATAAAAGAGCCTGATGCCAAACTCTATCAAATGCTTTTGAAATATCAAGTGCAATAATCTTACTTTCTCCAAAACGATGTAAAGATTTGCTCCACTGTTCGGTGAGATGAACCATGAGATCACCAGTGGACCTATTGCTACGAAAGCCGTATTGCCGGTCATTAAGAAGCTTTCGATCTTCAAGATATTTCTTGAGCTGATAATTAATCAGCGTTTCCATGACCTTGGAAAGAAGGGATGTAAGTGCAATCGGTCGGTAATTAGAGGGTGAGGAAGAATCGCCTTTTTTGGGGAATAGGCTGAACAAATGCAGTTTTCCATCCACTCGGAACGAGACCTGAGGAGTAGGACAGATGAAAAAGCTTACGCAGTGGTTTTGCCAGCGTTGAAGAACACCTCTTCAGAACAATAGCGGGGATACCATCCAGACCAGCGGATTTATGTATGTTGAGATCTTTTAGGACTCTCGCAACAGTACGAGTGCGAAAATAGATTTGCCCCATAGAATCCCTAACGCGATCGATGACAGGCGGAGTCATAACACTCACTGGCAGTGTTGAATTAGCGGCGAATTGCCTAGCGAAGAGGTTAGCTTTCTCGAGAGAGCTAACAAATGGAGTGTCATTGACAACGAGCGTAGGAACCGAGGAAGAAGAAGAATTTCTCATGTTTTTTACGAATGACCAAACATTTTTACTGCCTTTGGGACATTGCAGTATTTTTTGACGTAATTTTTGGTCATGTAAAAATTTGGTCCGTCGAATATGGGCGTTGCAGGCCTTCCTGGCTTGCTTGAACTTTTTCCGGTTTTCCTCAGATGGATTGGCTTTAAAACAACGGAAACTTACGTTCTTAACCCTAATAACCTCTTTACAGCTCGCATCGAACCATGCGTTTTCCTTAGGTCTGATGCTTTTAACCCTGTTCGGGATAAAAGTTCTCATTCCCAGGAGAATTAAACTTGTGATCATATCAGCGCTAGCGTCAACGTCACTATCGAGGAAGCATAGTGACCAGTTAAAGATCCTAAAATAATTATTGAGACCGTCCCAGTTGGCTTTCTCGTACTGCCAAACGGTTCTCTTAGGAGCTCTTTCTTTAACTGGAGAGTTTTGACACGAGAAATTTGCCGATATGACACAATGGTCAGATGAGCCTAGAGGAGATAGAACACTAATAGTGTACTTACTAGGGTCAGAGGTAAGAAACAAGTCAAGAGTGTTTTCTGCTCGACCTACAACGTCCGATATTCGAGTGGGCTCGTTGACCAGCTGAGTTAGGTGGTTTAACTCAGCGAAGATCTCAGCACACACTCCTTCTGGTGTTGCCTGACCCGAATGTTGAAGCCATGAAGAATTGTGTACATTGAAATCGCCCGTAACAACGATTTCAGTGCGAGGATAGGACGAAACAATTCTTTGAATGGAGTCAGACAAAGCATCAAATTCACGAGAAGTTGATACTCTGTCTAAATTTGGGCTTCGATAAAGGAAGCAGTAGTGAATGATTTGCTTATTTATGGAAAATTTAAACCACATGAAATTAAAGAAAGAATTGGTGCAAAGACCATATTGAGGTAAGAGCTGATAAGCAACATCATTCCTAATGTATATGGCGAGGCCATGGTGGGAAAAGAATAGTGGCACCGAGCTATACCCATGAATAAAAAATTCAGTAGGATCGGTATTCGCACCTACTTGGGTTTCACTCAGTGCCAAAACAGCTGGCCTGTTCGAAACAGTATGGAAGTACGCAGAAAGAAAATTCGCTCTAAGCCCACGAATATTACAATAATCAACCCTGAAATTAACAGCCATTGCAAATAAAAAAATATCAAAACCAAAACAGACAAAGACTCAAAAAAATTATCACTGATTTGTGGTTTACCACAGAATGCTATTCGATACACGCCACTACTAGTGTTATGCCTTAGTAGTGACTAAGATCGAATCCGCCCCTGACAATGCAAAACAGTAAACAATTCTTTTTGTCAATAATCCATCGAACGACGACGTAGCCTGTGTAAAATTGGCTTGGTTATAAAACGCAATGCAATTTGATGTACATGCTAAGCCGTGCGACTGTTAGAGAAGAGGGGAAAGTGAAAAGGATGGTACTCACTGTGCTATGCTGAGCTTGGCTTATCATATTGTTTTGTTGGATTTTTTTTTATTGTTGTTTTTGTTGCTATTGTATTATTTCAGTGTGGCGTGGTTTATTCTTTTTTGATGCTATTTTTTTTATCACTAATCACTAATAATATATTAAGCTGTTTTTTTTGTTTTGTTTTTGTTATTTATTATGTATGTATGTAATATTTATTAATTTGTAAGACAATTAACACGACTGGGCACAAGACTCAAACAAGACGCGCAAGGGACGATCGACGCGACGCACAACACAGAGGGGACCTTCCCCAACGAAAGTTCACTGACAACTGACTTTGTTTTGTGGAGTTTAAATCCTGAGATCCCGCGAAGCGAGCCACCCATAGTTGCTTTTATTCAAAAAAGCTGTTGATATTGGCGCCTGCCTGGCGACTTTACGTTTATATACCCTAAGCGGAGCAACGGAGTTGCGTGAGGGGGTGTGACCCCAAAAAAGGGAGTTAAAATCCTGAGAACCCGCGAAGCGGGCCACCCACAGGTGCTTTTATTGAAAGAAGTTGTTGATAAAGGCGCCTGCCTGGCGACTTTACATACTCTAAGCGGAGCAACGGAGTTGCGTGAGCCGGTGTGAACCCGAAAAAGGGAGTTAAAATCCTGAGAACCCGGGAAGCGGGCCACCCACAGGTGCTTTTATTGAAAGAAGTTGTTGATAAAGGCTCCTGCCTGGCGAATTTACATACCCTAAGCGGAGCAACGGAGTTGCGTGAGCGGGTGTGAACCCGAAAAAGGGAGTTAAAATCCTGAGATCCGCAAATAATGTTGAAAATAAACTTTTTTGGTTTTTTTGATTATTTTTTTGTTTTTCCTAATTTTTGTATTATCACCGTATCAAACAATTATTGTTCATTGTATTGAAATACAAAAACTTTTTATTCTTTTTTGGCTCTACAAAAATTTGGGGACAATGTCCCATTTTAAACAAACAAATTTGGGACTTAGGTCATATTTGAGTAGGACTTAAGGCCCAAATTCAATTTCGGTTTTATGTCCCAGTGAAGTGAGACATAAGCCCCAAAAAAAAAAGTTGGGCGTTATGTCCCTGGGCCCAATGTCTCTGCGTCTGATTTTTCAGGAATGTCAAGATTGTGTTAGCCAAATATTCAGATTTATGTTCTTGAATAGGTATGAATTGTAAGAACCTTTCAATGGGAACACAATTTTTAACATACCGAATTATACAAAAGTCAACTGGTCGATATGAGAAACGTCGGGTGTACTGTCAACACTTAGGGAAAAATATTTTGCCGATCTAATTTCACCTAAAATTTTCATTAGGACTTGTTTCCCCATTATATCAATGAATTCGTTGCTGATAAATAGGAAGTGTATCCCTTTCCTGCGTACCCGTGGCATGATGGTTAGTGCGTTGGACTGTCATGCCAGAGGTCTTGGGTTCGATCCCTGCCTGTGCCATCTAAAGTTTGTTTCACGGGTAGTGCCTCTTGCGAGGAATTGACAAATTCTCCAAGAGTAATTCTTGTCATGAAAAGTGCTTTCTCAAATTGGCCGTTCGGATTCGGCTTAAAACTGTAGGTCCCCTCCATTCCTGACAACAGTACTCGCACACGGGAATGGTTGAGAGTTGTAAGTCACTAGGCCCTAGTTCTCAACGGACTGTTGCGCCACCCAATTTATTATTTATCCCTTTCCTGAGTTCCCAAATTTTTTTTATATGATCTGCGATGAATGAATCATCATGGGACAACTTGTGTCAACATGTGTACAGAACTGTAGAGTAGAACGAAAGCAGACTTGTTAAAATAATGTTGAGAGCGTGTGCAGGTGTATGATTAAAGATTCATGTTGCCAGAAGTTTAAGATGTTGAGGAGGAGAATTTCAACGGAACGGAGAGTAAAATGAAACTTGTTTTTCTGTTACTGTCTACTAACCTTATTTCAAGGAAGAGAGAAGTGAATCCTCCAAGCTTTGATGGGCAGATTCCGTGGTCAATCTACAAGAAACAGTTTGAAGCAGCAGCGTTAACAAACGTCTGGGACGATCACGAAAAATACATTGCTCTTACGCTTGCTTTAACAGGATCTGCTGCTGAACTGCTACAAACCATCCCAGCAGAGAAGAGTGGTGACTTCACAGTCAGTTCTGGTAAACGCAATCGAACAGCGGTTTGGGGATAGCCACATGACAGAAGTCTTCCGAGTTCAGCTTAACAATGGGACACAGAAAAGAGGTGAAACTCTCCAGCAGCTTCAGGCAGATATCGAGCGATTGGTTCACCTGGCATATCCAACAGCTGGTAACGAGATAATAAATCAACTTGCTGTTGACGCCTTTGTGAGAGGTGTGGGCGATATAAATCTACAAAGGGCTATCCCCACTGCCGGAAAGCGAACACTACCAGAAGCATTGGCTTTCGCTCTGACGATGGAAGCTGCAGAACAAGCTTCCCAAAACGTGCATCGCGTAAGAGAAATAGAAGTCCAAGAATGTTCTTGTCAGAAGGCTACTGTGGAAAGGAGTCAGCGAGACAGACCAGCACGATGCTGGAACTGCAATAAGACTGGGCATCTACAGCGACAGTGCAGATTACCGCGAAGAGGAACTGCATGCCAACACTGTGGAAATAGAAGTAATTAACCGGTCAAAGAAACACCAACAACGTTACTTCCGAAGTTGTTTCGCACCCGGGAATAAGAATAAGAACCAACTTCGAGGGGCAGAAGGTGGTATCTGGTATCGATGGCCCCAGAAACAACATCCAGGTTTATCAAACGAAACGTGACAACAAGAGCAGACTATATATGTAAGCAAGACTGTAAGCATTGCAGACGACAAGAAGAAAAAGAAGTGGTTACTGACACTGTCCAACGAACCAGAGCCGATCCCATTTATGGCTGGAGCAACGACGAGTTTAGGAAAGCTGAACAAGAAGACTCAGATATCGAACCCATCCTCGCATGGAAGGAACACCAGGAAAAACCAGAATGGACTGATATCTCCGATATAATTCCGACTCTGACGGCCTATTGGGCACAGTGGGACTCGTTTGATGTCCAAGATGGTGTCCTTCGACATAAATGGGATTCAGCAGATGGAAAGCTTATGTAATGCAGCTAGTCTTACCGAGATCGAAGGTTATGAACGTTCTGCGAGAGATGCATGGTGGAGTTTCGGGAGGCCATCTAGGAGTGAACAAGACACTAGAAAAGGTTCGACAACGACTTTACTGGCTACATGCAAGGGAAGATGTCGAGAAGTGGTGCCGAAAATGCGATACCTGTGCTGCCACCAAAGGCCCGAATATAAAGAACCACAGCCAAATGCAGCAATATAATGTCGGAGCACCCTTCGAAAAGATTGCAGTAGACGTGGCGGGTCCATTTCCGGAAACAAATAATGGGATTCGTTATATTCTGGTAGTCATGGATTACTTCAGCAAGTGGCCTGAAGCATACGCCATTCCAAATCAAGAAGCCAAAACAGTCGCAGACCAAATTGTCTTCAACTGGGTGAGCAGATTCGGCGTTCCATTAGAACTGCATTCCGACCAGGGAAGGAATTTTGAATCAAACATATTACAGGAAGTTTGTGGGCTTCTTGACATCAAGAAGACAAGAACAACACCACTTCACCCACAATCTGACGGCATGGTCGAACGATTCAACCGAACCCTGAAGGAACATCTTTGCAAAGTTGTGGACGACAACCAGAGAGATTGGGATCGACACATTCCACTGTTTTTGATGGCGTATCGAAGTGCAAGACATAGCTCAACTGGCCATACACCGTCTGAGATTTTGATGGGAAGGAACATCAAACTGCCGAGCGAAATAAAATTTGGATGTCCCACGTCGGAGCCGCAAGCCGATGATGACTACATTGATGACCTCAGAGAAAGACTCCTTCAGATCCACGAGAATACCAGGTTGAAAATAAAGATTTTCAGTGACCGAATGAAGACACGCTACGATATACGAGCGACAACAACAGAGTTCCAAGCAGGAGATCGGGTGTGGCTTTACAATCCCCAATCGCAAAAAAGAGTTGTCACCAAAACTTCAACGGGACTGAGAAGGTCCATATACAGTCATTAAAAAATCAACGATGTCGTGTACCGGATACAAAAGGGAGTCAGAGGAAAACCTAAAGCTTTTTTCTTAAATGTTTAAATTTGCGAACCCTTTCACTATAAAAATATTTCTAAACCTAAAGATACATTTAATTCTAAGTTCATCAGGTAGGTTCTACATTTCACTTTCACTCGAAACGAAATTCATTCAAAATGATTCAAAGTATAAATTGGAGTCCTGAAATTCACTTTTAAACCATGATTACATTTTTTTTCGAACTCAAAACGAAGTGAATTTCATTTTTTGGATTTTTCGGATTCTCGACTGATTCGGAGTCGCCTAGATTAAGTTGGTGCAATTTAAAATTAGCCAAGAGGCTAATAGAAGTAGTTTTACTTTAGCTTTGTTAAGTAATGCATTTGATTGGACAAAGCATTTGAAATCTTTTCCAGGACTTGCCCGAATGTGATTATTTGGTCTATGGTTGATCTGCTTGGCTTGAAGGCACACTGGTACGTACAGTACAGTTCTAAGTGTTGCAGACATTTTTAAGACGCTCTTCAATTGTTTCGTCTACTTGATGCCCATTTAGCAGCTGCTGGAAGTGCTGCTTAAGCACGTATACAATTCCCTGTGCTTCGGTGACTAGGTTTCCTTCGCTGTTTCGAAGAGAGAATGATAAAACTAGAACCATGAAAACAATTTCAATCGATCTTCAATTTCATTTCACTCGATTTTGGGAGCCTAGATATATGTATATAGATTCATATGACGCATATGACACCATCTACAAGGACAAACTGTATAGTTTTGGCATTTCTGCCAAACTAGTCCGTTTGTGCAGGATGACCATAGTGATTTAGATCTGATCCATAAAGGTTGAAACAACTTAACCGAAGCTTTTGATGTCAAAAAAGGCTTAAGACAAAGTGATTCGCTGTCATGTGCTTTCTTTAACATCGTCCTTGAAAGAATAGTGCAGAACTGCCACGTCAACACTAGAAGAACCATCTTTCAAAAGACTCTAATTACTCGCATATGCTGATGACATACATAATTGACATAATCGGAAGAACTCAGCGTAATGTTAATGGCAAAAATGGGTTAAGCGGTTAATGAAGGTTAAACAAAGTACCTACATGTTATCCTCAATTTAAGGGACCTACAATACTGACGTCTTGGTTAAGCTGACGGCTAAGCCAAAGCTATCTCAAATTCATAACCATAATACTTAAACTTTGTAACCAAATAATCGTTCTAATAAATTGAATTACTTAATTAATAATTAAAAAAAAAACAAAAAAATATTGACGTCTTGGTTAAAACGTCACCATCGACAGACGTAACTTTGAGGTATTTAAGGACATTGGGCAGGTTCAGCCGACATAAGGGACTTGAAAGTAAGGCAAGTTTCTTGCATCTGATTGGCCAGCTGCCAAAAAATTGCCTTCCAATTAAGGCAACTTTATTGGAAAGTTGACTGGAAAGTTAGGCAAGAAAAATCTCCCTTACTATCAAGTCAAGTCAACTTATGTCAAAATGACAATTGATCATATTTTTTAATTCAACTAAAAGCTGAACTTTATTACTCAATGATTTATTTATTATCTGCACAACTTCATTTAATGCTTTCTGTAAAAATGTTCCTTGTAAATTTGGAAAAGAAATAAGTAATATTTCTTTAAAATACAAAATACAAATCGTGATGGACTTTTAGCTTGCCTGAGGAGTGTTTTGTAGAAAATGATGATTTTGGTAATTTTTGTACTATGAACTTGAAGTAGAGGTTTGTGAAGTAAAGTTCTGAATTTTAAATTCATGACACTTGAAAAACTAACTAGTTGCCTTGGTCAAAATTTACGTTCAAAGAATGAAGTTGACTGCAAATGAAGTCCCTTATGTTGTCTGAACCTGCCCATTGTCTATCGGACTCCGCTATGAATGCCGAAAATAACATTAGCGCTGAGATTAAACGAAGAATTACTCTTGCTAACCATTGGGCAGGTTCAGCCGACGTAAGGGACTTAAAAGTTAAGGAAGTTTCTATTATCTGATTGGCCAGCTGCCAAAAAATGACCTTCCAATTAAGGCAACTTTAATGGAAAGTTGACTGGAAAGTTAGTCAAGAAAAATCTCCCTAACTATCAAGTCAAGTCTACTTCCGTCAAAATGACAATTGATAACGTTATTATTTTTATTGTACTATTCGTACTAGAATGTCAGCTTGTTAGACTTGACCATTCCTTTTAATTTCATTGAATGTTTTTGAACAACAACAACAACTTAAGGGTGCTACCACTCATTGTTTTTGGCTGGAGCTATTTCGTGCTTTGCCACTTTTGCACTCATCAGTCTCCTTTTTTGTGGTGCTGAGCTTTAATCCAATTTTATTTGAAAAACTTTTTATGCACAACATAGGATTCGAACCCACGCATATCAGATTTGCTCAGTCTTAGAAGTCAAACAACGAGTGGTAGCACCTTTAAGTTGTTGTTGTTGTTCAAAAACATTCAATTGATAATGCTTTTTTATTCCTCAATTTAAGGGACCTACAATACTGACGTCTTGGTGAAGCTGACGGCTAAGCCAAAGCTATCTCAAATTCATAACCATAATACTTAAATGATTTCTTGTATTGACCACTTTTAGTGTTATATTGAGGGTGGAAAATTTAGTTTTTCCGTCGGCTATTTGGTCACTTTATTTTGGTAAAGAAAACAAATTCTTTAACTTGTCCCGACGTTTCGGCAAGGATTGTTGCCTTCTTCAGGGGAACTTTATTTTATGAAAACAGAAATAGATAAACTTATAAGTATGCACAACAATTATAACAAACAGTATATTAAACTTACATTCAAGTTTGAAGTTATGTCATTAAATCAAAATAGGATATAATTACAATTATAAAAACTGTAGCAACTTCTTCGTATGAAGATTTGTCTTAATTTGAAAATACAAAATTTGTGTGTTAAAATAAAGTGACCAAATAGCCGACGGAAAAACTAAATTTTCCACCCTCAATATAACATAATACTTAAACTTTGTGACCAAATAATTGTTCTAATAAAATGAATTAGGTACTTAATTAATAATTAAAAAAAAAAAAAAAAAATATTGACGTCTTGGTTAAAAAGTCACCATCGACAGACGTAACTTTGAGGTATTTAAGGACATTGTCTATCGGACTTCGCTATGAATGCCGAAAATAACATTAGCGCTGAGATTAAACGAAGAATTACTCTTGCTAACCATTGGGCAGGTTCAGCCGACGTAAGGGACTTAAAAGTTAGGGAAGTTTCTATTATCTGATTGGAAAAACTAACTAGTTGCCTTGGTCAAAATTTACGTTCATAGAATGAAGTTGACTGCAAATGAAGTCCCTTATGTTGCCTGAACCTGCCCATTGTTTCTTTGGGCTAAGAAAGCAATTAAGAGTGAAGACCTCTCTTGAGCAACTAAAGTGTCGCTATAGAAGACCCTTATCATCCCCGTCCTGCTATATTGTGCAGAAACATGAACTATGACATAAGTGGATGAAAGCACCTTGGGTCGTTTGAGAGAAAAGTTCTTTGCATGATCTACGGTCCAGTAGGCATAACAACTGAGTGCAGGAGAAGATGGAATGACGAGCTGTACAGCGACAAGGTTTAGCCAGAATGATAAAAGTCCAACAACATACATATGTAGAAGTTTGTTGGGCGAGGGGCACGCAAACACACAGGACTGTAGCGCTATTTAAAGTAAGAAAGTGCTAATTTAAAAAGGACTGAAGATAATTATGAGGCCCTAATCAGTAAATTTGCGAAATATTTCGAACTTTTCTAAAGTGCAATGAAATCTACTACTTTCAAAAGTACAAACAAATTTGTTCATGAAACTAGTCTGAGATTTAAAACATTTTTGTTTTACAATACTGTTAAAATTTTGTTTAGCAGAAGCTGCCAAGTATAAAACAAGAAAAACGTTTTAATTATTTTGAATGCAACCATACACTTTATTTTTAAGTATAAAAACAATAATTTTTTAAATAAGAAAACTAAAACTTTGTATTCGATAATAAAGAAACAAAGAAAATAAACATTAATTCAAAGTGAAAGTATATAAAACGAAATTAATAATTTTATTCCTTACAAAGATACTTTTGTATGATGAGATCCTCGTAAACTGTTGCTTCCCTCTCCGTTCTAGATTTGTATAAAGAAATCTCGGGAATTTTTCCGCGTTCTAATACAATTGTGGCATACAACTTGCGACCAGTCACACATTTTTTAAATGCTTGTTTAACGTCCTTTTCCCGGAGCCGTGGGTTTGGTATGACACCATAGATTTTCATTTCGAATGTACGCAAAGGCCATGCCAGCAAGTCATTTGGACACCTATGAACGTGTTCCTCATGGACTAATTCGGTGTTAAGAAAATCAACATAAAACACCTTGACCAAACGCAAAGGGGCATTGTGCGAACGTATGATTGCACGATACCAATTCTTGTCTTTGGAATAACGTGCCAAACACGGTGTCTTCGCTTCGAAGGAATCAAACACTGGTGTTCTGAGGGCAAGGGATTTTATTCGTCTGGCTAGTTCCAATTGTCGATATTCCAATTCGGAGAGATGTGGAAAGATGTGCACTACAGTGGGTGATCGTACGTAGGCAACCTCGCAATAGAAAGACTTCACACTCGACGGCAGTTGGGGAGGCTTGAATACCTCAATTCCACTGAAGTTGGACAACAGTGACGATGAATCGCATGGATCAAATGTATCAAAATTCGAGCCTGCTTCAGAGCGAGGAGCTGGTGGAGGAGCCCCCTCGAGGTTATCATCCACATGCCAATAGTTCGATCTAAAACTGAACTCAAGTTCGCGAACTTCGTCGTCATCACTGTTCTCAAGATCCGGTGCATCCATTACTTCCGAATCGTCATCGTCAACTATTGACTGATAAAGTTTTTCCTTCTGCATCTTTTCATACATTTTCTTGTACTGATCAAGTTGAAACATACCCGTGGGTTTATTTGCTGGCGATGCGTGCTGGTTGACATTAGGTTCCTCACCGATGGGATCACAAATTTGGTGTTTCATAAACTCCCTCAGTTCATCCTCGGAATTATTACTTTCATCAAGGGGATTGCAAGGAGATTTCAATGGTTGCAATTTGGGTTTCTTCTCCAATTTTATCGTATTACCAAAACCACTGGCGAATTCGTTTTGAATCAGATACGTTGTTAAATCATTGCGATTGAAGCTTATTCTGCATTGTTTGACCTCTTTGTTTTCCTCTCCATTTGGTACCCGAACACCACACATCTTGTCTACAATCAGACCATGTATAAGATCCAGAACCATAGTGGAAAACTTTTCTTGTCCACCACGTGGTCGAATACCTTCGATGGCAAAGCGTACAGCCTGTATTGGAATGTTAGGGAAAGCTGTCATCCGATACAAGTCTCGAAGTTCACAGGCTTCAACATTACCATAGTCGACAAATCGAACTTCGAACTTCTTGTTGGGCAGAGCAACATGAATCACAGCCCGATACAGGCAGCCGTCCAGGTGATATCTTGCCAAACACGGTTGACCAGGGGCCCATTTGTCGTCTGTTACCTTACCTGGACCTAGATCGAGTTCTTCATTGATCTTTTTCTTCATCCCGTTGATGAGGTTGTGCTTTTCGGCATCATGCAAATACACACATGCATCGTAGTCAACGTAGGTGGGATAAGCTGTGAAGACGGTCTTTTCAATTGGCTCAGCCGGAAGCCATTCCGTGACGACTTTATTATTCTCCATTAGGTCACCGATTTCATAGTTAGAAATATTTGATTTATTCAATTCCGGTTGGTCAAAGTCATCCAAACACACGGGTAGATCGTCGAGGGCCTTTTTGAAGTTCTTATACCAGTCTTGCAATGTTTGTTGTCCCTGTTGGATTTCATCCTGCACAAACTGATCCATCTGGCGGGTGATATCAATTTTCTCGACCAAGTGAGCCAGACCAGCACTGACCAGCATTTTGTTGATGTTAGTGTATTTCGGAGTACAAGGTCCCAGAGCGTCATTTGTTTCGGTTAGCATGCCCCATAGTACAACTGGTATTGAAGAGTTCTTTGTAGGCCCCTGTGTTGTACCGCCAATCGATTCGAAGTGGCTTATGTTATGACGGAATTCATCAATAGCAGAATGCGACCACGTTTTCATTCCGCCGGTGGGATGTACGCATGCTAAATGGCAGGGGATTGCTGCATTAGAAACTCTCTTATAGACATCTTCAATCGGCGACAGTTGTCTACCCTGGATATCTCTTAGGACGACACCTTTATCTCTGAGGAACACCGAATACGGAGCCTCTGGTTCATTTTCGTCGATGTTCTTTATGATTCCACGGAACCATTGATCGGATGCACCTTCATTTACACTGGCATACAACAAGCAGTGATCGTCTACTTTCCAATTGATGTCCTCCGAAATGGTTTCATTCTCCAGACGCTCCTCCTGAGCTATCTGAAGTTGTTCTTGGAATTTCAAAATTCCGGGAATATGCTCCACCATGTAAATATAAAAATCTCCAGGATTATTTATATGAATAACTTGAATGGGTGTTCTTTTGAGTGTTTTAATTGCAGAACTTGCAGGCGGAGCAATGGGTTTTAATTGAGTGTCAGAAATTAAAAGTTTATCTATTGGCGATGTTCGGACGTTTTCAGCAATAACCGAACAATCACCTGTGGAGACGGCTTGCTTAAATTTCACCAGCATAGCCCCAACGTTGATGTCCAAATGCTTTTTGACAACGTTCAAGACGACCTGATAGCGAAATTGATTGCTCGATGAAATTGTCATTTGGATATTAGGATTCGATGTCATTCGGACGAATTCAGCGATGGCATTTTCTGTCCATTCGTAGTTCTTTTCTTGTAACGGTTGGATGTCGGCTAAGGAACATTCAATCGATAATTCTCGAAGTACTAGGAATCGCTCCTTGAGGACGTATAATTCACGCCAATTGGCTGTTATTGTACGGCCGTCATCTACAAGTCGTATACGAATGTTATCTAAAAATAAATAAATAGGAAATGAGAAGTCTTCAGAGAGAGCAAAGTTCTTTATGTACGTACTTGGTCCATTTATCTCCTCGACACATCCACGATACAATTTTTTCTCAAAAAACAGTGCGCAGCACATATGCAATTGGGCATAGAAAATTATTTGCCTCTGACTCGGATCAGTATAGTCAAGTCCCATTTCGTTTTCTAATTTAGTTAGTTCTTCTAAATGAGCGAACTAAAAACAAAGGTCGACATTTTAAAAACAAATACTTTACATCTTTTTTTAACAAACTTTACCTTAATTGCGAAAAATCGTTGAGGATTTTCAATATGAGAAACATTTACACGAAATATTTCTCCAGTGTGATGTATTGGTCTCAAAAGGCTTTGTTTCATTTTCGACAATTGAGTTGGCTAGAAGAGGAAATGAAATAGAACATAGAAATTTTGTTGTTTTTTGGGTTTTTGAGATGGAAGAAATACCTTTGAGCCAGCAAATTTTTGATTCCTTTGGGAAGATGAAACAGATGTGTCAATGGCAATTCCTGTATAAAGAAGAGCATCACGGATTGAAATTGGTCCGCCTGAATTAGTTACTGTTACTTCGACGCTCCAAGGAGTTCTTGTGGTGTCTTGTATGCTCACTTGGACTGGTTTACTAAACGATAAGAAAGAAACAATTAGAGCCAACAAAAAAATCCAGACATGACTGTTTTTAGGTATGGTGCCACTGCATAATTAAAAACTTAAAGACAGAAATTAATAACACAACAAAATTAATCTTGTTTTATGATAGAAAAATCAAATAATTTTCCAAAAGGATTTCGTTGTCCTCAATTTAATCTCAGAACTTCTGTTTCAGGTAACATTTTTAAAATACACCTCTTTTAAAATCTTAAAAAACTACAAAACACGGCGTTTCTCATGCTAAGGTAAAACAAGACATAGTTCTTATATTCTAGATAGAGTTTGAATCTCTTAAGTAACTAGATTAGTTTCCAGAAATTCTTATTAGTTATGATTATGACTAATGACTATGAGTCTTCATTTGAATCTATGTATATGGGGTTTTAACAAACCTTGAATCTTATGATTTCACGGCGAACCTTTGAAGCCTTATTTCTATACGGTTAATATTAAAGTCTAAATTGGAAAATGCTGCCGGGATCGGAATTTAATAAGCTGCCGTTGAAGTTCCACATCCGAAGGACAAGGATGTGAATCTAGAATATGAAAAGCTGAGGGTACTGTCGTCAGCGAAACAGTTTAATGGATTACAAGTGGCAGGCAAGCTATCGAATTATGAATATAAGGAATAAAGTCGGAGACAAAACGAAGCCCTGGGGAACACCAGCATTTACTTTATAAACGTCGGACTTGAAACCATCTAATACAAATTGTAGAGTCCGACCGAAGGTCAATTTTCAGCCGAAGCCGAATTATTAGGCTGAAAGAAGCCTAAGGTTGAAAAAAGTCAAGAATTCTCCTTTCTAATTGGATACAAATATTATTTTTATTACAATTTATTTATAAAATAAAAATACACAAATCGCCCAAAAAACTTTTACTAAGAGCGGATAAATAATTATAAGTAAATGCATTGTTTCATATTCTTGGAATACGAATATGTATGTATGTATGTACATTATATGTACTTACTTGAACTTTTTAAAATTATTTAGTATTTTTTCCCTTTAAAATAATTGAAAAAATTAAATTAATAAACAATACAAATTGAAACCACGAGTTTACAAAACAAAACACAAACGATGCGCAAAAGGTGTGAGGCAAATTTTTGAATACCTACTGAAGAAGAGATTGAAATTTTATCTTTGGTATTCAAAAATTTCAAAAATTGAATTTTTTCCGGCGCCTAGTACGATGCTCGATATAATATACAGATTCTTCGGCAAAAACTTCGGCCTAAAATGGCCGAAGCAGAAGGTTTGGCCGAATGTTGTTTTTTTGGCCGAATTCCGGCCGAGCCGAAGGCCGAAGCTTTGGTTGGACACTAACAAATTGTATTGAACGATTAGAAAGGTAGTTTCGAGTCCAACGAAAAAGAGATGTGTCAATATGTATTGTTCCACTGCTACATCCATTCACCGGTGGACCTAAAGACAGGCTGGACAAATGCTGTTTCCAACCGCTCAGAAGGATCAGTTTAAGAATAACTCTTCAAAAAATAGGAGAGATACTATCCGTTTCAGCGGATTTGTGTTTATAAATTTAGAGACAAATTAGCTGCATTCAAAAAATGTAATTTACCTTAAACGACTGAGTGACCTTAAGTTTTGAAATTAGATTAGAATAACTTAGAATGGCTGCTGGCTAAAAACCTAGCACATTTAGGTTGCGTCAGACACGATCGAGGCAAATGACAAATGGGGTTGGGCTTTATCGCATCATTTGAAGGTATTTGGATTTTCAGGTGGTTAAAATTCAATTGGTTCGGACGACCTTAATCTTAAATCGCCGAGACATTTGGATTTGGACTTTAAACAAGTATATCCGTTCTGATACCACATGGATCTAAAACCCTTCCCTAATCGTTACACCATTTAAAAAAAAAATGTATATCAGAATTTATAAGATAACTCAAATAGTTATATTAGAAGTCCCCTAAGTGGAAACATCGTATTTGTGATTGGAAAAAACATGTGCTGTGCTTAGAAGGTGAGAACTATCCCAAAAAATCATTAGTATAATACATTAACCAGTTAAGACACCTGTGACGGAGGTAATATACAATCCACAACATAAATTAATTGTTTTGATGTGAAGCATAAAGTCTTATATTTAGAATAGATAAAAGGAACTTTACACATGCATTTAATCAGTCAACTTATTTGGAATGAAATGTAATTTAAGTTTGCCATACAGAAAGTTAAATTTGGTGCTAATTGGATTTTGGAATCTTTGGAAATCAAATTATTTCCAATCAATTAGCTTATTCAAGCTAGTCGCAATTTAACACCTTAATCTTCTCAATACATAAGTATAAAATAGGGAGTAACTTTGCAATACCCTTAACCCTTTACTGCATGGTGGCTCATATATGAGCCAAACCGTATTTTTGTCGATATTTTCCAGTTTTCAACTAATTCTGTTGTTTTGTGCATACAGTGTGAAATTAGTAACATAAACGCTCTAAATTTTATTGATAAACGCCATCTATGAACGAGTTTCGACAACGCATTTTTCCGTCAAACTCGTCACAAAGGGTGCAGTAGGAGAAACGCGTGTTTGAGAAATTCAAAATTGTATAAAAAATATAAAAATAAAATGTAGTGATCGAAAAAAAAAATTACCAGTAAAGCAAATAATATAAATATTATTGACAATGTGAATTTTTTCGATTTTATGAAGTAACAAGTACTTATAAGTTGAAAAACCGGTTTGGATCAAATATGGCACACCATGCAGAAATATACGTTCATTTGAACCAACATGCAATAAGAGCACAAAAGTTGAATATTTTTTTATCTACATTCATACATACATATTTACGTGTCCCATAAAAAACAAACTGCTGGCAACACCCCTAATTACTTTTTAATTATTTTATTTTACAACTTCCTGTATATTGCCCTAGGTCATGCACAAGGGCATTCATATATAAGGAATTGTATTTACAATAGGAGTCAAACGATCGTGATAATTTAATTGGAATACGTTGCACATAGCGGATTACTATAAGTGTATTCTTTTATTTTTTTTATAAAATTGCAGTTTTTTAAGTCAAAGTAAGGTAAAGAGTTAAACAAATTTCATATTTTGTTTTCGTAGTTATTTATACGAACATTACAGAATTCAGATATGGACGCACATCGGTTTTACGGAGGTATCCATACTACTATCCAAAATTTTCCCGACAACAGCAGTGACGAAGATCTATCGGATGATGAGCACGAAGTGAACACAAATCTTCCGCCTCTATATATTCCAGAGTCTGATGAATCCGATTGGGAATTAGAGGATAATATTCCTCTATCCCAGATGATACCTCCCTCAAGTAGAAGTACTAGAGCTGAAAAACCCCGATGGCGGGATGGGTTTTTGGAAAAAGGTGATAATGAAACCGCATTCACAGGTGATACGACATTACCTGAGGAAATAAAGAGGTTGGATACGCCAGTACAATTCTACAAGTACTTGTTTACAGACGAAATGTTCAAATAGATATATAGAACAAGAAACTATCCGATACTCCTGTTAAAAACGTCCCGAAAAGATTGCCCATATTACAGCAATGGAACTTGAACAGTTTGTTGGAATATGCCTGTACTGTACATGTCCATCGTACAGTTACCATCAACTAGGTTTTATTGGAATGAAAGCCTAGGTTACCCGAAAATTAACTCCGTAATGGCATGTAACCCATTCGAAGAAATAAAAAGGTTCATACATTTCAACACCAACTCGACGCAAGTACCCAAAGAACAACCAGGACATGATCCCCTTCATAAAACAAGACCATTCTTGGACCAAACAAGGCAGAGACTCCTTACTGTCCCTAGAGAAGAGTATATGGCAGTAGATGAACAAATTATACCAACCAAAAGCAGATCATCTATGCGGCAATACAACCCAAAAAAACCACACAAATGGGGATACAAAAATTTTGTTCTCAGTGGTAGCTCTGGATTCAGCTACGACTTTGAACTTTATACTGGGGCCCAAGGACATGTCCAGTTGGTAACCGATTTGCCAAAGATTAGTATATCCAATGACGTTGTTGTTCGACTGGCGAGAACTATTCCCGACGGATTCAACTACAAATTATTCTTTGACAACTGGTACACGTCCTTACCGCTGTTGACTTATCTTGCAAAGAAAGCGATTTTACCGCTAGGAACTATAAAAGCCAATCGGATTCCGGGATATAAAGTTCCTACCGAAAAGGAATTGAAAAAAAAAGGAAGAGGTGCAACTGTGGAAAAATTGGTGACAATTGATAACCTGGATATTTCTGTGGTAACATGGTTTGACAACAGAATTGTGAACCTTGCTTCGACATATGTCGGCAGCAAACCGTCTTCTGAAGTCCAACGCTTCAACAAAAAAGAAAAGAGCTACCAAACTGTATCATGTCCAAAGGCTGTCATGGCATATAATCGGCATATGGGTGGAGTTGATCTGTTGGATGCTCTTCTTGGATACTATAGAATACAAATTAGATCAAAAAAATTTTACCATAGAATATTCTTCCACATGATGCCGTGACTGCGTGGCTATTGTACAGACGAACGCTTGATGGTTCTGAGGCGTGGCTGCCACTAGCAGATTTTAAGCGCGCGGTAGCCGAAGGTTTATGCCATGCCAGCAAACCAAGCACAACAAACAAACGTGGACGACCCTCTTATGTCATGGAGAATAATCTACAATTGAAGAAATTGAAGGGACCTGTTGCCATAATGCCATCGCAGGACGTTCGATTAGATCAATTAGATCACCTTCCTGTTTGGACCACAAGACAGCGGTGTAAGGTTCCAGACTGCCCTGGAAGATCTTATGTGGAGTGCCGAAAATGCAAAGTAAATCTTTGCTTGAATGAGAAAAGAAACTGTTTCACGATATTTCATACTACATAATTTTTTGAATAAATAGTTGATTTAATTTATTGAAGAATGTTTTGTTTCTTTTCTGCTCAATGTGCCATATATGATCCAAACCGGAAATCGCAAAATTCTCCACTTTTTTTTTTTCAAAAAAACACGTGTTTTTTTAATTATGATTAACTATCACATATATTTTTTTCATGAAGAAAAAAAAATCATGCAGTAAGGGGTTAATCCTAAACTCGAGAAACAGGTATTCAAAGGACTTTCTTGGCCATAATCTTTTGGAGAACCTTTAAAAGGGACCGTTTAAAATAAATTAAAAAAAAAAAAGAATATTTTTAAAAAATACAAGGGTGGCCTAACTCTTAAGAATTATGCCGTGCTTAACCCGAACCTTAAAAACATCGTAATATCTTTTCTTTACACTATTAAGGAGGTATATTTAAAAAATCTGACCTAATACACACGAATTAAAAGGTGTGATTTCAAATGCTTTGTTTTTTTTTTACATATACATATTTATAAAGTATGAACTCTGATGTAAATTAAACAATTTGAACAATTATAAAAATTACTTTTCAATGATCTCCTCCATCAATTCGCGTGCTTCCTTTGTCCAATCGCCACTTGGAGGACCAATATCTATCAGTCTACAAGGAACAGCTGCAGTCGGAATTGACTTCGTTTGCTCCGAAATTACACGCAGCATACTCTTTGAATAATCCTCATAGATTCCATAATCCAAAAGAAACATTTTATATTTTGGTGGTTCGTTATCTTTTGAATTTTTTGGCTTTTTTAATTCCTCTAGGACAACACCACGATGCCATTGTTTAGTTTGAACATGAAGAACAGCGTACATTTCATTTATTTGAACCGAATCAACATAGAAACTATTCTCATCAATATTGGCGAGTCGTTTGCGAATTTCCTTGATTCCGTCCTCTTCTTGGACATAAAAATGTACAGGACTTATGATATGAGTCACACGTCCATCACGTCTACTCTTGCCGATGGCAATAGTAGATGAAGATGAAACGGATGCTCGACGTGGTGGTTCTATTGTGAAATTCATGCAGGATACAGTTGATTCTGGGCTTAAGATCTTATCTGAGCTGATTTCGAAGGAATGCTCATGATCGCCGTACATTGGTGTTATTCGGATATGAAGTTTTGGATCATTTCCAACTACACTGTATGAACTGGTTACTTCTGTTTTGACTTCTCTGAGTCTCTTGAATCTGGAAAATGAGACAAATATTAATTAAGTTTATTAAACGACATAAGACTTTTCTGGTCCAGAAGTCCTTAACACGTTCCATACTTACACAAATGGATTACTTTCCATTTGGGAGATTTGAATCTGGCAGGGTATCTGTTCTAATTGGTTTGTAGCTGTTTCTAGAATAGCATTTATATGCATGTTATTGGGGGGCTTTTGAAGAAATCCTTCCAGGGTTGCTCTCATATTCTGTGGAGATGAAAAATAATTATTAATTTATTTTCATAAATACATAAGTTTCATACATACATTCAGAGTTGTCTGACTATCGGAGAGCTTCGCACATGCTTCATGAATTGCATTTTGTGAAGGACGAGCTAATACCTTAAATTCTTCGAGGATTCGACGTTCTTCAATTTGTAGAAAATTGTGCAAATCCAAAAAGTAGTCGCTTATTTCTAAAGTTATGCTAGAAGCATAATCTATGAGTTGATTTTCACAGATCCGAATGTCCTGTAAAAAGAAAAAAATAATCAAAAGTTGATAAAACTCTAATAATTGAATTTTTGTCAATACAGTAAAAATTTCATTATTCCAATTCAAACTTTATTAGAACAATGAACATTTTGTTTTGTATAAAAAGACTTGTCTATTTAATGCACATTTTCATAATGGAGCGGAGCCAATTCTCCACGGTCATCCTGCACAAACGGATGAGTTTTGCAGGGATGCAAAAACTACAAGTATTATTATTAATACATTCTTTATTTTTCGATAAATGTTTATATTTTGTTCATATAAGAATTGTAAAGCTTGACAAAAATGTATCAGTCTGTCTAATTGACTTACATATTTCAAGTTTTTAATAAAAAGAAAGAAAAGGTTAAAGTTATAAATACATACAAAAAAATATTATAAAATATACGAAGACATATATGTAAGTATTAATATATTATATAATATATAATAAATTTAAATAAAAAAAATAAAAAATGTAGAACATGTTTTAACAAAAAAAAGAAATTTACATTTTGTTTAATCATGGTTTAAATTAGTTTAGAATTCAATCTCTGAAACTGCTACGGTAACCTAAGGCATGATTCACACAGAGACAAAGAATGTTCCAACATCCAACCTGAGCAACCATTTAAAAGATCCTTTGTATGTTCAAGTGTAAGGAAACTCTTTGAGAAGTAAAGCCTGCGGATTTTTTGTAAGATTGGACAAACAGCTAGAAAATGATACATATCGGGCGAAGGTCAGTTCTATGGGGTCTATAATTTAAACATAGCATTTCAGTCCTTGCTTTAAAGATAACACTTGTGGCAATCAAAATCAAAATAATAATTTATATATTATAACTTAGTTTAAGAATAACTCAGTATTCAAACATATTTGATATTGAATTTTGTTTTTATAATCAAACTTGTTTATCGAGTATAAACAAACTTTATTGTATAAATAGTGTTTCAAAAATAAAAAAAAATCAGTTCTGACTTGAAAGTTAAAGCCAACACATCTCGTTTCATTTAAACTTTCTCTCAGGATTCTACACACTCATTTGATTAAGAGTGAGTTTTTCGTTAAAATAATTTCGAATAAAAAGTGTGTGGTTTAATTCTATTTATTTATTCGTCTTAAAAGTTACACACTCCATTTAGACTAATAATTATGATACATAACATAAAAATAAAATACATAATTTACTTATAGCATTATAACAAATTTACTAATTTATTTTTCAAAACATTTCTATTAATATTAAAATCAATTGCAAAATCATATTCATTAAAATCCATACAAGCTCTTGTGATAGGATTATACTTAGCATAGCTAGTACTGTGGTAAGGAACATTTAAGAAATCACAGTCACGAGGGCGCAAGTTTCTAGAAGGCGCATAAATAAAAAACATAGATAACAAAACTGGACAGTCAATATTAAAATTCAAGACATCAAAAGCAAAAAGTATTGGGTTTAATTTTCTTCTCTGCGCAAGAGGTTTTAGGTCAATTAAAATACACCTCGTCTCATAAGATGGAACATTTGAATAACCATATATTTTTCGTAAGGCAAACTTTGTGAACCTTTATTGAACTCTTTCTAGCCGACAAATGCTAGACGCGGTAAAGGGACTCCATATAACAGTACAATATTCTAAATGTGGTCGGACGAGACTAGAATAAAGAGCTTTTAATGTATAGGGGTCTTCGAAATCTTTTGAATTTCGAAAAACAAACCCTAGCATAGAGTTTGCTTTTGAGATCGCATGGTCTATGTGATTTGAGAAATTCATTTTAGAATCGAAGATTACGCCTAGATCCTTATGGCTATCAAGTCTTAGTAAAATGTCATTTTCAAGTTTATAATTATAATATAATGGACTGTGATTTCTAGAAAATGTCACAACGCTACATTTCTTATTGTTAAAATATAGCCCATTGATATTACACCATTTAATTAAATTATTTAAATCAATTTGAACTTTATTTGCATCGTTAAGTTAATTTATGGAACTGAATATTTTCAAATCGTCAGCAAATAGAAGACATTTAGAAAAAGTAAGATGCAGAGGTAAGTCGTTAATAAAAATGATGAAAAGAAGTGGTCCAAGGTGACTACCTTGAGGAACACCCGAAAAATTTATAATTTCCTTAGACAAGGCATTATCAATTTTTACCACCTGTTTCCTACCTACTAAATAGATCTTTATCCACATTAGGAGCTGAGAGTGAAATCCATATATCTCTAGTTTTTTTAAGAGAACACTATGTTCAACGCGGTCGAAAGCCTTTGAAAAATCAGTGTAAATAGTGTCGACTTGAGAACGCATTTCCATCTGTGATAGACAAAAATTTGAAAATATTGATAAATTTGTAGTAGTGGATCTACCTTTTAAGAAACCATGTTGGTAAACTGAAATGTTATTGTGAATAAGATTATACAATTTGTTTTTTACTACAGCTTCGAAAACCTTAGGAATTAACTGCAGTTTTGCAATTGGTCTGTAATTTTCAATCGAACTTTTTGTGCCTGATTTATGAAGGGGAGTTATTATAGAGTATTTCCATTCATCTAAGAACTCACCATTACTTAAAGAAAGGTTAAATATTATACAAAGTGGTGTAGCAAGTATATTAGCACAAGTTTTTAAAAGAATTGGTGGAATATTGTCTGGTGAAATAGAAAAATTGTTTTCAAGAGATAAAAGTACTTGTAAGACATTATCTACAGATAACTGCAAATTACCAAGATCAACCATAGGATCTGAATTTATTGAGTTAGCATAGTCTAATTTGAGATTTATAAAATTAGATTGAAAGAACGACGCGAAGTTATTGCAAATTATATTAATATCATCGGACAACACATTATTATAAGTCATGCTAGATGGAATCCCAGTTGAGTTTCTTTTCGTGTTAATAAATGACCAAAAACTCTTAGGGTTATTCTTAACATTTGATTCAAGAGACGAGATGTATTGCTTGTATACAATTTTTTTCAAAAACTCATACTCCCTTCTTATTTGTTCTTTATGAATAAGCCTTGTTGTCGACGTTTGTGCTACATTGCAAATACAGAGAATCATCTATTTTTGCTATACAGCTGTATAATAAGGCCTGTCAATTGGTATGGGCTGCATTATTAAGGTCGAAGTCTACGCTGTGTCTAAAAGCTAGATCATTCCATTTTTTGAAAGGCGATAATTGAGATTTGAGTCTGACCTTTTCATAACTTTTATTATATAATCAGTATTTGATTTAAGATTCTTTAAAAATACTTGTGGCATACCGCATTCAGTATGGATTGCATATGTGGGTGTTGAGTTACCCAGTTTAAAGGTGCGCTTGAAAAATAAGCGTTGAATTACTTCAAACTCATCTAAGTTTTGATAGCCAAACATTTGATTTGCATAGCACAGGCATGTTTTAATGGTACTCGGCAGCCTTAAGGTGCTTTTGATAAAAAAATTGAGGAACTTTTCCACTGCATAGAACGACATAAAAAAGAATTGCAGTTGCTTTTGCTCGAAAAACTTTGTAATAAGCAATATGTGAAACGTCATTTCTCAAATAACATCTCCTCCACACGGTTCAAATTGCACGCTTAGCTTCTGTAACAAGGTGGTTCCTTCAAAATCTGGGAGTGTTGATGTCTGCCAAAGGTTGCTTCAATAAGCATGTTCAGCATAAGAGTGAAGAAGCTTCTCAAACCAAAACATAGGCTTAAGATCTAAGTACCGGGTTCTGCAAGCAACCGTTAACATTTGCTTGCCCAACGGTGTTCAAGTTTTTAATCAAATTTATTTAGAAAAATGGCAAAGGTTATTTGGCTTACCTATTTCGATAGGTCTTCCTTTTCTGCAATTTAGCGAAAAAGCTCTTCGATGTTTTAATTTTGTTTGTTTTCTTATAAATATTTATTTAAAAAATTGTAAGACAAATTATATTTTTAATTTAAAAAATGTAGAAACAGCTTTTAGCTTATATAATAGAGAATGTTATATGAATGCTATATTTTGTGTTTAAGTATGCATAATGTATCTCAATATTTGGTTTTAAATAAAATCACTACTACTACTACTACTAGAGAATGTAAACCTAAACTATACCTATTAACTACTTATTTTTTGTAAAGGGTTTTTCAATTGGCGCGGGTAGATTTTGGCGCCTCGTGGCGGTCATTTTGTTTTGGTGACATCTGTCAAATATTTTTTTTATTATTCAGTTGTTTATGCCAAATCATCATGGCAAGTTACACGATTAAACAGCATGATAAAACTTTATTATCCTCGCCGTGCACAAAAACTCGGCCTTTCGCAGACTTCAACTTGGCGAATTTTGCGTCGGGACTTGGGCCTACACCCGTACAGGATCTAACTGACCCAGGAGCTCAAAGTTTATGACCATGGGATGATACTAACCCACGTGAGGTTCACCAGGTGATAATGCATCCTCAAAAAGTTACCGTTTGGTGTGGATTTTAGGCCGGCGGCGGCGTAATTGTTGCGTACTTTTTGGAAAAGACGTTAGTGAGGCGGTCACTGTCAACAGCGAGCGCTACATAACGGTAATAACTAATTTCTTATGGCCCAAATTGAACCATATGGATCTAGACGACATGTGGTTCCAGCACAGGACGGGACTACGTGCCACACAGCAAACGCCACGATTGACATTCTGCCCATCTACCCGCCCTTATTGAAAAACCCTTTACATATCAAAAAATTTAATTCGAAGTAAAAACCATAACCTTGAAGTAAATGTTGTTTTCTAAAGGATTGAGCGATATTATGCAAAGCTAGACACAAATAGGATAATCAAGAGAAGTATTTAGGTTATTACTAAAAGTAACTAATTTCAGGAACAAAACTAAAAAAAAATCATCAATTAATCAAATAGCTCCGTGAACCAGATAAAAACATTTACATCACTAAACATAAAAATCGGCTTAAATTTTAATCTCAATATATTTTTGAAAAGACTATTTCCCTTGAGCTATGCTATCCAATCATCATTAAAATAAAAATGATGACTCAATTTTTCTACTTTTAAGTTATTATAATGTTTTCTATGATTGTGCTAAAGCAAGCAATCACTTTGAATTCGAATTCCACATTTTATATGCTTATTGTCGTGGGTTTCCAATTTTAGTTTTTATAAAGGATCGCACAACAATCTTGTAGCACTGATCAACCAACAACGATTTGATCACTAATTAAACGTTTGCCGCACCAATATCAGTTTGCTAGTCGCATAATGAATGTGTCTATTTTCATTCGAAAACAGTAGACTCTTCGAAAATTGAACAGATTGGTTTGGTGAAGGTTTTTTTTTTATAAAAAAAAAAGGCATTGTGGAACCGAGATGGGAGGCTTGAAAACACTTAGCTTTGGATCATGGAACTTATTTTGATTTTGGCAAAGATTAAATAGATCAGTATTTTTTTTTTTAATTGTGAGGGTTCGAGTTAAAGAAGATAGAGTTGTTAAGATTTAAACAGTTAATAGAGGCAAAAAGACGATATATAACCAAGATGTTAGATATCTGACTACATTTTTAAAGAGTCTTGAGATTAATTAATTATAAAGATAGCTTAAGAAATGTCTCAAAATTCCGATCTCAACAGCATTCTCCAATAGGGAATTATTAACCAAATAGAATTTAATGCTTCAAAAACTTAATGCTGTCTCGAGTCTGCCTGCATCCAGAAAACTAATCAACTTTCAGTACTCGGTATGTGTAACACCGATCGCCTCTTATGGAATGATCACATTGCTAAAAATGCTGCTAGGTGCTTGGTGTTTCTCCGACGCGTCGATGGAAGAAATTGTTCACAACTTATGATTTGGTCTAAGTCTTCATTCGTGCCCCTAAAAGAAGTTAAAATGTTTTGGATAGAGTCTTTAAAAGAAGCTAATGTCTTATAACTACAATTGAAACATTTAAATCACTTGAACAACGCCGCAATGTTTCTTGCCTTTCGTTGTTTTACCGATGTTTTTTCAATCAATATTCTGTCGAATTAGCCAGTTGCTTGCCCCCTCCCCCCCCCAAAAAAAAAATTCAGCCGTAATACTCGCACTTCCAGGAACGCTCATCACTTTACCCTTGAGTCAAATTTCGGACATACTGTTAAGTAAAGAGATTGTTTTTTGAACTTCACGTCAAGAATGTGGAATACTTTACCCCTTTTTTTTTCAATTTAATCCTTCCTTATTTGCCTAAGGCTCGCCCTGTGTTAAATCATTAAACATGTTTAATGTAAAAGTGACCAATTGAGTGCCTGTTAATTATAAACAAACGTAGACGTTTTTGAATTCTCTCAATTCTTGAGAGGCATATTTTTTATACCAACGTTTTACAAAGCCGAGTGCGGAGTTGTATTACATATATCCTCTATATGGATCAGGAAACTGAACCATATGGTCACATAAGATCCCAAAGTCAGTCAGCGCAAAGTTAGATATGAACATTTGTATTAATCAATTTTATATCGTTAATTGTCAGAATAAAAAGGAGACGCCTGAGGTGTCATAAAAAGGGTAGGAGAGAGTGCATCTATACCAAACTTTTTACACACAGTTATCCAAGTAAGAAAAGATCTATTTCAAGCAAATCTGTTTGAATACAAGAGTAGAAAGCTTAAAGGCCTTTTTCAAGGCCTAAATGACAGAAATTCAATAAGGTGAGTTGCTGTAGACTTGATGGTCTAAA
This sequence comes from Eupeodes latifasciatus, assembly GCA_920104205.1. NCBI lineage: Eukaryota > Metazoa > Arthropoda > Insecta > Diptera > Syrphidae > Eupeodes > Eupeodes latifasciatus. The sequence continues at coordinate 372,394,547 of OV049924.1, forward strand.
TACGAGTACTATTCTAGGGGAATGAAATATTTCCTTGAGAGTTTCGATAGCAATAGATTTTAAAATACTTAGGGACCTTTTAATGAACTGGGGTTACACAGGAAGTGTTTTCCACACATGCGAACATTTCTATTGATCTACATAGATAGATTTAGAAGTAGTGAGAGAAGGGAAGATAGGGATGCACTTTTATAGAAATTTGGCAGATATACCATCAGGATCAAGTGAAAATTTATTATTAAGTTGATTTAGCTCATATTTAATTGAATCAGGGTCAATCGATTGAAGAAGTAATGGACCGACATAGTCTTTAAAATTTTCAATTTCCGGTTTGAAATACATACATATGTATGTATGTATGAAGCTTTGACGATTTCAATGGTCATTCGCATTTTCTCAACAAGTTCAAATTGTACAGAGGCCACTGTATTATCTTTGTTCCTCTACTGATGTGCACTCTCTAAACCTATTGACTAATTATTACATTCGAGGTAGTTAAGTAAAGTAAAGTTAAGTTCCTCTCACTTTTTAACACAGTCTCCGGTTCAACTTGCTGTCATCATAAAAATTACAAGATCAAGATGTAGAAGAAGGAATGTTAGAGCTCTTTACATAGTTCCACTCTCATCACATTAATAAATATCTTGAGAATTTCGAATTGGTTAGATACAAATATTATGCATCATATTTTTAGAACAAACTTACAAAATTTCCCACGTCAAGTGCAGGCAGATAGAAGACTTTAAGGTAAGGTACCTTCTTATAGATATGTATGTATGTATCTTAATTAGCGTTCTCAAAATCCAATGGCATAAAATTTCTTAAGATAGTCTTGCAAAATCAAAATATTTAATTAAGACATGTTTGAAGGTAAGGCTAAGCAAACAAGCACCTGGTCTGGCACACTGACCAGCGACGACGGACGCAAAGAAACGGATGGGGCTTTTGCAAAGATTGACTAAACACTCTGATGGTAACAATATAGCAGTAAATATTTATATTTGTGATTCACTCACTTAAGTTGAGTTAAGTTAAGTGAAAAAAGATACCGATGATGTTCCTCATCAACGTTAATGTGGTGTAAGCTTGCGATGCCTTTGCCTTTTCTAAAGCTATATAACTGGCTATTTTACAACTTATAATGAAACCTGATTTCTAAAAAGACATTAAATTAAAATGAAAAAGAAGAATATCTACAATAATAAATTAGGAAAGACTCCTTCTTATTCACGTCAAGTAAATAAAAGTGTGTTTAACATCTTTGACAACCATCAGTCACATCATCGTCATTGGATTTTCTTTTCTGCAAAAATGCTCTGTGAGCTTGCAATGAAAAGTGATGTAATGTTATTTTGTTTGATTCAAAACCTGGTATAATAGACGAAGAACATCTTTTTGACTTCAGATTGATTAAATCTATTAGTTGAATGATTTCTGGGATAATAACTTATTTGAGGTAAAATACAAAAAATGCTGTTTTATTATTTTTTTAAGTTGGCAAAGAAGTTAAATATTATGCATCTCTAGGTTGCACGTTAGTGCTTTTAGGGTTGAATTAAAGGTTTGAATGAAATCATTATTTTTTTCGAGTTTTGATTCCAAAAAAAAGCTACGGTCAATACAACGAAGCAAACGTTCAAAATAGTGTAGTGAAAAATGTATGGACTGAATCATTTTACAGCGAGAGTTTTCTGGTAAAACATATATCTTCCCAAAGACCTTAACAAACCGAATGCAAATTTAAATGAGATCGAAACCGACAATAGACGCCGCCGATCTGCATAAAACCAGCAATGAACGGGTTTTGAGAGTCTTATCTTTAATGTAGTTGTCTACTTTGTGCATATCGTTGACTGTTTAAATAAAAAAATAAATCAGCTTTCAGTATTCGTTATGTGTATCACAGATCACCTCTTATGGAACAATAACATACTCGACATTGCCAAAAATGCTGCTAGGTCCTTAGGATTCCTCCGACGACGGTGCAAGAAATGTTTCACCCCTTTTGATCTATCTGTAATTTACAAAGCCTTTATCTGTCCAAAGCTTGAATATAATTCGCATATCTGGTGAGGTTCTCCTAAAATAAAGATTAAATCTAGGAAAGAATTCAAAAAAGAGCTCTCAAAATGAAACATTTACAGCTTTCGAACACCGCCGCAATGTTTGATGCCTTTCGTTGCTTAATCGATATTTTTACAAGCACTGCTCTGTCGAATCAGTTCTATTTCACTTAAACGGCTCAGCCGTAATACTCGCACTTCCAGGAATGCTCATCAGTTTACCCCAGAGCTCAATTTCGGGCGTCCTGTAAAGATTATTTCTTAAACCGAACATCGAGAATGGTGAATGCTTTAACCAACTCTATTTTCCCCTCCCATTTTGATGTTCAGTACTTTAAGACCAATGTGCGCCGGTATCTCCTCTTAAATCCTTCTCTATTTCCCTAACTGTCGCATGAACTTCTTGTACTTTTTTTTTACCGAAATCTTTGAAAGGGGAGCGGGTCGAAATACTGCATTTTAAAATACTGTATGGTCAAAATTCAGTAGTATTTTGGTCATACAGTATTTCGTAAATACAGTATTTTGAAATACATTATTTTGAGATTCAGTATTTTAAATAAAGTATTATGATCCATACATCAGTATTTCGACCCCAACCCCATTGAAAGTCTTCAACATAAAAAGAAACTGATGTTGATGAATCTTTCGTTTTATCGATATCCATACTGGTTAAACATTTCCTGAACCAGTGGATTTAATTTTTCCATAAAACTGAAAACCTTGATAGGACGTATTGATAGGTCGTCCAAATCCTTGTCTTCAATTTCAGTAAACAAAAACTCTTCAACCTTTGTTCTTAGCCTTATATTCGAAGAAAAATTGTTCAATGGTCCGAAACTCGTCAGAAAAGATGATTTTTCACCCAGATCGTTGTCCAATCGTGGACCTTCAATTACTGAAAAAAACAATATTTGAGATTCACGCCAATCACTTTGTAAAAAAGTTTGAAGTATCAAAATTCTTCCAAATTCATGGACAAGGATCATATTTCATTTCATAATCTCTAAGATTTCTAATAGCCTTTGATTCGGTTCGGTAGATCATAGAATCTTGTGCGATAAATTCGTCGATGAGTAAAATCATTATTTTCTTATATAACAGGCAGACCTTAAGGTGTAGAAGTCAATGGATCTTTGTCTAACTTGACGTGACTACGTTTCAAGTTATTTTTTTTTCTTTCAAATCTTAAAGGTGTTCCACAAGGGTCGATCTTTTGTCTGTTGTTGTTTTCCCTTAATATAAACTCTCTTCTTACTGCTATAAAATACTCCTTTTTAGCTATGTTCGCTGATGATGTGCAACTGTATTTAAGTTGCCCACTCGGTCTTATTGAACATTGTTTAGAATGCATTGATGAGGACCTTGAAGGAATTGAGACTTGGTTAATAGAAAATGGACTTTTACTTAATCAATCAAAAAAGGAAGTGCGTGACTATACCCTATTGACCTATCATACTTTCACTTAATTGTTATGAATAACGTTGCGATAGAATTTATTTAGAAGGCTAATAATAAAGGTTTTGGGATAACCATATTATTTCCATTGTTGGGAAAACTCATAAAGCTCTGCGTTCATTGCAAGCAGCTCAATATTTCACCCCAATAAAAACACATTTATTGCTCGTGAAAACTTTGATCTTGCCCATTCTCACTTATGGTTGTAAAATATTCTGCTCATGTAGTTATCCCTGAAAATATTACCCGCACACAGGAATGGTTGAGAGTTCTCAATAATTTATTTTTTTGGTTATACAAATTAACGCAAACTCAATGTTGCCTTTAACAGTGTTGTAGGTTATATTTTTGGACAGCGAAGACGTATTCCAGTTCTGTTCAAGTATTGAATGTGTCATATGACAACCTCCTCAAATTCCGCACCTTAACCGTACTTTCAGATGTACGAAAGAATAAGTAGGACTTCATCAATTACATCGTGTCAACTCATTCACCCGCGCTATTATTCCTCTACTTCCAAACGCCAGTTTACCGTAAATAGTATTCACCTTTACTTTAAAATTAAATTTAAATTGGGTGGCGCAACAGTCCGTTGAGAACTAGGGCCTAGTGACTTACAACTCTCAACCATTCCTGTGTGCGAGTACAGTTGCCAGGGATGGAGGGGACCTACAGTTTATATGGCGAATCCGAACGGCAAATTTTGAGAAAGCACTTTTCATGACAAGAATTACTCTTGGAGAATTTGTCAATTCCTCGCAAGAGGCAGTACCCGTGAAACTTAAGATGGCATAGGCAGGGATCGAACCCAAGACCTCTGGCATGACAGTCCAACGCACTAACCATCATGCCACGGGTACTACTCACCTT